>CM053154.1:31455000-32080000 GCA_028571685.1 Heterohyrax brucei
TGAGTAGGTTGCAAAGGAATGCAGTCCAGTGTGGACCCTAGCCTGCTGCCACTGCTCGCACTCGCTCCCTTGGCCACCCTTTTGCTGGTCTGGACAGTCGCGTCCTTCTGACCCAGCTCTTTCTGCAAGTGCGAGACAAAGCTGAGGCTTGACTGAGTCCCCTCCTTTGGCGTGGCCCGAACCCGAGGCCCAACTGCCAAACTCCGAACATCTGAGAAGGCCGCTGCGCCGCAGGGGTCTGGAGGAGGACTCCAGCCCTGTCCTGTCCCCGTGGCCTGGGTCTGTCTGCCACCTTTCACTTCCTGGGGAGCAGCAAGGGGCATCAGGGCCTGGGCACTGAGGGAAGGGATTAGAAATTCCGAAATTAAATATATTTCCCCAGGAAATGCTCCCCACGGCGCGGACCAAATTAAACTCATTAAAGTTGGGGGGGGGCTTTTGAGAATCAAAGGGGGGAGACTAGTCCGAAGGGAAGAGAAGCAGGAGGAGGGAGAAGAGTAGGGAAGAGGAGAGGAAAAGCCGATCTCCTTTTCTAGACGGTTCCCAGTTTGGGAAATCACCAATACTATTAACAAAAACAAACAAAAAGTTCCTCTGACGATCAAGCTCCGGGATGGACGCTGTGACCCACTCGCCTTCTAGGCCCCGGAGCTCCGGGAGCGCACCACCGGCAGTCAGATCCCAGCAGCCGGTCTGGCTAGCACACCCGGCCCCCTCCTGCTCGCTCTGACCGGCTCCGCCCGGCCCTTCCCTTCCCCTTCCCCCTCCCCCTCCCCCTCCTGAGGCTTCCCCTCCCCCCTCCAAGCCCTCTGGTCACGTTGGAGGACGGTGTGTGTGTGTGTGTGTGTGTGGTTTTTTTTTTTTTTTTGGAAGAGCTTCTGGTACAATATGGAGCACCATGGGCTGCAATTTCACACTCCACAGCACATTCACCCTAAAGCTACTTTCTTTTTTTCCCATCTAAGACCCCCCCCCATTTCTGCCTCCTCGCTCCCACCCTCCTGCTCTCACTCTTCTTTTCCTGCTTTTGTTCCCAATATTTGGGCTCCCTGCGTGAAGCCCGGGGGGGAGGCCTGACTCCCGACCGCCCTGCCGGACTAGTCTGTTGGTCCTGTGAAGGCGGGCGCACGTGCTGCGCCTTTATCCTCCAGCCCCTCCCACTTTAACCCTGCTTCTTTCACAAGTGGTCTCTGCGACCTACCCGGCCCTTCGCAACCCCTTTAAGGGGTGACGACAATGAGAGGCCACTTGGCCACCTAAGCGGCCTCTTAGCGGCACGGGCCTGCCAGGTGGCTGCAACTCGTGGGCCAGCCGACTGGGGCAGCGGCAAAAAAAATAGTCAAGGCAGGAGCGACTGGGCCAGCTGCCTACAGCAATAACACGTTTGGAGTGGAGGCCCAAATGAGGACAAGTTCCCCCCCAGCAAGGGTTGGAAGATGAGAAGAGGCCCAGGACTGCACTCAGAATCAGACATGGACAGCCTGTTCCTCCGTTATGGAGACCTGCAGAGACCTCTACACAGCCAGAAAGGGGCAGATGGACCCACAGCCAAGGGGAAGGATGGTGGTTACTACATGCTATTCCTTTTCCCTTTCAGCCTCCATTATCTTACCTGTAAAATGGGGCTAACCCCAACTGTGTTGCCTACCTCATGAAGCTAAGCTATGTGAGAGCATTTGGTAAGCCAAACATTTCCATAGTAGACTACGGAATAAATGGCCACTCTAGGTTTCTAAAGTCTTAACTATCTACACAGAGGGAAGGGAAGAATCTGAGAGCTTAGCCCCAGCAAGGATGGTGTTTTCCATTCAACTTCTATCCTCTGAAGTTACCTAAAGGGACTCCTCGTGGGCTCCCTTACTGTGTTCCTCCCTATCGGGATTCTTGTTTCCATTGATCATATGCCAGCCAGGCTAAGTTTATCCCTCTGTTCTCCAGACATCCCTTCTTTCACTGCTCCTTTTCCACTTCTTTCGACACCCCTTCCCCACTACACCAGCGAAGCTGCTAGAGGGTGAGTTAGTCACCACCCTCCCCGGTTGGGTTTAATTGTGGCTTCAGGTGAGAGTCCCTTAGGGACAGTCCCACAAAACCCTTGGGAGGAGCTGGCTCTTCCCGGAGATGCAGGCAGGGAAATCCTGTCCCGTCCAGTTCCAAACAAAGAAAGTTGGTCCCCCGAAGATCTGCAGCCAACCCGCCTCAGCCAGAGCCCAGATGAGGCAAAGTGGTGAGGTTTGACCGAGGAAGGTGTGGGAGACGAGGGAGAGCAGGAAAAGAAGGGAAGTGAAAGGGGTACCAAGGGGACAGAGAAGGCACCTCTGCCTGGAGGCCCGAAGAGGCAGGTTTGGGCGTAGCCGAGGTCCCCACCCGGCCAGCTGTCCCCTCCCCCAAGTCACAAGGCAAAGTGAGAGACTCGGAGGGAGGGAGGGTGGATGTTGGTGGCAAGTAATGATTAACCCCCCCTGAGCCAGGCCCTGAGCCCTCGGCCTGACCCGACTGTGGTTGGGGGACACAGTGAGGGCTGACCCGGGAAGACCGCCGCGCTAGCCCTTAAGGCGACCGCCACAAAGAAGACAGCAGAGGGAGGGGGCAGGCGGCAGCCTGGAGTAGCTGAGAGGGAACCGAGTGCAGGGTAGGGGAGTGCAACTCCAGAAGCCAGGCAGACCCTGGAAGCCAGTGAGTTAACGCAATGGAGCAGAGACTCCTCGCGGGCGAAGGCGAGCGGCCTGGCAGCCGTGGGCAAGAGCTGGAGCTGGGCGGGAGGACCGTGCCTGGTTTTCCGGAGTTGGGAGCGGACACCAAACCTAGTCTCAGATCCATCCGCGGCGCGCCCGCCCTCCTCGGTCCTCTCCCAGCGGCCGTACGGATGCGAGGAGCAGGCTGAGACCGCGCCAGAGCCGGGAGCGGGTAAGGAGGGGAGACCTGACAGCCAGCTAGGGAAGCCGATGGGCAGAGGAGCCCAGGCCAGGACAAGCTCCGGGTGCTCAAAGTGGCTAGGGACAAAGGACTGGAGTGGAGGGAAGAGGGAAAAACGGGCAGAGGGGCTGGCTGAGACAGGGAGCGGCCCCAGGAACAGGGTTCGCTTTCAGGACACCAAAGGTTTGCATGTGCCGGCCTCCAACCCTCAGCCTCCAGCTGAGAGCTAGGAAGTCCAGGGGATCACTCCCTCTTAGGTTCCTGGTCGGCATCCTTCGGCTTTGGGTCAGGGCAGGGGGTGTTGCTGGAAGTTGGTTGTGGCTGTGGGGGTAATGTGTGTGTGTGTGTGTGTGTGTGTGTGTGTGTGTGTAAGAGAGTGAGAGAGTGCTCGCCCGTGCGGTTTAGGCGATCGAGGGGGAGGGGGTGAAGTAGGAGGGAAGGGCCTTAGCAATAGGGTTATACCCCTGCCCCCAGGGAGGCTGCAAGCTTTTACCCTCCAAGGTCCAAAGCCATCCATTCCCCAAATCTGAAGCAAAGGGCCCGAACCTAATCCCTGAGAAGGTCTCTTTGTGGTGAAAAGTGCTCTGGTTTGAGGCATTAAGGGTCAGCGGCATCCAGAATTATTTCTTAACTTTCTGTAACTGTTCCTAGGGAAGAGGAGACGCAAAATAAATCTGCCAGACAGTAAAAGGCCCCAGTGCCAGGAGTTCTAGAAACAATGAGGTCTAGACCCAGGGCTGAGCAACACACTGGAGAAACTGACAAATGGGAAGAGAAGCTCCTTTCAATTTCTGAATCAATTAAGGAGAATTTCTGGTGTGTCTTCCTGAAAGCTCAGCGACTCTTGGTGAGGGTGTGTGTGTTTGAGTTGTGAGGGTATGTAAAGGTGGGGGGCGGGGCGAGGGTGGTAAAAGTTGTCTGGGCAAACAGCTGAGTTCTAGACAGGTTGAGTTGGGAGCTGAGAACCTAGATCCCATGCCTGCCCCCCTCTTTTGCCGCCAGCAAGTCGGCTCCGAGGCCAAGGCTTCTGTAGCCTCTTCCAGCGGGACGGCCAATCAATCCTTAGGTCAACACAGCAATTAATAACGGGGTGAGGAGGCCCTAGTAAAAGAGGGCAGGACCTGTCAGGCTGTGTCTCCCTCAGGCATTGAGGGCCCGGCTGGGGATCATGGAGTGGGAGGGGTCTCCCAGGGCAGGGGACTCAGTTTGGGCCAAAGGTGGTCCCAGGGCCGGGGACAGGCCAGAGGAGGAAAAGAGGAGAAAAAGGGAGCACGACAAATAAACATCTGGTTTACGGTTCTGGGAGGAAGAGGAGGCGATGGCTGAAGATACAGCTGACCCAGCTGCTGCTTCTCTCCCCCTTCCCCTTTCCTCCCTCTTTTCTGATGAAACAGGCTCAGCGAGAACAAATAAAGCCCGTGTCCTTCGCAAACCCGGCTGCAGCGGTTGCGCGAGGAGACCTGCCAGGCACGCTCGCTTAAGCGCGTGTGTCATTGTCGCATTAAACCAGCTAAATGGGGCCAAAAGGGGTCTGGGAGCTGCCTGGGGGACTCGGACCCTCAGGGAGCCACAGGGTTGTGGAGGGGATGAGGTCAGAGGAGCGAGAAGGGGCGGTAGAGAGAGAGAAAGGAGGAAAGTGAGAAGGCAGCTGGGTGAACCGAAGACTTGACGGCTCCGCGGGGCTGCCTCGAAGAGAACTGTGATTTCCTTCTCTGCGACCCGGCTCGGCCTCCAGCGCCGCAGCTTCTCCCCACCCTTCTAGTAGCCGGGGCAGCGGGAGTGTGAGCCCCGCGCGGGCCAAGGCGGGAAAGTGAAGGAAGGGAAAGTGAGCGCGGTGCGCATCCCGGCTTCTCCGCCTCTATCCGGCCCTGCAGGTAGGCGCAGGCGCTCCTGGGGAGGTGGGAAGAGCCGCGGTCCGGTCTAGCTCCAGGAGGAGCCAGCGCCTAGGAAACTTGGGGTGAAGGCCCTGACAGGCGCTCAGTGATGCCCCCCATCGCTCTGCTTTCTGCTTTCCGCTTTCCGAGTCGCTGGGGAGGAGGCCTGTGTGCGTCTGCTGGGAGACTTGCCCGGACTGGCAACACCATGATCCACACGCCTCTAGCCTGCAAGGCAGGAGGAGCTGCCTGCCGGAGGGATATGGAAAAGCGGCAGAATAGAGTCTTGGGCAAACTGGACCAGGGAGAAGGGCGGGATGGGGCAAGAGGTGGTTAGAGGCAAACTAGATTCTGAGAGAGTGAGTGAGCCAGAAGCCCTGTGCAGCAGAGGAAGAAAGGGGGAGAGTGGTTCTCAGGAAGGCCCAACCATTAGGTCTGTCCTTGGGCTGCATATTTATACGGTCGAGGGGGTGCACAGATGGGCTCTCAATTGAATTCCATCTTCAACACCATCAGAGATTGATTTTGTACTCGCTTTTAATTTTGCCATAATTAATTAGATCATTACAACTGTTTGCTATTGATCTCCCTATTTAAACCTCTGGTGTGGAGGGGTGGCCGAGGGCTCTAAAAGCCCAGTAGACCACAGTTAACACTCCTGGGAGTCCAGGTTCCTCAGTGGGGACAAGCCCATTGGTAGGTGGTGGGGGCTGCCCAGGGACTGGGCTAAGGAATGGTTTGTGGGAGGTAGGACCCAGTTACCAACTGAAAACTGGAACCTGAGCTAAGGAGTGAGAAGAGGGGAGGATGGAGAAATAGGAAGCCAAAAAGAAAAAGGCCTGGAGTTGAGCTTTGACCTCTGTGAAATTATCTGGAGAATTCTGGAAACCTGATCCAATATTCTCCCTCCTCACCAATCCAAAACTACACTTGGGCATTTGGCTTCCTACTTCTGTACTGCACCAAGATACTAGGTGGACACTCAGAGCAAAACTGGTAGGCTTAAGGAAGAGGAAGAAAACCGAAAACCAAACTCAGTGCTGTGGAGTCAATTCTGACTCCCAGCAACCCTGTAGGACAGAGTAGAACTGCTCCATAGAGTTTCCAAGGAGCACCTGGCAGATTCGAACTGCCAACCTTTTGTCAACTTAACCACTGTGCCAACAGTGTAGAAAGAGGAAGGATGGAAAAAAGCTAGCAGCCTTTCACTTCCTTAACCCTGTAGGTAAGCCGCTTCGGATTCCCTCCCCCCCCCATCCTCCTGGGACCTGCTACCCCTCACCCCAGGCCTCCCTAGAGCTGTTTCATTTTCCCTGGTAGAGCTTTCACCCACACCCTGGGCACTTTTACAGCTGTACTCACACTCACGTTTGTATTCAAACTCCCAAGACACACTTGTATGTACAGGTGTGTGCCCACTGTGTTTCCCCACTATTAGCATACGGACACACATGACCATACCCCCTTTCCACTAGAAATGAAGGTCTACCCTGTGTTCCCAAGTTGGAGGAAGTTTTAAAAAATAATTACAGGCCTAGAGAAAGTGGAGAAAGGAAAAGCTAAGTCTTGGAAAGCGAAGTTGTAAAACACATTCTCTGCGTGGAAAGTTTTTAGTGGAAGATTTAGAGTACAGCGGGAGGGAAAGTGTAAGATGTCCAGCACCCCAGACCTTACAAAGTGGCCCCGCTGGGTCCCAAGCACAGAGAAGAAAGAGGAGCAGATGGCCAGCCCTTGGCCTGCCCACCTCCTGCCTCTCAGATGCCCCCTTGCTTCAAGCGCTCACCGATCCTCCCTACTCTTACCTGCCCGTCCCCCACGCTGTTCCATGCTCTGCTCCCTGCCGCCGCCTGAGCCTGGGTCTGGCTTCCTGGCTCCTCTGCGGCTCGACAGTGCGTCTCGCCTTTGCCGCCGCCGCCCCCTGGAGATTTGGGCTCAGCCACCCAAGACCAAGCGTCTCAGATAACCCAGGCTGCCCGCCGGCTCCGCTGTGCGCCGCGCTCGCGTCCGTGCTCACACACTCGGCCACACCGAGGCACAGCCACACGCGGAGCAGCCACGATGGGTTCTCTGCCTCGCGCACACGCGCGCACACGCATGGAAGCCGTGAGACAGGCGCAGGCAAGCCCACAGCTTCGCTGGCTGCCAGAGGCACCCGCAGACCGAATCTTCAGCCTAGACACCAGCACACCCTCTCACCCCACCCCCTCTTCACTGTCACAGGCTCCCAGGCAGTGAGGGATCCAGCCTCGCACTCTGAGGCACCCTCATGCTCACACATTCCCCAACTTTGTGCAGTTCTCTTTTCCCAAACTCTCAGCATTCTTCCCATCCCACCTGATGGACCATCAAGTTCCAACAGCCGGCCACACGTTCCGGGGTCTCAGCCTCAGTTCCCGAGATTCCCTGAAGGGGCACACAGCTGTTCTCAGGAGGTCCCTGTCACGGATATGTGGTGAAACTGTGTACTAAGTCTCTCCAAAGTTCTGGTTCCAAAGACTCCGGATTCTTTTCTTCTTTCTTTTTTTCTTTTTCTTTGTTTTTTTTTTTTTTTTTTTTTTTTTTTAAAGCCTCAAAAAGGAAAAAGGTCCTGGCCTTCTTGTCCCTAAAATATAAAATAGAGCATTTGAAAGTGAACCCCCAAACTCCTCTCGAGCTCCTGCCACACCCACAGAAACCACACTGTCCCACCACATCCTAGCTCCTTCACCTGAAGTTTTTGGGTTCCTCGGGTTCACACATGTACGTGCACTCATATCCCCATCTGAAACCCACTTTGGTTGCCGCTCCAATCTGGAGTTAACACCCCTCATATCTTCCTATCAAACGCTCCCTGGAATCTCTCACACCCCACTTTTCTTATATATACCCTCTGATACTCTTACTTCTCACTCACGTCTCATAAGCTGTACTGCACCTAACCACATACACCCCTTCTTATTGGCCTCACTTTCTACCCCTACCCACTTAAACCTGGGCCCACTCCCTCTGGAAGACAGCCTTGCTCACATACCCTGAATCTCACTGAAGAGCCAGCAAGAAAGGCCTTTGGTAAATCCTGTGGTGCAGGTGGGAGTCTGTGGCTGGCCCAACTCAAGAACACACTCCCAAGCCCCAAGCTGAAAGACATCAAGGCAAGGAGTGGGGTCCCAGCTCCTGGCTCCCTTTAGATGGGAACTGGAAGTTATCCACTAGGATTCCCAGCCACTTAAGCTGAACTTCCTCCAGGAAGATTGTTCTGGTAGGAACAGGAATTTGGCAGGCCCAGGAACCTAGAGAAAAAAAATCTATATCATGTTCCTCAATTTAAATTTTTAAAATCTTCCTACTAATATGTAAGTTTATACTCTTTCAAGCAAATCATGGCCAAATTATCATCTTACCAATATTTGAGTTGTAGAATATCAGACTTTGTGAATGCTTCTTTTTTTTTCCTGTTCCCTCATCCCCCCACCAATAGGAATTTTCCAATCCAATAGCATAAATATATATATTTGTTATACACAGAGCAACCTTCCCAAGGATAAAGGTGGGAACACAAATGCATAAATAAAACCCTAGCCACACACCCAAATCACACACTATCATGTGGTCACTCCATTTCACACACCTGAGATGTTCACACATGGAGTTAGACTGGCACTGCCACCCCAGAACCACACCCAGTCACACATGGGGGGCTGTGACCTGCTGAGTCACAGATTCACTGCACAGCTCTTGTGCCTTTGTTTCCTTTTTACAACAGTGATAACTGTACTTGACCTTCTCACAGGTTTCTGGTTAGTAAACAATGTGTGTGGAAGTGCTCTGTAAAGTGTGAAGTGTGACAACACATACCTTCACTGCTTTTGCTTTTGGATTATCAGACACACAAACTGAGACCCAGCAGACACACTCTAGGCACCCACTAAGGAACCACAGGTGTTTTGAATTAGGTATGAACACACAGCAGCCTCCGTGTCACCTGGATGCTTCTGAGCCAGCTGCTCACAGCTACTGAAACACAGGACCAAAGACTAGGGCAGTGCCAGGCCTGGGGCCTAAGTCCAGGGAAAGGCAGCTAAGGGCATTATGCTAAGCAGCCTGTCACATACCAGAGGGGCCATGAGGAGGATGGGGCAGCCTTAGCTCTTGACTCTGATAATCTTTGGAGCCTTGGAGACCCCAGAAGCAAGCAAAGTGATGCCAGTCAAAGGGCCCAACCCTGAACCTCAGCCTTCCCTCAGCCTCCTCCCACGGTCTGTCTCTTTGTCTTCCCAGCCCTCACCTTCTGTCCTGCACTGTCTCTCAGGCCCTTTTGCTCATCACCCCCCTCCATTGATTGAAAGTCTCTCAGGTTCTCCAAGGAGTACCAGGAAAAATGATCTGCCAGTCTATTGATTCTTCATTAGAATTACATTTTCACGTGTGCTAAATTGGTTTTAAAAGCTTTTTCTGTTGTTATTGTCTTGTCAGACCCTGTGGTCCAGGGCAAACCAAGTTTAAATGTTGTGGTTTCTTAGGGGTAAAAAGAAACCATTGGGGCTGGGGCTGTGATTATTAGCTCTCCTGCCTTACTGTTGTCATGATCACAATTGTGATATATCTTTAGAGAGAGGACCCTGCAGGAGGTTGCTTAGGTCAGGCTGGGGTTGGGGGGAGGGAAGTTGGGGATTGTGGTGAGAGGTCTGAAACCCCTTGAGGAAAGACACCACCGGGACAGTTTCTCTTCCCTGAAAATTGAACTTAGCCCTAGAACCTGTATCAATTGTTTCTAAAGCAAAGAGGAAAAGAAGAGGTTCTTAACAATCAATTTTATTTCTTTACTACCCTTCTAGAGTGAATAAGGGAGAAACAGAAAACACAGAACTACTTATTCCAGCGGCCTCCCTTCTCCCCTAAAGAACTGGGGCAAGGAGGGGTTCTTGTCCATCTTCCACAAAGGTGCTGAGGGAGGAGCCACAGCCTCTGGCTTTGTAAAAGGTCGGAAGCCCAGCCCCCCAGATGCTCACACAAGGCGCTGGTCTGGGAGGAAAGAACCCAAATAAGGAGGAAAGAGAGACAGAAAAAAAGGGGGGGGGGATAGCGGTGGGCAGAGACGCCAAGAGAAAGGGAAAAGAGGGACTCAGAGGAGGGGGTAGGGGCCCAGACTAGGAGAGAGAGAAGCCATACGTCTGGAGGAGAGAAGCAGAGAAAGCACAGGACAGAGAAGGAAAGAGTGAGGAAGAGAAAAAAGGAAATGTACAGAGAAAGAAAGAGTGAAAGAGATTAGGGCTGGCAGAGGAGCAAGGCCAAGGAGCTCCCAGCCTCCCAGCCGCCCAGCCCATCCTGCCCCCTATTCGCCTCTCGCAGCGGCCTGGCAGCCCCAGGCTGTGCGGGGAGCGGCGCTGGGCGGCGGCGAGCCCAGGAAGGAGAGCAGACTGTCTTGGTGATGTGTTTATCTCCTAATCAGTTCATTAGTTATAAACAACATGACATTAGAAGTTAGGAGGCAGTTGATATTAATTTTTATTTAACTAGTTGATGTTTAATCCGTCACGCCAGGCTGGGTAGCAGCGAGAAAGATCTTCCTGACACAAAACCAGTTAGAACTTCATAAGGCGCAATCAGTGTCCGCGCGCTGAAACAAACAAGAGAGACAGAGACAGAGAGACACACAGAGAGACAGAGAGACTGAGGCAGCCCTGCCAGAGGCGCAGAAAGCTGGCGGGGAGAGAGATAACCCCAAGTAGACGGCTGCGGGTATAAACCAGGAAGACGGAAGGCGCTGCGAGGACCGCTGGGGAGACAGTCTGGCTGCCCTGTACTTAAGCTCCCAGCCCTGCGTGGCCCCCGATGTGACAGTGCGGAGACTGGGGCCCGTGTAGGGAGAAGGCCCGGCCCGGCAGCGGCGGGGGACAGTCCCCCGGAAGGGCCAAGCCTCACCACTGCGACCACCAGCTCTCTCGGCCACAAACCGCGTTTGGCATCTGGCTACCTGGCGGGCGGCCAGGGGCTAGCGACACAGCGAGACAAGGCCCTGACATTCGGAAACTCTTTTCTTTCCCAACTCGGGGGGGCCCAAGAACACCCTTCTCCTTGCTCCAGGAAGAGGGGACCCAGGCAAGGCGGGAAAAGAGGCAAAGCAGAGGAGTTTATGCCAAGCAGCTCAAGTTTGACAAAAGTTTGCAGCGGGTGAGAAGCCAGGGCGGGGTGTGCCTGTACAGGTTCGGGTTGCTCGAGAGAGGCAAAGAGAGGGGAAGGCTGAGAGTTCTATCAGCTCGAGAGAGAGGACAGTCACTCCACTACCAAGGCCTCCTCGAGCATCCTTGCGCGCGGGGCTCCGAGCAGCGACCAAGCTGTGCCGGTCGCGGGCTCCTCGGTGGCGGGACCTGGCCGCGAGTGTCAGGTCCCCCAGGGCCTGCCCAGTTTAAGCTGCCCCCTCCCGCCCCAAGCGCTTGGCTTTTTCCACTGCCACTCCGGCCACTGGCCAGGGGCACAGGCTTGGTCACAGTTTCCTTTGCTGGTCGGGGGGGGGGGGCGGGGGTAGGCTGTAATTTTCCGCTGTTGCGAAGGACACTGTTTGGAGAGGCAGGGGCATCCTTGACCGCGAGCAGACACAAGTCGACCATCTCTCCATTTGCATGTTAATCTGCCTCCACCACGAAAAGGAAATCGCTGAAATTCCGAAGAAAATTGCTTCTTGCCAGCAGTTAATAGTTAACTCAGACGGGAAAGTTCCCAGGGAAAGGCGACAGCCGGGCCGAGAGGCTAGAGCAGGCGGCCGGGGAGAGCCTGGCCCCAGCCTAGCCCCTCTCCGAGCTCTCGGCCCCGCCACCGCCTCTCTGCGGGAGCGCGTCCCCCACCCTGCAATTACCATCGTTAAGTTCACAAAACCCTTCCTGGGAGAAATCTGTTCCCTTGTTCAGGGGCTCAGTTCAGCACCGGATTCTGCCGAGTGAGGGGAATAAATCACCACGGCGGCAGCAGCGGCGGGGGATCCGGACTCGAGCCGGCCAAACAGGGGCCTCCGGGAGAACGAAAAAGTGAGAAAAAGACCGCAGAGCCAAGAAAAATGATGCCGAGAGGCCCCAGCCCCGGGAGAGAGAGGACAGGGAAAAGGAAGACCTAAAGAAAAAAAGGCTCAGAGGCAGAGAAGGGACCGAGGTAGAAGAGAGAAATACAGAAAAAGGCGAACAGAAAAGAGGTAGAAAGAGTGAGAACGAGAAGAAAGGGAAAATGAACAGGAAAGAGAATTTAGAGAAGAAAACCAGAGGAGTTTAAGAAAGAGGGGACAATAGAATACAGACAACAAAAAGAGCAAACGTTTTTGTTTATCTATAGAAACTACCCCCGCCACCCCCGCTGCCAGGAGCTGCAGTGACAGCGCGCCCAAGGCCTCCAAGGTCGGGCGGCGGGTCGTACCCCTGGAGGCCCCTTGGAGAGCGCAGCCTGCGCGTGCACCGAGTTCCCGGCGGGGGCACCCACAGAACTGCACTCCAAGTTGAAGTTTCAGGGCGCGCAGCTAGCGGGTGCATCTGCCCGTGGAAGAGGTGGTGTTTGTGCAGGGAGTGGAGGGCGTATCGCGGATCCTTGGCGAGCGAGAGGACCGGGAGCTAAAAGGCACCCACGGAACGCCCGTGGTTTCTCTCCCTTGCGCGGTAGGAAGCGGGGACCGGGGTAGGGCCAGGCTGAGGCTGCTTGGCTCAGACCTCCAGCGACCCTGCAACTCGGACCGCCTACGCTTAGAGAACTCCTTCTCGGGACCTCCGGCGCCCATGCTCGCGCACGGAGCCCTAGCCGCAGAATAAAAAGCAACGCGGCGAGTATCGCGGCCCCTCGCCAGCTGAGGGCGCCTCTGCCGAGCCGCCTCCCTGCAGCCAGCGAGAGGCGCAACGTCGGTGCAGCCCCGGCCCGGCTGGGAACAGCCGGCAAGGCCAGAGGGCGGGACAGAAAGAAGGGAAAAGAGCAGGGGAATCAGGGGGGAGAAGAGACACGCAGGAACGAAAAGGGGAGCTGCGACACCCGAGGTGCAAAAGGAAGCAAGAATGCTGCGAGAGTGTGTCCCCTCCTGCCCAAGGAGCCCCTGTGATCTGCCACCGCCAGGGTGCCAGGCCCGGAGACTGAGACCCCTACAAGGTCGCTGGGGATGCCGTAGAACACAGGACTGGGGAGAAGGCTTCCCAGCCGCCAAGCAGCCCCTGGAAGGGCAAGCTCCTGGGAATTTTCCAACCTTTGGAACTTCCGGTTGTGAGGTCCAACCCGCTGAGTTTCTCCTCCATATTTCTGTGCCAGCCCCGACAGGCTTAGAGCTGAGGACAACCGCAGGTGGGGGTCAGGGACGGAGTCAAGCGGGGTGGGAAGGGAGGAACCTCCAGGAAGGAGGCTAAAGACTCAGTCACTTCCTACTTCTACACCAAGATAGGAAGCTACTGTTACCTAGATCAAGATCCTTTACGCCGGGGAAAGCAGGGAGGCTGCCTCTGAGGCTTCCATCAGTCGGTCAGTCAGTCAACCCGGTCTACCCTTCTTGGGAAGGTGGGCCTACAGAAGCGGACATTGGCCCTGCTAGCAAACAGAGAGCTATAAACCAAGAAGCTCCTGAAAGTGTCATGGTATGGGCTGGCAGGATGACCAGGGCCCAGAGAATCACCACTGGGGATGTCAGGAAAGACTTCCTAAAGGAGATGGGGTCTTGTAAGATGACTAGAAGTACGCTAAATGCAGGGAATGGGAGAGGGGTGAAAGATTTCCAGGCAGAAAGAGCATCAGGAGCAAAGGCCTATGAGGGAGCAACAGCCTGCTTAGCTGAGGAACTGCAGAAGGGCCTGTGAGGCCAAGGGAAATCAGCCTGGGGATAGGGGAGGGCTACTCCTTTGCTAAAGGGTTTTGATTTTCTCCTTATGCTATGGATGCCACTGAGAGATTTTAATCAAAGAAGTGACAAAATCTGATTTGGAGGAGAGAGGCCACTCTAGAGGTGTGAACAGTGGGCTGGAGATAGAGCAGCATAAACTGGGAAAGCTATAATCTGCAAAAGAAGAGGATAGAGAGGAAGGAGTGGATGAATATGAGAGGTGGAGGCTAGATGGTCAGGATATGGTCACCGTGTATGCATATATATGTGTGGTGAGATGAGATGGTCAATTAAGTCTGGCTAGGTTTCTGAGAGGAAACCCTGGTGGCCCTAGTGGTTAAGTGCTAGCTACGTCTATTTACCCAAAGGTCAGCTGTTTAAATCCACCAGGTGCTCCTTGGAAATGCTATGGTGCAGTTCTACTGTGTCCTATAGGGTTGCTATGAGTTGGAATTGACTCAAGGCACTGGGTTTTGGTGGGTTTAGGTTTCTGAGTAGCTTTAGTCTCAACACTGACCCCTCTGTTGCACTTTGCTCTCTTCCTTGCAAACAGGACTAAGATAGTGGCTATAGGAGTGAAAATCCATGTATCATGTCTGGAGGCAACATTTTTTCTCCCCATCTTATGTACCTCTACCAGACCGTCTCATAGAACAGTTTACACTGTGGAAGAGAAGAACTTCTCATCTGTCCCAAGGCAATGACACCAGAACCCAAGAATGAAAAGTCACAGTTAGGTAGCCCAGAAACGACATTCACCTTTTTCAGATCTGAAATGTACCAGCTGTATGATCTTGGACAAATTTCTTGAATTCTCTGCCTAAGTATTCACATCTGTAAAATGGGACAAGAACGTTTGCCTTATGGAATTGTCGAGTGGCTTAGGAAGTAATAGACCCCTGGCACACAGATGTTAACAACATTGGTTCATTCTCCACCCCCAGCGAACCCTGGACTTCTGCATTCATTGGTTGAACATTGTCTTCTGTGGCAGGCACAGGGTGTCAGGGAACATGAAAGAGTAGTGCCAGACAGAGGAACTCTAGAGTTCTCAACCCAGAGGAAAGACCAGGTGCTCTGCCCCCATCAAGGTTCATGACAAAAACAAAAACAGCTGATACGTCTGAGGGCATAATGCGTGTCTGTTGTGAATACTTTTCATTCATGAATTCCTTTAATACTCACACACTCCTATTATTAAGCCTGTTTTACAGATGAGGAAACAGTCACCGTTTTAGTAACATGTCCACAATCACAGAGTGAAGAGGTGGTAAAACTAGGATCTGTACCTAGACATTGCCTTGATGGCCTACACTCTCAGCCACACATTAGACTAAATATTCTCAGGGCTCAAAAGGTGGTCAGATGGAGAAGGGGTCTGGCTGTGGCCAAGGCAGAGTGGGTCTGAGAGGACTCCTTAAAGGCATCTATTTGGGGAAACCCAGGAGCTTTTCTTACCTCTCCTTTCCAGATCCCTGCACCAGTGACCTTTTCTTCCATGTCCTTCCTTTCTTCTCTACAGAGGCCCTCTGAATCCATGACCTAAGAGACGGATTCTGTGACCAGGCTAACTATGACAGACAGTGACCACCTCTCATCCAGAGCAGAGAGCCTCTACCTCAAGAGCTGTTCTTTGTGTTGGGGGGCTTTGATTTTCCTAGTTAACTATTGTTCCTCTCCACCGCTGTCAGGCTCTTTGAGCTACCAGGCCTTGGTCTCAGAGGAGCAGCCTGAACCTGGGGAGATTCCTCTAGGTTCATCACATCCCATACCAGTTGGGCTTAGCCTCTGATCAGGCCTCAGTAGGCCCTGATCTCCAGTACCAGCCACAGCAAAAATCCCTTGGATAGATCCAGACGTCACCCACCACAGACGTCATCTGAGATGTCCCATGCAGAGCCTCCAGGAACCTGACCAGGGTTTTCTAGGAGCTGCAGAGGATCATCAGAGAACATCCCACTGTGAGTCCATTCTCTCTTCTGGCTCCTCCCTGTCCACACAATGAGTGCTGTGGTCATCCTCAGAACTGACCTTACTGTGTGGCTAGAGTTGTCCTCCCCCAAACATCCTAGAAAACTGTCCTGTAACCTCTCCTTTCTCTAGGGCTGCACAGACATTTTCCCCTCTTTGAGTGGAAGTTTCTTTTGCCAAAAAACAGAAGCTGAAGAAGTTCTGGAGTGATCTGGGTCTGGAGAGACCATCCTGCCCTCTGTACAGTGAGGCAGGAATGCAGTGTGTGTATGTGGTGTGTGTGTGTATGAGTGTGTATCTGTGTGTGGGAGGTACCTGGGCTTTTATTTGAGGGTCTCAGTGTTGACTGGGATTTAATAATTTCACATCAAATATGGTGAATGGTTTTTTCCAAAGGACCTTGGAGTTCTTCAAAATGGTCACTGTGGGTGGACAGATACTGTCCTTAATGTGCCTGCACCACAGAGCAAGACTATTTATGGACTCCTCTTAGGGGGTCTACGTTCCTAGCTTTCAGCCCAGCTGAAAACCTTCATCCAGAATGGACAGATTTTTAGGAAACCTACCAAATCATCGAGGGATTGGGGATGGGGCCTGTAGGCAACCAGGCTGAACAAATGAAAACAAGAAGGACATAAACTGGAGAGAGACACTTTCTGTCTTGCTCGCCTTCACTGTCAGCTCTTTACGTCAAACAAAAGTGTATGTGGAGGGAGGGATGCTGCCTGGGCATCCCTGAAGTAAAGGCATCCTCTACAAGGACAAGGTACTTCTCTGAGTCTTTGTTTACTTTTCTGAGAGGACAAACGCTTATCTCTCTACAGGAAGAAGTGGAAACATTGAAGTGCCTAACACAGTGAGTGGTACCCAGTAAAAAACAAAACCAGTTCCGGCAGTTGATTCTAACTCATAGTATCCCCACGTTTTTTACACTACAACTGTTTTCAGTGACTGTGACCTTTCAGAAGTAGATTGGCAGGCATTTTTTCCGAGGCACATCTGGATAGATTCAAACCTTTTGGTTTGTAGCCCAGCACTTAACTGTTTGCCACCCAGGGGACCTAGGGCCCTGTACTGAAACCAAACCAAACCTGTTGCCTTAGAGTCGATTCCATTGACAGTGACCCTATAAGAGGAAACAGAAAAACAACGACACTGCCCCCGAGTCAATTCCAACTCACAGTGACCCTACAGGGCAGAGCAGAACTGCTCCATAGAGTTTTCAAGGGGGCGTCTGGCGATTCTAACTGCCAACATTTTGGTTAGCAGACATAGCACTTAACTGTTGTGTCACCAGGGTTTCCCTATAGGAGTGAGTAACATTGCCCCAGAGGGTTGCCAAGAAGACCCTAGTAAATTAAAACTGCCCATCTTTTGGGTAGCAGCTGAACTCTTAACCACTATGGCATCAGAGTTTCCAGTGCCCTATACCAAAACCCACATCGTCCAGTTGGTTCCAATCCAGAATGACCCTATAGGCAGGCGAGAACCACTGCATAGAGGTTTCAGGGAGCGCCTACTGGATTTGAACTGCTGGCTTTTTGGTTAGCAGCCTTAGCACTTAGCCACTATGCCACCAGGGTTTCTAGTGGCATAGGGCCTCCACAAATGTCATAGTTAATATACACACCCTTAAGAGAACCTTCACTGCTCAGTCACAGGCTCAGGATATACGGACACTTCTGAGCACCTCTGGGAGCTGGGACCTGAGAGGGTGAGCTTGGCAGAGGCAGTGAGGGGTTCTGGGGTCACGGGCTGAGGAAGCTTTATGCTCCTGCCACAGGGCCAAACGCTCTGCTGCGCAGGCACCGACCACACAGGCCGTCTAGCAGGACAAGTCCAGCCAAGGCCGACGTGTGGATGGCACACGGAGGGCCTGGCTGTCCCGCCCACGTGGAAGAAGCCCAGCGGTTGCCTCCGCTCAGCCTGCCTGGCTTGAGCTGCAGTCCCGGCAAGTCACTTCTCCGCACTCTGAAAGCCGCTCGCAGCGGCCGGTTTCCCCCTGCCCGCCAAGCACTGGCGCTCGATTAATAATCATAAACTCCCTGTTCACCCTCCTCTTAAAATTAATAACTCTGTAATTAGAGTCATTGCGGAAGCCTCCTGAGCCTCCGAGGTCGGCCGGGCTGCCGGCCACGCCGCACGGTGGGCAGGAGCAGGCGGCGGCCCGGCGTCTGCAGGTACGGAATGAGAATTAAAATCGCTCTCGACAATCCAATACACTTTTTATCAGCCATCTATCTGAGAGCCGAGCCCATTCATCATCCGAGGCATTCTCCCTGAAAACAAGACCCATTCAGATTTTATACAAATTATCATATTTATCATCGTCTCCAACTCCGGAGTAACATCTCCGCAAAGTGTCTGCTGTCTCCCCGGGGAGCCGCGCAGCTCGGAGCGCCCGAGCGCTCGCCCGGCAATTCCTCCGCCAGCCCCTCCCTCCCCTCTCCTCTCCGGTTTTGGGCCCTGTCTCTCTGGCCTTTGATCCACTGTCCCTGCCAGCCCCCAGTGTTCTCTGTATCTCCCCACCCCCAGGCAACCTCCCTTCCTTGCCTCTCTACCCGACCTCTCTCTCCTCTGTCAGGCCTTTGATCCACCGTCTCTCCTTTTTCCCCGGGTGCTTCTCTCTCCCTCTCTCTCTGTCTCTCTCTCTTCCTCTCTCTCTCTCTCCCCTTCTCTCATTTCTCTGTCCCTCCCCCTGGACCTGGCTGAGCCTTCCCTTCTTCGCTGTCTTTCTCGATCTCCATCTCCTCCATCTCTGCCTGTCAGTCTGGATCTTCAGCATCCCCTATTTGCCTGTCAGAATCAACAAACAAGAAGGATTACTTGACACAGAACAGTTTGAGCCTGGCCTCAGGATGGCAGGAGGGATGTTCCACCAGTGAGCCCCCAGAGTTGACTGGAGGGGTCAGCTTGAGCCCACCACCAGGAGTTTGAGGAGCTGAAGCAGGGCTGCCAAGAGACATGTTTATGCTCCTAACACACTACAACCCCTCACTCAGCACCACATACATATGGAGCACATATAATCACAGCAACATACATATCACACATGACTTCTATCATGCACACACACAGAGGCCCCAGTAGACATACAGTCCCCCATATACTCATAGTCGCCACCGCATACATAGGCTCCAATACACACAGGCCCCTCACAACACACAGGTACAGCACCCATCACATATGCAGCCTCTAATATACACCTAGCCTCTGCTACACACATGCAAACTTACCCAACTGTACTCACGAAGCCCTTCCACTACACAATGGCCTCTGACAAACCACACATATAGCCCTTGATATGCACAGACACACATGGGTTCAGGAAGACACACACACTCCAAACACACAGGCGTGAAAGTACACACTGTCTTCTCATTCAGATTCTCATCTCCTGCCTCCCCATCTCTTTTCCTTCTCTCTCCTCTTCCTTCTCCTCTCCTTCCCCATCTTCTCCTTTCTCTTCCCCTCCCGCATTTTCTCTTTCCCTTACCCTCCTCTCTTCCCTTTCCCTCCCCTCTCTGTCTTTCCTATTCTCTCTCTGCACATACAGGCCCATCATGTGGGAACAGGCCAGGCACCACAGCTCCTAAAACAGCTCCGGGCTGGAATGGGGACATTCCCTGTAACCAGCAGGACCTCAGCTGCCCCACTCAGCTGCTGAAAGAGCCTGACTCGCTCTAAGCTGTCCCCCAGGGGTTAATGAGACCTCACTAATTCAGGCCCACAGACACTGGGACATTCCAGAAGGGGTTTCTATCCAGACTCTAAGGATGGACAACCTCACAAAGACAGCAAGAAGGCTTAGAAAAAAAGGTTTTTGACCCAAGCCACCACCCATGGATAATTGTTTCCTTTCCAAGCCTCTATCCTGAAGGTGACCCTCTTAGCTTCCCTGGGGGCAGCCAGTCTCCAGAATTATACTGAGGACCCTTCTGACCTTGCCCATCCTCAGTTTCCCCTTAAAAGACTACTTCAGTGGGTTGCTGTGGGGGAGCCTATGGCTGTCTCCTGTGGGCCACTGGTTGACTGATTCATTTATTCCTTCAGTTCTCAGTCATTAATTCAACAAAAATTACTGGGTGCTTTCCCTATGCTGGCTGTTTGCTTGGGATGAGAAGTACAGTGGGGGGTAAGAGATACTCAGTTCCTGCCTTAAAAGAGATAAGTCTAGAGCAGCGCTGTGCAACAGAACTTTCTGTGATGATGGAAATGTTCTGTGTCTCTACTGTTCAATATTGTCATGGATTGAATTATGTCCCCCCAAAAATGTATATGTTGATTTGACTTGGTTTGGAGTTCCAATATGGTGCCCTTCATTCCATGTGTTCTGAATCCTGCCTCTGTGATACTGATGGTGGAGAATGGTTTGCAGTTGTCTTAGTGAGGCAGGACTCAAGCTTGTGGAATAAATATAAGGGAGAGAAATGAGCTGAGCAAGTTGGGAACCTCATACCACCAAGAGAGAAGCACTGAGAGCAGAGCACGTCCTTTGGACCTGAGGTTCCTGTGCCGAGATGCTCTCACTAGATATGGACTCAGCCTACTGGACTCTGATGATTTCTTATTCTGAATGGACTTGTACCTTGTTAATGGATTTGTGGCTTACTGGACTGTGACAATAAAAGCTTCTCCTCATGAAACCTTCCACTCATGGTATTTTCTGTTAGAGCAGTACCCAGAGACTAGGACAGAGTTTGGTACCAGGAGTGGGGTACTGCTCTAACAAATACCTAAAATGTGGAAGTTTTTTTTGAGACTGTGAGTGTATGAAAGAAGGCACCCAAGAGAACTGCTAGCACCTGAGGGCAGCAGATGGTGAGGAAAGCAACAGCAGCAGTGAACTGGCAGCAGCAGGACCAGGAGCCAACCCATGGAGCAAGATTGCTGAATGCCAGTATGCAGAAGTGTTCCTGGCAGAGTGGGGTGCCTCTGGGCACTTGAATCAGTGGAGCTATGGAGCTACGGAGTGTTGGAACACTTGCTCTGTAGGGCAGATGTGGGGTTGCGGCCCAAGGTTGATGCGAGGCTGAGCTGGCTAAAGTTGATGAAGATGTGGGGTTGTGGGCCTGTGAAGATGTGGAGTTGCAGCCCCAGGTTGACAAGAAGCTGAGCTGCCTGAGTCTCAGAAGGTATGGCCATAAAAGATTGGAGAGAGGGCTTTCTGCATTTGTGGAAGTGGAATTACCACTCTGTTGGGCTTAGGGTGCACCTAAAGCCAAGGGGGCAGAGTTCTGTCTGAGTGGGCCTGGAAGGCCAAGATGAAGCCCAAGTGCCTCCACTAAGAATCTGGAGAGTGTGGTCAATACCAAGAGTTTGAAGGGAGTGGTTACAAAATGTCTCAGAGTATGGAATAATGTTTTTGAAGTCATAATGTCTAATGTAATGCGTTCTGATAATCTGCTTGGTGTATGCTATAAATGAAAACTGTTGCTATGTTATGAATGAAAACTGCTGCTGTGCTATGAATGACTATATTTTGTGTGTTCTAATGATATGATTTTTGGGGTGCCAAAGGGTGGGATGTCATGGATTGAATTGTGTCCCTCAAAAAATGTATGTGTAGGAGTTCCAATATGGTGCCCTTCTTCTCATGTGTTGTGAATCCTGCCTCTGTGATATTGATGATGGAGAATGGTTTGCAGTTGTGTTAGTGAGGCAGGACTCAAGCTTGTGGAACATAAGGGAGAGAAGTGAGCTGAGGAAGTTGGGAACCTCATACCACCAAGAGAGAAGCACCGAGAGCAGAGCATGTCCTTTGGACCAGAGGTTCCTGGGCCAAGATGTTCTCACTGGATATGGACTCAGCCTACTGGATTGTGATGACTTTTCATACTGAATGGACTTGTAGCATAGGAATGGATTTGTGGCTTACCAGATCATGGCAATAAAAGCTTCCCCTCATGAAACCTTCCACTGGTGGTATTTTCTATTAGAGCAGTGCCCGGCGACTAAGACAAATATGGTAGCCACTAGTCACATGTGGAAAAGCATGGTGGCATAGTGGTTATGAGCTATGACTTCTACCCAGAATGTCAGCACCTTGATCCACCAGGTGCTCCTTGAAAAGTCTACAGGGACGTTTTACTCTGTCCTCTACAGTTGCTATCAGTGAGATTTGACTTGACAACAATGGGTTTGCTTTGATTTGACTTATTGACATAGGACTATTGAGCATTTAAATGTGGCTAGAAACCCTAGTGGAGCAGTAGTTAAGTGTTATGTCTGTTAACCAAAAGGCTGGCAGTTCAAATCTACCAGGTATTCCTTGGAAAACTTATGGGGCAGTTCTACTCTGTCCTGTAGGATAGCTATGAGTTGGAATCCACTCAAATGCAGTGGGTTTGTGTTAGTGCTAACAAGGAAATCCTGGTGGCACAGTGGTTAAGTGTTACATCTGCTAACCAAAAGGTCAGTAGTTCAAGCCTTCCCAAATGATCTTTGGAAATTCTATGGGGCAGTTCTACTCTGACCTATAGGGTCACTATGGGTCACAATCAACTTGATGACAGCTGGTGTTTTTTGTTTAGTGACAATAACTGAGAAACTGAATTTTAAATTGTGTTAAATTTAAATGGCTATATGCAGCTTGTTGACGGCACTTGGCTGGCTGGCTACTGTATTGGCCAGCACAGTTCTAGTGGACAAGTTAGTTTTCATTTTGTCAGCTAGACATGATATGTGGGAAGGAAATCCCCCTCCTTCCAAAGCCTGAAAGGCGTTTGAGTGTGAAGGAGAGGTCTCTGAACTTTGGCTTCTCTCCTTGCTCAAGGCCCTCCAGTTTCCTACACCCTATAAAAATGGAACTCACTCACACATACATGGACATGTCCTAAAAACTGCATGGAAGTGGTTCCCATGACAGAAAATAAGAGCATTCATTGAGTATTTGTTAGGAGCTAGTGGTTAAGGGCTGGGCTTCTAACCAAAAGTCTGGCAGTTTCAATCCACCAGCCACATCTTGGAATTATGACAAGCCCAATGGCAGTTCCACTCTGTCCTATAGGGTCTGTAGTGTCCCTTTGAGTTCAAATTGACTCTATGGCAATTAAAAAAAAAACTTATTTATTTACACGTAAAGCCAACAAAAGCCATTGCCTTGGAGTCGATTCTGACTAGTAGTGACCCTACAGGTCAGAGTAGAACTGTCCTATAGAGTTTCCAAGGGGCACCTGGCAGATTTGAACTGCCAACATTTTGGTATACTATAAAAAAATAAAATAAAATAAAACACATCACTTCGAGTCGATTCCAAATCATAGTGGACCTATAGGACAAGTAGAACTGCACCATAGTTTCCAAGGAGTGCGCAGTGGATTCAAAGTGCCGACCTTTTGGTTAGCAGACATAGCTCTTTACCATTACTAGACCCACTGCCTTGGCGCCGATTTCTAGCTCATAGTGACACCACAGGACAGTTTCCAAAGACTCCCTGCTGGAGTTGAGCTGCCAACATTCGGTTAGCAGATGTAGCACTTAACCACTACATTACCAGGATTTACCAGTGGTTGACAAACACTGATGCCTATGGGACAGGTTGAGTTGGAAAGATAATAAGGAAGAGGCTTCTGGGGAAACTGGAGTGAGCAAGTCTCCTGTGAGGGGCACGCTTCTTCAGCACTGGAGACTGTTGGCATGCAGAAGTGAGGTCAGTGATTACAAGTTGCTTGACCTTCTAAAAGCAGCCAGAAATCTTGACTTTTATTTGAAATTCATTGGACACTATTTTAATATTAACAATAATAAAACCTCACAGGGCAGATGTTCAAGTGACATTCTGCAAGGATAGTCCTTGCAGCTTTGTTTGCCATTTAGAAGTAATCTCAATGCATCCTGTTAGGAGCCTGGTTAAATATCTTAGGACACATCTATTCAATGGAATACTAGGCAGCCCTCACAAAGAATAAAGTGGATGTTCAGGCACAGATCTAGAAAGACCTCCAATTAAACAAAAAAGCAAGACATGGAACAACATGAGAAGTACCATTTATGGAAGAGAGAAAGAGAGAGGGAGAGAGAGAGAGAGCACACACTTGCATACACACATTTATACCTGCACGCACTGCCTCCTGGAAAGCCTGGTTGCACAGTGGTTAAGTACAGTGGCCACTAACCAAAAAGTTGGCAGTTTAAATCCACCAGGCACCCCTTGGAAACTCTATGGGGCAGTTCTACCCCATCCTATTGGGTGCTATGAGTTGGAATTGACTTAGTGGCAACTGATTTAGTGTTTTTTTGGTAGACGGACTCTGAAAAATTGTTCAAGAAACCAGTAGCAGTAGTTGCCTCAAGATTAGGAGTGGAAGGGAGACTTATTTTTCCCCATATATTCTTTGGTAAAGGAGCCCCAGTGACACAGTGGTTAAGCATCTGGCTGGTAACTGAAAGGTCAGTGGTTCAAAGCCACCAGCTGTTTGGTGGGAGAAAAATGTGGCAGTTTGCTTCTATAAAGATTTGCCTTGGAAACCTCAGGGTATTTCCACTCTGTCCTATAGCATTGCTATGAGTTGGAATCGACTGCTCCCAAGGGGCAGTGGGTGCTCTTTGGTACGTATTGACTTTTACAGTAATTGTATGACTTGTGTATTCACAGAGTAGGCCAAGCAAATATGGCTAAATTTCACTTATGGGTTTAGGGACATATGTTTATAAACTCTCACATTCACAAGGGTGTCCCGTTGAAGTAGGAATTGTTGTTTTATTGGATGCTGTCAAGCTGGTTTTGACTCATAGCAACCCTTGCACAACAGAATGGAACACTGCTTGGTTCTGCACTATCCTCACAATTGTTGCTATGTTTGAACCCATGGTTGCAGCCACTGTGTCAACCCATCTCATTGAGAGTCCTCCTTTTATTCACAGATCATCCACTTTATGAAGTATTACTGATTCCATTTTACAGATGAGTAAGCTAAGGCTCATTTGGATTAAAGCTATACAGCTGCTACAGCTTATACAGTTGGTTAGTGGTAGAGCTTTGCTTTTAACCTAGGTTAACCTTTTGGCTCACAGGCCATAGCACATACAATGATAACACTGTCCTTGTGATCATCACCATCAACAACAATTTTTAATGAAATCTTGTTATGTGCCATACACTGTGATGAATACTTTCCATGTCACATTTAGTTCTTACAGCATCTTTATGAAGTAAACACCATTAGTATCTGATTTTACAAATGAGAAAACTGAGGCAGAGAGTTTAATTAAAGTATTTATGGTCAGGAGGTGGTGGGGCTGAGATCCATAATTATCATTCTTATTCAGAGCCCGGTGCTTAACCATATTAGTGCATATAGAGAGCTCTGTATCCTCTTTTTGTACCCCACTATGAGTTTACCCCAGGAGCACCTATCACACCTCCCTAGGGCCTGAGAGTTGTGTACACTGATTCTTCCAGTGTGGACCTGTACACACTGTGTTTGTCCAAACACATCCACACAGCCCTCGGGCAGATGTTCTTAAGGAACAGACTTCCATGATAAAAAAAAACAAAAACCCTTTTACTGTTCCAGACCCAAGAGCAACCAGATTGCTTCTTTTCTCTAAATAAATGTGAGTGCTTGGCTCTAGGACCCCAGGCAATAACAGTACCAGAAGACCATACAGCATATTTTCTTTCCATTCTTTCAGCACCACATGAGAAAAGCAGGAAAAGATGACTATCCCCCTTTTGTGAATGAAGAGCTGAAATACATCACACACACAGACATGTACATAGTTGTAAGAATTGAAAAGAGGTCACAAATGCAAAACAATCTACTCATTCCATTATCTCATGGCAGTTTCTCCAAGGTCTCTGTCTTCATCAGGGAGCCATGAGAGAGCATAACACAGATGTCTCAAGCTGAAGGCAAGAAAGAGAGCAAAAACAGAACACAGAGAGACAGACAGGGCTGGCCTTTAAGTAAAACCTGATACTATCTGTAGCCCGAGTTCTCTAAATGAATGTGGACTGGATGTGACTATAAAATCTCACCTAGCCCTCTGTGCATAAAAACATGTATACACTTCACTGGCCCTCAACGCACCAACTTCCCATATTTTTCTTCTTCCCCAACAACCCCACTTTCCCGCTGAACCTGGCTAAACCGGGAAGTGAACCAGACGGTCCAAAGACTCTTGACTTGCCCCCTAATTCCCTCAGCCACCAGCCTAGATCCCTAAACCTTAGCCTAACCTCTCTTCATGATTAAGGAAGAACAAAAGCATTTTCCTTTGAGGGAATGGGTTCACACTTATGTTGGCAAAACTCAGGCTCTGGCATGATCCAGAATCTCAGAAGGCCTATGTTAGTCGGACACAACCTTGGGTGGGAATGATAATTTCTGGCAACTGATTGACCAACTAACTAGGCCTCCTGTAGAGTCTCAGGAATCATCTGTAAGGACTTTAGTTAACACACACTTATAAGGCACTTGGAGCCCTGGTGGCACAGTGGCTAAGAGCTCAGCGGCTAAGCAAAAGATTGCCTGCTCCTTGGGAACCCTATGAGGCAGAGAAGTTCTATTCTGTCATATAGGGTCACTATGAATTGGGGTAGTCTCAATAGCAATGGGTTTTTTGGGTGGGGTATGTATTAGGTACTTGCTACAATACCTGGTACTGTATGTCTTTACAAGTGTATCCATTTTTTATTGCTGCTATTACAAACTATTGTAAATTTAGTGGCTTAATACAAATTTATCTTACAGTTTCAGAGTTTAGAGGTCTAGAATAGGTTGATAGGGCTGTTACTTCTGGAGGCTCCAGGAGAAACCATTTCCTCGCATCTTCCAGCTTCTAGAGGCTGTCTGCATTCCTTGGCTCAGGGCCCTGTAAGCCCGGTCTGTGCTTCTGTCTTCACAGCTCTCTTTCTGACTCTAACACTTCTGTCTCCCTCTTCAAATGACCCCTAAGATCACATTGGGTCCAGCCAGATAACCCTAAATAACCTTCTCATTTTAAAATCTTTAACTTAATCACAACTGCAAAGTCCCTTTTGACCCATTAGGCAACATTTTCACAGTTGCCAGGAATTAGGAGGTGGACATCTTTGGAGGCCATTATTCTGCCTACCACAAGTATTAATTTATCTAATCTTACAAAGTAGGTGGAGCAAGTAATCCAAGAAGCTGGACTACAGGAAGAAGAACAAGGCATCAGGATTAGAGGAAGACTCATCAAAGGCCTGCATTATGCAGATGACACAACCCTGCTTGCTGGAAGCGAAGAGGATTTAAAACACTTACTAATGAATATCAAAGCTCACAGCCTTCATTATACATTGCACCTCAACATCAAGAAAACAAAAATGCTCACAGCTGGACTGGTAAGTAACATCACACAAATGGAGAGAGGATTGAGACTGTCAAGAATTTCATTTTACTTGGGTTCACAATCAACACTTGTGGAAGTAGCAGTCAAAAAATCAAAAGAAATATTGCATTGGGAAAATCAGCTGCAAAGGACCTATTCAAAATGTTAAGAAGTAAAGATGTCATCCTGAAGACTAAGGTGAGCCTAACCTGCTCACCTGACCAAGCCATGGTATTTTCAGTCACATGATACACAGGTGAAAGCCGGACAACGAATAAAGAAGACAGAGTAAGAATTGATGCCTTTGAATTGTGGTGCTGGAGAGGAATATTGAATGTACCATGGACTCCTAAAGAAGAAGTATAACCAGAGTGCTCTTTGGAAGCAAAGCTCGCATCTTATATACTATGGACATATTGTCAGGAGGGATCACTCTCTGGAGAAGAACATCGTGCTTGGTAGAGTGGAAGGTCAGGGAAAAAGATGAAGACCCTCGACAAGATGGACTGACACAGTGGTCACAACAACAGGCTTAAGCATAAAAACAATCGTGGACCTGGTGAAGGACCAGGCGTTGTTTTGTTCTGTTGTGCATAGGGTCATTATGAGTTGGAATGGACTTGATGGCACCTTAGCAAGAACAATACAGTAGGTACTATTTCTATCCCTTTGTAGTCAGGAAAACTAAAACAGGTTAAGTAATTTGCTCAAGGTCATCCACTTTTTAGTACATGGCAAAGTCATAAGTAAGTCCCAAGCAGCCTTGTCTCTCGAGTCCATGTTCTAAACCACCACACGAGAGTACAAGTGTTTGGGGGCCTAATGGAAACAGATTCTGATGTCTGCCATACCCATAAACATACATGTACCCTACATATACAGATATATTACACTGTATATGTGTCTTTCATACACATAAAACACAAACACATATATGCCCTTAACATATGTGCTGTGCTTACATACATATGCACTAGTACATGAACATACACAAAATGTTTGGGCACACACATTCACAGACATCAACCCTGCTCACATACACTTACACTGCCCATGTGTACACCTTCCTTGAACATACACATCTGTGCATACAATCCCATATAGTTTATGAATAAATATATATTCTGCATATACAGCACACACATTATACTTTCTATACTATTTGCATGCAGAGATATCCTGTGCTCACAAATGCAGGCATGTCTTGTGATATATGAACCTTGTACACATGTGCACAGTATCATGAAAACATATCCTATGTATCCTTATATATAATAGGCCTACAGTGACATGCATATTCTGTACATGAACACACCACATACTCAGCAAATACATATGCTCTGTAGATACTCTCTCTCTCTAAAACCAAACCCATTGCCACTGAGTCAATTTAGACTCATAGTGACCCTATAGGGGTCACTGCCTCATAGTGTTTCCAAGGAACACCTACCTGGTGTATCTGAACTGCTGACATTTTGGTTAGCAGCTGTAGCGCTTAACCACTACACTACTAAGATTTCATATATACATATCTATATGAATATATATATATAGTCTGCACATATACATAGATACCCTACATAGAAACTCTTTGTGAACAGAGTTGACATACATAAGTATTATAAATACACACCCTTCTTCCCAAAACACTGTGACCTGCATACCCTATCTACATATACATTTACGTATCAGGCATACAAGGATTGCCAATTAAGTTCTCAAACTCATCCTAGAAAAAGTACTACGTACCTTATTGCTAAATATGCTATGGTCACCTTTGAAGTATTCCGCTTGGGAAGGTATGTAGCAATGCCATACTTCAAATAAATTTTGGAACTCTTTTTCTGAAATGACCATCAGAACTGTTGTTGTCCTGAATGTCATCTAAATGTCTTTCTTTCAATACTTCATCTTCCGATCAGGAAGAAAATCACTGGGGGTCAGACCAGGTGAGTAGGGAGGTGTTCCAATACAGTTATTTGTTTATTGGCTAAAAACTCCCTCAAAGACAACTTGCCACCATGCACAATGGCCATTTCAGAAAGAGTTCCAACATTGCTTTGAAGGGTGAACTAGGCCTTGGCATCAGTGCCTAGCTTCCCAATGGAAACACTTCAAAGGTGACCATAGGGATATTCAGCAATGAGGTGTGTAACACTTAGAACAATTGAGTTCGCACACTTAATTGTCAGACTTGGTATGTTCTCAGTTACTATATGTGTGCATACAGAGTCTCTGTGTACATAATTCTGGGAACGCACATGGTTGCAGTGACCGCATGTGACAGAGTATATCTATCACATAGGGTTTTCTTGGCTATGTAACCTTTACAAAAGCGGGTCCTCAGGTCTTTCTCCCATGGAGAAGCTGAGTGAGTTCGAACTGTCAACATTTCCACCACCAACCAAGTGCTTAATTCGTTGCACCACTAGGGCTCCTTTCAAATACACATGAAATTCTTTGTTAATACATTCTATACACATATTTTGCAATTCAGAACTGTGTATCTTATTTTAGCAGTACTAAATTCAAGCTGAATTCCACTTTAATCTGTTTCACATAAAAAAAAAAAATGACCTTACAAGTGTATAGGCCTTTCTGAGGTTTTGAGGCATTTCTTCTGATATTCCTTCTCTTTGGACCAAGTTTATCCCCATTTTCGAGAGGAGAAA
This sequence comes from Heterohyrax brucei, assembly GCA_028571685.1. NCBI lineage: Eukaryota > Metazoa > Chordata > Mammalia > Hyracoidea > Procaviidae > Heterohyrax > Heterohyrax brucei. Next base: position 31,484,547 of record CM053154.1, read on the forward strand.
GCTGAGGCTAGAGAAGGCGGGGCTCGCCCGGGTCCACTCCGCCCCTCCCGGCCCCTCTCGTCCCGCCCCCGCTCTCCCCCTTCCAGCTGTGATGAGCCCCAGGCTCATATCCCTCAGCCCAATAGAAAAGTAGTTCCAATACCATGTTTGTTAACTAGGTTATCTAGGCTGTGGAAGATTTTAATGTTGAATTTTATAGCTTTACCACGCTCTGCCGTCCTTGTGAATATTGTAATATTGCATTTTTTACAAGTTACTCTTCTGTTAATGTTCCAGCTAGTAACTTTTATAATCCTCCTCAATGAAATTTTTTTGTATTCTTCCGCACCGTTAACCCCAATGGCGGCGCCTCGGCCCCTGGCAGGAGGCAGATACGAGATGAATTCCTCTTTAATCAGAAATAATAATAATAAAAACACACACGCGGCTCCGCTGCCTCTTACTCGGCTTCCCTCACCGCTGCTGCTGCCTTTCAGGGCCGCCTGTGGGCCCTGTGGCCTAGGCCCCTGACGGCTTCTGACGCCATGGCGTCCTGGCCTCGGCTGCTCCCAGGCTTGGGTGCACAGCTGGCATCTCCGGCGCCCAGAGTCGGGGCAGGGGGGCGGGGAGTCTTCCTCTTCGACGCCCCCAGTCCCGAATCCGGGTCTCCCCCAGTTACAGAGCGCCAGCCCTGGTACTCGCCCGGTGTCTTTAGTCTCCACGGCGTCCTGCACCTCGTCAGGGCCTCTTAGTGCCAGTGTCTGTTTGGGCCTGCTTCTCCGCCTCTGCCAGTCACTGTTTCATACCTCTGTGTCTGTCTCTAAGGTTCTCTTCAATCATGTCTATCTCTGTCTTTTTTTAATTTTCTTCCAATTGTCTTCAAGATTTTCCCTCTGGCTTTCCCATCTCTTTATCCTTGGCATTTCCAATCTCTACATCCTTACCTTTTTCTTTCTCAGAATATCCAAAGCCTTTTTGGGTGAGGAGCCCCTTGGTGGACACTGGTTAGTAAAATAGGGTTTTGGACCCGTTGGGATTGGGGCTACTTCTGTAGACACTAGAGGAGGGGAGTGTCAGGAATTTCTGTGGACATGAAAGGGCCACCGGGGGAGTGGAAGATTGTCCAAGAGCTGATGTTGAAGGCTAAGTCAGAAGAGAGAATATATCTGGCTAAGGGGCTTACCAACAGACACTCTTTGATGTAGGATCCTTTTCTATCTAATAGGAAAGTCCCACTGAGACAAAAGTGGGCTTTTTTATTTTTCCCTGAAGGATGAGGGCTCCAGTTTGGTAGAAGTCATGATGGAGGGGTATTGTGGGATGAAGGATGTCTTCCCAGATAGTAGCACAAGAAAACATGATCCAAGGCTACAACAAGCCACACTCATTCGGTCAACAAATATTTGCTGAGCACCTACTATATGCCAGGCCCTGTCCTAGATCCAGGGGACACACAGATGAGTAAAAAACTGTCTGACCTTACAGAATTTACGGTCCAGTGGAAGTAGTATAATATTTTACTATTTTAGTATAATAGTACTTTACTATTTTGAGATTTCTGAGCTAGGGAAGAATATATTCCTGGAGCTTTGAGGGATCCTGGAGGGGCCTGGAGAAGCAATGAGATCAAGGCCTGATAAGACTACAGGGACACAAACCTGGGCTTCTCTTCCTCCTCATACTAAAGCCACAAGAAACGGGAGGGATGCCTGCGCAAACTTTACAGAAGGCAGAATCAACTCCCCCAAATGAGGAGAGACTGTATGGGCTGTTCTTTAACAATTGGTCCCATGGGAGTGTCCTAGGGACTCCCAGATCTGGCCACTTCAAGACTCTTCCTTCTCATCGTGCAGAGGGGATGCCTGCCCCACATGTGAGGACAGAGATGCCCAACATCTGGAAGATGGAGCCGCAGCCCAACCAAACATCTGGAGCGCTAATCGCTGGGGTTCAGGAAGGGAGTGAGGTAGAAGGGTTCTGCTATTGAGGCACTCAGCATCCCGGCGTTCCCAGGTCCCAACCTGGACCTGGCTGGGAATCCAACGGAGAGCAATACTGAGTGACCACCTTCCACCCTTCCACCAGCCCACAGCAGTGCCTCTGGGAGGACTCCCAGACAGGAGCTTTAAGTCTGCCAGGAAAGGGTTAATGACTCTGTTCCCTCACCTTTAAGGGAGGCCCAGGTGAGGAAGTATTGTTGAAAGAAGACCTGGGAAGGGCAGAGAAAGAGGGACCTGGGGCGATGGGGAAACGGAGGAGGGGAGAAGCAAGGGGGCGCCGAGCGCTCCTGAGCGCGGAAGCTGCGAGCGCCCGCGACAGTAAAACATCTGTAATGTGCCATTCGCCGCTGCTCGCTGATTGCTCATGGATTAAAGATTAAAATCTAGGCTTTGGCAGATGGGGAGAGAGAGGAAATTCTTACGAGCATGGTTTGCATCTGCATTTCATTCTGCTCGTTCCCTGCGCCACGCCTGGTGGCGCCGCCCGCCCTACCCCGCCCACCAAGCTCCTGGATTCCCCTGGGCCCCCGGGTGGCCAGACGCCTCGGGCCACCACTCAGTTTCTCACCCTTCCCACTGCACCGACCCTGGGCTCCACATACTCTGGTCTCGGGCTCCTCTGGGGTTAGAGCCTCTGATCTGCCTCCGGTGACCACCTGGTCCTCCTCAGGCCCCAGGCAGGACACAGTGAACCGCCCCGGAAAAGGGGGCTCCTCCACCCTTCTTGGGGAAGGGGGTTACTGCTCACATGCCCCCACCACACCTTGAGGCTGGAGGGGGCAGCTGGGGCACAGAAGGAGAATCCAGTGATGCTGCTTCTGGCCACTGAGTCTGGCAAGAAGTAACTCTGGCTGGGCCAGGTACCCTCACCTGGACAGAGGTATCCTTCTTTGTGTCTTTCAGATGGAGCTCCTTGGAGGTAGAAGGAATGACTTGGGTCACGGATCTGCAGAACCTCCTAGAGCAGGGAGGGCTCCTTGAACAATGTCTATTTCTGGGTTTTGCAGAATTCCTGTAGTGGTTAAACACTGTGTCTGCTAACCAAACTGTGGGCAGTTTGAATCCACCAAAGCACTCCTTGGAAACTCTATGGAGCAGTTCTACTCTGGCCTATTGGGTCACTATGAGTCAGAATCGTCTGGACAGAGGTGGGTTCTGTAAATTAGCCTGGCCCTGGCCCAGTGAGGAGGAACCCAGGGCAGTAAGCTGGTTTTCTTTTTCCCCACCTGACTCCCATCTCCCATCTCACCCTAGAATGTGCTCTGGCTTCAAACTTTTTGGGGAAGGGAAATGCAGGCAGGAGGAACTAGACAAAAAAGGCTGTCAGAAAGATAGAAGGGTGTTAGAGAAGCAGAAAAAGGAACAAAAAGCTGCGGAGTAGCATGGCAGATGCAAGCACCTGGGAAAGGGGGGAAGCCCGGGAAGATGGGGGGAGGAGGGCCTAGCCTGAGGTCCTCAGGTCCCAACTGGGAGGAAGAGACTGATTCAGGAAGAGCAGAAGAAAAGCTGAAGAAGGATGAACAACGGGAAGGAAGGAGGGCTGGTGTGGCAGATGTAATTAATTACTGCATATTAAAATGTTTGTTTACAGAGATGAGCAGCGGCCTGAGGTCTGATGGTAATTAATTCACAGCATTTCTCATCCCTTCTTTGAGCCTGAGCCCCTTTGGTGGGCCTAGGGGCAGGGCAGCCTGGGCTGGGTGAAGTGCTGGCTGAATCCCGCCCTCCTCTCACCAAAGAACTGAGCCCAGGTTGCTGGTGCTGGGAGGGAGCCTCAGAAACCACCTATTCAAGCCCCACTGTACCACACATACCTGGGAAAATTGAGGCCACAGAGAATTTGTGATTAGCAGTTTGGGCAATGGTGGAGCCAGGACTGTAGTTTCTGTTTCTTTGCCCCTGGAAAGATGTCCAAAGCCAAAGAAACACGGAGGAAATATTAGTGTCTCTGGGGCAGAGGTAATAGGACAGGCCCAAAGAGGAGTTGGGCTAGAGAAATGGCTTGAGAAGAAAAGAGACCTAGGCCCCTTCATGAATCAGGAATGGGAGACCCCCTCACTCCAGAGAGACAGTGTGAGGCAGCAGGGTTACCAGAAAGCACCACACAACAGCTACCACCACCATCACCATCCCCCTTGTCTGTGAGGCAGGAGGTGGAAGCAGATGGCATCCTGGGCCTTTGAATCTGACAGCTGGCCTTGTGATCTTGGGGAAATAATACAAGTTCTGGGAGCTTTGCTTCCTTCATATAACGAACACTTGCCCTGTGGGGCAGCTGGAAGAATGGACTGGTTGTTAACACTATCACAGTGGAAACAGAGGAGGTGGCACTGCTTCCACCTTCTCTTCACTTGAACACTCAACACCAAAGACACAGACATTCACGAACATCCTTCTGTTTGTTCATTCACTCCTCAGGGGGTCAGAGGAGGGATTGCCAGGCCATGTGAGGGGGTGGGGGCACAAGATTAAGAGGAGCTCCTGTAGCTGCTCCTGTTGAGTAGGCATTCATGAGATTCATGCCCATGGAGAAACAACCTATGGTATAGACCCCAAAGGAATGTCACCCAAGTGAGGGGTACCCGTGGGGTACAGGGAGAGCTAGCAGCAGCAGGAGGTGAGGCTTCCTGGAGGAGTTGGGCCTGGTGCCAGGCCACAAAGTTTGGATAGGGTTAGAGTAGGATTGGAGAAAGATGGAGAAATCTCTGTGGTGGAGGTGGCCAGGGTCAACAGTGTCTAAGGGGGAGGCAGGGGGAGTCTGTCACCACCACCACACCCAGTCTAGAGATCCTGTATAAACGTCTATTTAGGGCAGTGGGGCTGAGTAAAGAGATCCCTCTTTTTTTTTTCCTCAGGCCCTGCTCTCTCCTTACTTGGAAAAGAACATCCCTCTCCCCCAACCAAATCGAGGGATGAGGACAAGTGGGGGAACAGGTGAATGCTCCCTTGTACCCCAAGAACAAGAAGTGGGTTACCAAACCATACCTAGTGCCATCAAGTTGATTCTAACTCATAGCAACCCTGAACGACAGAGTAGAACTGCTCCATAGAGTTTCCAAGGAGTACCTGGCAGATCTGAACTGCCAGCCTTCTAATCAGCAGAGGTAGCTCTTAACCACTACACCACCAGGGTTTCCAGAAGTGGTGGAGGTGACAGAGTCAGAAATCAGGTAGGAGACTATAAAAGGAAACTCAGAGGCCAATGGCAAGGAGAAAGATGGGGTGAGGTGAGCAAGAAAAAAAAAAAAAAAGCTGAAGAAGGATGAATGGGGGCATTTGAGCTGAAGGGGACCTTCTTTCATCCCTGAAGGGTCTAGGCCGGAGGAAGGATGAGAACAGGAGGCAATGATTATATATTTGCCCAGGTCTGTGAGGAACAGGGTAAGGGTGAGCTAAGAGGGCTGCAGTGCTACGTGGGAGCACAGGCTGAAACGAAGGTGTTCTTGGGTGGCTGTGACTAAAGCATGTGAATCCATGCACGAGTATGTACAAGGGAGCACTCACCTGTTCCCCCACTTGTCCTCATCCCTCAGTTTGGTTGGGGGAGAGAGATGTTCTTTTCCAATTGATGGGAGAGCAAGGCCTGAGGAAAAAAAATGAGGGATCTCTTTACTCAGTCCCACTGCCCTAAATAGAGGTTTATGTAGGATCCCTAGACTGTGGGGGGTGGGGTGGAGAGCAGAGCCCCCCTGCCTCCCCCTTAGACATTACTGACCCTGGCCACCTCCACCACAGAGACTCCTCCATCTTTCTCCACTCCTACTCTAACCCTACCCAAACTTGGTGGGCACTGCATGCCAACATGTTGCCATGCCACAAAGTGTCTCCTAAAGTGTCACATATGACAAAATGCACACCTAGGCCTTTCCTCTCTACTGGGCACCGTCCCCACACATCCTTGGTCTCTGCATGCAGAGTGTGAGGAGAGGCTTAACCTCTGTCGGTGAGGGATCATTTCCCAACCTGGCCTAGTACCCCAGGGTGCACTAGGGGCCCTCTCTCAGTGGTCTGCATCCTCAGTGCCAGGGGCTGGGTTCCCCAAACAGCACTTCTGCCCTGGCTTGGCTTTTTATCTCTTGGAGAGGAAAAAAAATGGCATAGATTTATTTGTTGTAAACAAACAGAAAAACCAGGAAGTACTGATAAGGAAAAAGAAGAGAGGAAAACCTGGTGTTCACCTCATACCCCAGGAAAACCTCTACGTGTTCATGTATTCCTTTCCAGTCTTTTTTCTTGTGAACGTGAAAAATCGCGTGAACAGAAAGAGGCTGCCCAGCGCATGGCATTCCCCTGCCTTTGTTGTCTCCGCATGCCTTGCCAGAGCCCCAACTCTGCCCGTCATTTGTAGCCCAGCACCAGGCCTAGCTCTTTGGGGAGCTCCCCTGCTGGTGCCCCTCTCTCCTCCAGCCCTCTCGCCCCAACTCCAAGGCCGCGGCAGGGAGAAGCCCGTTCTCCTCCCTCTTCCCACCCGAGGGCCCACGGGAAGCTTGAGGGAGGCCTGTGAGCTGGACCACTGCGCGCCGGGGACCGTCGGCCGCTTGGAGAGGACGCGGCGCCGGGAGAAGCCGCGGGAGAGCCGGGAGGGGACGTAGGCGGGGAGCTGTCGCTTCCCATCAGACAGAGGATTGTTCCCAACACGCGCAGGCCCTGCGGCGTTTCTGTGTCAGGGAGTTTTGCCGGCGCTGTGACCCATGCGAGGAGGGTCGGGCTGCGCGCAGGGATCGGCCAAGAGTGACCAGCGCGGCCGGCCGCATCATCACCACCTGGCCGGGTCACTGCTTCCCTCTCCTGCCGGGAGCTCGCGCGGAGCGGGGGAGGGACGCCCGGGGGAGGTGGGCAAGGGCGGGCTTCCCCTGCTCGCACCGTCCCCCCTCCTTGGGGAAGGTCGAAGTGGGAGAATCATCTCCTACAAAAGGGAGGGGACTCGAGGGAACCAGAAGTAACCACCGTGGGCCTCAGTTTCTCCCATGTGGAACTGGGGGAAGCACACCTTTGTGGTCCTGAGCTGAGGCTGTCTTCTTCCCTGAGGAATGCAGGGAAGTAAGTGAAATCACTCCCTGGAGAATATAGCACCTGAGTCTGGGTGGTGCCCCAAAGAGTCATGGTCAGGTCGACCCAGCTGGCTGATTCCAGAGCCCGACCTACCCTAAAAGGACAACCTGGACGCTCAGCAGAGTGAAGCCAGGAACCTGGAAGTCTCTCTCTGTGTGTGTGTGTGTGTGTGTGTATTGTCTATGCAAATAAAATGATAATAGACTAAATGGCCAGATTTCATGAGCAAGGACAGAGGGTGGAGAAGGGGATGCAGGGAGGGAGGGGCAGACTCTTGACCTCTCCCCCCAGTCCTCTGGTCCCATCTGAAGTGGGCAGGCTCCCATCTTCAGCACTTAATGATTTTGACTGGCCCCACCCATGAGTCATCAGGGCCTTTGTGTCTACCAGACCAATGGCTGCTCTCCTGGGCCTACCCATCAGTCACCCGAAGCTCCAGCTGTCCCCAGCCTTTGGACCAACCTCCACCGTCACCACTACAAATTGGCTCTCAACAGCCGCTCAGAGATCCCTTCTCTGCCATTGTCTCAGGACAAATGGCCCTTCCCCAGCACGCAGCCCCGCAGGTCCAGCCCAGGCTGCCTGCTGCTTCTGGGAAGGAGAGGGGGCAGCCCGCTGACTTCTTCCAAGAAGCCTCCTTCCTCCTCTCACTCCAATAACCTGGCTGTGCTGGGCCACTAGGCTGTACCGCCTACCTGGTTCTGGCCTCAGCACCCTTACGTCCTTGTCTCAGCCAGAGAGGCCCAGAGGCCCAGAATGGCATCTCCTCTTTTTGAGTTTCCATCATAACCCCAGGAGCTGAAGAAGTCTCACTGTGTACTTGTTGACTGAGGCTGAAGTGAGAGTTGAAAGGAGGGAGGCAAGACTGGTGGTGAGGCCACAGGAGCCAGGAGACAGTGTTCCCAGGAGCCACGACAGCCAAGCACAGAGCCAAGATAATTACATGCTTAGTTTTTCTGACAGTATTAAAATCATTAGAATGAGGGATCTGAAAATCGTACATTAAGGGGTAGCATTAGAAAGGGCTTTAGAGACTGTCATGGGCATCCCCATAGTGAATCTGGTACAATTAGCTGGAATTCTGTTACCCAAACAGACACTATGACATACAGTTTCAGCCACCACCTCACCACACCACCCATGCTCTTGCTTTGCCATTTTGTTGCCTGATTTCTGGTCAGACTCTTCTTCCCCACTCCTCTTTTGCTCTCTTCCTGTCCCACTCCACCACTGTTGTCCTTTCAGCACTGGCCCGCCTGAGTTGCCTTGAAGAGTAGGCCTGGGAGGGTACCATGGGTGGAGTCTTTGGCTTTGAGGATGGGAGACACATAGATTCAGACATCCCCTGGCGTGCCTACCCTTAGCCACAATGCCTGTCCTCCCATCCGTCCCACAGTCAGTGCCAGGCAGCAGAAGAGTTAAAAAGGCCTAGTTTAGGGTGGGGAGAGGCTGGGCTTATCTGCTGTTGTCCCATGTGACAGGGACGCTGAAGGTCAGGGTTTGGATGAGACTGTGAGTGTGCATGCCTTTGTGAAGGTATGCTGTGTGTGTGTGTGTATGTGTGTGTTGTGAATCTGTGCGTTTGTAAAGGTATGCTCTGTGTGTGTATTGTGAGTCCTTGTGCCTTTGTGAAGGTAGGCTTTGTGTATGTGTGTGTATGTTGTGAGTCCCTGTGCCTTTGTGACGGTAGGCTTTGTGTGTGTGTGTTGTGAGTCTTGTGCCTTTGCGAAAGTATGCTGTGTGTGTGCATAAGGAGAGTGCTCGGATGAGTATCCCTGCTGAGCCCTCATCCTTTTGGTAGCTGGTCTTCCCCTATGGACACATGTCATTGTTAGGAGGGACAGAGTCCCTCTCCTCTGATCTCAGGGAACAGTGGGCTGGGGGCAAGGGTGCCACTGGGGTGGGGCCCAGGCCTGGCTGGAAGGGGCTGTCTGGGAGTCTGCATGGCTGTGGTAAATGGGCCTATCTGGCTAGAGGAATGGTGGGGAAAGGCCGGGGCGTGAGTGGGGTGGAAAATGGAATTGCCACTGGAATGAATGGATGGTGGAGTTTCTCTGTTGTACCGGGAATAATTAAGATAGATGTGCGGATGGATTAGCTGTCCTGCAAGGTCAGGAGCGCACTGGAGGATCACTCTATTATTTCGCTGCGCCACAGCTACTCCACTAACGCCTTTTTCATGATATTTTGAACATCCGCACAGAAAAAAACCAAGTGAGTGCACGAGAGATACAAATGGATCGTTTGGTGGAGAAATCCGTCTTCGTCACCGCCGCCAGGCTGGGATTAATGCGATTGAAGGCTCCTCCAGGCTCCGCCAGGGAGCCGGGCGAGGGAAAAGCAAGAGAAATTGGTTTGTACCCCTGAGAATACGATTGATGGGCCGGGCAGCCAGGCTGGGTTGGGCCACCGAGTTCTCAGGCTGGGCTGGGAGCAGGGAGCAGGACTAGGGCTTTGGCCGTGGCCTGGGTGGGACTGTGGCCTGGGCGGGGCCATGCTGCAGAGCAAGAGCCTAGAGGAGCTTACCTTATAGACTGGAGAAGGGGAGTGTGGAGACCCACCCTGGCCCCCAAAGCCCCATGGATGTGACCATAGGCAAGATCTCAGGCTCTGATGCTCCAGGTGGGACAAGGGGCTTTGGGTAAAGAACAGGAATAGAGAGGGCTATTTCCCCATTGACATCCCTCTTTCATGAGTGGCCAGAGAGAGGCAGCTCATACCCACCAGGAGGCATAATCTAGGGTGTGAGTCTGGACAAGTGAGATATCAGAGCAAATACGAACTGAGCCTCCACCAGGTGCTAGGCACTGTACTGGGAGATGAACAATATCATCCTTGTCCTCAAGGAGTTTATAGTCTAGGTGGAAAACTGAACATTGTCATAGTGTGGTGGGAATGCCTATAGCAAAGGAACAGAACCTAGACAAAGAGGTCAAGGTCTTCCTTCAAGAGTGACACAAAGCTGAGATTTGAAGGGCAGAAAAGTGGGAGATACTAAAACAGAATAGAGAAGAATGGTATTCTGCAGGCAGAGGAGACAGACTGAAGATTTAAAAGATAGAGGCTGGTGGAGAGCTCTTTCCCTGACTGGGGGGTGGAAACAGAATCCACCCTCAGAGAAGTGAAGACTTGTCCAGTGACCCACAGACAGCAAATGTAATGCTAGTAGAATGCTTGGTCACCACATCGCTGCAGAATCCTGTAAATCTGATAAAGGAAGCAAGGTCTTTAGTCTCTGAAGGTGGGAGATACAGGACCCTCACTCTGAAGCACCAGCCAGGAAATCAAAGCAAGGCACACATGCACCCAGCAAGTGCTCACATACACTCACATGCATAGACTGAAGACAGGCCCAATGGGACAATCAGAGAAGGTACAGAAACATTTGTTTTTGCTTTTTAACTTATCAAACTTATGACATGTGATAAAAATGCAAATATTTGTACATGGGTATATAGTGAAAATTAAATCCCTCTCACCTACTCTTTTACTTCCCAGATTTTCTTTCCTACAAGCAACTACTGCTGTCTTAGTTTTTGGAGAGGGACATCACTGTAGAAACATTCACAAATTATAAACATTGTTCGGCATCTTGTATTTTCACTTACCAAAAATATTTGGGAGATTATTCCAGAGGAATACATGAAGCTCTCCTTTGTTCTTTTTAACAATAGAGTAATATTCTATTGTGAAGATGTACTATTACTTACAGGCATTTAAGTGGTTACCACTCTTTTGCTACTGAAAAAAATAGTCAAAGTAATTACCTTTGAAGTAGAATGGCTGGGTTACGTAGACTGTATAAGAGGGATGTTTGGCCTTGGGTTTCAAGGGAGAGAGAACAGTCATGTGGCAGAAGTCAGGGGAAACGGAGACGGAGAGGACCAAGACGATACAGACCATGGCAGAGGGCTCCAAGTTGGGGAGGGTGGGGACTTCGGTCTCAGTCTTAGCTCTGTTCTTTACTATTTCTGTGACCTTGGGGAACACGTTGAGCTTATCTGAACCTTTTATTTTGTTGCAAATGGGGGAGAACAATATGAACTTATTGATTTGATAAGATTTAAACAGATCTTCATACGGTAGTGAATGGGTGAAAATACCCTACTACAAAAGCAGCAATTGTGTCCAAGTAGTTTAAAGTATTTTTAATTTTATATTTTCTACATGATCTGTGTTATCCAAAATATCTACAATGTGCATGCATTGGTATATTCAGAAGGAAATAATGGGTGGTGTAAATGGTTAACGTGCTCACTGCTACTTGTTTTGTGGTCGCTCAAAAGTGCCTTGCAAGAAAGACCTGGTGATCTACTTCTGAAAACCCAGCCGTTAAAAACCCTATAAAGCATAGATCGACTCTGACACACATGAGGTCATTAGTAGTTGGAGATGACTCCACAACAACTGGTTTAGCTTTTTGGTTTTGATTTTTTTAGATGTTCTTGGTGGTACAGGGATAGGGTTAGATTTCTTCCAAATATCCTTGTTCATGTATTTGAACAAGGATATTTGGAAGATACTGTCAAGATTGGATTAGATTTGCAGAATAGTAGTGTTGTAAGAGGGCACATTAGGCAGAGGAAGATCAGTGAACAAAGGCATGGAGACAAGGAAACATCTTGAGGGGAAGGCATCCCAGTTTAGCTGAAGCAGAGTCCTTCTACTTAGAAGGTTTGACAACTAGGTTCAAAAACTCATCCTAGAAAAGGTGCTACATACCTCATTTGTTGAATGTCACTACAGTCACCTTGGAAGCACTCCCCTTGGGAAGCTGTGCACTGGTTCCAGCACCTAGTCGACACTTCAAAGCAATTTGGGAACGCTTTTTCTGGAATGGCCATCAGAACTGTCTCTGTATTGTCCTGAATCAAGCTGTCCCTTGATGTCCTGAATGTTATCAAAATGTTTTCCTTTCAATATTTCCTTTATCTTCTGGTAAATAAAAAAGTCATTCAGGGCCACATTGGGTGAGCAGGTAAGGTGTGCCAATACAGTTGTTTGTTTACTGGCTAAAAACTCCCTCACAGAGAACTATACAATTAAATCTGTGAATTTACCACCTTGCTACCATGTGCAACAGCCACTCCAAAAAGAGTTCCAAAATTGCTCTGAAGTGTGGACTAAGTGCTGGCATTGGCATATAGCTTCCCAAGGGGCAGGTGACTATAATGGTATTCGGCAATGAGGTATGTAGCACTTACAACAATTCAATTCATGGGCACTATTGCCAGGCCTCATATTTCATTCATTTGTTCTTGAGCAGGTATTCACTGAGCACAGATTCTGGATCAGACACTGTGCTCTGTCCCTTGTGGTGTAAACAGAAACAACCCCAGCCTTCATGGAGTTTATGGCAATTAAATAAGTATCCAAAAAATTATGAGTAGTTCTGTGACCAGCTCCTTTGGGAATGTCTGTTAAGGAAGAGTCTGGGTCTTCAGAAAGTCTCTCATAGAGGAGTTGGACCTAGTCAAGGAGAGGGAGGTCAGGGAAGGCTTACTGGAGGAATTCCACCAGTGAATTAAACAAAGACTAGAAAGATGAATAGGGGAGGTTAACCAGGCAAAGAGGGAAGGGAGGAAGAGTGTTCCAGGCAGAGGAAACAGCAAGATGGAAGGCCCAGTGGCGGGAGTATAATGAGTACAAGGGATGAGTGCAGAGAACAAGAGAACAGGGCCGGAGACGTTGGCCCTCTGGGCTGTCCCAGTCTCTTTGGCTGTGGCAAGAATTTTGGATTTTATCTTGAGAGCAATGGGGTGTCATGAGCAGGAGTGGGTTTTTAGCAGACTCTGCTAGCTGCAGAGAGTGGAAGCATGTGGATCTGTAAGGAGATTGCTGGGAATGGGAGATGATAATGTGGATGAGGTGAGTGGCAGTGCAGACAAAGGCAAAACCCAGTGCAGTGGAGATGAAGTCAAGAAGATGCAATTAACCAAAGACAAGTAAGAGAAAAAGCTGGAGAGGGGTGCATGTGTGTGCACGTGTGTGCACATGTGTGAGCACGTGCAGCCTGTGTGGAGGGTCTGCAAGGCCAATCTGAAGAGCACAAAGTGGCCCCTGGAGCCACTAATAGTGATGTACCAACCATCCCTATTCACTGAATGCAGTATTTCCCTAGGCCAAGCCACGCATTGAGTATTTTTCTGCATGTGTATCTGATTTGATTCCTGCAGCTCTCCTGTAAGAGTGGTCCTATTACTCTCAGTTTGTATGTCAAGCAAGTTGATCTGGGCCACACTCTACTACGAGGTGGAGTTGGGCTTCACACCCTCCATTTCGACTCCAGAGTGTAGCTACCAAGCCACACTGCCATGGAAGCTTTTTGATCAGGAAAGGGATGTGATCAAGCTTGTGACTTGGGAAAATTAATCCAGTGGCAGTGAGCAAGAGAGATGGTCTTGGAGAGAGAGTGAATATTTCAATCGTACAGAAATAAGTTCATGGTGCTGAACTATGGTGGGGCCACAGGAAGAATGAAGTGTGGTGTGTATACTGTATGTGAAGGCCACATAGGATACATAGGATTTAAGATGTGTATTCTCTCCATAGTGGCTAAGAGCTGTGGCTGCTAACAAAAGGTCAGCAGTATGAATCTACCAGGTGCTCCTTGGAAACCCTTTGGAGAAGCTCTTCTCTGTCCTATAGAGTTGATATTAGGTGGAATTGACTCAATGGCAACAGGTTTTATTAGTTTTCTATGGTTCCTCTGACAATTGACCACAAACTTAGTGGTTTAAAACAACACCTATTTATGATCTCACAATTCTGAGTAGGCTTAACTTGTTTCTCTGCTTATTCCTGAAAGACTGAAATCAAGGTGGCAGCTGAGTTGGTCCCTAATTTGGATGCTCTGAGGAAGAATCTGCTTCCATGTTCGCTCTTGTTGACAGAATGAAGTTCTATGCAGTTGTAGGACTCCTTGCTGGCTGTCCCTTTCAGTTCCTAAAGCCATGCTCCCTGGTTCTTAGCATTTGGTCCACCTTCAAATCCAGCAACAGCTTATTATTAATATTATTTATTATGATTAAGTGAAAGTGTATAATCCAAATCAGTTTTGCATGCCTGCCCATCTGCTCTCCTCACCCTTCTTTTCACTCTTTACCTCTCAACAAACACCTGTCCCTTCCTCTCGACCCTCTCATCTCCCCTTTAGAAAGAAACAAGTGGGACAGCCTCCTGTAAATGTATAAAACCATAAAGTATACACACCACATACCCCTACCGAATGTCCCGAGTCCAGTCCATTCTGGTCTGAAGTGTTGATCTCAGTACTGGTTTCAGGTCGGGGCCAGCAACAGGTCTAGGGGTCATGTTCCCAGGGCAGCTTATTATTTTTGTGCTTTGAATCTTTGACTTCCCTCTCTGCCACCAGCCAGAGAAAGCTCTTTACTTTTAAAGAACTCATGTGATTAGGTAAGACTCACCTCAACAATCATAAGGAGTGACACCAGGGGGCAAGAGTCACGGGGCCACCTTAATGGCATACCATAAGACTGCTGGCCTTTGAGTGTCTTGGAAAGCTGGGTGAGGTGGGATATGGGGGGGAGATGGCTCTGGGGTTTGAAAGCTGAGTCATTAGGATCATAGTAGCAGACACTGTGGACTCAGGGGGAAGCTGGTTTGGGAGTCTGGGAAAGATAATAAGATGGTCTCTTGGCGGATTCATAAAGTAATGTGTGATTCTGTCTGTATGAGACTCAAGCACAGGCAAAACTGACTTGTGGTGACCAACGTCTTAACAGAGATTACCTCTGGGGAGAAAAACGACTGAAAAAGGGCACAGGAGGACTTTGTGGGAGCTGGATATTTTTATCTGAGAGATGGTAGCATGGTGTATGCATACGTAGAAGTTTGTCGAGCTGAATAATAAGAATTAGCACTCTTTACTGCAAGTGTGCTATATTTCAATAAAAATGTAAAAAATGATATATAGAGTCAAAAGGAGGAGTATGCTGTCACCAGGTGGAAATTAGGAACTCCGTCTTGGGACAGTGATATTGCATTCTTTTTTACATTTTTTAAAATCGTGATTAAGTGGAAGTACACAATCCAAACTGGTTTGGCACGGCTCACTATCTGTACACCTCCCTCTGTTCTCCCCACCTGGTGACAGCATACTCCTCCTTTTGACTCTATATATCATTTTTTACATTTTTATTGAAATATAGCACACTTGCAGTAAAGAGTGCTAATTCTTATTATACAGCTCGACAAACTTCTACGTATGCATACACCATGCTACCATCACTCAGATAAAAATGTCCAGCTCCCACAAAGTCCTCCTGTGCCCTTTTTCAGTCATTTTTCTCCCCAGAGTTAATCTCTGTTAAGACGTTGATCACCACGGATCAGTTTTGCCCGTGCTTGAGCCTCATATAGACAGAATCACACCACCCACACTCTCATCAGACAACTCAGTGAGTGTTTGCCGCATGCCAGGCACTGTGCCTGGCTCTGGAGATGCAGCAATGTGCCAAGACAGATGAAGTCCTGGCTCTCATGGAATTTAATTTCTGCCTAGACAGAAGAGATGAATCCCGTTAGAAGCAATAAGATAACCAAGTGAGAACATGGACAAAGAAAAGAAGGAGTAAAGGTGCAACCGTAAGAAATGTTCAGTTGAGGGGCTGGGAAACAGGGTGGTCAGAGGAATGAGAAGGGAAGCCAGAGTGTGCAGCAGCGTGAAGCCAGGGAAGGGCGCGTCAAGAAGGAGGGGATGCCAACAGCACATGTGCTGCTGAGAGGTTAATCAACACGTATTTATGGAGCACCGGGTTTGTACAAGGCTAGGTGCAGAGTGGAATACATAGGGGCATAAAACTCCCAGTAATGATGATCTCTAACATGTCTATAGAGATAAGAGTGGACGCTGGAGGAGGAGGGGGGCACCATAAAATTCAGATACGATCATGTCATTGCCCTGCCTAAAACTTTCCCATGGCTTCCTGTTGCCACTGAAGTGAAGATCAAAACCTCACTGTGGCCTCCCAAGCCTCATGGTCTGGCCACAGCTGGCCTCTGAAACCTCACCCCTCGTTTCTTTCCCTGTTGCTGTGGCTCTTCAGGTGTCCTGACCTTCTTCCCCCTCCTCCTGCCCCAGGGCCTTTTCACATTCATTTCTTCTGCATAAAACCCTTTTCTCCTCCTCTCACCCCTGGAAAGACCTGGTTAACTCTACTTGCCATTATTTACATCTCAGCTTGTTGGTCATTTCCTCAGAGAAAACTTTCCTGGTTTTCCAATTTAGAAGTCTCCGTGTTTTGTGTTTCCATAGCTTGCTGTAAGAAACTTTCTTTCCCACCACTTATTATGGTGTGTAGGAAGCCCTGGTAGCACAGACGTTAAGTGCTACAGCTGCCGAGGCTGGCAGGTTCAAATCCACCAAACAATCCTTGGAAGCTCTGTGGGGCAATTCTATTCTATCCAGTGCAGTCACTGTGAGTTAGAATCCACTTGATGACAAGGAGTTTTGAAGTATTATTGTGTGTAATTATATGACCATGTGATTATTGCATTAATGTCTGTCTCTCTCACTATATTGGAGACCCCTATAAAAGGAGGGACCTGACCTGCTTATGATTGTCTGAGATTCCTCAGCACCCAGCTCAGAGCTGGGCCCATAGTGGGGGCTGGAGAAGTGCTTGGTGAATGAATGATCTTGTGGATTTGCAGTTAGAAGGCCTGTCATTGAGCCCTGGTTATCTGACCTTGGATAAGTGGCTTTCTTCTCTTCTCTGTGACTCAGTTTCATCATCCATAAAATGAAGGGAAAGATTCTCTAAGGGCTTCTCCAGGCTGATGTCCTCCGATCCAATGACTCACACTCATAAAAATGTCACTGGGCTGCCCGCCAGCACATTAACACTGATATTAGTAAGTGCTGAGTAAGAAGGTGTGCAATGTCAAGTGCAGTAGAGACAGAGCACAACTGTGTGATCTGGGGTGTCCAGAGAAGACTTCTTGGAAGAGGTGGGTAGGAATGAATGAAACAGTGGGGAGAAGAGAGGTTCAAGAACCTAGAGAGTTTTAAGAACCCTACAAGATGGAATGCACCAAACGTGACAGGTGACAAGAAGACTGGCCTATCTGGAGCCAGTGGGAAGAGTCTGTCTCTGAATAGGAGAGGCCATGTGTATTAGTTTTCTATTGCTGTTCTGTCAAATTATCACTAACTTTGTGACTTGAACAACACATATTTATTATCTTAGGGTTTTGGAGGGCTGAAGTTCAGAATTAGTCTCACTGAGCTAATGGTCGGCAGTGCTGGTTGTTTCTGGGGACTCTAGGGAAGAATCTGTTTCTTTGCCTTTTCCAACTTCTGCAGGCTGTCCTCAGTCCTTGGCTCATGGCCCCACCTCACATTTCATTTTCACCCTGTGTTCCCATCATCACTTCACAATTTCCTCTGACCCTCTTGCCTCCTTATAAGGACCTTTCTGTTTACACTGGATCCTACTGGATAACCCATGGCAATCTGTCCCTCTCAAGATCTTTAACTTAATCACATCTGAAAAATCATTTTTATCATGTAAGATTACATACTTATAGGTTCCAGGGATTAAGATGTGTACACCTTTGAGGGGTTATCATTCAGCCTACCACATCCTGTAGAGACTAGTGCTTAGGCATGTGGTCTCTGGAGCCCAAATACCTCAGGCCAAGACCTGGCTTTGGTACACAATGGTAGCCTAAACTTAGGCAAGTTATTTACCCCTCTATGCCTCAGTTTTCTCATTTGTAGAATGAGGCAGTAGTGGCATACTCCTTATATATTTTGGTTATCTATTGCTATAGAACAAACCAACAATGATTTATTATTTTTCATGATTCTGTGGTTTGACTGGGCTCTGCTAGGCAGTTCTTCTGTTCTACATGTTTTGTATCTGTGTTCACTCATGCAGCTGCATTCATCTGAGAGCTCACCTGAGGCTGGAATGTCCACACGGGCCTCCGCCACGTGTCTGGCAGTTGATGCCGGCTGTTGGTTGGAAAGCCTTGGTTCCAGCCTGCACGGCCTCTCTCCCTCCGCTAGCTTCTCCAGCAGGACACGACAGCTGGCTTCAATGGAGGCAAATATGAAAGCGGCAAGGCCCCTTGAAGTCTACATCCATGAATCACAAGGTGTCACTTTTGCCACATCCTATTGGTCAAACAAATCACACGGCCAGGCCAGATTCCAAGGATAGGGGAGGTGGACTTTACCTCTTGTGGCAGAGTCACATTGCAAGGTATTGTGAGATGGAATGAGTAGTTTCAGCAGTCTTTGGAAATAACTTGCTACGGTACTTGTACTTGATGAATTAAAACATGTAAAAGAATTTAGAACAATGCCTGGCACACAGTAGATACTGAATATTTTTTAAAATGCAGGCTCTTTCAGCCTAGATTCAAAGTCCAACCTCACTACTTATAGCTTTGTGATCTTTGGCAAATTGCTAAATCACCTCAGTACCCTTGGGGCTAAATGAGATTAGTGATAAAACTTAACTCTGGGGTTGTTGCAAGGATGACATGCAATAACATATGCAAGCAGCCTAGAACCCACATGAGCTAGGCTTTTTGCTATTACCAAAGTTCTGCCAGGCACAGTATCAGACACTTTCTTAGTTATTCTTTTATTTAAGCCTCTTGTCAACCCTTTATGGTTGATACATATGTGGAACCAGAGTCTCAAAGCAGTTAAGAAACTTGGGAAAGGAAGTGGCAATCTGGGGATTAAGACCCAGGTCTGTGTGGCTTCTTCCACTTTACTAATGACTTCTTAAATAGAGAATTCCCTTTGAAAACAACCACTGTACAAAATTGGGAAAGCAATATTTTATTAATGTAATTATGAAGTCCCAAAACTTAACTTTTTTTACTTGTTAGGAAAAAATATATTAGCACGCATTTAACATTAAAAAATATATTTTAATTGTGTACCATACAAAAAATATGTAAATAGCATACATATTTGTCATGATAAACCAGACCAAACCAAACCTAGAGCCACTGAGTCGATTCGGACTCATAATGACCCTATTGGACAGAGTAAAACTGCCCCACAGAGTTTCCAAGGAGCACCTGGTGGATTCAAACTGCCAACCTTTTGGTTAGAAGATGTAGCATTTAACCACTTTGCGACCAGGGTTTCCGTTTGTCACGATGGTAACTTCTAAAGCATTGAAACTGACTTTATAATGTAGCTGTGAACGTATATCCTCTTATTAAGGTTTCAAAGAGTATATCTTTATACAAAGATTTGCATGAAAGCTCTCTGAACCCTCTAAATACCTCTAAGAAATTTTAGGGCTCCGTGGATCCCAGATTGAAACCCTGCATTTAGAGCATGTCCTTCCACACAGAGGAGAAATGACTGAAACATCTGAGTCCTGAGCAAGGTGGAGGAGGGGGGGACTCAAAAACCTGAATAAGGAGTTTTGAGTCTATTTTGGGAAGCAATTGGGAGTACTATTTAATGTCTTTTAAATCCATTTTTCATTGAATTTTTGAGGTTTTGAAATCATGAATAACAAAGACAGAGTAAAATGGTGTCAGCCAACATTTATTAAATGTTTACTGTGTGCCATGAACTTCTGTGCCCTTTACTTATTTTATTTCATTGGATTATCTAAATGCTACTGGTTAGGTACTGTTGTCATTACCATTTCATAGATTATAAAACTGAAGCTCAGACCTAATAAGTAACTATCAAACTAGTACATAGTGGACCTGGGTTGCGAACATGTAAGAAGTCATTGGAGCCTTTTTTTTTTCAAATGGGGAGGTAATTGGTGATCTGGTGAGTGGGAACAAAGGGGTGAGGGTGGGAATATTTGGTAGAGGGTGGTGGTGACACTTGTATATCAGGAATTGGAGATGTTTTGACAGTGAGGGGAAGGGAGAAACAGGATACTGGATCCAGAGAATGGGGTATGGGAGGAAGAGTCTCAAGGATGAGGGGAAGAGCTAGGGGAAAGGGCAAGACTGGGAATGCTGGAGGAAGACAGGAGTGTGTTCCTGAATGTGCTGAAGGAACATGTACTTGGAGGATTGCCTCTGTCTGTGTCCTAGCTTCTCCTGCGTTCCTGTGGGCTTTGGCAGCAAGGGGGCACAGCTGGCCGTGATTCCTCTTGGGCTAGACCTCCTTAAGGAATGGACCTTGGCAATCCTGGAGTGTGTGCATCACTCTGGTTGGGCTGCAACCAATGTAGGGTAGTTTCTTCTTCTCCTTCACACACTCTTTCCTTAAAGCATTTCCCAATCATTCCTGGCACTACAGTGTAGGGGAAAGAGCATGAGTTTCAGGGAACCGGTTCCAGGTTCTAGCCAGGCTCTGCCCCTTAGTAGCTATGTGATCTTTGATAAGTCATTTAACCTCTTGGAACTTGGTTTTTATTTTACATGCATGGCAGTTTTTCTTTTAGAGGCATGACAACAATAACACCTGTTTCTAAGGATGATGAGAATGGTTAATGAGATAATATGGCTGGAAGTTTCCAGCATGTGCCTGGCAGAGTAGATAGATACTCATTAAGGTCTGGTTTTCTCCTCTACATCTCTCCCTGGTCATCCTGTCCAGCTTCAATAGCACTACTTCCATGAATCCTTTCTCTGTCCCTGCCAGCTTGCTGAGATCTTCTCCTCTGGCACACCAGGGCAGTCCTATTACCTGCAGGGAACTTATGGTGCATTGTCTGCTTTATAGCACAGGTATTTGTGTTCAGCTTTAGCAAGCATGCAATAAATATTTACAGAAGGAAACAAAGAATGTTTTAGCTTGAGCTTTGAGAGAAAGAACCAGTTTTGCATCCTCATTCTTTGTAGGATCTAGAAAGCCTTCCCAGTAGCTGAGGGATTTGGCAGTGTCATTTAATTGCCTTTTGGTGGGGGCAGGCAGACCAATGAAGCCCTTGACTATTTAACTGAAGGGGGATGCTGGTATCAGGGAAACTTTAGGGTCCAAAGGGATTGGTGATGACTTTGCCTGGCTTGAGAGTTTAAGAAGTACCCCAGTTATGGCATGGGGTACCATGGGGGAGTCAGGGTGCTCTGTACTCCTAAAATTAACTAGAGAGTTTGATGCTGTGTTGAGACAGAGTTGAGAGCAGACTGAGATCTGGTTGAAACCGGAATTGAGGATGACACCATTTACCTCCTGCAACAGACCTTCAGCTGGAGCTGAAGGCAGGGCCCATTTGGCCTCTCTGGGGTAGGGATAGGGCATAAAGTATCTGAGGACAATGGAGAAAGAGGGAAGTGGCTAGTGTGGCTGATTCTTGGAGAAGCAACATCTGGTTTCCCCACCTCTCTTCTACCCTCTCCTGCCAATGTCTCCTGGACCACCTGGACCATCACCCACTGCAGCCCAGGTTCTCCAGGCCTCTCTCCACCTAGCAAGGTATCTCTGTTTGCTCACAGCATCTCTAGTTCTTTTCCTCTCTTTCCACCCCCACATTTCAAGACTGCTGCCCACACACCTAACTGGTGCATTCCAATTTCTCAGTCCCCTTTTCTAGGGAAAGTTTGTTGGTACTGGTTACTTCAATGGACATAAAGCAGGAGAATGTTTCCCCTGGCTCTATAAACAAGACAGATTAAATAGGAAACTGCATTTGGCTTTTGGCTATATGTAACCAACATGTCATTGTTATACTATCCGTTGAGTAAGTCCAGTTAGGAAGATGAAATTCTTCCTAACAAGAAACAGGCCAAGAGACACTTCAGGTCGGCCTGGGCTGGGGAGCCAAATGCAGGAACGTCACAGTAGTAGCAATGTTTTCCCAAGATTTTTTGTTTTATTGACAATTTCAGACATATTATCTCAGGTGACTGTCATAATAATCCTATGATGCAAGTAGGCTTAATTATCCACATTTGGCAGACGGGAACCTGAGGCTCAAAGAGGTGAAGTCAGCTTGCCAACATCAAAGAGCCCCAAACCAAAACCTCCCTCACTGCTGTCCAGTTGATTCCAACTCAGCGACCCTACAGAGCAGAACCACCTCATAGAGTTTCCAAGGAGCACCTGAAGGATTTGAACTGCCAACCTTCTGGCAGCTGTAGCACTTAACCACTACAACCACCTTGGTTTCCATCTAGTAGGTGACAAAGTCAGAGATTCACATCCAGGTCCTAACTCTCAAAGCTTGGCTCTTTCAAGGAGAACTGCAAGGGTTTTTTGAAGGGTGGACACTGTGCAATGGAGACCCAGGGCAGACGTGATGGAGGGACTGGCCTTTCTGGGCAAATAGGAATTCTTCTGGTGGGAGAGTAGATGAGCATCCCAGCAGGAAGAGGCTGGAGGCTTCTTTGAGAGCCTTAAGATTGTTGTCTCCTGTCTATAAGCTGTGAACTGGGCAGCTCAGAGTTGCCCCCAAAGGATCTTTCTACTCGTACTGCCAGCATCCTAGACTGGAATACCAGGTGACTCTGTTAGGCCCTCAGATTTCCTCTAGAGCCCAGCTTCCCCAGGTGTACCATATACTGGTCCCTCTGGCCACTTGAGCCAAAGGTTCCCTCAGCATCCCCATGCCCCTTCTTGCCCCCTAGTCTTTACCCCTTACCCACATCCTGAAACTCTGAGAAAAAAAATCAGCTATCCATCCAGGTCCCCTCCCAGCAGGTCGGTGCTCCCCCCTGCCATGGACAGGCTCCTGCGATGATGGATCGCTGGCCCCAATGCACATATTATTATGAAATGGGTTTATTACACTCTAAATCTCTCACTAATGTGCTGCTGTTTAATCCCTTTATCCAATTCTCAGTCTCTCAGGCTCGGCCACAGCTCTTTCCACCCAGGACAAGGACTGCATGGTTTATTGGATGATTTCTGACTGGAGGGGTGGCTGGCTAGGGTAGGGCTTGTTTAGGAGGGGGAGGAGAGAGAGCCATGCAACCCCTGTGAGAAGAATTCAAGAGCTGGTCTGGGGGCCTCTAACTGGAGCCTCTAGCTAGGGCCCCAGTTCACCAGTGGAGACCCTTCTGTCTTCTGCCCATTTCATTTCTCATCTCCTCCCTCTCTGTCTCTGACATTTGCCAGCTGCTTCACTCTGTCTCTGCCTCTGGGTGACCAGCCTTTCTCACTTCCTCTCTCTCTTCCCTTGGAGCTAGACGGTGGTCAGGCCCACTTTCGCTTCAGTGGCCAGGGCAGTGGCCCCTCAGCTCTGCCCCCCACCTTCAGCTCCCTTTACCTGTTGGCTCCATCCTCTTCCTCCCAAGACACTTCATCACCCCAACTCCGCTGAGCAGCCTCCCTCCTCTTTCACACCTGTTACTGGTGTCCCCCTCTGACTCTACAGTTCCCTACCAACAACTCTCACCTGCTCTGCTTTCAGGCCAACACCCACATCCCTGCTGACACCAGCAGCCTCTACCTTCTCTCCAGCCACCCTCAGCCTCCTCTGCCTCCCTGTGCTGGCTGGTACCTTTGCTCTCAGGACCTCCTCCCTCCCCTCCTCCTTCTGGCTCTGACCACCTCCCGTCTGGCCTTCTCTCCCTCCCTGGGTCTCTATCTCTGTCTCTCCCTGTGTCTGTCCCCAAGCAGTCCCTCCCCACTCTGACACACCAGCCGGTACGCCAGCCAAGGCTTCCTGCTGTCAGCTGGGGAATAGATAAAGATAAATGATATTATGTTAAATTCCACTTAATGACAAATTTTTAATTTTCTGAACATGGTCATTTTCTGGCTAGTGAATCAAGTGGAGGGAGCTAATTACATGAAGATCTGAACAAAAATAACTCCTAATTTTCAAGGATAATGGAAGAGAAATGTTGGAGATTAATGGCACTATTTATCTTTTTTAAATTTCTATCTTTCTCTGTGATAGCCGTGCTCCCCAAGGAAAATATTCATAAAATGAAATTGAAGTCGTAACTTAATAGGTTATTAAAATTTTTGAGTGCATATCACTTTCCTTCCGCAGCACTGTAAATTTAAATTGAAGTTTGCGGCTCCCCGAGTCACCAGCGGAGTTTTTTTTATGATGGCACAATAGAGAGAAACATGCATCTTTGTCAGGAGGTATTTGCTAGTCTAATTTTATGGCAGGCCGGATTATCAGACGGGAATGGCAGCGCCGGGGGAAGCTGACAAGCCCGCAGCCGGCAGCCATGTGTTTCCATTAGCGCCCCGAGCCGTCCGGGGCTTCTCCGGACTCTCATTTTCCACTTCAGTCTTTTATCTTGATTTAAAGTGAGGGCGCCCAATATTCAGGGCCTGTCATTTTTCTCTCTCACACACTCTCACGCGCTCTTCCTTACTTCTCCCCTCCCACTTCCAAGCGCAGGGGGGTGGGGGAGGGGGTTGCTTCCTTTCATCTCGGGGGTTCCAGCGTGGACTCGGCCTCGCCCTGTGGGTCCCGCTCTAGGGGGGGAAGAAGAGAGGGGAGACCCGCGCTGGCCCTGCCCCTGACGCTGCTGGAGTTCGTGATAAATTTGAGTGAGGCCTCCTCCCCCGTGGGCTCATCAGACAGACACTTGAATGGGGACCGCTTGTGTACAAGGTGGGGGGGTGGCTCTCCAGGCTGGAGCCCATCAGGCCCCTTAATTGAGTGTTAATGGAGTTACGAAGGGGAGGGGGCGCAGCTGTTGGCTCAGGGGACCCCGAGGGCAGAGAAAATTATTGCTGGTCTCTTTTCCAGCCCTGGTCTCTGTTCCCATTGGGTCTATGGCTCTGGCTCTGGCTTTGTCTCTGAGTCTCAGAATCATGAACCTGGAGGTGAACTTACCAAGAGCCCAGACGGACTCCCACGTTTCAGAGTGAACAAACTGAGGCCGGGAAATGGGGAGAGTATTGTCTTAAGGCACATAGCTCACTGGTGGTGAGGGCAGAACAAGAACAGCTATGATACACAACTAGATGGATGCTCTTTTCCCTGAACCACACTGCTTCTCTTCTGTCTCTGCTGTTGGATGGTGGCCAACATCCTTGTGTCTGTCTCAGCTCTCACCCAACTTGGCCCATTATGCTAATGGATCAGTGTCTTCCAAGATGCTGTCCTTGATACCGTAAGGTCATCTTTTATTCCTGTCCTGTCCTCAGTCCCCATACCCTGTCACTTACCATGCCTCTTCCCTTATATCTTTTGCCTCTTCTCTTGTTCACTTGAGTTCACCTGGACTAGAACACTAGTCCTCTTCTTGCTCACGTGCTACCCTGTTCTCTCCTCATTCCTGCCCCACAGTAGTCTTCTCAAAATAACCCATATCCCAAAATACTCATGTGTCCTTGCTCAAAAACTCAGTGTGTCCTCTATTAAGTGCCTACAGGATTGAGTCCCAAGTTCTCCATCAGGCCTCAAAGCCTTGTGTGATCATGGCCCACTATCTACTTCTGTCCCCACAGCATGCTGCTCAGAATATACATATGCAGGGTCAGTTCCAACCAGGCTGGCACCTCTGTACCTTTGATTTCAGTATCCCCACTAGGAATGCCTCCCACCCTCCTGCTCAACCCACCACTCACTGTCCATCCCCAGCAACACCTTTGCTGGGCTCTCTCATGCTACACTGATCATTCCCCTTCTCTGGTCTCTTTTAGCTCTAACTAACCAGGCTGACCAGTTTGATGTTCACACCTGCTCACCCACTTCCTTAGACTGTCACTGCCCTTGCTCTGACTTATATCCTGTTGGGCCAGAAACCTTCAGTTACATTCATGCACCTTATTCTAAAACAAACCCATTGCTGTCAAGCTAATTCTGACTCATAGAGACCCTGTAGAAAAGAGTAGAACTGCCCCTCAGGTTTCCAAGGAGCCTTTGGAGGATTCAAACTACCAATCTTTTGGTTAGCGGCCATAGTACTTAACGACTATGCCACCAGGATTACCTTATTCTAGTATCTTATTTCAGTTCTGTGTCCTATCCCATGTTTCCCAAGCACAACAGAAGAGACCACTGAAAAAAACCTAAGAAGTTGGCCTACATAGAATCATAGCATGTTGGGGCTGGAAGGGATCTGAGACTTCAACCTCCTCTTTATAAATAAGGAAACTAAGGCCCACTAAGGGTGTGATGTCTGGGGCTTAGCCATGAGTTAGGAAGGTAATTGAGACTCATATCCATCTTTGGGCTCCTGTTGCCGTGCCCTCTCTACCTCAGCATTCTGCTTCCAGGGCTTAGGTCCTCACTGTCACTTATAAATTGGCAGTAGTTTCTCAAACTAGGTTATTGTTGTCAGGTGCAGTTGAGTCATGTTTGACTCATGGTGACACCATGTGACAGAGCAGAACTGTCCCATAGGGTTTCCTTGGTTGGAATCTTTACAGAAGCAGATTTCTGGGTCTCTCTCTCCCATATCATGGCTGGGTGGGTTGGAGTCACTGCCTTTTGCTTGGAGAAAAGCAGTCCTGAGCCACAGTACTTTCCTCAAAGCGGGGTCAAGGATAATTGGGGAACCCAACTGCAATGGCAGGACTTTGTCATTGCCCCTATCACACATCCCTGCCGTATGCTCTCCACTCTGCCTACATGCTCCCTGGCCTGGCCACTTCCAAGGATGATAACTTCCCATTCCTCCCTCCAGGTTTCCACTGGGCCACCCGCTAAGTGTCCTATGTTTTAGGCATGTTGCAGGCGTGTTGTAGGCATGGCCATTTCCACTTGGCTGCCTGTACCACACAGGTCAGGTGGTGAGTGGCCCAGGCCGCCCCCACGCCGTGTTTAGCAGTGGAGCTGAGTGGAGGCGGTGCCTGGTTCCCCAGCCACAGTCTCTCGTTAGAAAGAAATTAAAAGCCACTCAATTTTGGCTAATATCCCTCTAAAGGCCTTTAACTCCACCTGTGACTAACCCATTCATAATCGCTCCGTTTTAGTGGCTCAGGCTGATGTAGCCTCAATTAATTTGGGAGGAGAGATAAACGGCCATTCCTCTTTGTCTCCCATTCTTTCCTCCCTTCCTGCCCTCTCCGTTGTCTCCCCCACAGCCACTCTGCCTTTCTCAGCCTCTGGCTCAGTTTTCCTTTCTCCTTTTCTCTGTCTTGCTTCTCTTTCTCATCTTGATTATGGGGGATCTGTTTCTGTCTCCTTAAATGTTTCTCTCCAGCTCTTTCTGTATCTCTTTCTAAGCCTTTGTTTTTGTGGTCTTTCCATTTTGTACTGTCTCTCACTTGGTCTGTCACTTTCCTTGTCTCTTTCTTTTTCCCATCTCTCTCTGTTTGGACCTCGGCTCTTCTGTCTTGTCTCTCCCTCCTGTGTCTTTTGGTCCTCCTGCTCTGTGTCACCTGAAACATGACTCCCTCATCTTTGGGGCTACATTCCTTGCCCACTTGTCTGTAGGTGTGTTTTCTCTCTCTGTGTTTCTCATGCTGTCTTTCTGACTCTCTCTTCTCCCATCTCTGTCTCTTGTTTTTCAGTTTCTCTATCTCTCTGTTTCAACTGCTTTGTCTCTGAAACTCCAGTCTTTATTTCCTTTCATCCTCATCCGTTGTATTCCTTCTTTGACCATTTCTCTCATTTTCCCCCTTTCCCTTGTATGCTGTCCTTCCTTTTCTTTTCTTCTCCGCCTCCCTCTGCTCCTCTCAGTTTCTGCTATGTCTCTCTGAGTTCTCTCTTCCTTTCCTTTCGCTGTCAGAGATGAGTCTTCTCTCCTCCTCTCCCTCATGGCTCAACTACCTTTTCTCCTGGGGCTTCAGCATCTCCCTCCATCCCCCTGCCCCCCCCCACCAAAGGCTGCATGAATCTTTTGGTCTTCCCCTCCCCTCTCAATTATTATTAATGATAAAAGCTCAAACATCACATCAGTAATTTCTGAGTGAGTTTTGCAATGAAACTGGGGCCTTCACTGCCCCTCCCGAGTCCCACAAATTTTACTTTTGTAATTTCACGCCTCTGGTTATCACCACACTGCTCTGTCCCTCTCTGCCTCTCAGCTACCCTTCCCTCTCCCTCACCCCCCCGGAGAGAGCACTTAAACTTGTTTTCATTCCCTTATTCTTTATTTTTTTAATGTCCACTCTCTCCGGAGTCAGTAATGTTCTTCCTCTCTTTCCTCTCCCATTTTCTGTTAATTCTGCGCCATCTGCCTTAGCATCTGTTAAAAATAAAATTTCCCTCACACAATGAGAAGCCTCCCTGCTCCTCCCCTCCCCACCCCCGCAGCCCCCCAGGTTTGGTGCTGGGGCCGTCAGATGCCACTTCCTCTCCTGGGATTCTTCCCCCACCCCCCAGTCCCTAGTCTGGTTTTCAGAAGAGAAGCAGCACCGAACAAGCAGGCGGCAGGCAGGGAGGGGGCTGCCCAGGGGGCCTGGAGCTGGAGGGGGAAGCTGCAGAAGGGACTAGAACTTGGGTGCAGAGGATGGAACCAGGCTCCACCCATTTGCCTTCGGGACCTTGCCTAGGCTGGAGCTCTGAGCCGCTGACACAGAGCACCTGGACAGGTAGGTGACAACAGGTGGGGGAAAGGTTTGAGGAGGCAGCCCTCGCTCCCCAGGAAAGGAGGTTGCTAAGGAATCCATTTTTCCTTTCTCCAAAAGATGCTGCTGGGGTATGAGGCTGCGATGGTGGTGGGAGCGAAGTTGAGAGGCAGGAGAATAGCCTCAAAGTCCCACCTACTGACCCCCAGCTTGTGCTGGCTGTGATGCTGGGCAGCTACAAGACTGGTTGTCCAAGATACCCTCCCCCCTGCTGCTGGACTGTGTCACTCCTGCCCATCCTCACTGTCCTGGGCGCAGCTGGGAGAAGGAAGGGGCGGGACTCAATTGGCCCCCATGCCCCGGAGACTTTAGGGGGCAGGAAACTCCTGGGTCAAAGCCAGTGTCCCAGAGGGTTTGAGAGGAGACAGTATGTGTGTGTGCATGTATGTGTGTGTCTGGGAGATGACGTCTCTCCCTGCCTCCACTGATCTGTAAGTGTGCCTGGGGAGTGTGTATATAGGAACTAGGTGTTTACTAGTTTTCTTTCTGTGCGATACGAATGCCTGACATCATCTCTCGAGTATTGTGCTGTTATACTGGGTGTTATGGAGCAATGGTGGCACAGTGGTTAACAGCTTGGCTGCTAACCAAAAAAACTGGCAGTTCGAATCCCCCAGCTATTCCTTGGAAACCCCATGGGACAATTCTCCTCTGTCTTAAGGGTTGCTATGAGTCAGAACTGACTCGACAGTGAGGGGTTTGGTTTGTGGTTTGTGGTGCAATGGTGAGTATGTAGCTGTTCTCTCCAGGAGATAGTGTGTGTAGTGCGTGTGTTATAACTATGTATGTCTGTATATGGTTGTGTAAATGGTGTCTTGCCCCCCCCAAAATTATCTTCTATGTATCTGACTATATGTGTAATTGTTCATGTCTCACTAGCTTGCTGTATTTGGGTATGTGAAAGTATTACATAATTTGTGTGGTTTTCTACTTGTACATTACTACATCTTTTATGATGTTGTATATAACTGTTTTTCTGTGTGACAATCCCTTTTCTCTGTGATAGAGTGCTCTGTATGTGACCATAGGTGGACAGGCACTTGCGTGCTGGTCACTTTACTTCTAAGTGAGGTGGTGAGTAGGGGATCATCTTTCTGTGGGAGGGTGACCCTATATGACAGTCTTCGGTGACATATGCATGTGTGGGTGTGTGCATGTGTTACACACTTCCTCTTAATAAGTACCATGTAAATGTGCAGGAACCTGAGGTGGGTTTGGCCCTGTCAGACACTGTCTGACACAGTTACATTGTTACATCCAGTGAGATCAACTGAGATAGGTCACAAGAGAAAATTGAAACAACTCAGTTGCAGGACTGGAAAAGCACAGGCTTTAACACGAAACAGTTCTGACTCCAATTCCTAAATATCCCCCTGGTGGGCCAGAGATAAAACATGTTAGTCAAACTCCATGAGTCTCAGTTTCCAAACCTGTAAAATGGGGATAATCACATCTATGGCATAGAGTTCTTTTGCAGATTAGGAACCAAATATGTCAAACAATTAGCCTGGCATCTACAAGTAAGAAAAATAATAGTAATAATAATAACAGTGCTTACTACTACTGTATATCTACTTCTTTTACTCCTCACATGAACTCTAGAAGATTCCTTACCATTCTAAAGATGAAGAAACTGAGGCACAAAGAGCTTAAATAACCAAGATCAGAGACAAATGGCAGAGTACCTGCTCAACAAATGACAGCTTTATTTGGAAAGTAGGTGCTTCCTGCAACGACTGCCAATGTGAAAAGGTAGGGGAGGAGAGACATCAATCAGACAACTCCTAGAGGAGTCTTGTCAGGTCAGCCATCGCCCCGCTCCCCTCCCCATGCCCCACCTCAGCAGAGCTGCCTGCTCCTGGGACTGTTTGGGGGGACTGGACAAAAGAGAGAGGCTAAGGAAAACAAATGTCCCACTCTCCTGGCAGCCTCTTGCCTGCCTTGATCGACACCAAAGACGCAGTAATCTCTCTCTGCCCCGAGGGGAGCAGCAGCGTTTGTGAAACAGATTTTTACAAAATGTTTTGACCCTGCTCTCCCCTCCCCCAGCATCCCTGCCTGGCACCGTGTCACCTAATTAAATCAGCTTTCGTGGGCATCTCCGCTCCCTGCTAATTGCACCCAGGGTCGGTTTCCGGAGTCCGCTTCCCCCTCCTCCACCGTCGTCCTCTCTCCTTAAAACACTTTCCAGCATGTTGGGGGATGGGGTGGACTCTTACTGGGGGCCATGTGGGGGATGAAGGCCTCCGGATGGCCCTCCAGACTATTTCCAAAGTCTTCCCTGTCGCCCCACCGCATCGCGTGTTCACCCCCCAACCCTCCTTCCCCGCGGCTAGTCAGCAACCGGAGAAACAGAGGCACCACCTTGACACCACCCGGCCTAGATTCCTGCTTCAAGGGAGGGGACCTAGGGCTGCAATGGCCCAGGATCCTGAGGAGTCCCGCCCGAGAGTAATCGGGTAATTGTCTCCGCCACACACTAGCCGAAGCAGACGGCTCCGAAAGTCTCCGATTTCTTTTCCTTTCCTCTGCTGAACTGGACCCGCCGGAAGCTGGGCGGCTTTATTTACGGAATTCCCCTGCAGCAGCTAGCTCAAGCTGGGCCTGGCACCGGCGGCGCCGCTGTCCATGGTGCTGAACACACAAGGGGCTGGGTGGCTCTTCTGTGCCGGAATAATAAAAACAGTTAATAAAAATCGTGACAGGAGACTTTTATTAAAGGATTACGATGAGCTAGCACTGAGCTAAGCACTTCCAAGCTCCATATAATTCTCACAGGAACCCTAAGAAGAAAAGTTTTCCCATTTTACAGATGAGAAGATCAAGGTTTATGGATGTTAAAGATCTGGAGCTGGGAATGGTCAAGAGAGACTTTGGCTTTATCTGTAGTGTATGATGTCTTTTATACAACCAAGAATATATTCACATATTAATTGTTCCATTACAAATAAGTTTTTAAAAATGTGATTTTTTTCTCAATATAAAAAATTCTGCTGGACAAATGAGTAGGTTCTTCAAAGGGAAAGGAGAGTCACACAAATCTTAAAATCCACACAGAGATAACCACCAAATATATTGTTGGGCAGACCTTGTTTGGTTTCTTATTTGAAAAATCCAAACGTAAAGGAGATGGAAAATCTGATATGCATTGCGCATTTGGTGATACTAAGAAACTATTGCTGATGTTAAGTGTATTAATGATAGATGGCTATGTTTTTTAAAAGCACTTATCTTAAATTTTTATTTTTCTTCTTAGAAAGAGCTATTATGTGACTTGCCCAAGGTCACTTAAATTTCCCTTCCCTCAACTATTTTGACAGCTTACCATCAGCATATCTGAGTGCATCTGCCTTTTGGTGTGTTGTGTGGGGCCTTTCTAGATTTATGTCACTGTCTGTCTTGGGTTGGTATGAGTGCTGGCATTGTATCTTTGTGTGCTCATGATGGCAAATTTTGAGTGCCTACTTCATGCTGAGACTTCTCTGAAGCTGTCTTAAACTCTGAACAATCCTGGGGAGTAGAAATTTCTAGTCTAATATTGCAGATGCAGGAACTGAGACAGAGAGGATAATTTGCCCATGATCTTACAGCTAGTGGGATGGAACTAGTCATCAGGCATCTAGACTCTACTTTCTAACATTCTTGCTAATCGCTTCAACTGCAGCGGCCTTATTACTGCATGTAAACTTGTGCCTGCATATTTCCTGTGATGAATGGAAGTGAGGAATTGTGTATGTGGTCACATTAGGGATGCCTTCTCTGTTGCACTAGAGTGGGAAATGCAGGGACTCACATATCAGTGGGGAAGGAAGGTTGATTTGAAATGAATCTGTCAGTGAGAATAATCAGACTCACTGAAGACTTACATCATCAAGTAATTTACCTGGGGACAAAATACAACTGAAGTTGATTTTAAGGTTAGACTCTTCCTTCCCATAATGATTAAAGATACTGTTATCATTTTATCATTAAACACCTGTCAAGTCTCAGCTTCCTTATCTGTAAAGTGGAGGGTTTTTTTTTGTTTTTTTTTTTACTCACCTCATAGAAGCTATGCATATATAGTCTTCAACACAGTGTGTGGGGCACAGTGCATGTATTCAATAAATAATGGACTTTGTTGTTGAAGGAAGGACAATATAATACATGAAAGCGAGACTTGTATTTGGAGGAGGGTATAATCTTGTTTTCCAATTTCACTAGCTGAATGTCCTTGGGTAAGTAGCTTAACCTGTCTGGGCCTCACTCTTTCTTCTGTGATAAGGAAATAATCACATTTAAAGAGGTTGTAAAAATTAAATGAGATAATGTAGCTTGGCACACATAGCAAGTGCCCAATAAATGTTAGTGGTTATTACTTCATGCCAGGTGTTTTACATACATTCTCTGAGCCCTGTCACCACCCTGCAAAGTATTTGACATTCTAACCCAGGCTATTTTGTATTCTAGATTCATACTTGTTCCACTCACCTTGCTTCCTGCCTCTCCAAGAGCACCCTGCTTTATGTGAATGTTTCTAACAATCTGTACCAGGGAGGGTTTAGCGCAGTGGGAACAAAGGAAACGGAGATAGGGATTTTGACATATGAGAAAGAGCGCAAGTGTAGGAGTCATGAGATAGGAGCTGAAGCCTTGGCTTTGCCATTAACTAATGTGCAACTTTAGTCAAGTCACTTTTTTCCCTCTCTGAGTCTCAGTTATTGCATCTTTAAGACAAGGAGTATAGACTAGATAAGCTATGACATTTTAAGATTCTCTCAGTAAATGTATGGACTCAAGAGATTTCATTAGGATGTGAAAGCATGACTATGTATTTTGTGAGATTCAGTATGTGAAGGAACATGTAAGGTGGGATTGTAGGGCAAAAAGATGTGGTTGGAACAATATAAATGACAAAGACTGGGAAGAACTTGTGAGTACACCTCCTTAGAACAAAGTGTGACAATGTGAAACTGTAGGAGAGAATATGGGATGACTGGATGTGTGATAATGTGTGTGTTTACATAAGTGGGTCTGTGTAAACATCAAATTCTGTGACTGTATTGTGTGAAAATGATTACAGTTAAATTATGTGAAAATGAGAGTGTGATTGCAAGGGGACTATATCATTTGTGTGATTATATGTGAACATGTGAGTGCAGGGGAGATATATTTGTGAGAGATGCTGACAGAGGGATGAGAGAGCAGGAAGGAGTGGAAGGGAATTCTTTAAATTAGGCACCAGAAGCCAAAAGAAGCTGAGCCCTATTCCTCCCCTTTCTTCCTCTTCTACTCTGTCCCTCTAGAGTGATCTCTGGTCAACTTAGAGTTACTGATTTGGGGTGTTTCCATCACACAGAGATAAGATGCAGGCAATGTCTTCTGCCCCTTAGCTGTGGTGTCAAGGGCATGTTTGGAGGAGAGTCTGAATTGACACTGTAAGTCCTACTGTGGGAAAAGTGAGTCTAACCTCCCACTCTACATAACAACCTTGGTCAGGAGCCCTCAGAGATAATGGCAAGGATGACAGTGAGTCAATATTCTCAGAAGTGGGACTCTAAAATAGAGTTCATCTCTGCAAT
Source organism: Heterohyrax brucei (assembly GCA_028571685.1). NCBI lineage: Eukaryota > Metazoa > Chordata > Mammalia > Hyracoidea > Procaviidae > Heterohyrax > Heterohyrax brucei. Next base: position 31,518,536 of record CM053154.1, read on the forward strand.
GAGGTGGCAGGAGAGGATTTGGATTGATTATAACTTTTTTTAAAAAAAATTTCAGCAGAACTTGAGCTTATAAGGTAGACATTGTGTTTATATAGAGAACATATAGAGCCATACAATTACACCTGAACACAAGGCTCACCTAGACACACATAATCACAAACACATACACAATACATATACAAAAACTGGTCTGAAAAATTAAGTAGTTTTGTCTTTGAAAGAAGGCCCTCTTCATATAAGCAAAGGCTGAAGGGCTGACAATGTCCTCTTTGAATGGGAATATACAGTGGTGCCCATACCCATTGCTGCTGGGTAGATTCTGACACTATAGGACAGAGTAAAACTGCCACCTAGGGCTACCAAGGTGGTGATCTTTACGAAGGCAGACTGTCGTATCTTTCTTCAGTGGACCAGCTAGTGGGTTCATACTGCAAATCTTTTGGTAGCAGCCAGGGACTTAACCACTGCACTACCAAAAAAATAGATAAACCAAACTCACTGCTGTTGAGTCAATTCCAACTCATAGCAACCCTATAGGACAGAATAGAACTGCTCCATAGAGTTTCCAAGGAGCACCTGGTGGATTCAAATAGCTGACCTTTCATTTAGCAGATGTAGTACTTAACCAGTATACCAGAAGAGTTTCCACTAGGGCCCCTTAAACAGGGGGTACAACCTTAAATTTGTTTATTGTAATGTCACTGTGGTAAAGATTTTATAAACACCCACACACAGTTTACCATTTTAACTGCCTTTGACTGTACAATTCAGTGCCATTAATTACTTTCACCATGTACTACTGTCATCACTATTCATTTCCAAAAATTTTACATCACCTCAAACAGAAACTAAGTTGCCCCTTTAGCAATAATTTTAATTTTCCGTTTCCCTGTCCGCTGGTAACCACAAATATACTTTTTTCCTCAATTCATTTACCTATTCTAGGTATTTTCTATGTGAGATTATACAATATTTGTTCTTTTGGCCTGACTTGGAGCCCTAGTGGTACAGTGGTTAAACATTCAATAGCCAACCAAAAGGTCGGCAGTTTGAATCCCTCAGCCTCTGCTTATTTTACTCAGCATGTTTTCCACTTTCATCGATGTCACAGCATGTATTCGAATTTCATTTCTGCCTTTATGGCTGAATAATACTCCATTGGATGTATATACCACATTTTATTTATCTGTCTGTTTGTTCGTGGGACACTGGGGTTGTTTCCACCTTTTGGCTGTTGTGAATAACACTGCAGTGAATAGCGATGCACATGTGTCTGTCTGAGTCTCTGTTTTCAAGTGTCTTGGGTAAGCTGGGCACATACCTGGGAGTGTAATTGCTAGTAAACCTATTAACTTATTTAGAAACTCCCTAACTGTTTTCCACAGTGGCTGCACCATTTTACATTTCGATGTGCAAATGTTCCAGTTTCTACACATTCGTGCCAATGCTTGTTAGTTTTTGTTTTTCTGATAGTAGCTATCGTAGGGGGTATGAGGTGGCATAGTGAAACCTTCTGAGAGGAAATTTGATAATGCATGTGTGTAAAATGTGTATTTTCTTTGTTCTAATAATTCCATTTCTTAAAATTTACTCTAAGGAGATAAACACAAATATATTCATCTCAGGGTGCTTAAAGAAGTACAAAATTGAAAGTAATCTAAACACCTATCAATAGAGGATTCCCTCAGTATTTAACACAGTGGAATATGATACAGCTATTAAAATGATTGAAAAGGAGAATGGTGGCACAGTCATTAAGTACTTGACTGCCAAGTGCAAGGTTTGTGGTTTGAGCTCACCAGCTGGTCCCTGAAGAAAGATGTGGCAATCTGCTTCAACTAAGATTATAGCCTTGGAAACCCCATGGAGCAGTTCTATCCTGTCTTGTAGGGCTGCTATGAGTCAGAATCAACTTGACAGCACACAACAATGTAATTGTTGAAACAGAATAATATCCATCTTTTTTTATTATTAAAATGGCAGATCACACAATGTAGAGTTTGATCCTGTTTGTATCATGTTTCCAAAAAATATGACATCATGTTGGAAGAGTATCAGTGGTTCAAAGGTAGTAGTCCTGTCTTCTATGCAAGAGACTTGGGTTTGATTACATAAGCCAATGCCTCTCATGCTTAACCACCACCCGTCTGTCAGTGAAGGCTTGCATGTTGCTATGATGCTGAAGGGTTTCAGCAGAGCTGCCAGATGAAGAAGACTTAGGAAAAAAAGCCCAACAATCTACTTCCAAATATCAGTCTATGAAAACCTCATGGATCACAACAATCCAATCAGCAATCAAGCATGAGGATAATGTAGTTCTGTTGTGCACGAGATTGTGTGAGTTGAGGACCAGATCAGCAGCACCTAACAATAACATATCATGTTGCATACCTGTATCTATGTTTAGAGGCATAAAGAGGTGTCTAGTAGGACAGTCACTAGAACATCAAAAGAGGTTGTTTAACTCTAGTAGCTATTTTTGTATTTGTATTTTCTTTATAATTTATCATTTTTGCAGTGAAAATGTATCTTTTCCTCCCCAAAAAACAATAGTTAGAAAGAAAGATGCTTTCCATGTGCCCTTTCAGTACCAACCTGAATGCTAGGATTCAAGTTCCACGTGAAAGGTGTTGGGAGTGACAAGGGCACTTGATGGTGATGTCTCAAATGTCTTATACCTACAAACAGTGCCCTCCTTCTCCCTCTGCCTGCTCTTTGCTGTGTCCTGTTCCTGTTATTAGAATCACAGTATGGAGAGGTAGATTATCTGGAGAATTTACAAGCTTAGCAGTAGAGGAAGGGATACAGCTGGACAAGGTTACAGCAGCTCCAGACACCCTTGAAGCAGGCAACCTAGATCAACTTTTGTCTTTGGTGCCCCTCCCCATCATAAGGGATTGCTGTGTCTAGCCTGAACCATATTTTACTTTCTTAGTCAAAGTAATCCTCCTGAAAGCCTTGGTGTCAGATCCCCTGAAACCACATCCTTCTCATCTGGGGATGAACTTTGAGCCTTGGAGTTGCAAGTGATACTAGAAGCCAAGGCTTTCAGTGGGCTACTCACAAGGTACCCATTGTGGGGAACTTTAGCTTCTGCTTGAACACCTCCAGGGCAGGAGACTCACTCCTTCAGAGGTAGACCTCTTTCCTTTCAGGCAGCTCGAATGAGTAGAATTTTCTTTCTTAATGAAACAGCTGCCTCTGGGAAGATGTCTATCCTTGCAAAGATGTTCTTCAGCGATGGTGGTGAGAGGTAAATTGTATCCACTGAATGCCAGGGAGCAAAGAAAAAGATAAGCCAGAACACTGGAAACAAATGGGAATGAGTCCAGTCATCACCATTGTGCTCCGAGCTTCAAATAGGCCAACATGTGGACAAATCAAAGATATGCAGTGGGAGAAGGGAGCTAAGGATGTTCTAGCAACGTATGGGAGACAGTACAGTGTAACAGGGTAAATTCATAGTGTCAAATGCCCTGAAACCACTTAGGAATTGAGACGACTTTGGGCTGCTCCTAAAACCTCTCTGGCTCTCAGTTTCTTCACGTGTGAAATAGGGGTGATGAGACCTACTTTGCGGGACTGGTGGCCCATACTGAAAATGTAATAAAACTTCTTCATTTTACAAACTACTGAAAGATGACTTTAAACTGAGGTCCTGTATGAAGGAGGTGAGATTCGCTTTTTAACCTGATTTTGCTTGGTGAAACCAGTACTATTCTAAGCCTCTCTTCTCATTGTAGCCAATGGATGTGACCTGGCTTCTCACAACCTCTTCTGCTTCTACTTCGCCATTCTTCTACCTGCCTCAGACTCCACGCACAGGAAGGCTGCGGTTCCCTCCTCATCTCTTGCACTTGCTGCTCCCTCTGGAATACCACACCCCATCTCCTTTCGCTGAGAATTCATTCTTGCCAAACCCTGCTGCATTATCTGGCTTTGATCCATTCCTGTTGGCCCATAGCACTTGTGACCTGCCTCTTGCACATTGGTTTGTGGTTGATCGACTGGTCTTCCTCCCTGACTAGACTGTGAGTTCCTTGAGGAGAGTCTACACTTTTTGTCTGTGCCCCCAGAGACAGCCAAATGTCTGGCACCTTGTAGACACGTAGAAAACAACTGAATAAAGAGATGCTGAAAAAGTCTGTGGGTGACCTCTGTCAAAGGTAAATTGAATCTCTTTTAAGTTTGGGATTGGGACTGGTGGGGTGGAGTGGGGAAGCATTCTACTTTATTTAATCTTCATTTACTCTCAATTTGAGTAGGGTTGCATAGCTTTCAGCAAGTTGCTAGAGATATTTGTGCCTTAGTTTCCTTAGCTGAGAAACAGAGTACATAATATTTGCCCTAAAGGGTTCTTATGATAATCAAAGGTAACAATGTGCACTGACTGCGTTTTGTTGATTATGCAAAGGCATTTGACTGTGTGGATCCTAACAAATCATGGGAAACATTATGGAGATTGGGAATTCCAGAATACTTCATGGCACCCATGAGGAACCTGTACACAGATCAAGAGGCTGCCGTTTGAACAGAACAAGGGAATATTATGTGGTTTAAAAATCGGGGAAGGTGTGCATCAGGGTTGTATTACTTCACTTCTACACTTATTCAATCTGTATGGTAGGCAAATAATCTGAGAAGCTGGACTATGTGAAGAAGAACACGGCAGAGGACTGGAGGAGGACGTATTAACAACTTGTGATAATGCAATCTTGCTCCCTGAAAATGAAGAGGACTTGAAGCACTTACTGATGAAGATCAAAGACTACAGTCTTCAGTATGAATTACACTTCAACTTAAAGAAAGGCCAAATCCTCACAACTGGACTAATAAGCAACATCATGACAAACGAAGAAAAGATTGAAGCTATAAATGATTTCATTTTGCTTGGATCCACAATCAATCCCTACAGAAGCAGTAGTTAAGAACCAAATGATGTGTTGTGATGAGCACATCTGCTGAAAAGACCTCTTTAAACCATTAAAAAGCAAAGATGTTACCATGAGGACTAAGGTACACCCAGTCCAAGCCATAACATTTCCAGTTGCTTCATACACATGCAAAAAGCTGGACAATTGATAAGGAAGACTGAAGAATAATTGATGCCTTTGAACCATGGTGTTGGCAAAGAACATTAAATATGTTATGGACTGCTGGAAAAATGAAAAACATCTTGAAAGAAGAATAGCCAGAATGCTCCGCTCCATAGAAGTGAGATGGTGAGATTCATCTCAAGCATTTTGGACATGGTAGCAGGAAGGACCAGTCCCTGGAAAAGGATATCGTGTTTGATAGAGGATCACTGAAAAAGAGGAAGATCTTCAAAGAGATGGATTGACCCAGTGGCTGCAACAGTGGGCTCAAACATAGCAACAATTATGAGCGTCGAACAGGACCAGGCAGCACTTTGTTCTGTCGCTGAGTCGGAACAAACTTGACAGCACTTAGCACCAATAACAACACAATCAGATAATTATAGGACGTATAAGGTGTATATTTGAGGTATTAATAAAACGTCTTTTGGCTTTGACACAGTGAAGATGCATCTTAACTCGAGGCCTGTTTTTCATTTATCTCAGGGCAATTACTCCTCATGAGCGGGGAATGCCCGATTAGTGTCATCAGCTTGTGTCAGGGAAGTCCCTGCCTTTGCCACAAACGGGTTGCTGTAAGTTGGAACCGACTTGACAGAGTCTAACATTAACAGCAACAGTAATAATACTCACCATTTTCAGTGCACTTAATGGTTTTTTCAAAGGACTTTTTACGTGGTCTCATCGCTTCAACTAACCCTTAGGGACCGAGGCTATGTGGGGCAGATATTACTACCCGCATTTTACAAGTGGGAAAAGCAAGGTCCAGAGGACTTGTACGAAAATGCCACTGGTGTCGAGTCGGGTCCGACTCATAGTGACCCTAAAGGACAGAGTAGAACTGCCCCATAGAGTTTCCAAAGAGCGTCTGCAGGATTTGAACTGCCAACTTTCATGGTTAGCCGACATAGCTCTAGAACTTGTACAGGGCCACCCAATTATTTAGAGTCAGATCTGAAAGAACTCCCGTCTCTAGGCTGTCCATAAACCTCAGTGCTGCACAAACCTCAGTGTAGGTGTCTTATTTGCGCACACCCGAATGGGCTGTTTAGGGGTAGGTAAAGACTCTGAGAGACAGCAGGCAGAACTGTCTCAAGCCTCAGTCCCACAGCAGGCCATTTCCTGTGAAAGATCAGATGAGGTGTTCTCGGAGAGCCCTTCCAGACCCGGCTGCTTAGGACCCAGCTGGTTGGGACCACGGGCAGACGGCAAAGGACTGGGTGTGGGGCTGGAGGGCCATGCCTAGTGGGTCTGCTCAGCCGTCAAACGCCAGGTGGGTGCAGCTACCGCCCGCGGCCGCAGGGGGCGCGCTCTGGGCTTTCCACCCACCTTGGCGGCGGGAAGACTGAGGTTCGGGCTGCTCGATACCGCCCCCTGGTGGTAGTCGGCGCGGCCGCCGGGCCGCTTCCTCCCTGGGCCACCTCTTGTCACCCGAAGGGGCTGCGGACGCGTCCTGGCTCTCTCGGGCTGGCAGAGGCGCGTCGGCACTTAGGGCGCGTCGGCACTTAGGGCGCCTGCTCCCCCGCCACCTCCCCCGCGCCCTCCACTTTGGGGATAATTTAACATGTTTCACACTAACTTTGCCGTAATGGCCGCGGAGCCTTTGGAAATGCAGCCTCCCCGCTTTATCGGCGGCGGCGCTAATGGTTATCTAGCAGCCGCGCCCCCGGCGATCCTGTCAGGAGTAAATAGAAGCTGACACAGTCATTTGCTTAAATCTTCTCCACACTTTTGCCGCATTTCCCTCCAGAGGATACCCCTGAAACAACAATTATTTGAAATGTCACGCGTTTCTGCCCCTGGGCTACCAACAAATGAACATTAAATCTATTAACAGCAAAAAAAAATTAAATGTTTACTTTTTGGCGAAGGTGTGAGGGGCCGGAGTTGGGGAGGGAGAGGCAGACGGCACAGAGACACCGCGAGGGAGGCCAAGGAGGCAGAGGCAGAAACACGGAGACAGGGCTGGGAACTCGAGCTGTGGAGACGAGGAAGTGGGAAAGAGTCAGACACAGAGAGACAGAGCACGGGACTGACACAGGAGCAGAAAGACAGGCTCAGAGACACAGCGAGCAGAGGGACCCAGAGAAGGAAGAAGAGAGAGAAAAGAGAGCAAGCCAAAGACCTCCAGAGCAGGCAAGACACAAAGACCTACCAAGAAAGGCTTGAAGAAAGACAGACTCTAAGAGAAGGGGGGAGGGCCAAAGCAGACACCCATAAAATGAGAAATGAGAAAAAGCAGAAAGAAGGCAATCTGTGCCCATAAATGCCACCCTCATCACATTTTGAAAAGGAAAATAAAAACAACCCAAGGCCTGGGCCTTTCCCAGAGGTGTGCTAAGTGAGAAGGGGACAGGTGTGAGCCTTATAATAGGGCTCAAGGCCTTGCTCTGGCAGACTGGCTGTCTTTGGACATGGAGAGAGGTCTTGCCCAGGCATCCATCCTGTCTAGGGCTGGAAAGTCTTAGCCCCTGGGGAAGTGTCCTGCCCTTGGTTCTGATCAGCACTCATTCAGCAGCAGAATTGGTGAAAGGCTTGGGCAGCTTGAAGCCAAGGATCCTGGGGACAAGTGTGTATACAGCAGAGCAGATAGGCCTCTTGAGTCCACTGCTGGCTTGACTCACACTGGGGCCCCAGGGCCATCCTGGTCCATGCTGTGACTCAGTTTCTCAGTCTGTGCAATGGGAAGCAATTTCCCCAGACCTCACCACCACTGGGTAATCTGAGTGCTAGATGGGAGCACTCCCACGACAGCTCAGTTTTCTCCCATGGGCCTCAGTGATACTTGAGAGATGCCATGCTTGGTCATGTGGAAAGATCTACAGTATAATGTTGTGTTTTGGTTTCCCTGTAGTCAGCACCTCACTGCCAGCGATGTCAGTGACCATACAGCCCCTCCTGTGGGGAATGGCCCAAGAGAAGGGCAGGAAGCTCTCCAGGAGCCCTGGTGATGCAGAGGTTAAGTGCTCAGCTGCTAACCAAAAGGTCGGCAGTTTGAATCCACCAGCTGCTTCGTGGAAGAAAGATGCCGGGCAGTCTGCTGCCATAAAGATTTACAGCCTTGGAAACCCTATGGGGTCACTATGAGTCAGAGGGAACTCAGCGGCAGTGGGTCTGCTTTTGGGTTTTGCTTGCCTTCACGTGGTCCATCAGGTCCAGCTCAGGGAAGTAGCCAGTGAGAGGGTTAAGGGAGTCAAGCGGTGGGGAGGCCAGTGAGGGGCCAGAGGAGGGATCAGAAAGGGGACCATGGAGAGGTCAATAGGAGGCCCTGAGACAGGCAGGGCAGTGGGCCTATGAGCCAGGGGGGATGGGTAAGGGGTCAGTGGGCACTGTTTTCTCCTGCTGACTCTCCCCATTCCTTGCATTTTGTGTCCTCCATGGAACATAGACTGTTTGTTTTCCTGTGATATTTTCAAATAAAATAAATGAGTCAGATCTCATTGATAAGTTGGGGGGCTCTCTGGGTCCTAGGCCTACTCAAGAGGCCAGGCACCCTAGAATTCTGGTTTCAACACTGTTCTGAGAACCATCTGTCCAAGCAGGGGCTGCATTAGTGTGTCATGTATAGTGTACAGCTGCTTGGGTGTGAACACTCTTCTACACACACCTGCCCACAGCAGTAACTCACATAGAAACACAGAAAGGAGGCTAAGAGTTTGCTGTCACAGCACATTTTTACATCTGCACATTTTTAGCCTCATATGAACCCGTGCTCTGAAATACATGTCCAGAGCACAGTCACCTTCTATATCCAAGCAGCACCTTGCACATGCAGACACACTTCCAAGGTGACCGCTTCCCCCTTGTCATCTACCCTGCCAATGTCCAGCTCCCGTCCTCTTAAAACTCCACAGGAGGATAGTAAGGGCTAGGCTTGTTTAGGTCACTGGGTCTGTATCTCACTGAATGTAAAGAGTGTATGTGTGTTTTTGTGTGTGGCTCACAATGACACTTTGTACGCATTTTTGTCAGTGTTTGAATGTGGACATGTTGCCACATCCAAGGAGACTGTGTGTGTGTGTGGTGTGTGTGCGTGTGTGTTTGTTGGGGGGTTGTGTGCCTGTGTGGTTGTGTGTGACTGAGTATGTGTGGTGAGGGGTGTGGGGGGGTGAGTGCTATTTAAATAAAAAAGAAAGGAAGTGAATCAGGGTCGTTTCCATTTTAATTGTAAAACAGATAAGCACTAAACACTTTGAAAAAGTAAATGACTTGAGAATAATTACTCTCTATTACCCAGCGTCCCAGGGGGGCAGTTGGAGGAGCCCAGATGGCTACAAAAATGGGATTTAGCAGAAAATTGAAGACATTATTCACCGTAACACATTATCAATTACCTTCATATCAATTACAATAACCTTACATTAGCGAGGGGCCCCGAGACCCTCTAGCCCCAAGACTGTGGAATCACTGCCGCCCCGTGGGGGAGGGGGTTGGGAGGAGGGGTAAGAGGAGGGGAGGGGACTGGGAGGGTCCTGCTTCCTTTCAGATCCCCGAGAAGCTTATGGCTCAGGCCCTCACACCCCATTCCAAATCTCTGCCTAACCCCCTCCCCTCCACCGAAGTTCCCGTCTCAGCTCTCTGGGCTGAAGGTTGGGTAGAAGATAGAGGGTGGGAGCAGGAAGTGAGCCCAAGAGTGAAAGGCTGAGAAGCTAAAAGACTGACAGATACAGAGGTTAGGAGGCAGAGGTGAGGAGAGGCTGAGGGGAGAAGAAAACTGGGGGGTGTAAAAATGGGGGGCTGTAGATGGGCACAAGAAATCTGAGAGACTAAGGATGTGGGAGATTTGAAAGATAAGGGGGCTAAGGTGCTGAAATGTCACCTTCTAGAAATTCTTTTATCCTGTGGTGGCTGACTCTCCATCTGGCCTCTCCATCCCCTCCCCACTCCTCCTAGGCACTTAAAGCTTCACTGGCCTCTCGGTCCCCACGTCCCACTCCTGCCTGCCCACTTCAGTTTCTGAAGGGACCTCTCAGTCCAGCTGCCCAGCTCACCCCGTTTGAAATCTCTTAGCTGAGTGGGAGTGAAGCGTTCCTGAGACTGGGTCTGGCACAAGGGATTAAAAAACTAGAGAATGAGCTGTCACCTGCAGTAGGAAGTACAGAAGTGAGACAAAGGGAAGAACTTTCCAGAATAAAGCTCCAAAGAAGATGTAATGTGTGTGTCTGGGCTGTGACCTCTGGGACTAAGCAATGGGTGCAGTCAGCAGAGAGGCTGGTGACTTCCAGAGTGCAGGGAGCTGATACAGAATGAGAGTGGAGAGCTCGCCTCCCACCGCCGCTATGTCACACACACACAGTCTCTCTCTCTGTCTCTGTCTCTCTCTCTCTCTCTCACACACACACACACACACACACGCACACACGCACGCATGCATGCACACACCCAGCCAAGCCATAACCAGGTTCTGGGTAGGTCCTGTTCAATATGGTGGTCGCTAGCCACGTGTGGCTGCTGAGCACTTCTAACGTAACTAGTCCAAACTGAGATGTGCTGTAAGTTAAAAACACACACTAAATTTTGCAAATTTAGTATGAAAAAAATAATGTAAAATGTCTCGTTCCCAATCCCGCTACTGTCAAGTTGATTCTGACTCACAGTGATACTATAAGACAGAGTAGAACTGCCTCACAGAGTTTCCGAGGAGCACTTGGTGGATTCTAACCGCCAGTCTTTTGGTTAGCAGCCATAGCTCTTATGATGCCACCAGATTTTCCAAAATGTCTTATTAACACCTTGAAAATATTGACTACAGGCTAAGATAATATTACTTTTACTATATTACATTAAATAAAATATTTTATGAAGTGAATTTCAGCTATTTTTTAAAAACCTAGATACTAGAAAATTTTAAGTGACATATGGGGCTATGCTGGACTAGGAAGAGGAAGGGCTTTGGTGGGGGAGCAAATTCAGGGTATCTGTCCCTAGGATTCACCCCAGTAGAGTTCTAGATTTCCACTTTAGAGAAATAGCCTTTCTGAGATGAAGCTAGGGCAGAACTCCAAAGTTTGCCTTTGCCTTGTCCTCCTGAAATCCAACCTCAACATCAGCCATCCAGGCCAAGATTCCCAAGAACACCAGAGCCCATAAGAAGTAGTCACAGGTTCCCGCTGCAAATCACGCCCTACCAGGGCTTGTCTCCAGTATGCACAGGCATGCTTTCTATCCTCACACCCGTTCTCCCAGGCAGCGTGCATACACACGTTTCCTACATGTTTTCACACATAGCTTCTATCCTCATATGCTCATTTGATGCATACACAGTTCCCCTGGAGAGCATGCATGTACACACATCTCCTGTATATATATGCCTTCCTCATTTGTACAGTCTCACATTCATAAGGACCATGCATGTGTGTACATGCCCTCTGACATCTTCATGCAGTACACATGCATTCACACACCTCATACATGTAGACACACATCACACTTCACATAGAAAGCTGGGCGAGGAAGGCAGGCCTGGCAAAGTTGTCAGCTTGATTCATGGTGTGTGTATCTGTGTCCAGGGGAGTGACAGCTAATAGTGCTCCCCTCCCCGGGCTGGACCCAGAGGACTAATTGCCAGTAATGAGCTAAAAGGAGCTCAAAGCTGGCCTCAGGCACACGATGAAGATGTTTCCAGGGACCAGCCAGAATCTGTCCTGCTGTTTTGTTGATAGAAAATCTTTCTCCCCCGGTGTCCCCTCTCTGTCTCTGTCTCCCCTCCTGTGGTTCCCTCTGGCTCTGCAGCCTCTGACGGGCGCAGCCGTACCTCAGCCCCTGCCTTTTCCACTGGCCCCTGCCTTTCCCCTGCCTCTCCCAACCAGATCCACCCCATCAGGGCATTTGCACCAAGCTGCTCTGCTCTGCTCTGCCCAGTGAGGGCTTCCCACCGTGTCCGCTGAGTAGGAGGCTCATTCTCAGAGGCTCCAAAGGTCAGATGCAGGGGAAACAGTTGAGATAAGCCTGGGAGGCTGGTTGGAGATGAATCTCAGGAAAACTTTTCTCACAATGAGATCTATCCAACAATGCAGAGGGACAGTGCTGAGCCCCCCAGCCCTGAAGGGTTCAAGCAGCACCCACTAAGGCTGCTGTAGAAACGTTACCCCTGGGAAGGAAGTAACACAGAGCGACCCAAGGAGCTTCTTTGTGGGATTATTATAATACAAAAGGACAAATAAACAAACTCTTTACTGTCAAGCCATCCTTTGAGACCTCATGTGTTACAGCCTTGAGGAAGAACTGCTTCATGGGGTTTTCCAGGCTATAATCTTTCTGAAAGCAGATTGCCAGGTCTGTCTTACCTGGCACCACTGCGTGGGTTCCAGCTGACAATTTTTAGGTTAGTAGCCACACACTTAGCTGTTTGTGTCACCTAGAGACCTATTATTATAATAGTTACTTGTAAATTATTCATACAATCATTTACCGATAGTGGTATAGATACCTAAGGGCAAGTGCCCATATGATAGCAGATATTTTACATTTTTAGCTGCCTGCCTTTATCCTCACAGAATCCCTGCAAGGTAGACAGTATTATCCTCATTTTACAGATGAGAAAACTGAGGCTTAGAGAGGTTAGATCAAGTGCTGAGGTCACATGGCTAATCAGTTACAACTTGGATCTGAACCAAGTTGAGTCCGCCTTACTGTCCATCCATTTTCATTAAACATTGTTTATTCTCTCAATAAACATTCGTTTGTTAGATAAAGATCTTATGCTTTCACAAGTAAAGACCAAAAGGGATAAGTGCCCTCTGGACTTTTAAGACACATGGGAAGCGGCACTGAAGTAGTCAGAGTCTCTGTTCAGAAGTGATAAAGAAAAACCCTCACAAGGCATTCCCTCTGCCATTCTGAGTAGTTTTCTGTGTCTGCTGCATGCACTTGTATGTGGGTGTCTGTGTGACCAGGCACATCTGCGTGCATATGAATCCACCTGGGAACACCCAAAGACCCAGTGGTCAGAGGTAGAGAGTGGAACTGAGGGCAAGGAAGCCTGGTGCCCTTCCTGGGCAGTCAGCAGGCAGAATTTGTTTCCAGGAAAACCCAACCCACATGGCACACCAGAGCCACTCAGTGAGGGCCAGGGCAGGCCAGAGTGACTTCATGGCAGCAGGATTTGAGTGCCTGTGTGGGTGTCTTCTTCTTCTTCACCTTCACCGTAGATCTGGCGTGGACAGAAAGAGCGCAGAAGGCAGGAAGAAAGGAAAGAAGGGCAGGAGCCAGGGTGGGACAGTGAGGGGTGGGACAGTGAGGGGTGGCACTCAGAGATTTGGAAGCTGTTTATGATGCAGATATGTGTACAGTCAGCATTGCCTCCCCTGAGAAAGGAGTCTAAAATTGAAGTCTAATTATAACGAATGATTGTTAATGAGTTGTCTAAACATAATAGATGGAAAGAATTAAACACCCAGAAGAAATAGGGTTTCATTAACATACAATAAAGAAACCACAAGTGGGGTAAACAGAGCCCTCCCTTGTCAGGGAACAGACCCCCTCTTTCCCTTGGATGGGCCTAGCAAGTGGGAACAAGGCTAGGATCCCACAGCCAGGAAGCTTGTGGGTTTCAGGTGATCTTGCAAGTTGGGGGCACACCCTGCATGTGACACATGTCAACACGAGTGAGTACTGCTTAGGTGCCCCTCTGCATGGGTGCCCCTCGAAGGTTCACACAGTAGCTGTCCTGTAGGTGTTTGATCAAAATAAGTGAGTATGTGGATGTGAGTGAGTGTGTCTGTCCTTGGGAGTGGATGCCAGGGGAGGATGATGCGTGGGAACTTGGAAAGACACACTCCTTCAAGTTCAAGAGTGGTTTCTGGGCTTCAGTGATCCTGCTGCAGTCAGCCTCCTGCAGCAACATTGGGATCCCTGGGAGGGAAAATACCTGTGAGATGACACATGCCCGCATGTGTACAGTTTTTAAGATTGAGATGCAACCACATTCATTCACACTTGGAAAGCTGGAAGGAGGAGGAATACTACAGAACATCCAGTTCAAACCAGATCACCTAATGCAGATGATGCTACTGAAGCTCAGAGAGGGAAGGTGACAAGTTCAAGGTCACACAGCTCAGACTGATCTCTTCATATTAGTCCAAGGTGCTCTAGTTGTTAGAATAGTCACCTCTCACAAATGCTTGGTTTAGGGATAAGGCCATCTACACAGTAAAATAATGTTCTAGATAACACACACATCACACACAGGCAACACTAGGCCCCAGGCTCTTCTGGGCAAGGCATGAATGTTTGGAGTATTTAAGGGAGGCAGCAGGAGTTGCCAGCAAGGCCATGAGGCTGAGCAAGGCCAAGTGGTTCCAGGATGGCCCAACATGTAGGACCACACATACACATGGCCTATTGGAGAGCAGAGCCGCAGAGCTGCAGAGTATAGGGCTTTGATTGACAGGTTAATGAAGCGATTTATACTGGTGGTGAAACTGCAGAGGCAGGCTGTGAGCAGATACACACACCCACACACAAACATACACACCTCGACACACTGGAGACACCCATCAGGCTACCCTCTCAGGAGCTCCACCCCTCACTTCCCAGGGCTGTTGTAGTTTGGTGTATACCTGCAATCACACTAATTTACTCAACATCACACATGGATGGGGAAGGCGGGGGAACCAGTTGGGCCTGGGACCCCCGGCTCTCTGTGCTAACTATTGGGGTGGCCTCACCCACATAGGGAGAACAAGGCTCAGATTCACTCCAAGACCGTTCCTAAGCACTCAGATGGGCTCCCTGGTAGGGAGAGGCGTGGGTGCACTTGGAGATACACTCTGGATGGACGGACAGGTCCTTAGCACATTTCACCTAGATTTGCGGGTGGGGGAGGCAAGCCCAGGCAGTCTACCTTTCCCCCACCTTCGCCTTTCCTTTGACCCCGCCCCCCCCGGAGCCAACACTGATTGGCTGCCACGCGGGCAGTGCCGGCCAACCAGCCCCCGCAGCGCCAAGAAAAGTTAATTTGGAGTTCTGGTCTCCTCCCAGGATGCATTTGGGCGGCCGCCCGTAATGAGATGCATAATTGCGGAGGCCTGCCAACAAAAGCAGGCTGGATTTAATTGAGTCAACGCATGGCCATTAATAATCTGACGGCAGTCCTCCCCCATTCACCCCACCCCCACCCGCCATCATCTAATGCTTTGTAGCCCCCAACTCGCTGAGCTCCTATCCCAAGCTAGTATCCTGTTTAGGGGAGCAAGTCGGACTGTGTACCAGGTTGCCCCTGTGCAACAGAAGCAGAAGGGTGCACCCAAACGCCCAGAGAAAGCTTCATGATAAACCTGCCCACCTCCCACACCGTCATGTCAACACGACTGTCCCCCACCAACCTCTCTCCCCGTTCAGCCATTCCACACACATAGCTTAAGCTCCTACCATGTGCTAGGTACTGAGCTTGGATATGGAAATACAGCATTCAACACAGACATGGCCAGACTCTTGGAATACAGCGTCACTAGTCACCTGTGTTCTCGCACCCTTTTCATGTTCCTGACCCTCACACCTGTCTCCGCATACTCGCGTCCACACCCAGCAGCCCTCATACATCTTCCCTGCTGGCCTGCACCTCACACTTGTCCTCATGTGCCTCCCCACACCTGTCCCAGTTATGTCTTATTCACTCTTACTTACTGCGTGTCATCTCCCGTGTTCCTGTCCCCAGTATCTGTTCCTCCACCCACGTTCCCAAATCTGCGTGTTGTTCTCACACACAATTCTCAGATAGAAGCTTATCCACACACATATGTCTCTTCCCTACATCTGCTCCCCTTCAGGGAGCTCACAGCGGGGCTGTCTCAGTGGGACCCCCTCCTTGCCATTTATCCTCATCTACCCCTACCCCTCACCATTCCTTCAGCAGCCACCTACCCCTCACAGGCCCACGAACTGCACTCAAACTCCGAGAGTGGGCCCATCTCCTACAGCTGCTCCTAAATTCTGTAAAATGGGGATAATATTAGTAAACACCTCAGATGTTGAAGTGATTTAGTGAGAAAAGCTATATAAAGTGCTAAGCACAGGGCCAGGCAACTGTAAGCACTTCCCAGTACTAGATACTCACTTTGTTGTTACTAGGTACCATCAAGTCGATTTTGACTCACAGTGACTCCATGTGACAGCGTAGAACTATCCCACAGGGTTTTCTAGACTGTAATCTCTATGGGAACAGATCGCCAGGTCTTTCTTCAGAGGACCCACTGAGTGGGTTTGAACTGCCTGTCTTTTGGTTAGCAGCCAAGGGTTTAATCACTTCACCATCTGAGTTCCTTATTGTTGACTCAAGTTGAGAATACATAAGTGGATAACTTTCCCAACAAACAGGAGCCCAATTTCTGAGTGATCCACTTTTCATAAGTGAGTCTATGGAAGGCCTGGCCTAACCTTAATGACTGGAGTCCAAATAATGGAAATGTAGGCATGCAAATCCAAACCCAATCCTGTTGGGTTTAGTTAATTCAGACTCACAGTGATGCTATAGAACAGAGGAGAACTACCCCATAAGATTTCCAAGGAACAGGTGGTGGATTTGAACAGGCTAGCCTTTTTTGGTGAACAGCTCAACTCTTACCCACTAGTGACTAGGGCTTCAATTCAGACATTAAAAGACAAACAACAAAAAAAGCCCTGTTACCCTCCAGGTGATTCTGACTCTCAGTAACCCTATAGGACAGAGTGGAACAACCCCACCAAAGTTTCTAAGGAGTAGCTGGTAGATTTGAATTGCTGACATTTTGGTTAGTGTCCAGATTTTCATCCCTTACCAGGAAGGTGGGTTTGTTTGCATCCTCACCTACCCTGCCTACAACTGTTTGTCCACTGCTCCCTGGGGGACATAGGAAGACCTAGCATGCCTCAAAGTAAGTGTGGAGCCATTGAGAGGAGGGAATGGAGTGCTACTCCCCACCCACTCTCCTCCCTTCAGTGAAACTCTTGCGGACTGAATAGAGGTTGGTCTACCTTGAGGGCCAGGTGTGGCATGGAATCTTGAGGTGCTGGGAGGACAAGAAGAGGGCTCCTCTTGCACTTATTTCTCAGTGTTCGCTGTATGGTCAGTGCTGCAGAAGAAGATAGGAGAAGAGCCACTGCTTGTGAAGAGGAGGCAACAAGGGGAAAAGTGGATCTGGAGACCCTAGACAGGCCCCCAATGTCCTTGCTGGAGGGTTGGCTCCTAGGAAAGGAAGACACCCTCAGTCCCAGGCCCCAAGATCTCCTCCAAAACCTGGGTGGAACCTGCTGGCTTCCAGGAGGAGGTGTCAGGGCCCCCACTCTACTAGGGCCGACCTACAGGCGCGCACAAGCACACGATTCCTTGGAGAATCCCCTCACCGCCGAAATCGCCGAAATTGGCTGCAACTAGTAAAGATGCCAGGAATTTGCACCTTGCTCTGTGACCTAAAGCAAAAATGACATGAACATTGACAAATTTGACAAGGAAATTTGTGCAAAAAACAACTTCTATTTGGCTAGCCAAGCAGCAAATATGCCGGATGATACGCTTTATTAAGCAATCCATTTCTCAGCAATAGCGGCGCCATCTGCAAAGGTTACCGCGCATCAGGCTCGGCACAGAATTTCATCTGCGTCTGCAGTCGGGGCCGCACGCGGACACATTTTTCATGTACATGCGATTCCGGATGCAAATAGAATCCGTGATGAAGGAGGTGACCTTCCGGGGCCGAGCCGCGCGCGCTGAAGTCACGCGCGGGCCTGAGGGGAGCGGGCGGGGCAGGCGAGTGCAAGGCACCTCAACGGGCCTGGACTGAAAATTGGATGCGGAGGAGACACAAGGGAGGGATCAAGGAACAAGAGTCGGTCGGGGAGGGGTCACAGATCTTGGGTCACAGATCTTAGCACTTTGGGTCTAGGAGGGATTTAGGTGCCCGCTGGCCCAATCCTCTCACTCTACAGAAGTGGAAACTGAGGCCTAGAACTGGGAAGGGTATTGTCAAAGTGATAAAGCCACGGTCATGGCTGGACCCGTCGGTGGCCCGGGAGCCTTGACTTCCAGCCCAGTGTTAGCAGTTGAGAGCTCTTGGAGAAGTGGCTCAGAGTTTGCCCGAGTTCAGTCTGACCACTTGCTAACTTGTAAACAAGATTAAATTAATAAAGCTCTCTGTACCTCAGTTTCCTATTCTATAAAATGGGAACATGCTCTTACCCTCCCCCCATAACCTTGTAATGAGTATTAATTGGTTTAATATGCATAAAGTTCTTGGAACAGTACCTGGTAGACAGTAAAAGAGAATCTGTCCTGGGTGGGGGGAGGGTTGGGGGAAGTGAAAATAAAGCAGTGGGTGCAGGCGGAGAGAAATGGGTAAGCTAGCACCCTTCTCTCCTAACAAGAGCCAGGCGGATGTCTTATCCCTCTCAGAAGGAAGTCACCTACTTCCTTCTCTCCTCTTTTTTTTTTTTATTATCTCATTTTTTCTGGTGTTCTACCCTATACCCCCTGTCTCTCAGCACCGTGCAAAGACATAAAATGCATCTTCACACTCATACTTCCCCAATCCCAATCCTGTTCAGTTATTCATAATTACTCCATTTCTGCTTGTGGTCCACTGGGACCCCAGGGTTTGTCTGTCTTTCATGCTCTTCTGTCATACTTGTGTCCCTCAATTATTGCTCAGTCCTTTTGGCTTCAAGTCTGTCTCAGAAGTACAACCAGGATGTTCTTTCGAAGCAAGAATGGTGAGACTATGCCTCACACTTTAGACATGTTATCAGGAGGGATCAGTCCCTGGAGAAGGACATCATGCTTGGTGAAGTACAAGTTCAGAAAAAAAAGGAAGACCCCCAGCGAGATGGATTGACACAGTGGCTGTAACAGTGAGGTTAAGCATAACAAGGATTCCAAGGATGGTGAAGAACTGGGTGGTGTTTCTTTTGCTGTTGTATATAGGGTCACTAGGAGTTGGAATTCTCTCGATGGCACCTAACAACAACACCGAGTGGGTGGACAGTCCCCCAAGATTGAAGCCGTGGTTTTCACAGATAAAGCCTGTGTGACTCCTGTTCTCGTCTCCTACCATGAGTGACCTCAATCCTACATCCTTGGTAACCTAATGCCTAGACTCTGATTTGAGATAAAGCTCCATTTTTCTTACCTGTCTGCATTCCCCACCCACTATGATTTAATGATTTCTTCTTTTCTTGGAAGTTCTCTGTCCTCCCTCCAGCCAGGACTAATGCACAGATAACACCTGTAGGTAACATTGTATCTTAGTCATCTAATGCTGCTATAACAGAAATACCACAAGGGGGTGGCTTTTAACAAAGAGAAATGTATTCTCTCTGTGTCTAGCAAGGTAAGAGTCTGAATTCAGGGTGTCATCTCCAAGGGAAGGCTTTCTCTCTGTTGGCTCTGGAGGGAGGTTCTTGTCATCTACCTTTCTCCAGACTAAGAGCTTCTCAGTCCAGGCACCCTGTGTCCAAAGGATGTGCTATTCTCCTGGCTCTAGCTTTTGGGTGGGATGAGGTCCCAGGACTCTTTGCTTGATTGTCTCTTTTATGTCTCAAAAGAGATTGGCTTAAAACATTATCTAATCTTGTAGATCCTATCAGTGTAACTGCAACTAATCTACCTCATTACATCCTGCTGTTGTTAGCTGCAATCAAGTTGGTTCCAACTCATAGTGACCCTGTGCCCAGCAAAATGAAACACTGCTCAGTCCTGCACCTTGCCCATAATTGTTTTCATACTTCAGCCCATTGTTGCGGCCAGTGACTGTGTCAGTCCATTTCATTGAAGGTCTTCCTGTTTTTTGCTGACTCTCCCCTCTACCAAACATGATGTCCTAGTGATAAGATTTACAACACAGGGAAATCACATCAGATAATCATACAGTACTGGGAATCATGACACAGCCAAGTTGACAGACATTTTGGGGCGACACAATTCAATCTATGAAACAGTGTGATAAGTTTATTCTTTGGTGGTCTTTTCCAACTCTGCATAAAGCCCCCTCTTTATAGCTGATCCTTAGCATAAAGTATTACCCTCCCTCTTTGACATGGACAAAGATGACTACTCCTCAGGTGTCACTCCTCTGTGCTTCTCACACCCTGTCTCCCCACCACCCTCTCTGTCCAGCCTTCACACCTACAGTAGTAACCTCCCCCCAACCCCACCATGTCCCACACCCATAAGAAGTTTGGAGTGTGACAGACCTGGCTTCAAAGCCAGACTTCCGAACCTGCCAACACTGGGATCCTGAGCCAATCACTAAACCTCCCTGAAGCTTGCTTTTTCAATCTGTAAAATGGGGATAGTAATTACAACAACCTCACTAGGTTGTTGGCAGGATTCCGTGAGGTAAAACATGCTAAAATCCATCACTGAATAAATAAATGTGTTTCTTTTCTCCATTTCTCTTTGAGTTCCCAGCACTTAGGGGCTGCTCATTCTCTCCTTTGCCACCGCCCCCCCCCCCATTTCTGGTGTGGAAACCCAGGCAGCCTAGTGGTTGAGTGTTACAGCTTCTAACAAAAAGGTCTGCGGTTCAAATTCATTAGGTTCTCCTTGGAAACTCTTCGGGGGCCTATAGATTGGCTATGAGTAGGAATCCACTGGAGGGCAGTGCCTCTGTTTCTGGCTTGTTTCCAATGGGGCGGGTCTTCAACTAAAAGGACAGTCAGCCCAGCCCCAAGCCCGCTGCCTGGGGCTACGAGCCTGGGCTATGGGGCAGAAACCAGCAGCTACAGTGTTGGTGTGTCTAAGGTTTACTGAGTGCCTACCCAAGCGCATTCTGAGCTCAGCTCACTCGGGCTGTATCTGACATTCGAGTTAGTGGCAGTTACAGGTCGCCCCCTGGTATTGGAGTGCTCTGTTTCCCTCCATGCACCCCTAAACCTGGCAGCCAAGATCTCGGCCTTGGTAAGAAGCAATGGGGCGGGAACCGCCTGGAAACCTTCACCAGGCCTTTGTTTTCCTCTCCACCGCCCTGCCTCTCTGTCCAGGGAGTGGGTGCGACTGACTGCAACTTCTTCACCTGCGGCAGCTAGCTGCTCTAAGGTTCTGGGACTGCAGACCCAGCCCAGAGGGCTGCTACAAAAGGAGGCGGCCCGCGCTGCAAGGCCTCCCTCGGTGGAACCTCGGGTCAGAGCTCCCCTGCTCTTTTCAGGCCCAGAAGAGACCAGAGGGGCGGGGCGTAGTGGGCGGGCCCACATAGCCCCGCCCATCAACTTAGGCCACGCCCCGAGGCACCGCGCCATCAGCGCCCCGGCCGCCGGCCCGCCCTCCCCGGCTGGGCACGCTACAGTAATCCAGAATGTGTATTTCTGCAGATGATTAAATCAATACAATCCTGACAGGACTTGTTGGAACATGCTTCTTTATTTTGCGCAATTCCTTCCCTGCGTCGGCGGCATTTATCACCCGCTCGGCTGTCAGCGCCGAGATTGTGCTGGGCGAGGGCGGGGTGGGCGCGGTGGGGGAGGGAGACGCCGGGGGTGGGGAAGGAGCGGACCCCCAGCCCCCCACCACACACACACTAACACCGGCAGGTAAAGCTCGGGGTCAGACGCACCCTCGCTGTCCACACCCCTCCCTCAGGCTACAGTTGTCAGAGGCTGGGAACGGAGAGATTTGGGATGGGGCCGCGAGTCAGGGGAGGCACCCCCCAAAATGGGGGCCTCTAGCCTCAGCCACATACTCCTTTCACACGGAGCCCACATTCGAGGTCGTATGCCCCAGGACTGAATTCCTGCAATCCTCTCACCCTCCTGTGACCTTGGCCCTGGCAGCTGGGGGACCCTCAGGTGCGGGGTGGGGGGAGAGGGGAATCAAGCTCCGTCGCCCACCCGACAGGTGAGCCTAGACACCCACTCGGGCCCGGGAAGGAGGAAAGAGGCTTGGAAGCGAGGAAGAAGAGGAAGAAGCAGAGGAGAAGGAAACTAAAAGGGGAGGGTTGGGGGAGGGGGAGAGAAGGGAGGAGGAGGAGGAGGAAGAGGAAGGGTGGAGGGGAAGCAGTGGAGAAGAGGAGGAGGGTGACGGGAGGAAGGTTCGGAGGAGGAGGATGGGGAGGAAGGCTCGGAGGCGGTGGCTGCCGGTGACAGGTGCCTCGGCGGTGGCGGCCCTCGGCAGACGTGATTGCCGCCGTGGCTGCGCGCTGGAGCGTGACTTTACAACTAATCCTGTTTGTAAGTTATTATTTATCTTCAGGAAAGTTTGTCAAACTTGGGCTTTGATTTTTCGCCCTGATTTCCCTCTTGTGGCGCGCTCTCGCACGCGCTCCCATATAATTTATGACTGCCTCTGGTCCTGATGACAGATTATTAAAAGTAGAATTAGTTTTTCGCGCAGAATTTTTCCACTGGGAATTGGGAAGGCAGCGCTCTCCGCGGAAGGTCTCCGGCGAGGTCTCCATTACTAATAGAAGTTTTTTGATGGGGTGAGGAGACTAATGATTTGAATTTACTGTGGCAGCAGTCACGTGGGCGGGAAGGCATCAGCCGAAGAGACAAGAGGTTAACTTTCTCCCTGTGGAGAGGTTTATTGGATTGTTTAGCAGCAGAAGGATAATGTTTTTGTCATAGACTGCTGGTGCCGCGCTGCAGTGCGGTGGCCGCCAGCGCCGGGAGAGGGGAGAGGAGAGAGAGGGGGAGAAGGGGAGCCTGGGAGACGGCGAGAGGCGGACGGACAGACGGACCGACGCCGCATGGAAGAGTTAGAGACACGTGCAGAGACACAGTGAAGCAGGGGAGAGACAGAGATGGTGACTTGAGGGAGAGGGAGAAACAGAATGACAGACAGAAAGACAGGATCTCCAAGAAAACCGACAGAGATAAATAGAGGCAGGGTGGGGAGACAGCAGCAGGGAGGCAGGAAGGATGAAGGGCAGGCAAGGGTGGGTAGGGTGCTCCTGGGGCAGAGTAGGGAGACCCCCAGAGGAGATAGGGGCCCCAGGGGCGTCCTATGACCAAGCCCGGGGGGTGGGGGAGGGGAGCAGGACCCCAAGCCCAGACACCTCTAGGGGAGCCTGTCTGGGGATCTGTGGGCGCAGGCCGCGTGGGCGCCCCCAGGCGGGCGGGGTGGGTTGGGCGGGGGCGCGGCGGCGGCGGCGCGTTCACCTGGCCGTGCGCTCGGAACTTGTACTCCCAGCATGCCTCGACAACATGGGAACCGGAGGGGAGTCGCTGCGCAGCTGAGAGCCTCGGCTTAATCTTATGCACCATTAAGCACTCAGCAGCAAGCCCGTCCTGTTCATATACATCATCCACGCTTAATAAACATAATGATGACATAAGATGTAATTCTAGATGAATTTTCATTTTATAGGGAAATGGAGAATTCCTGTAGAAGGGAAAAAAAGTAAATTATCTGGGAAGTGCAAAATAAATGATGTTGCTCCCAGAGATGAATAGAGGTGTTAAAGGGAGAGAGGGAGAGAGAGAAAGAGAAAGGAGGGAGGGAGTGAAGGAGGGAGAAATGGAAAGAGGCAGAGACACAGTGAGACAGTCACACACAGAGAGACAGAGACGAGAGACCCAGAGAGCCACGCGGGCCTGGGGGTGGGGCGGGCTGGTGCGAGCTGGGGAGACCGTGGGGGAGGAACCAGGAGGGATGCAGGCAGGCAGAGGTCTGCGGGGGAGCTGTGGGAGGTCGGAGCTGGCATTCGGCGGAGGGTCCGAGAGTTGGGGGCGGCAGAGTTGGCTCAGGCCTAGGCGAGGGTGACGGTGACGGACGGGGCCGGGCCGGGCGGCTCATTCATCAAGGGAAGGATCAGGGGCCTGAGGAGTCACTTACGGGCGGAAATTGAATTCTGATGAAAGCGCGGAGAGGCGAGGGAGGGGGGAGTGAGCACCCGGCTCGGGCCGAGTTCCCAGACTTGCCCAGAGAAGGGGGAAGGGCAGGCAGAGACCTTTCTAGATTGAAGCCCACGCCTCCTTCCTGTCTGGAACCCACCCTGACCACCCCTGCCCCAGGCACCTAGCTGGGATGTTTGGCTTAGCTTGGGGGTGATGGGACCTGGGAGTGTAGAAATGGAACTGGGTCCCTCTTTCTATAGATTATGCTGGGTGTCCTGGTGTGGCCTGGGGAGTGGCTGCAGGGATGGGAGAGAGGCCAGAGGAAGGGAGAATAAGAAGGGTTAATGAAGATTTGGTAGTGGGGTCTTCAAAGAGTGTCAGGGAGGGAGAGTGTGGACCACATGGGGGGAACACAGAAAGGGCAGGAGTGGCAAATGGAGAGAATCAGTGAAAGGGTCTTGCGGGCAAAGGGAAATAAGTGGAGGATCTGGTGATGGGTTGGGGAACTCCTAGTGGGAGGGATGGTGGAGCCAATAGTAAGGGAGGCCCAGGAAAGGACAAGAGGGGCTATCAGCACGTTAAATGTGGAGACTTCCCCTATTAAGATAGCCAGCCAAAAAAAATACACTGCCTTGGGATCAGTTGTGATTCATAGACCCTAAAGGCCAGAGTAGAACTGCCCCATAGGGTTCCCAAGGAGTGCCTGGTGGATTTGAACTGTGCACCTTTTGGTTAGCAGCTGTAGCTCTTAACCATTATGCCGCTAGGGTTTCCTATTAAGAGAGAAGGATTTTCTTAATGAAAACTGTAACCTGGTTCCCTGTGGGCAGGATGGAGGTTCCTTGAGGGTAGCAACAAGAGTCAGTTCCATCCAAGGGCATGGGGTGGACGGTTTCTGCTGCTCCAAAGAGAGAAACAGGGTAAAGATGGGGGCCATGCACAGTTGGCACTGGGGTTTAATTCTCCTGGGTTGGGATGGGGCTCCGAGCATGAACTCTGCCCTTTCCATATGCACTCACACCCACCCTAAATCTCACACATGCTTCTTCAGCCAACTCTTGGCTCATCCCACAAGCCTTCATGAGTTTCTCCCTGGCTTCATTCAGGGATGTTCAAACCCTGCTGCCCACACTGACTGGAGCCCAGCAGGTCTGGTCCCCAGCAGTCAGGGAGAGGGACAAGAAATTCATATCACAGGGACAGAGAAACCCTGCTCCCTCAGGAATCACTGGCAGTCTGATGCCATGGTGGGGTCAGCATGAACATCTTCTTGTAAAATGGCATCAAGCTTGGTCTTGATGATCTTTTTGACTCCAGCAGGCAGGAATTGGGCTGGGCTGAGGCAGAAGAAAGAACATGGATGGAGAGAAGGTGAAGAGATGGAGATACCCAGTTTCCCTACTCGCTCAGATGGAGTTTGGGAGGTATGTTGGGAAGGCAGGAGGAATATCGGGAGCCAAGGCTAGAAAAACAGGTTTCAGAGGAAGAAGTATTCTATTGTGAAGGGCTTGTTTTGCCTGATAGCAGAAGGAATATGGACTTTTTGTTGTGGGCAGCAGAAGTTACAGTTGTGCTTCGGGCTGTTTACATTAACAGCAGAATTCACAAAGGAAAAAGATAAGGTCCTGAACATGATGGCACTTTGCTCCTGTCCCTGGGTGGCTCCGTCCACAGGAAAATCAAAGGGATTCGAGACAAGAAGCTGTCCCCATGGGGAGCTCACACTCAATCTGTCAATCCGTCCCTCTCTGGCCCCTCCTCTATGCCTTTCACTTAGGATTTCACTCACAAGTGATTTTCTTCACCAGATCTTTAGCAAGCAAGCTGAATGCATTCCAGTTACTCCATTAGTTTCCTGCAGTGATGTGTTGAGGAGGAATGGTGGTCTTAATGTTTGTGGATATGTGGGTAATGGTACCATTGTACCTATACCACTCACTTGTTGTGTCTTATCCAAGATGAGTGGTAAACTGGAAGAAGGTGGGCAGTAGAAGTGGTTAGTCCGGTGAAAGCTGTTATACCTGCAAAGACTGAGGACAGCCTTACATGAGGATATAATACTGCTCATTCTTTTGCCTCCAGAGCCTGGATTCTCAGGATTCCCTTCCGGAGGTCACCGACTGACCCTAGTGGGTGGGGTTACCTTTCTATGCCCTCTTCTCAACCCTACTCCTATCACTCTTTCAAGCTAAACATGGGCAATATGCAGTTATGTTCGAGGCTCCTTACCCAAGTGACCCCTAAGCAGTGGCCATTGGGCACTTGGAGGGGTGAATCTTTAAGGGAATGGAGCTTTGAGGGGCTTCTGCCAGCTCATTCTGGGGTACCTTTGTTCTAGCTCCATATAGGGAGTCATAGGAGTAGCTGGGGAGCCCTGGTAACACAGCAGTCCAGAGCTGTGCTGCTCACCAAAGAAGACAGTTCTGTTCCACCAGCTATTACTTGGAAGCTCTATGGGGGAGCTCTACTCTGTCCTGTAGGGTTGCTATGAGTCAGAATCAACTTGACCCAAAGGGTGGTTGTAGCTGGAACATCAGTCATATCACTCACTGGTCTCACAGGGCCGGAAGGTACGATTGGATATGGGGTGGATGGAAGTGATTCCTCTTACTCTGAAATCCCAGCACAAGCAACTGTGTAGTGTGTCGGGGGCATCATGCTGGGCCACCTTCACCCCTCAGGGAACAGTAGGTCTTAGCACTTGAGCTAAGTCCTCCACACTGGGCAACCAGAGAAACTACACACACCCCGCCCCTTTTATACGTGTGGCGTATGTAGCTATTCATCTTAGGTAAATGTAATACAGCTAGCAGATAAAGCTAAGCAGGTGTACAAATCCATGTAAACACATAGAAGGAGATTCATAAGTAAATACATATAAGCCAAGTGCCGTCGAGTCGGATCCGACACATGGTGATCCTAGGGGCCAGGGTACAGATACCATTTGTGTTTTTGTTATCACAGTGTATGTCTGTGTGAATCATTGTTTCAAGTGTCACAGTGTGTGGCTATATATCACAGTTTCACAAGTACACACATGAACATATAGGGGTTCATTTACATATGCATGAACAAATACATCATGCTTGCCCCCTGTACCCCGGAGGCTCATTTAACATAGGGTGATGCAAAGGGGGACAAGAATACGATGGGACAGGAATGGGGAGGGCACTTGAAGTCATAAGAACTAGAGGGAAGTAATGAGCTGAAAAACCGAGGCCCAGCTCCTGGCTGCCCCCACCCCTCCATCGGCCCTCCCAGAAGGGCCCAGTGCAGTGGTCCTCATGCTTCCTTTGGATCCCGAGTTTTAATTTGGGCGGTGTAATTTTGGTGCAAACGGTTGGGCGCCTTTCGTTGGGAAATTGGGAGGAATGCAAACAAGATTTCACTTCATTAAACAGGGGCAAACAGTAGAGAAATTGCACTTACTTATGGAAATGACTTTTAAACATGCACAGCATTTACTGGCACTGCCCGTGCTGAAATTCTGCAAGGATTATACATGTGAATAATTCACCATGGGCCAATTAGAGCTCACTCTGTCCCTAGCCCCCACCAGCCCCCATCCCGCTCTGCCTGGATTATGGACCAGCCTCCTCCCTTATCCATCTTCCCCTCTTTCTCTCTCATTCCTAGTCTTTCACTTTGGAACCCATGATGAAAAAGTGGCTGCCATGCACATTTTCAGAGAAACCTTGAATATTGTGACACGCAGGTGCTGTAGTACCTCAGACATGTTCAGATATATGGTGTGCAGCCCTACAGGGTGAAACTCTGTGATGTCTACTCATGGCAACACCAAGATACATTCTGACAAGGCAAACATGTTAATACATATTATAACAACTCAACAATTGTGACATACAGCATTTGTTACACCTCGAATATGGCAATATACATCTCGACAACTGAAACATGATATGCACAGACACACATTGTAACACTGTAACATAAATACAGATGCATAACTCCTCCCTGCCCCCACTACATGGTACACAATCACACACTGACAATTGAAACATAACAATTTACACAGATTTGTATTGTAACATTGTTAAATAGGATGGTGAGTATATTGTGCCTACTCAAACACAGAGAGAAACATCAAGTTGTTACAGTGCAAAGATGTCGCACAAAGATAAACCATGACAATGCAAATGTGGAGTCATACACCGAGACACACCGTGTTCATTCTAACCTAGTGACATCCTCCCAATCTGAGGCTAATCCAAAATAAGGTGATTCAATTACAAATACCGCATCCACCCAAAATGGATTACATGTAATATCTCCTGATAACTCACCATTCAAATCTGTCAACACATACAGACTTACATTAAAAAAAAGTTGCCCGTGAGTTGATTCTGACTCATAGTGACACTATAGGACAGAGGAGAATCACCCCAAAGAGTTTCCAGGGAGTGTCTAGTGGGCTCAAAATGCTGACCTTTTGGTTAGTAGCTGAGTTCTTAACCACTGTGCCACCAGGGCTCTGGACTTCCCTTAGTCCAACAAAAATACAATGATACACCCGTGGTGATGATTTAAACATACTGACTGATATGCATTTTGCCCATTGAAACTTGCTAGCTCACAAGTACACACAATGACAATAAAACACAGCAACACACATTGGGACAATTCAAATGTGGTGAGAGAGATTTAAGTATATATTATGTGAGCTCAGGCATTATGATAACTCCAATACGATGACACAAACATTTTGACAACTCAAATGTGGTAACAAACACACATTTTTTATGACCCACTGTAAAAATGCCAACATGATGATATTTACCTCATGACATCAAGTGTTTATTTGTTCACATGTTGTATGACAGTGAACGCAGTGGCACACATTTTTGGCAGCTTGAACATGCAGACACACAGGAGAGGGTGAGACTCATTCACAGAATATGATACACACAAAGACAAGATGAAAAAAATTCTCTGGTGCCTTGATACAGAGATAATATGCTGAAACAATAAACGCAAGCATGTTTTAACCCAATGACACTCAGATGATAAGCAGAAACACTCTGAGACATAAGGACATTCTCAGGACATACACGTACTGTTCTTGTCGGATGTCTTTGAGTCAGTTCTGACTTACGGCGACCCAGGTGCTACACGCAGAACTGCCCAATAGGGTTTTCTCAGCAGGCGTCCAGGTCATTCTCCCTCGGAGCTGCTGAGTGAGTTTGAATCACCTACTTCTCACTTGCAGTTAACTATTGAGGCACCAGAGCTTCTTGACAGATATGTAAACAAATAAGCAAAAAACCCAAACCCACCGGCATCAAGTCAACTCTGAATCACAGTGACCCACAGGACAGACCAGAACTGCCCTGTAGGGTTTATGAGTCAGAATCGATGGCAGCAGGGTTTCTAGGCCTCCAGTTGTTACAGAAGCAGATCACCAGTTCTTTCTCCTGTGGGGCTGCTCGGTGGGTTCTAACCGCCAATCTTTGGTGAACAACCAAGTGCTTAACCATTGCACCACCAGGCCCCTTGACAGATACATCGTAACACTTATGTACAAGCACTCTGTCATTCCCACATCCTCATTGACAGATGCACTTTGACCCCTGGGCCCCCAATACCTACCGTACCCCTAGTCTATGCCATCAGCAGTACAGAGGTCATCTAAGTAGGAATAGGGCTCCAGGACGGCAAGCAAGTCTGATGGTAGGGCTAAGACGCAGAGAGAGTGAAAACATCATTTGTAGACCCAAGACAGAAACTCAAAGAAAGAAAGTAATAATAGTGATAATAGCTAACACTTGTAGAAGGCTCACTTGGATTACTCTTTACAAAAACCCTTGAGGATTCATGCTTATATCTCAAGAAAAGGACAGATGTCTTCCCTACACACACCTTCAAGGAAGAATGGAAATCTGGATCTAGATTATTGTTCTACCTCATTCACACAAAAGGGCCCTGGGCCACTCTATGGTGGCCTTGATGGTGTTTGTAAACTGTAAGGAAGACGAGCATTTGGGGGGACTGGTCCACACCTGAGACCCTGTTGTCATTTCCTGAGATATCTTCTGGTGGCTCTAGCCAGCATCCAGGGCTTGGGGAACAATCTCATGACCTGGGTGGTCTTTCCTATTATGTTGGCCCATCTCTTCATGCTGCAGAAGTTTGTCCTGTTTGGGGTGTCATGCTATTTGCTCTGTTCCCCTTTATACTGATGGCAGGGCCAAACATCAGACATAGATTGACCAGTAAAAGGGGACACTCAGTTCAGCCGTGAACTTTCTGGATCACCAGATTTTCTGTAAGAGCCAGTGAGGTGTGTCAGCATCAGGGAATGTACCTTGTCTATTTACAGGTCACTGTTAGTGTGTATTTGGCCATGAGCCCTGGCATGCATTGAGTTGTATAGACCGTTAGGAATCAATGACCCTTGGGCCCATGTGTGTCCACGTGACATTTTGAATGTTCATGTGTCTTAGTATGCACCTGAGTGTTTGTATCTATTTTGCCTTTCTGTAGGTCCCTGGGTTCCGGTTTGACTGTTGCTGTGTATAGTTACATTGTATGTGAATGACTGTATCATCCTGGTGGGATTGTCACAGGGTATGCCTGGGATGGGTCAGCAGGTTTCACTGCCATCTACTGGGTGGTCCAATTCCTTCTTCTAGGACTTCAAGACCATTGAGAACAAGAAAGACAATCATAATCTCCAGTGCCACAACAGTTTACCCTGCCATGAGGTTAGGGGGCTAAGAAGCTGACCTCTCAGAGGAAAAAACTGTATCAGGAGTCTTGGTCCAGAAACAGCCAGTACTTCTTGACTCTTGCCTGTCTGGACCTCATTCTATCCCTTGTTCTGCTCACAGGCCACTCCCATTTCACAGAGGGAGGCATTGAGACCAGTAACCCTCAAGGTCACCATGCTGAATCAGGACAGAGGAGAGAGAGTGAAAGCCTGGAGCTGGAGGAAGAAGGTGGGTGTAGCAGATGAATCATGGCGATGGCTCCAAGCCAATGACCTCATCCACCACCCCCCAACTCTGATGGAGAGCAACTGGGGCCACAGCTGCTCTGCTACCTTCCACAGCCCTGCTTCCCTGGCCCCCAGTCCCAAGTCCCAGCCCACCACCATCCACCTCCCTCCCTGTGTCCCGGTCCTAGCCTCTGACCCAACCCCTTCCTCACTTTCTCCCTGCTCTCTCTCTCTCCAACAGGCACATGTCAGAGAACATTATGTGCACTGCAGATTTGCATAATTCAAGAAGCATCAAATTAAATTTGCATAATTCCTTTGATTACACTTGTTATTAAATGTAAGTGACATTGATTTACAAAATGGCCCAATATAAGGTTAATAGCAAATGTCACCTTCCAACAGGGTGAGTGTGTGTGAGCGTGTGTGTGAGTGTGTGTGTGGCAGGGGCAGGGGGATTGAGGGAAGGCGGACCTGAGAGGAGCTTTTCTTTTCTGCCAGGTTCAGCCCCTCCCTGCCCACTCCTTCCTGTCCCTCCTTTCAGGTGCCCTAGACCCCCATCTCCCCTCTGCAGATTCAGAGTGCTGAGATAAGGGGAATAACGTATCGTGCAGTTTCCCTTTTCTTCTCCTTTCTTCCAGAGCTGGGCCCAATGAGGTTAGGTTGAGGGGCAGATGATGTAGGGCAAAGGAGAAAGGTCAAGAGTTGTAGGGTTACTGATTTGGGATCAGAACCTGTGAGGCGGTTGTGGTGCTTTAGAAAGTACCCCAAATATATTTATGCTATGGAAAACCCAAGGGGGGCCTGGTGGATTCTAACTGCTGACTTTTTGGTTAGCAGCCAAATTCTTAAAAACTACCCCCCCAGGGTTTCTTTATGCTATAGGATGAGTCATGAAATAGATACGGGGTGCCTTCCGATCAGGTGAGATCAGAGAAACCCAGAGGCTCAGTGGCAGAATGTGTGTCGACTTAATTCCTGACGCTCCAGGCACTGAGCAATGAGGAGGTCCAGGTTCAAGATCACAAGGACTTGGTTGCAGGAGCCCAGCAGGAAGGGTGAGTCAATACTAAACATGGGAGTCACCAAAACCAAAAACCAAACCCCTTTCTGTCAAGTCAATTCTGACTCATAGCAGTCATATAGGACAGAGAGAACTGCCCTGTAGGGTTTCCTAGGTAAATCTTTATGGACTCAGACTGACACATCTTTCTTCCTTGGAGCTGCGAGTGGGTTTAAACTACTGACTTTTCAGTTAGCAGTTTAGCATAACCACTGTGCCACCATCTCCTGGGAGATGGAGTCAAGGGACTGATAACTCACTGTCTAGAGAGGCTCAGAGAGAAGAGAGATAGAAGCTTCATTCACCAAACCTCCCTCAGCAAGAGAGGACCAGCTGTACCCCAGGACATAAGGAAGGGGTTGCATGACCCAAAGGAGGATGGAAGGACTCTGCCTTGGGCAACTGGGAAGGTCAAAGACGTAGAAGACACGGACACCTGCATGTACACCAGCCTGTGCACACCTGTACACACATAGATACAGATATATCCCCGCATGGACGTGTCTGTAGATACACACACAGCCATGGATATGAGCAACTTTGTATGAACATAGAGTGACACAGAATCAAATACGCTTATGGACTGTGTTGTACCTACGGATATATGAATGGCCAGGTCACCAAAGCACATGAAAATGGAAAGTCACAAAGAAACAGACACATGTACACATACACTCTTTCAAGTAATGACACTGAGAACTTGGACCAGCCTGTCCCACCTCAGAAAGAGCCTCATCTCCCTAGGGAGTCTTTGACCACCTCCTTGAACCTGGAGAGAAGAGGAATCTTGGTATAGTGATGGTGGGACTCTTCCTCCCTGCTTTGTGCCGGCAATTGGAGACTCACAAGTTAGGGCCTTTCCAAGACCCCTGCAGAGCCTCCTCTGGAGCTGCCCTCCCCCAAGTCCACTTCGGAAGGGTCCCTTCCCTCATCCTTAATCTGTCACAGAATGTGTGCTTGTCAGGGACAGGGGCAGTGCTCCGCCATTCATCCTCTCCCTCAGTGAGAATATTGACAAGGCAGTAACTAATCATTAAACCCACTGGCCCCTTTAAACAAGGAGGGAGAATTATAGGCAGAACTATGGGGGCAGGGACCCCTCAAGGGTGCATGCAGAGGAGGTGAGCTCAGGACTGAGGGCCAAACTCAGCCATCATTTCTCTAAGCAGAAACAACCTAGGGAGCTCTGGGGTGGGAAGCAAGCATTTGTACTCATAAACCCACAAAACACCTTTTACATAGAAATACACACAAGTATCTACACATATACGTACTTTGCAAATACCCACGAATGAATGCAAAACATTGCAGGACACAGATACCCCCGCCCCCACATGCACACACACACAGGCTCACACATTCTTGCAATGTAATAATCATAATGGTCATGTGTGAGATTCCAGATCTGGGTTCAAATCCTGACACTCTACATCCTAGCTGAGTGATCTTTGAAAACATATGAAATCATTCAGAACCCCCATTTCTTCAGCTGTTAAGTAGGGATGATAATCGTACCTACCCCCATAGAACAGTTGTTGAGTATTAAATAAGATAATAGATGTAAAGTGGCTGCCATCCCATGCTCTCAGGGGATATCCAGACTTAGTGGCATACCCAAGGTCTTTCTGTCTCCCTCTCTCAAGATATTGCTCCACATACCACCTGGGTGAGTGGTGACGGAGGTCTTAAAAGCTAGCAAACTATCATCTAAATAGCACCAAATAGTACTAGTCCACCTTGACCTGGAGCACATGGAGGGACACTGAGGACAGTAGAAAAATAAGAGCCCACCAGATGGAAGGGGCTGTATGAGCCATAGCTTACTTCAGTGCTAGACCAGAAGAACTAGACGGTGCCCAGCCACCACCAATGACAGCTCAGATGGGGTACACAGAATGGAGCTCTGGACACAGCAGGTGATGGAGCAGAGGGCAGAGCTAGAACTCTACCCAAAGACCACAGTTGATGGTCCTTCTGAAAGAATGGCCCCCTGGGAGTGTGGCCCCCATACTCTCTGACCCCATACTACATCTAGCACCTGGCCTAGCTCCCTAAAGACTGAACTGGACCACACAAAACATAGAGTGATACTGGAGGCTAACGAACGTTTAAAAATGTACATGGAGTTATCTGGGGGACACTTTGCTGGAGCTGAGTGAGGAGGGCCAGACCTTTATAAAAAGGTCACAGGAAGTTCTGAACAAAAGTGGAAGCATGCTGTCACATTTGGGGGGGCAGCAAGAAGAGAATAGAGGTGAAAGTTCTGGGAGTTATATGGCAACATGATACAGACTGTAAAATTGTTCTTCTTTTACAATAAAAACTAAAAAAGAAAATAAAGTGGCTGCCATCTAGTAGGTGTTTAGCTGATCTTAGTGGCTAGTGGTAACGACATTGTTGTTTACTGAGCACCTTCTGTTTGCCAGACACTGTGGCAAGCCCTGGGGATACAGTGACAAACATGGCTGACAACAGTGGGGACTTCACAGGAAAGTAAAGGACTAAGGATAAGGTCTCCCCCATCCCTTCCCAACACCAGTAAGGGGCCAAGGCAGCAGAAACACCAACAAGCAGCCTCCAGGATCTGAGGATTGGGGATGTCTTCTCCTCCTTCTGTACCATCACTGCCCTCTACCCCAAGCCTCAAAGATCCTGGCACTGTCTCTTTTCTACCTCATGTCTGGTCATCCCCCGACTTGTAAACCTGAACCATCACACACCCAGCCCATCCCACACCAGGGATCTTCTGTTTTGCTATGTTTCACTGTATCTCACACAGACTGACCAGGTCCCCCACAGGCATGAAGTGTGCAAGAACGTGCACACACAGGCACACCCACGCAAGCGCGTGCACTCCTCTTTGTCTCAGGCTCTTTGCCTTTTCCACGGAAGGCCCTCTCACATCCATCCTCCTGCCCTGGCCAGGTGGGGACAGGCTGCTGTTCTCCTAATTAGCAAATCCACAGGCTCCCTCTCAGTATTTCTTCTCTTCGACCTCTGCGGCATTCGGCTGCAGCTCCACCCCTCCTCCTTGAAGAGTCTCCTTTCTTGATTTCCATGACATTGCACCTTCCGCTTCCCCTCCTCCATCTCTGAAGTTTCTTTTCTGGCATCCAGTTGGCTCGTCTGCCTTTTCCCTCTGCCTACACGTAACTGTAGGGTCGCTGTGAGTCTGAATCACCTTAACGGCAATGGGCTTTCTTTGAGTTTCTTATTTCTTGACATGTTCCACTGTGCCCAGGATTCTGCCCTCAAATCTCTCTGTCTTCTCCCTCTGCGTTTTCACAAACCCTTATAATCCCAATGGAAATAAACAACTTATTGAGACCTCCAAGCCCAAACTCTGTCTCCTATATGACAAAGTGGAATTTCTACCTGCCTGTTACAACTGGTGGAAACCCTGGTGACACAGTGGTTAATGCTACAGCTGCTGATGAAAGGGTCAGCAGTTCAAATCCACCAGGAGTTCCTTGGAAACCGACCCTATGGGGCAGTTCTACTGTCCTGCAGTTATGCGACCAGTTGGAATCCACTTGACAGCAATGAGTTTTTTGTTTGATTGGTTGCCACTGGTACATCAAACTTACCATGTGTGAATCTTTGGCAATAATTTCCCCAGTGCTTGCAATACCCAGACATTGTCAGGCACTGAAGATATCCAGTGACACACACAGTCCCTGCCCTCAAAGAGCTTAATATCTAATGGGCTCCCCTCCTCCTTGCTGTTGAATTGGCTCATACTAGTGGCAACTCTGTGTATAACACAATCAAATGTTGCCTGATCCTGTGCCATCTTTGTGATCACTGGTAAATCTGAGTCAATCGTTTAGGCTATTACATCGATTCATCACATTGAGAGTCTCCCTTGTTTTCAATAATCCTCTACTTTGCCAACTATAGTGTTCCAGGGATTGGTCTTTCCTGATGGTCTGTTCAAAGTAAGTGAGCCCAAGTCTCACTGTTATCACTTCTAAGTAGCATTCTGGTTGTATTTTTTTCTTCCTTTTTATCCTATCCTCATTCCTTCATTCTTTCATCCTCCTAATTTTAGAGCCTCTGAATCATCTTGGACATCCTCTAGGACATCCTTTTCATCCCTTCCTGACTCACCCACTGTCAGGTCCTACAAGATCTGCCTTCCCTTGGCTAACCTCCCAACTCAGATCCCCTCACTTTTTGCTTCCTAAGCAGCCTACTCACTGTCTGTCTGCTTAGGAGATAGTTCACCCCACTCAGCCCTACTAAATTAATCTATCTGAAATATAGCTCTGACCATCCACAGCTTTACATGATAAACTTCAATGGCTCCCAGTGTATGTTAAAGTTTAAACTCACCTTATGATTATAGTTATTGTTTCAAAGCATTGTTTTCATATATTTATTTCATTCAATTTTCACCCTAGTCATAAGAAGTAGCTATTATTATTTCATTCTGTTTCACAGTGAGGAAACTGAGACACAGACAGCCAAAATGTATAGGATCATATACCTTGAACTGAGGTCCCAAAGTCTACCTCCAGTCAGAACTCGCTTTGTTTCTAATTTCTTTCCTGCTCATATTCTAAGCTTTGGTAAAGTGGTCTACCTGCTATTCCTCGAACACATCTTTGGCCTATCTATCTTTTTGCTGACACTGATTCCAGTGGTTAGAAATACCTCCCTAACCCCAATTTCTCTACCTGCTGAGATATTGCTCACCCTCAAGAAGAGGTCAAACGCCATGAGAAGTGACTCCTTTGTGATTCCTTTCTTACTATACTTAACTTGTGACCTGGCTAGTGTTTGCCACACACAGCATAGTACAGTGACTGGCATGTAACTGGCATACTAGAAAAGGCTTTCATACTGACTTGCTGTTTCTTTTCTTCGAGGAAATCAGGATTGGAATCAAACAGACATGGCTTTGGATCCAGTCTCTAGGGCTAATTAGTTTGTGACCTAAACCTCAGTTACTTACCTGTAAAATGCATATGCTAGCAATTCTTACCTAACAGACACGAGAAGATCAGACATCTGGTATTGCTGGCCAAGACTTCCTGGGGATGGTGGCTACCTTCTTTTGGATGCCAACCACGTGATCACAAGGAGAGTCTCACTTGTGGAGACCAATTAGGGTCCTTCTCTGGGATCTTCCAATGCTAGAATCAAGAAAAGAGTTGATCTCTCCCAGAGTGGGAGGTGCAAAGTAGGACTCCCAGAGACAGAACACATCCTGGTATCTGTCCAGACTCTGTTCTGAATGCTCCTGAAATTCAGTAGCAGTTCTGCCCTGCCTACTGTCAAACAGAAAAATTAAAAACGGACATTTGTCTTTGATCTTAAGAGTTTTTTCTTACCCACAAAACCAAATTTTTAGCTGCCAGGTTAGAGACTACCTGGTAATCTGGTATTAGCACATCAGTAAAATGGGGGAGGGCAGGGTTCCATCAGTCGTGATAAGCTTAGCCAGTGGTTGACTTTTATTCTTTTTCCTCCTCTTCTCTTGATAAGCTTCACTGCAACTAACCTGTTTTGAGCCATTTATTTATTTTTGGAATCAGAATGGTCTCACTATTGGAATATAAAATAACCGCTCTGAATAAACCTTATGTCTCCACTTCTTTGAGTTTTGATTTTAACACTAAAAGACCCAAACAATTCTCTTCCCCACTCGTAGCAACCTTACTCTTTAACTACGTGAACCTTTATCTAACTACCTGAGGTGGGGTTCCTATCACTTGTAACTAAATGAATCCTGACTGATACAAGATATAAAGGATCTGCTATATAGTAGATCTGTTACGGTCGAATCGATTCCAACTCATAGCGATCCTACAGGACAAGGTGGAACTGCCCCATACAGTCTTCAAGGAGCGCCTGTTGGATTAGAGCTGCTTTTATCTACTACACTAGCAGTGTTTTCTGGTGTATAGTAAACCAAAAGCAAACTCATTGCCATTGAGTTGAATTTGACTCACAGCAATCCTATAGGACAGAATAGAGCTAACTAACCCATAGAGTTTCCAAGGAGCATATGGTGGATTTGAACTGCCCACCTTTCACTTAGCAAATGTTGCCCTTAACCACTAGGCCACCAGGGTTTCCTGACATATAGTTAAAAAGACAACAACAACAACAACCCCACTGCCATCAGTAGATTCTGACTCACAGTGACCCTACAGGACAGAGTAGAACTGCCGCATAGAGTTTCCAAGGAGTGCCTGGTGGCTAACCTTTTGGTTAGCAGCCGTAGTACTTAATCACTATGCCACAAGGGTTTCCTGATATATAACAGGGGCCCAGAAATTGCTAGTTCCCCCCCCCAGAGAAGAAACTACTGTAATTTCTAGTCCCAAACAGGGTGTCCTTTGGGACAACCCCAGAGGGGTGCAAAGTTTACTTGGTTTTCACATTTGGAAGGAATGTGTACAACCTAGCCAGGTACTGATGTTCAAAACGCTCCAGTCCCTCGGGACACCGTGAATCTCTTCAACATTCACTCATTCCTTTAGATTACTATGGAGAAAAAAAATTATGAACAAAACCAAACAAGCCGAACGCAATTTAGGAAACAGAGAATAATCTTACAATATTAAAAACTGGGTTTGGCATTACCAGGTAAGACAGGAGTTTTATTTTTTAAAAAAATCCTTGAAAGATAATTAGGTAGTTACACGACTGGATACTTCCCCTGCTAACGGGGCCCAGGGCTGTGTGCGAGTCCACTTTGTCCTCGCTGCCCCCGCCGCAGCCTCTGCTCCGAGGAAAACCAGCTCCATCGGACAGAGGAGCCACCAGGACCGCAACAGATCCACTGCGGACTGAAGTAATCGCTGCCCGAAGCCAGAATGAAAAGGAACTGCCTCCAACGAGGAGAGGCAATTGTCACACTTTACTCGCCTACTTGTGTATTATTTTCCTCCTTTACCATCAGCATGTATTATCGTGCAATTTAAAACTATTTAGAAGAACAGCCAGACGGCGATCGTCCTGCGCGCGGGTGCACGTGAGCGCGGTGACTGCACGGTCCGGGCCCGGGTCCTCCCGCCAGCACCCTTTGTGCGCATCCTGAAGCGGGAGCTCACCCTCCTTCTGCAACTCTCCCTGCAGCCGCTCGTCTTCCGGGTACAAACGACCCGGCTTGGCGTTTCGCTGAGAATGCAGCCTACCGCCGCCGAGGCCCCGGGACCGAGAGGGGCGGGGCCGCTCCGTCTGCTTCCCATATGGGGACATTGCCTGTCCCTGCCCGAGGGCCACCCCCCTCCTGCCTCACATTGTCCCCCTCGCTGTCTCCTGCTGGCCCAACCCCCGGCCAGCATCTTCCCTTTTCATTAGCCTCCTAGTGGTAGCCCCGGGCAGGACACGGGAGGTTCGGGAGGGGTTGGGATTCTGCCTGCTCTTCTCCAGCCTGGGAGCCCCTGGCCCGCTCTCCCTGGACTCTTCCCAGCCTTTGCGTCTCTGCCTCACCTGCGCGCACACACTGGGTGGACACAGAAGGAGCGCGCGGCCTAGCAAGGCCCCTGAGTACGCTGGTTCTCCGATGGCTCTGGCTTAGGTTCGAAGGAGAAGTAGGGAGGAGAGGCCACAGTTGGACATTGCAAAATACCCCGCACTTCAGGAGTCTGGATCTGAAGGGCATGAGGCCTGTTCCCCCACGGCCAGTGAGGGTTGACAAATTCGGGGACAAATTCGTGGATTCGTGGACAAATTCCGGGATTGCAGGGTGCGGGGCGGGGCTGTAGAGATGGATCTTTAACTGCGCTGTAACACTGCAGGGGCCACCGGGACTTGCCTTTAGAGGATAAATTCCCACAAAGCTTTTTTTCCAGCACTCAGATACAGACCACTTAGCAGGGTATGGCGTCCAAGAGGGACTAAAAGACACACACAAAGCGGTTTCATCCTCCCAATCCGAAACCCTCACTTTGGGAAGGCCAGACTCCTTGCCTTCTGTCTCCACGTGCTGGTCAACCCGACTTCTTCACAGTTGTCTCCTCTTACCTCCGGGTAGAGTAGAGAGTTGGCCGGGCCACCCTGTTCCCTGAACTGCCGCAACACTTCTTGTGAGGCCCTGCTCCTGTGGTGTTCTGATTCAACGTGCTGAGGTGCGTGGCGCCTCTAACTAAAGATCGTGCTCATGCTATTAGACCACGCTGGGAGAACTCCTAGCTTGCACCATCCACTAAGGGCTGGAGTTCTTAGGGAAGAGAAGAAGACACGAAGGAGGCTTGTGGAGGCCTGATCCAAAGGCAGGGAAAGCCTCCTCGGCTTTTACTCCAGCATAGCTACTCACGGTATAGATGGCTTAATGAACACAGCATGGGATTAAAGCTAAGAGACCTGAATTTCTTTTAGTTTCTGTTTCTTCACCTATTGAAACTCTGATGGCATAGTGGCTAAATGCTACATCTGCTAACACAAAGGTAGGTAGTACAAACCTACCAGGCACTCCTTGGAAACTCCATGGGGCAGTTCTGCTCTGCCCAATAGGGTTGCTTTGTGTCAAAACTGGCCCGATGGCACTGTTTTTTTTTTTTTCTTAATACCAATCTCTGGTTTCTTTTAGTTTCAGTTTCTTCACCTATAAAACAAACAACAAACCCATAAATGGGGATAATAATCCTGACTCTTGAGTTTATTAATAAGATCTAATAAGATAGTACATGTGAACGCATCTTGCAGACTCTAGAGGGTTAACACGTATTAGTTTACAAGGTTGTGATACTGATTTATGCTTATCTAAAACTTACATAGTGTTTGCTCTGTGTCAGGCAGTGTTTTAAGTGCTTCATGAATATTAACTGATTTAAACCTCACAATAATCCTGTGAGGTTAAGACTGTTATTATTCTTTCCATTTTACAGTCGGGAAAACTGAAGTAATTTGTTTAAAAATCACACAGCTAGAGTGATACAGGTTGTGTGTGTACTTTACGGTTATACGCATATATATACATATGTATACACACACACACATATGACTGTCCAACTGGTTTCTTTCTAGAGGGGAGAGGAAGGGTGGAGAGCAGGGGAGAAGTGTTGGCTGAGTGAATACTGGAACTACAGGGTGGAAAGGAAGAGTGTGCTCTCATAGGGTGAGGACAGCAGGTAGAGTTGCATAGAGGTGGGTGTTCAGGATTTTATATGGCACACTGACTTGGATTGTAAATTTTCACTTAATCACAACATAAATAAATAAAGCTCAAAAGATTAAAAAAAAACTTGCACAGCTAGTAAATAGCAGAGCTTGGATTCGAAGTCAGCTTGACTCAAGCATGTCTCTTAAGCACCACTCTATGAGTGCTCGCTCTACATGTTAGGTTATGTGCATCATATGTGCATGTTTGCACAGAGGTATGCATTTCCTAGGAGCCCTTGTGGTGAAGTGATTAAGCACTCAGCTGCTAACCAAAGGTCGGTAGTTTAAACACAGCATCTGCTCCATGGGAGAATGGTGCGGCAGTCTACCTCCATGACCATGCGCAGCCTTGGAAGCCTTGTGAGGAGGCAGTTCTGCCCTGTTCTCTAGGTTCACTATGAGTCAGAAGACTCGGCAGCACACAACCACATGCATTATCAAAGTTTACCAGTGGTTCTGCAAGTGTGAGCAAAGTATGTGTAATTTAATGATAATAGCTGCTGCCATCAAATTGATTGTGTCTCATAGCAACTCTGTAGATCAGAGTAGAACTGCCCCATAGAGTTCCCAAGGTGGATTTGAACTGCTGGCCTTTTGGTTAGCAGTCATAGCACTTAAGCTCTACTCTGCGAGGGTTTCTGTAATGATAATGAGAACAAAACAAAACAAAAACAGACTCAGTGCAGTCGAGTCCATACCGACTCATAGCAACCCTACAGTGCTGAGCAGAACTGCTCCACCGAGTTTCCAAGGAGAGCCTGGCAGATTTGAATTGCTGACCTTTTGGTTAGCAAACACTTTATGCCAGGCACTATGCTAACTATGAGTATCATCAAACCCACCCAACTCCACCAGGCAGATCTTATTTTCATTTTCCTGTTGAGGAAATCGGATGAGGTCAACCAACTTGCCCACGATTTTGTATCTAGAGGAGTGGAGTAGGTTGGTTTAAACGATGCCATCAGAACCTTTACTCTTTTAACCCCCATGCTGCACTGCCTGTGTCTCTAGGCATAATGTGGGGATGTGTATGCAAGTGTGCGTTTGCATGAAAGTATCTATCCATCTGTTTGTCTATTTACTAGCAGCTAGAGTAATTGTCTTGGGTCAAGTTTTTTGGAACCCCAGCTTTGGGGGCTGGAGGAAGGGTAAAAGAGAACACAACCTCTTTTAGCTGTTTCAGAAATGACCCACCTTCCTGCTGTGTGTTTCCTTGAGATCAGAGTACCTGTAAAGGACAAAGCCCTGCCCATGCAGGGAGTCTAATCCAAAAGATTCTTTTGCTCATTCTTACAATCCCAGAGCAATAAGAAGGCAGCAGGTGGGCACAGAGGGGTCTCATCACATTGCTCAGAAGGCAAGTTTGGAACTGACCACATCTCTGTGTTGGCTCCCACCCAGTGGTCCAGAATCTATACTTCAGAAGATGAACTAGATTGTGTCTTTAAGAGTGGTTTCCTTCGTATTTCTCCTTAAAGCCAAAACTCAGACCTGTTGCTGTTGAGTCAGTTGTGACTTGTGTCAGAGTACAACTGTGCTCCCTCAAGGTTTAATGGCA
This sequence comes from Heterohyrax brucei, assembly GCA_028571685.1. Taxonomy (NCBI): domain Eukaryota; kingdom Metazoa; phylum Chordata; class Mammalia; order Hyracoidea; family Procaviidae; genus Heterohyrax; species Heterohyrax brucei. Next base: position 31,561,066 of record CM053154.1, read on the forward strand.
GGATTTTTGGAGGAAGGTTGCCATGCTTTTCTTCTAAGGCACCTCTCAGTGGACTCAAACCTCCAACCTTTCGATTAGCCCCTGAGCATGTTAACTATTTGTACCACCAGGGAATCTCGATTCTCCCCCGAATTTATTACTTTTTAGGGAAGAGGTGCGGATAAAGCTGATTTTCAACAGACAGTGAGAAAGCCAAAAGGCAGAGCTGAGCTGATGCTCCAAGGTAGGAAGACACACGGGTGACAGAATAAAACGATTTGGGAGACAAGAAGGAGAAGAGAGGCCAGCGTGACTAGTAAGTTTCCTTGTGGGGTGGGGGTCAAATTACCTAGATGCAATAGGGTAAGGATTATTTTCTATCTTGAAGAAAAATGTATGATGTTGATACTGTCTTGGAACAAATAGGCTGGTGACTGATGGATAGTTTACCATTTGTATAGCTGGTTTCACATACTTTTGACAGCTCAATCAGAATCCCAACAGTTATAAAAAATGATTTTCTTCTAGGAAGTTACAGGAGGATGGCATGTAGCTCTCTCCCCTACCCTGTGCCTGTTTCACATCACGATTTTGAGAGTAACCGACTTGGCTGTGCAGGGCTGTGCTGAGAGTCGGAAGAGGCTCAGGGAGGTCCTAGGGTTGGAGATGGGGGGGAGTCTCGCTTCCCAATGACTGATATGGGATCTTCTGGTCTGATGGTGGCCTGTAGGAGCCGTTCAGGAAGGTCCATCAGCCCTCTGTATCCCTAAGACTGGGATGGCAGGACCAGGTGGGAGAAGACTGTGAGCGGAAAGAACCCTGGGGTGGTGGCCCAGTCTAAGATCGACCTTGAAGCCATGTGGAGATCTGGAGAGTGACTCCTCCCTCCTGGATCTGCCTGTGACCAGGCCGTCATCTCTATCGACTCTGGCTGGAGCTGCTGACCCCTCCCCCAGCAGGAAGGGAACCATGAAATTGAGGAGCATTGCTGTGACCTTCCTGGCTCTGAAACGGTGGCAGGAAAAATGACAATGGCCAAAGCAGAAAGGTGGAAGACAGGAGATAGTAGCTTGCCACTAGGGCTGTGTCCAAGGGCATTTAAGTTTGGGGGTCACCTCCCTCACTTTAAAGCATCCAGACTTGCACCAAAGGTCAGTTCAAGGGTGATGAGTTGATGACAGCTGGAAGCACAGAGAGATCTAAATCAGGTTGGAGGCTTTGTCCACACGGGACTGAGCCACCAGGGCTGGCACTGACATCTACCTGGCACAGACCCACCACCAGAGGTATCTTCATGTCTCTGGCTTGTGACTTTGAGAGGATCAGTGTAATGTTCCTTCAAGTTTCATTTCAAGTGGCAGCCTCAAGATGTAGCTGTCTCTACCCCTCTGAAGCCTAGGCCCTTCTTGAAAGCAAGGATGTGCACAGGTATTTTGTCAGGATTACCCATAATCCTGGCAGGTCCTGGAGTTACACTCCCTAGGTTCAAATCCTCTCTTCTCCACTTACTACCTGTGCAGTCTTGGGCAAGTTACTTAACTTCTCTGTGCTCCTATTTCTTCATTTTCAAATTGGTATATTTTAGAGGAATTACATAGGGTTTTTGAGTAGACTTGGAGAAACAGCACACTGTTTAGTACAGTGCTTGGCACATTGCAGACACTCACTAGATGACAATTTCTTTTCTTCCTTTTTCATCAGAAACTGTGGTAGCATAGTAGTTAAGTGCTATGGTTGTGAGGTCGGCAGTTTGAGTTTACCAAGTGCTCCTTGGAAACTCTATGGGGTGGTTCTACTCTATCCTATAAGATCACTGAGTTAGAATTGATTTGATGGCAGTGGGTTTGGTTTTTTCCTTTTTCACCATTACCATTGTATTAATACTGACTGTGTCTTAGGCATAAGGAGCCCTGATGGCACAAATGTTTAAGGTCCTGGCTGCTCATCAAAAGTTTTGAACCCACCCAGCAGCTCTACAGTAGAAAGGCCTGATGATCTGCTTCTGTAAAGATTACAGCCAAGAAGACAATATGAGATTACTATAAGTCAAAATTGACTCGATGGCATCCAACATGTTACACATAGCTTAACATAAATTTATCTCAAAATGTGTATCGTGCACAGAGGCACGTGTATTGTGCCTCAGAGGCACAAACAGTTTGCACTTGGATACTAACCTAAAGGTTGGAGTCTCCAACTCATCCAGTGGCACTGTGGAAGACCAGCCTGGCAATCTGCTTTGGTAAAGATTGTTGTTAGTGAGGTTACGTGCAACAGAACAAAACACTGCCCAGTGCTACCCATCCTCATACTTGTTTGCTGTTGGAGTCCATTGTTACAGCCACTGTGTCGATCTATCTGTCAAGATTACAGTCAAGAAAACCCTACGGAGCAGCTCTACTCTGTAATGTGTGAGGTTGCCGTAGTAGGAAGTGACTTGATGGCAACGGGTACTGTTTTGATTTGTTTTTGTCTTTTATCAAGCACCATTGTAGATGTTGGGAACCCTAGGGATGTAGTGGTTAAGTGCTACGGCTGCTAACCCAAAGGTTGGCCATTCAAATCCACCAGGTGGTTCTTGGAAGCACTGTGGAGCAGTTCTATTCTGTATTATGGGGTTGCTCTGAGTTGAAATCAACTCTACGGCAGTGGGTTTGGTTTGGTTTTTGATTTACAGTAGAAGCCCTCATGGCATAGTGGTTAAAAACTACAGCTGCTAACCAGAAGGTCAGCAGTTCATATTCACCAGGTGCTTCTTGGAACTCTGTGGGCAGTTCTACTCTGTCCTACAGGGTTGCTGTGAGTTGGCATCGACTATGGCAGTGGGTTAGGTTTTACAGTAGGTGTTGAGGATACAGTAGTAGATGATGATTATCACAAGATTGTTGTTAGCTGCTATGAGCTGGCCCCTGACTCATTGGCAGAACCTAGCAGAATGTTGCCAGGTCCTGCACCGTCTTCATGATCAGTTGCGATCCATGAGGTTTTCATTGGCTGATTTTTGGAAGTAGATCACCAGGCCTTTTTTCTTAGCCTATCTCAGTCTGGAAGCTCAGTTGCAATCTATTAGGTATCATAGCAACACGGAATCTTCCCTGACCAGTGGGTGCTGGCTGTGCATGAAGTGCATTGGCTGGGAATTGAATCTGGGGTCTTTTACACGGAAAGCAAGAATTCTACCAGGGAACCACCACTGCCTTCTTGATTATGATAATGTCTAGAGTTTATTGAACATCTACTTTATCCAAAATAAGAAGCAACAACAACAACAAAAACCAAACCCACTGCATCAGTTCTGACTCATAGCAATCTTATAGGGCAGAGTAGAACTGTCCCTTAGTGTTTCCAAGGAGTGCCTCATGGACTGGAACCGCTGGCTTTTTCGTTAGCAGTCGTGGCTCTTAACCACTATGCCATCAGGATTTTCTACCTGATGCAAAAGTCTGTTAAATACCCAACATACATGATCTCATTCATGAAGCTAACAGTTTAAAAGGTACTTTACATGTAGTCTTCACAAGAACCCCAGGAAGGAGGTGCTGTTGCCCCATTCTACAGTAAGGAAGCTAAGGCTGGGAGAAATCAATCAGGTTGGAAACAATGGGACTTAGATTCAAACCCAGCTGTGTGTGGCTCAAAAAACTCACATAGGCTCTATCCACTACACCATATTGCTGCCCCTCCCCTGCATTGCCAAATACCAGTGAATTGTCATGTCTGCAAAAGCATGGGTCTCAAGTTCAGGTTATGTGTACCTGTGTGGGGACACCTGATTCTGGATGCCTCTCCATGACTGGATATTAGTAAGTATGGATGTTTTGTGTAATTATATTTCTGAATCTTATGCCTGAAGGGAGACTGTTGATGTGGCCATGAGAAACTGTGCCTCTAAGAGCAACTTGTTTCGATTCTGGGTGACTGATAGTATCGCTGTGGGTATGTGGGTGTGTCTGTTTATATGGTTATGGCTATGGCGGCTGTGGATGTTTGGGTTAGTGGTGGACACCCTCTCTAAAGGAAGAAAGAGAGGTGCTGGGACTTGGGGGCAGTGACTTGCCAGCCACACTGGGTGGGGCATCCACTGGGCCTGGGATTGGGCCTGAGTCTTACCTGCTGGCCCCGTTGCCTGGTGCTGAGTTTCAGGCTGAGAGATGGAGAAGCTTATTTCCCCGTAACGACCACAGATTAAAGGCCCGCAGTGGGCATGGACGGGAGGGCGCCGTGTCGCTAACGTTACAAATCAATTCATTACCGGCACTCGCAGTCGCCTCCGATCTTCAAGGATCGGGGGTTTGATGAAGAGGATTCATTTCAAGAAATAAACCTTTTAAATTAACCACAAGATGAGGGAAATTTCTTTATTTAAAAAATGCCCAGGCCTTGCTGGTTTTGTTTTTTCTCTCTTATTAGTGTTGTTATTAATGACCCCACCCCCTCTCTCCAGGGCATAGTTCTCCCTGTCCTGGAGGGAGAAGTCGGGGGCAGTCTCCCCACCCAAGTACCCATGGCCAGGTGTATCTATCAGGGCTCTGAGGTCCAATAGTGGGGCTACCCAGCCTTTGTATGCCCCAGATGCACTCTGAGGCTAATGGCTGGGTGGCCAAAAACCTGCTGTGTGACCTTGGGCAAATCATTTGACCTCTCTTCTCTCAATGGCAAAATTACCACAGAATCATTACTGTCTACAACTGTATCTTTAATTTAGGAATGCACCGTTTGCATGGAATCAATAAGAAAACGGTGGTCCACACAGGTCCACATCTCATAGCAGAGATGGTTTTGAAGGCAGCCTAATTCCTGGCCTAGTTGTTACCTGGAAATAAGCATTTTAATTTGCATTTTCTTGCTTACAAAGCACGTGATCTCATTGACGTGTACTGTTAATTTGTCAGGTGGATACTATCATCTCTTTTTGTACAGATGAGGAAACTGAGGGATGTTGAGAATATACCAGAATCTTGATAGGAAACAGATGGTGTACTCTATTGGGTCCTCTGAGGAGGGTTTAATAAAGCAACCATTTACCAAGATATAGCAAGGAGGGGTGTAGACAGGAAAAGTACAAGTAATTGTGCACAATGGTAGGAAGCCAAGGAAGGGATGGAGAAAAGTTATCACAGCAGGGAAGGGAGCTGTATAGAGAGGGCTGCCAGCCAGGAGCTGTGGCTTTGGGTACAGAGCCACAACCAATCTGCACCAACCCGGAGGGAAGGAGCCAGGGAAGTAAATAGTGTGACCTCCCCCTTCTTCCTCCTTCTTGTCTCCTGCTGGAGCCCTTTTTGGCCAAGCCCCAGGGAGACAGTTGACACAGACTGAGTAGATCCAGACACAGAGCAGGGGAGAAGGGTGGGAGCAGGTTCCTTCAGCACTGGGGGAAATGATTAGCCTGCACATGGCAGAGAGAGGCTCTGACCCCAGGACTCCTGAGTCTAATGGTCCTCCAAGTCTAAAGCCATAGTCTTTCTTTCTTTCTTTCTTCTTCTTCTTTTTTTATTTTTATTTTGCTTTAGGCAAAGGTGTACAGAGCAGTTTAGTGTCCCCTTCAATAGTTTATGCATAACATTCCGTGTTATTGGTTGCACTCCCTGCCATGTGTCAGTACTCTCCCCATTACTACCCTGAGCTCCCATTTCCAGTCATTAGCTTTTCCTGCCCCTTCCTTTCTTCTCATCTTTACTTGGGGGAAATGTTGCCCATTTGGTCTCATACAGATGGTTGTTCCAAGGAGCATTTTCCTCATAGGTGTTAATTATTTTATAGGCTTGTCTATTACTTGGCTCAAAGGTGATCTCCAGGACTGGCTTCAGTTTCAGGTTAAGTGTCAAAGGACCCTTCAGTCTCTCTTGGACCAGTAAAGTTGGTCTTTTTTTTTATGAATTTGAATTTTTTTTCTGTATTTTCCCCACTCTAACCTGGACCTTCTATTGTGATCCTAGCAAGAGTGGCCAGTAATGGTATCCGGGTACCATCTAGTTCTTCTGGTTTCAGGCTAGTGGTGGCCGTGGGTCTTGTGGTCCATCGATTGTTTCCTTGAGTCTTTGATTTTCTTTACTCTCCTTCTCTCTGGTTGGAAATAGACCAACAGCTGTAATTTAGATGACTGCTCACAAGTAAACCCATACGTTATCTTTTATACCTCTATGTCCTGTCCCAGTGATAGTTGCCCCCTGCCTCACAGGAGTTTTCCATAACTCCAAAGAGATACCCAGCTTGGAGGTACAACCTAGCGTGAGGAAAGGCAACCTCTCCCTGTGATCACCCCAAATAATGACATCTGGTGGTGACAGGTAACAACGTCTCAACTCCCAGGAGAATGTTTGCATAGGATCAGGGGACCTTCTGGAAACTCCAGGCTTTCACCCAGCAGAATAGCCCATGGGGAGACTTTGGAGGTGTGGGGGCCTCACACACAGCCTCACACTGCAGACAACAGTCTGCTTCTAAGATAGTCTGCAGAGCACAGAGCTAGCACAGGTATCAGATGGGACAGTCCTCTCCTCCCCTTCCAAACAGGGTAGAGAAACACCAGGGTCCCTGGGTGCTGCAGGCTTTGCTTCTCTACTAACATTAAGGTTGGTAGTTCAAACTCACCCAGTGGCACCACAGAAGGAAGACCTGGAGATGTGCTTCTATAATGATTATAGTCAAGAAAACCCTAGAGAGAAGTTCTTCTCTGTACCACATGGGGCCACCATGGGTTGAAATTGACTCGACATCAACAAATCTGATTTTGGCTTTTGGAGGATGTCACCCACCACTTTTTGCAGGGCTTGCTCCCCACTAGATGTGTAATGTGTTGAGGAATCCCAAGGAAACTCAGGTTAGGGTAACTTTTCCCTTGTCACTCCTCAAACAGGAAAGATAGGCATACAGATTAAGGTCATAGGAAAACTGAGAGACAATGGGGCTCAGAAAGACAGAGTGCTCAGAGCCCTAGAATATCCAGAGTCTGGGAGACACCAGGGAGTTTGGGGTTCTACAACCTGGGAGAAGGAGAGGATAGAAGCTGTCAGGGGGACATAACCAGGCTATTTAAATGAAACCCTGATGGTGTAGTGGTTAAGTGCTATGTCTGCTAACCAAAAGGTTGGCAGTTCAAATCTGTCAGATGCTCCTCGGGAACTAATGCTATAGAAAAGTTCTATTCTGTCCCATAAAGTCACTATGAGTTAGAACTGACTCCATGGCAGCGAGTTTGGTTATCCAGGGCCCAGAAACCGTGGTGGCCTAGTGATTAAGAGCTATGGCTATTAATCAAAAGGTCAGCATCCACCAGGTATTTCCCTGGGACCCTGACAGGGCAATTCTCTGTACTGTAGAGTCACTACAAGTCAGAATGAACTTGATGGCAACTTTTTTTTTTTTAAATCAGGCCCCACCTTAGTGGATGTTTACAAAGTGATTTCTGGGTAGGGGTCATTTTTCCTCCTTATAAACTGAAGCTCCCAAGAGCCGGGACCACATTTTTCATAATCAGACTGGGGGGTGTCTGGCCTCTGTGCGGCTTCCTAAACTCAGCACAGGGTTCTGATCTCAGGTGGGGGATCACAGCTCAGAAATGACCCCCTACCAAAGGAGATACAGACCCCAAAGCCTGCCTCTTCCTTCCTTGGAGGCCCTCCCAAATCCCCCACCTTGCAGACTTGGGGACGGAGGGAGAGGAGGAGAAAGAGGCCTTCCCAGCCGAGCCATAGACCTGCCCAGGTGTGTGGGGGGGACCAGCTCACCATCTCATTAACGTGAAATTGTTTTTAGGTTAATAATCTTGCGTTAATTTTCCCTTAAAATATTGTCTTTGACCGTTAAATGCTCACACTGTTATAAAAAGAACGTAATAAATGATCTTGAAGCAAATTCTCCTGCCAAATGTCATAATTTATTTGCATAATTAGCTCTTAATTTTAATTCAATATGCAAATTCACGCTTCCTTTCCATTGCAGCCGCCTGTTTCCCAGCCGGGCGGCCATGAATTTACTGTGACGCTCTCTCCACGTCTGTCAGAGGCAAGGGGTGGGAGACAGCCGCCTTCTGGGGCTGGTGCCTGGAGGAGGGGCTCAGACACACAGACTCAGATGGACAGAGTCTGTAGTCCTTGATACATAGATGCAGGTTCCCACAGACGAACCTGTGTGGACACTAGAGTTCCCACAGACAGACTGACACAGGCACAGACACACCAATATGCATCACAGGCAGAGACCCAGAGGGCAAGGAACCCAGATTCATAAGCTGACACATGCAGAAACCCATGGGTGCCCACGGAGACACATTTCACAGGCAGAAACACTGACACACTTACACACATGAACACACACTCATTTGAAGTCACAGGGACTCATGGGCATAGACATACAGACTGACACTCAGAGACACAGGTATGTCCAGATACACCTGCAAATGCAGACAGATCCAGCCAGCAAGCAAAGATGCATGGGGAGACACAGACATCACCAACTCTGTATTCAGAGATCGTGGGTCTGGATACAGATATGTAGAGTGCACTTGTTGACAACTACAGAGCTGCTGAAACTATACACACATGTGCACACCTACATAATACAACACAGTGTCACAGACAGAAACCTGACAACACTGCAGAAGAAACAGGGTGCCATGCGTACACCCACCCATACTGTTAGATATTCCACATTGACCTCCAGGTCTCTGTTAAGATGGTGAGTCTGGCAGCAGACATTGTGAGGCACCACAGGTCTTGCATAAAGGGTACTGACTTAGAGTCAAGGGACCCCCACTTGATGGGTGACCCGCTGCACGTCAGTTTATCTGTTTTTTTAGGTAACGCTTTGCCAAGTGCCGTCGAGTCAGATTCACATATCATACAATTCATCTCTTTAAAGTGTACAGTTTGATGGTTTTTAAATAAATTTACAGAACTGTTCAATCATCGCCACAAGCAGTGTTAGCACTTTTTTTATCCCCCCACAAAAACCAATCATTAGGCCCATTAGCAATCACTCCCCTTTTCCTTCCGTCGCAGTAATTCCCCCACCCCTCACCAGCCCTAGGCAACTATGAATCTATTTTCTGTCTTTCTATATTTACGTATTCTGGGTGTTTCATATAAATGGAATTGTACAGTGTGTGGTCTTCTGTCAATGGCTTCTTTTTCACTTAGCCTGACATTTTCAAGGTTTGTCTGTGCTGAAGCACCTAGTTTTTATTGCAGAATAATAGTCCATTGAATGGATGTACCACATTCTATTTATACATTCCTCAGCTGTTGGACACTGGATTATTTCCAGGAGTCCCTGGGTGGTACAAATGATTAAGCATTAGCTACTGACCCAAAAATTTAAGGTTCAAATCCACTCAGAGGCAACTCAGAAGAAAGGCCTGCTGACCTGCTCCTGAATGGTCACAGCCATAAAAACACAGGGAAGCATGGCCCTACTCTGAAATACATAAGATAGAATAGATTTGAAGACAGCTGTCTTTTTGGGGGGCGGGGGGAGAGTTATTTTAACTTTTTGGCTATCATGAATAATGCTGCTGTGAATATTCTTGTACAAGTTTTTGTGTGAGTATATGTCCTCATTTCTCTTGGGTATATACCTAGGAGAGGAACTTCACCTTTTCAGAACATAGTTTTCCCATCCGTGAAAAGAGAGGTCTCATTGTAATGGAATTCTTCATGAGTTTATCCAGCTGCATTTATGATTAACATTAGTGTTCTCAGGCTAAGATGGCCATTTCTCACACAGCCAGTCAGACTCAGACACCCAGACACAGACACAGATACACACACAGCATTGCCACACTTACAATCACCGGTGCAGCTACCTGGACACCTCCTATAGCCACAAAGGCTCAAACAGATGTACCCAAGGTGACCTAGACACAGGGTTCCTGAGGCAGGGACCTAGAGAAAAGATGGAAAAGCTGTAAGAGAGATGGTGACAGCTACATTGAAGAACATTCCAGTAGCGGGGGTGGTGGTGGTGGTGGGGAGGGCAAGTCTTTTCATGGAGAAGAAGGTGAAGTTTGGGTTTGAGAAGCAGATGGTCAGCCAATGAGACAGGGAAAAAAGGCAGGGTGACGGGGGGTGGAAAGGTTAGAGACAGGAAACCCTGTTTGAGATGAGAAGGCCACATGACCCTATGAGACAGAAGAGAAGTACTCCATCGAGTTTCCAAGGAGCACCTGGTGGATTTGAACTACGACCCTTTGGTTAGCAGACATAGTACTTAACCATTAGACCACCAGGGTTTCCTTCTTCCTGACTAGTTCCTCCTTTCTCTCCTGGCTTCTCCTCCCTGCAGGAAACTTGACTGTACTGTACCCTTCAATCTTCCAAGCATCCCCAACAGCTAAGGAGACAAAGGGATCCTTTTGCAGGATAATGAAGCCTCAAAGACAGAAGCCCCTCTCAGGAAACTGATCAGGTTTGCCCCCAGAGCCCTTTAGTGTGGGAGTGAGGTAAAGGAGATAGGGAGAGACAGCCAGGTGACCAGGAGAAGACAGTCAACTCAGCAACCCACGGGCTGACACCGGTTCCTGTGGCCATCTATTGCCGGTCACAAAAATTTGATCTTTAATTCCCGGTTTTAGGAGAGTGGTATATAAAGTTGGGGGCCTGAGGAGCTACAGATGCTATTTCACTGTCTCTCCATAATCCTAGAAGTCCTGGGGGTGGATGGCCAAAGGATCTGCATGTGTTTGTGTGTGTGTGTGTGTACACGTGAATGTTCTGTTATTATGGTTGTGTGTTTAAGCTGTTGAGTAACAGTGTGAATGTGTGTGTGTGTCCCCAGCCCTCTTAGGGTCCCCACCCCCACCCATGCCCCCCTACAGAAGACTCACTGTGCGGCCTCAGCGGAGTTTTCTAACCTGGAGTGATCGCTTTCCTGATTTGCCACTTTAGTACTCTTGTTAATGAATTTTTAATCTTCTTAATGACATTAAACACGGAAAGTAATTAAGGAAAACAAGTTTGAAACTGCTGACTTCAACCCTTTATTCACAACTATTTAATGTAGAATTAATTTGATTTTGCCCATTATTCAAATGAACGCGCTACCTTCTCCCGGCCCCAGGCCTGTCCCCTTGCCCCTCCCCCGAATGCCCACAGAACCCCTGTTGTGATGGCCCAGTCATCACTAACTCAAGTGGGCAATGGTTCCTGCGTGACTCTGTTTGGGCTAGGGCCTGGATATGATGGTCAAGCTGAAACCCTGAGCAGTGAGGGAGGGCGAGAGGCCTCTGTAAGTTGAGAGGGGTGACAGGAACCAGGAGAGAGCCAGGAAGACCTTAGGCCTTGAAAAGCTGATGCTGGAGTGGTGTAGACCCCCTTCCCGTCCTCCTCCATCTCAGATTCACCACTGTAGATACTCAGTCAACAGTTTCTAGGTGCTCAGTAACCTGAGCCCTCAAATGCTGGGATTTGGGGGTGTTGGATGGTCAGATCTGTGGACCTGCAGACTCATGGATGCTTGGCACTATATTTGAGTCTGTAAAGCTCAAGACAATTGGGTGTTTGGAGGCTCAAATGATAAGGCGGGTACCTGAATATTCAGGCCCCATGACCCTCCATTTTTCAGACTTTCAGACCAAGAGAAAGAAGACCCCCTCTCCCCAGCCCTGGGCTTCTGGCCACTGTTTGGATGAAGCTAAAGTGGACAAGTCATAGCTGTCTGAAGCTGGGATTCAAGCTGACTAAGGTCCTGGGAACAGAAAGCAGATCTCAGGGCAAAGCTATAGTCCCTGAGGCATCCAGGATGTAATCACCATCTTCTAGGAGGAATCCTTTCCCTGCCTCTGAGCGCACCCTGGGTGAGAGAGAAGGCAGGGAGGGTCCCAAGGAGCCCTTGGGTCGTCCTCTAACTCTGAAGGTCACTAACTCTGGAGGTTTGGGGCAGGAACCCCTTTCTACCCCAGATGAAATCCTCACTCCTGGGTGGGGGTTCCTGGCTGAACAGCTGTAGTAGATAATCCCCATTGCTTGACTTCTGCCCTCCAAAGTCTTCCCCACTGCGGCCTTGGGGCCCCAAATCCTGTTTTATGTGCTAGTGTGTGTGTGGTGGCATGAGAGGGGTGGGATAGACCCAATCGCAGAAGGCAGCAGAAAGTAGTGGGAAAAGCTTGGCAGCTGGGTATTAGGAGGAATTAGACGCTGGCTCTGTACTTTCTCTGTGACTTGGGGAAAGACTCTGACCTCTGCTGTTGAGGCTTTGTCTTTTCTGAACAGACCAGATGACTTCTTACCTTAAGGAGTCGCTACAAAGATGAAATGAGGTGTCACTACATAATCCCAGTACAGTAATCAGCAGACAGTGGAGCTTCCTCACTACTTCCTACCTTCCCTCTCATGCCCCACTGATGGGGAGGAGACTTTAAGTGTGTGGCAGAGAGTGAGGACTGAGGGTTTCTTGGACTAGGAGCCAAAAGAGGGTCTCAAGAAGAGGGGAGGCAAGTTTAGCACAGAGAGCTACCTCCCCCTTGTCCCTTGAATGTCCCTGAAATTTCCCCTGAAGTCATTCCTCTGAATTATGTCCCTAGGAGGAGAAAGAAATTCACTCTTCCTCCCTCTTTCCCCTTCTTCCTGCCTCTTTTCTCCAAACAAGCCTCCCCAAGTCACTGCAGTCAGCTCAGCTCCTGGAAGAAAACCAACCCTAACCCTTTGCCCCCCGCCTCACTCCGCAGTGAGCCATGACTGGGCCTGAGCTGATGTGAGAGTCTCTCTCGCCCCTTCCTCCCATTCCAGGGACTTTATGGGCTGAGACGCTGCTGGCTGGCTCCCTGCTCCCTCTCTCCCGCTCCTGACCCTCTCTCAGTCATCTCCATGTCTCTCTTCCCCCCTCTTTCTTCCTTCTCCTGCCGTAGCCTGCCTTACTCCCTCTGTCTTTGTCTCTGCCTATGTCTGTCTGCCTTGAAAGATCCTGGATTCTGGAAACTTCCAGCTACATCTGTCCAAATCACCTTCTTGGGAAAGAAAAAGTGGCCTGAGTCCAGCAGAAGGCAATGGAAAGAACCCACTCTTGGGGGTGCCCTGGGGTGTAGGAAGTCTTTGCAGCCAGCTGTTCAGTCCAAGGAAGTTCAGGGCTGTTTGCAACAGGGGTCTCCTGCTCCCTCCTCCTCCTTGTTGAGATCCTGGGAAGGACCAGGAGGACTCTGAAGAAAGGGACTTTATAAATTTAGCACACTCATGCCCCCTCACACCGACTCACCCACCCTAACTCTCTCACACTCATAAAAACCCTCACACAAAGACCCACGCTCTCTCACACACAGGACACTCTCACATAAACAAACTTGCATCTCACATACATGCAGACACAAGTACACATGGATACAGATGCACACTCACAGATATACCCAGCCTCCCCCCCCCGGCACACACACAGATGCATACACACACACATATACGTGCCGAGATCCCACAGGCGCCCAAAAGCACAGGGCAATGATTAATGTCCCCTCAGAAAAAGAAATTATATCGAATAAATTAAACTACTGTGGCAGCAAATTGAAAAATAAGGATGTAAATGAGGTTTGAATACTTAATATTGAAGACAAGGGGGAAACGACAAGGGATTTCTGGGTCCCCTGAGAGGGGAAAGGATGGCCCTTCCTGCCCCCTGTTTTGACTCTTGCTTCTGGGGAGAGTCGGGGGTACAGCGTGGGATGGGGGCTTCAGTCTGCACAGGGGACCTTCTGCCCAGTGGCCATTGCACAGAAGGTCCCTGAGCCTCCAAAAGGGAGTGGATGGCATGATCACCTGGCAACACCTCCAAACTTACTCTCGCCGTCCCCGAAACACAAAAGGAGACTTGCTTTCAGAGCCGATACTTGCTTCCTTGAAGCCAGTACTTGCTCCTCGTCCTCTCTTGGGCACCCCCACACTCCAACACACCCAGAGGCCCCGATGGCATACTCCTTGCTCACCTTTCCACAACTCAATCCTAAAGCTGCACGCGTTCTCAGAACCACCTGGCTCCCTCATCCCACGCAGTATATGCTAACATGTGCACACACCTCTTAACACACCCTGAACACCCTACAGACCTTCCACCCCATGGCCCACCAGCATCCCACCTTGCCTTGGTCCAATGCTACCCATACCATGTGCTCCAGACACACACCAGCACGCACATAGGCCTCTGCTCACTCAGACCTAGACACTGTTCCTCAGTACCCCAAATACCAGCTATAACACAGGCAAAGTGGGGTACTCATTCCAGGGTCCCAGTCCCTCAGCACTGTGGGAGGGTAGGGTGGCAAGTTGAAAAGAGGCATCTCTCTCTTTCTCCCTAAGCTTTAAGTGTATCATCCCTGGACAGACACGCACACGCGTGCACACACACACATTCACACGCACGCGCGCGCGCGCACGCGCGCACACACACACACACACACACATACATGACAGATTCTATGAGGGGGAGGCGGGCTTGGGGCGCTTGTGAGCTCCTCCGCCTTGTCTCTCTGACTGTCTCTGCTGCTGTCTCAGTTTCCCTCCCTCAGCCTGTCAGCTGCTTTTTTCCTGCCGCCTTTGTCTTGGACACCCCGGTGCATACCTCCGTCCTCCCTCCTCCCCACCGGTCGCCTTTCCCTGGGCTGCTACCCCCCACACCCACTCTGTGGGACCCCTCTCACCCCCTTCCCCCTCCTTCGCGCTTCTCACTGTCGTCTCTGTTCATATATATTTAGTATTTATTTACAAGGCTGGGTTTTTTCCCTGGGCGGGAAGCCAGCCGTGCACAGAAATCCTTAAGATGCTATAAAGCTGGTGAGGTATAAAATGGAAAGTGGTTAGTGCGCTGTTTGGAGATATCTCACCGGCGGCCGGGGGCCCGCGCGCCCAGCCGCCCGCTGTAAATCTCCCGGAGTTTAGCGCGCTTGTTTGTAGCTGGCCGCCAGGGGGAAGGGCGGGGGCGCCGCCGAACCCGGGCCACGGGGCGCCCCTCGGCGCCAGGGACCCTCATGGACAGGCTGGCTGTTGGCCCGAGGGGCAACGCACCTCTTCAAATGGCAGAGGGGCAGAGGGGCAGAGGGAAGACCCTTTCTTGGGAAACGGAGACGTCTTAAGTACGTCTCTTCTGAACTCCTCCACCTCTCCGAGAAACGAGTGATAAGCGAGCCCAGAGGTCCCCTGCTCTTGCTTGTGAGCGAACAACCCCTCTCCAAAGAGTTGGTGGTCTGGAGAGGACGGACAGTGCAGAGTTTTGGGGAAATCGTGGGATAGGCCTGCCTATGTGGGAATCAAGTCTCTGTCACTAATCAGCTGGGTGCTGTCACAAAAGTTGTCTCATCTCTGAGGAGTCTTAGTTCCCTCTTCATCAATGGAATCATAATAGTTCTGACACCATAGGACTCCAGGGGAGACTGCAGAGGAGACTGAATGAGTCAGTTGGGGTACAGGATTTAGCACAGTGCCTGGTACACAGTAGAGGTTCAATCAATAATAGCACTGACGACGTGATTCGTGTCAGTCCATCCAACTCTGTTCATCTGTGTATTTAGTTAGTTGCTCATTTAGTCAGTGATTCACAGCATCCATCCATCCACCAGCGGCTTTAAGCTGTGTAGTTCTGGGCTCTAGGGAGGGCTGCAGAGACGGCAACAGACCTCCTAGGGGAGATCATGGTTTGGATGCCCACGAGGCGCTGTAAGATCTACACCAAAAGTGTAACAGAGACACTTCTGGATTAAGTAGCATTACAGGGCAAATGGAGGAAAGGGTTCATGCCATCCATCATTGTGCCCAGGCCTGTCTATAGCCATTGGTGGATGCCCTCTGAATTCCTGTGGTCTGAGAGTCGGGGTGGCGAGGGGGGCGCGGAGCCAGCCCTGTCTGTAAGGAGCAACTAGACTGTGAACCCCCAGAGGGCAGCTCTCATCTCCAACTCATCCTCCCCCACTCAGCAGAGCTCAGAGCTGGCTCTCAGGAGCTGTCACTAAATGCCCTTTGATTGATGGGTTGGGAGGGCTGAACTGTGCCACTCTCCGTCTTGTTCTGGAGGGATGACACTCCTGCCATCAGCCTGCATGCCTGTGTCCCAGCTCACTTGGACACATGTCAGGAGAACCAGGAGCAATGACAGGAAACTCTTAGACGGTCACTGCCCAGAACAGGAGTCTTAGAAGAGCCAAGTCTGTGCCCCACGACCATGTCCTGGCCAGTTTATTTGTACTGGTTCACTCGTTCACTCATTCATCCACTCGCTCATTCATCCACCAAGCATATACTGAGTGTCCTGGATTCAGGACTGAGGGGGCCACAAATGAACATTACGTAATTCTGGCTCTTAAGAAGTTTATAGTCTAGGACAGCTATAAAGCAAATGTACAATTAATTGTATCAGGAAAGCTATGACAGGAGCCAGCAAAGCTGTAAAGAGGGTTACAGGGTTTATAGAGAGGAGAAAGCACTTTTGCAGCTGGTGGAGTTAGTGGCGGCGGCAAGCAGTAGTGTTGGCATGGTGAATAATAATAATAATAGTAACAGCTAGTGGACAGTTTGCTAAGCATTTTATATGGGATATTCTAGAAAATGGCTTTACTTCAATTGGATCTTGACAAAGGATTAGCGTACTGACTTGCAGACATGAGCTGGGCTCTTGGAGGATGATGGCATTCTGGAAGGAGGACCTTACAGCAGAGAAAGAGCATGAACACATGCAGAGGCGGGAACTTAGTAGGTGGGAATGTTCAGGGGAGACACTCAGAATCCACTTTGGCTGCAAACTTGAGCATGAAGGGGGCAATGGGAGGGCTTGGAGGGAGGGGTAGGTAGGGGCTAGATCACAAAGGGCTGTGCAAAATCCAGTAAGGAGTTTGTACCTTATTCAGGAGTCAATCGTGCTGCAGCAGTTAAAGCACTTGGCTGCTAAACAAAAGGTCAGCAGTTTGAACCCACCAGCCTTTTCTTGGGAAGATGTGGCAGTCTACTTCTGCGAAGACTGAAAAACCAATAAAACCAAACCTATTGCCATCGAGTTCATTCCAACTCTTATCAACCCTATAGGACCGGTAGAACTGTCCCGTAGGATTCCCAAAGAGCAGCTGGTGGATTTGAACAGCTGACCTTTTGGTGAGCAGCCAAGCTCTTAACCACTGTGCCACCAGCCTTGGAAACCCTATGGGACAGTTCTAGTCTGTTTTATAGGGTCACTGTGAGTCAGGGTCAACTTGACAGCAGTGGGTTTGAATTGGTTGGGCTGTAGAGACACTGAAGATTTTTGAGCAGGGGAGTGACATGATTGGGGCTGTGATTTAGGAAAATTAATCTAGCAGCAGTGTGTAGAAAAACTGGAGATGATAGAACTTGAAGACAGAGAGCTCTGCTAGGACAAAGACACCTCACATGGTGACTGAACCATAGTAGACACTCAGGAACAGTTTACTGGAGAGCTGTAACGGGAACCTTTAGGAGGAGATAGTGATGGTGAGACAAGGGTGGGTACAAAAACCATCAAGAAGTAATATCTCTGAATTTGCAAGCTGATTGAAAGTAGGGATGAGGGCAAGGGTAGAAGAGATAGGGGCTCTAAGTTTCTGGTGGGTGGGTGACAGGGCTATTAACAAAGCGGGCGGGGGGCAGGGGTGTGTCACAAGTTATCTCTGGTTCTAGAGGAGACTTAAGAGTTTGCTTTTGAGCATGTTAAGCTTGTACTACTTGAATTGTGTATTCAGATTACAAAGGACACTTAGAATTAGATGTAAATGTTTCCACCACCTTCAAGGACATGTTAACTAAAGGTGCCAGAGCAGAAGATGTCTCCTGAGAGGCGATAGGAAGAAGACAGTGCAGAACTTTGCAATGTATTCATTCTGGTGGAGTTACAGGGAATGGGGAAAAAGGAGACAGGAGTATTCGAGAAACAGGAGAGTGCAATGGGTAGATGGGCAAGGGAGTCAAGAGAGGATCAAGTTTTAGGGAGCGACCAGTGTCACCAAGGGTTTCCGTGGGATGGGGCCTGGGAACCAGATGTGGAGTTTGTTGATCAAGAGGTTGGACAGGAGGTTATGGTAACCTTGTGGAGACAGGCACTGGTGTAGTGCAGGCAGCTGGACCCAGGATGGAGAGTGTTTCGAGTGGGTGTGCCAGCGAGTAGATCAACTCCAGGGTGTAGAGTACAAGGCCCTCCCTTACCTTGCCACTGCTCAGACCAAGTTCCCAGCCTTGAGGTTTCCTGAGAGCCTTGTTGTCCGTCTTCTGGATGAAGCAACAAGACTGACTGCACAGTGATTGAGGACACCCAAGACCCTCACATTACGGCATAGCTGGGACACTTCTGGGATATACTATTTATTTGGCTGTAAAACATACAATAATGTTCTTCCTCTCTGATGTCCAGTTGTTCTTGGACATGTCTGGCCATCCCCGTCCTTGTTGCTGGAGACCATCCTAGTCCACAGCCTGTTGTCCCTGTCCTCAGCCATACCTGAAGCACTTGGGCTGTGATAGCCAAGTCCCTCAGGACCCTGGAGCCCAGAAAGTGGCTGAGGGTTGTGGGAGCAGGACCTAGAACCCTGCTTCCCATTTAGGAAGAGTAAGGCACAAGAAGCGGTGGGGGCTCCCACCCTCCCAGAGGGGACTCGCAGTCCTAAATGCCCCCGTGCCTTCTCCATATTGTGGGAAAAGCTGCCGCATCCATCACTGTCAGGCACCGAGTTTGAATAAATTTGAATGCACTGAGCCGTGGGCTGCAGTTTCTATAATATCACTTTCCAGTTTGAATATTCCACTTACTTTTTTTTTTTGAATTTCTTTTTATCCAACAGTTTCTCCTCCTTTTCATCTACCCCTGCTGTAGCCAAGCTCTGGATGTAGAGAAGACGGTGCCTCCAGGGTGTCTGAGACGGGGAGCGGCCAGGCCTTCACCTGCTTTGCCGTTTCCATCCTCCCATGTGTCCCCCACCCCCAGCACAAGCGTTCCCTGGGATGGGAGCCTGATCTCCCCCTCACTCCCGCTCATGGAGCTGGGAACACAGTAGCCAGAGAAAAATGCCACTCTCCCATTCCCCCACCTTCTGCACTCATAGCCCTAGGGTGCCAAGGACCCTTGTTTCGCCTGCCCAGGGGCCTGAGCTCCTCACCTACTCATCTTTTGTCTCTCTCTCACACATACACACACTATCTGCTATATTAATTTACACACAGCCATTAATTGCAGGTTGTGATTTCCCACTAGGATGCTCGCTTCTAGCTCCATCAACTACCCACCTTGTCTTCCTCTAGAAATCAAGACCTTCACAGCTGGTCCCCTCCCCAACACCTTACACCTCTTCACTCTCCAACCATGGGTGCCGTGCCAGTACAGCCAAGCTTTCTGGACACGGGCTGCTGGGAGGGAGCAAGGACTCAGTCCTCTCTCTTCGGAGAGCCACCTTTAGATCCTGTAGGGCAATGAGCCCTAGAGTTTGCTACGAGACCACCCAGAGATTGGGGATGAGGGATAACTGAGGTTACAGAGAGCGTGAGAGAGCATCTAGGGAGAAAACAAGTCAGGATGTCACTGAAGCGGAGCTCACATGGTGATAGGGAGGTAAGGATGTTGAGAAAGTTCTTTTGGCGACCCTTGGAGTTTTTTGGAAACCCTAGTGACGTAGTGGTTAAGTGTTATGTCTGTTAGCCAAATGTTGGCAGCTCAAATCCACCACACTCCTTGGAGACTCTATGAGGCAGTTCTACCCTGTCCTATAGGGTTGCTATGAGTTGGAATCAACTTGATGGGGGTGGGTTTGGTTTTGTAGGGTGGAGTCTATCAGCAACTCATAGGGGATGTGACCATGTTGCCCCTGGGCCACACATGAAGTGTCTTCACCTCACTGATGATCTCCAGAGGGCAATGGCCATCTATGAGGCACATGGCAACACTGACTATTTATGAGGACACTCTGCTACACGGGGGCATGCTGACCAGCCAGGGAAACAGAGAACCTGGGGCTCCAGAAGTACTCCTGACATTGACTCTAGGGGAAATCTGTAACCCTAAAAGGAGATCACCATCCAGGTGATCTTCCACAGAGATATTGCCCACCTCCCTACAAGAAACAGTACTTACTTCAGATACAGGTAGAACTTGATCATCCTCCAATGTTGTGATGCCCATGTCTACGTATGGTAGAGGGTGGGAGTGGGGAGGACGGGAAGCAGGAGGCAGGAAGCCTCAGTGAATCCATGTCTTTCCGGAAGTGAGGGGGCGGCTCCCTTCTGTGTGTCCAGTCCTTGCACTGCACTCGTAGTTGCTGTTAACTGCTCTCATGGCAGTCCCCAACTCATGGCTACCCTAATCACAACAGATTTTCAGAAGTAGACAGCTCTTTTCTTTCTAGCCTGTCTTTGTCTGGTAGTTCCACTGATGCTTGTTCAGCATGATAGTGACATACAGCCTCCCACAGACAGGCAGGCGATGGCTGCGCAGGAGGTGTATTGGCTGGGACTCAAATGCTGGGCTTCCACACGGAAGGAGAGATTTCTAACCACCGAGTCACCGTGGCAAAGGCAGGAGACAAGGACAAAACCGGCCACACCTTGGGGACCTCACCATGTGGTTGGGGAGATGAATTTGTCATATCTATTTCTACTTTACCTCTTGCCATATTCAAGAGAGGTGAGTGTTGAGGGAATTTAGAAAAAAATACACATACCCAAACCAAAACACTAAAAGTGAAAGAGAAGACAGTTGGAAGCCATTTAAAAGGCAGGGTAAGACAGATACTCCCAAAATGGGGTGGGACAGTGTCTGCGTCACCATGGTCACTGCAGGATGGGGGCCCTGTTGTGATGGACCCTCCTCTGAGGAGCTCACAGTGTGGTATACTGGAGGAGGTAGAACAGGTCTGGGGCTTGACCCAAGGCAGAAGTTCAAAATGGGAAGTAAAAAAACGGGGTAAGTATCGTAGTGGCAGGACCAAAATGAAGAAAGTCAGAGAAATGGGAAGGGAGAGAGTGACAAGGGGCAGGCCACTGAGCACTCGGGGAGGTGAGGGGTGATTTCTGACTACAGTAAAGAGGTAGGAAAGATACAGCACATTCCAGAGACAGCAAAGAGATGAGAAAGAAACGGAGGGCCATTGACAGAGTGTTGGTGGTATGGTCAGCGTGGTGGGGACACTTAGGAGGTGCCTCAGACAAGCTGATGGCCGCCCCAATTTCTCCTAATTCTAACACAGGTCCTTCAGTGCCCTGTGCCTGCAGCCCGTTTCCTAGGAGCTCACACTTAGCATCCCAGCAAAGACAGACACAACCAGGGGAAGGACAGCTACATAATACAGGGCCCTCCCCAGGAGGAGGCATATGCCCATATCAGGGTGAGGGCATCAGAGCCCCCCCGCCCCAGGAGTGCCTTGGCCAAGCCTGAAGCGTGGTGCGAAGGGAGCGCCTCTCCTGCCGCACCATGACAGATGATTGACTCGAAACAATATCTAAGGCGATCAGGATAAAGTGCTGGCCATTTCAAGGCTCAGCAGAATTCAGATTCTAATTAGACTTCTCACCACATTCCAAATAAAAATGGTTCCCCTGGTATCCTCTTTGCCTATCAGGTGTCTCTCCCTGATCGCTGGAACAAAACGCATAAAGAAAGTGATTAAAGCCATAACAAAGGCATAAAATTGGAATTATCGCTGCCACCACATCTGGGAGCACAGAGTGTCACCACGCCACCCCTCCTCCCCAAACCTGTGTACAGAGGGCAGTGCTGCCCCACCACTGGTCCCTGGCTGGGCAACCTGCAGTGACAGCATCAGATGGGTGTGCAAGCTGGGGGCAGGTAGGACTGGGAGGGTCAAGGTGCCACGGCAGGAGGATCAGTTGGTCAGTGAAGCAGAGGAATGAGGGGCTTCAACCCTGTGGCACCAGGGGGTGAGTGGGCCCGGAGTGAGGGTGGGGACAGATAATGGCCACTGTCTCTAGTGTCTAGATATTTATGATGGGGAAAGGTTCTTAGGGTGTTTGATTTGATGACCTTATCACCCCAGAACACACATCTCTCTCTCTCTCTCACACACACACATACACACACACACAGAGTTAAGATTTCATAGTTGTTAGTATAATTGGTCTCAAGCACACTAGGTTGTGTCCATCTCTGTTGGAAGAACCCTGCCTTACCAACAGATGACAAATCCGTCAACTGACCCACTGCACAGTCCACCAGACCAGTGTTAGTTTTTAGTTCCTTTTCCCAGCCTACTTCCAACAGGGGGCACCCACCTATAGAGACCACCGAGTCTCCATTGGTCTCCAGTATGTGGGTGCACAGCCAGCATGTTAGTCTAGACTTTGGTACCCTACCACACATGTTTCTGTATGTGTACACACACACACACACACACACACACACACACACACACCATGCCTATAACAATACTCTCAAACAGTGTACACTGCTTTCTGGAAATATAGTCAATGACTCCCGTCTCAGTAGGGTGCTCTGGCCAGAGGGGACTCTCTGTCCTCCCCAGCAATTCCACCTCCCCTCCAGCAGCCCCCTACCTGGCCCCACAAAGCCAGTCTGCTACCTGGTACCAGGCAGCCTTGTTCCCTGTGTGGGGTGGGTAGGCGGGTGGGAGGTCCAGAGGAGGGTGAAGGAGTGGGAGCCGGGCTCTGAGCGGGGACGATATAAAATTAAAAGGTAAAAAGCAGGAACGCAAATGGAGGGTGCTTTCAGCTTTCACATTATTAATGACTCTTCAAAAAATCGGCGAGTTTTCCAATCTTCTCTGAGAAGCGCTTGAAGGAGCTCACAGATGAAACTGACCTTCAAAATGTTCTTTGGTCTTTAGTTAAGAAATTCGCTCGCCATTATGGCATCATTAGGGAAACAAGGATAAAATTACTCCATGGTTAATGACCTATAGTATCTCCCCACCAAAATTTGTTTCAGATCTAATAAAACTGTGCTTAACACACTCGGATGAGTTATGAGGACTGTTCTGCAGGGTATTAAAATGTGGAAAATAGATTTTCCGAAGCTGGGGGGACTGGACTTTTTGAATCAGATAGCAGAATGGAATTTTCTGGGCAATAAATTCTTCCATGTCTCAATTTCATCTCGCTCTCTCTCTCTCTCCTGCTTGCCTCTGCCCCTCTCTCTCTTCCTCACTCTCTCTCTCTCTGTCTCCTCTATCTTTTTCTAAAATACTGAATCAACATGGAAACCTTTAGAATTCGAAGCCTCCATAAACTTTGAAAAAAGCAGCCTGACAAAGGAAGACGGTGTGTAGCGGTGGGAAACTCTGTATGTGCACACGTTTGTGGGTCCTGTGTGTCTCACGTAAGAGGAGGCAAGAAGGCAACTCCTTCCAACACCTCAGTCAAGTGTCTACACACACCAAGGTGGGATGACATCCTTAGCCTCTCTATTGCTGGCCAGGCTGTTAGATCTTACACACTACCCTCAAATTATTAGACATATCCATACTAATAATCTTTCCTAGCACATACCTCCTACCCAGGCTCTTGGCACTTACCAATGCCGGTGTCAGCCTGCAAGAGAGCACACCTGTACCCAGTCACTCCAAACTTCGTGGAGGTGGGAGGGGATTCAGCTGCCTCAGCCTTGGGACAGGTCAGAGCTGCCCTGTTTTGCACACATGTGTGCCTGTGAGCACACCTACAGCACTGATAGGGCACATCCAGAGGCCCCAGCCAGCCAGGCTGCAGGCTGAGACCTGAGGCCTGGGCCGAAGCAGTGGTCGAAGGTTTTCGGGGGCTGGATACTGCCGCGGAGAGAGGTGGCTGGCGAGGTAATGGCATTTTGCTCTCTTTAAACTTTAATCTTTCCTATTAATTCCCTGCAACTGGAGAATGTGTGAGAGTTAATGTTCCGTGAACGTGTTTCGCACTCGGCAGTCTCTTCGAGCTAATTACCTTCAGGTGCTAAATGGAGGGAAATTGCAATCCATTTGGATGTGAAAAAATTTCGCCTTCCCGTCCCCGGTGAGACATCCTTTTTCCTGAGTGCTGCAGAAAGAATGCTCTCTGGGTGGGAGTTTTTTTCCTAATGTTTTTTTTCTTCGGTCCTTTCCCCCGCCCCTTTTCTCCAAGAGTCTAGGTACTGCAGGTCGATGGTGGCTGGAGACTAGAGAAGGCCCAGGCCTCCGGCGTGAGGTCCAAGTCTGGGGTGGAAACCAGGTGGGAAGGGACTTCCAGGCGGGGGAGACACCCTGGCTGAGAATTTGGCCCCCACCCGTTGGAAGCCCTGGAGGGGAAGCGTATTTACACGCTTAATAACACGCTTATTGCCAGTGTTTCTCAGAGGCTAGGTTTTGAATACAGATATAATAGAATTTTACAAGCCACATAAAAGCTGTCCTTCTCTTGGACCCTAAACTGGTGTGTCTGGTAGGGCAGAGGACAGGGAATGGGGAATGGAGACGAGAAGGAGGCTGGAGAAGGGGAGCATGACAGTGGACCAGAGAATGAGCTGGAAAGGAAAGAATGGACTGGGAAGAAGATGATGGGTTCAGGGATGGAGCTACCTGAAGATGTGGGGTGGAAGAGGTGGGCCGGGATGGAGATCCCAGAGGATAATGAGGATAATGGGAACACCAGCATGAAAAACCCTGAGAACTGGGGAGTAGGCTGCCCCGAACCTACAGGCACATACCCACCTAGTGAAGCCCATCCCTCTAACCTCATCCTTGACCTCTGGCCTCTGACCTTAGCCCCAAAAAAACCTCACATAAAAGACATTCAATCTGACTTCTTCCCCTCTGCCTAATCTACTAGGCTTTATAAGTCTCATTCCTTAACCCAGGTTGGTGCAGATAGCAGCCCAGATACAATGTTTTACTTCTCCCATCTAACAGGGAACAATCTGGTTTAAAAAGCTCAACATAGACCCTTCCCAAATGCTTGACCTGAAGCATGACTTGTCCCCCAGGAAGGGTCCTGTTTTTACCCTCGCCTTGGAGTTCTCTCTCTGATGGCACCTTTGACCAACCTATGAAAGGAGAGCCACTCTTTCCAAGACTAGAGACAGTATTAGGAAAACATTGGAATAGATTAGGTTTATTAATTTCTTTAGCCTTTTTGTTGTGGGGAATTTCAAATGTATAGAAAGCTCCATGTGTCTACCACCTAGCTTCAACAATGATCAATACATGGAGATCTTAATTCATCTGTTCCTCCTCACTGCCTCCCCCTGGGATTATCTGGAAGCAAATCACAAGCATCAAATCAGTTCAGCCATCAATATCTCAATATGCATTTCTAAAAGTTAAAAACTCTTCTTAACATAACCACAATATCAGTATCTCATCTAAATAAAAATTAGCTATAATTCCTGTCTTCGAATGTCCATTCCAAGGGTCTAATCAAGGCCTGAACATTTTATGTTGGTCATGGCTCTCTTAAGTTTTTTCTTTCATTTCATGAACTAAACTCTTTAAAGAAAAATTCTTTTCTTTGTTTCAATTTATTTTTTTAAGAAACTACAGGCTATTTAGCCTGCAGAATTCCTCTCATTCTGGCTTTTGCTGATGGCAACCCTCTGGTATCATTTAACATGTTTCTCTCTGTCCCTTGTATTGTTAGAGTCTATAGGTGCTTACCCTAGGATTTGATTTTTGACAAGAATATAGATGGAGGTTGTGTACCTCCTACTGTGTTGTGCACCTCCTATTCAAATCAAGACCACATAATTTCTTGCCTTTCGTTTCCTAATATTAAGATTAATCAATGAGTTCAGTTGCTGTCAGCCTGCTCTGTTCATTATAAAGCTCCCTGTCTGCTTTTTTCTCTTCATCAGCTTTTCATCTAATGATTTTGGCAGTCATTTACTATCGTTGACTAGATCCATTATTGGGGAGTTATTGTTATTTGTTTTTAAATCGTTTATTTTTCCCAAATTTTTATTTTGAATAATTTTCAGCCTACTAAAATGTCCATCATGTCCACCATTGCAATGAGTACCCACAAGGCCTTACACAAATTCTGCAATCTGTGAACTATTTTCCATATTTGCTTATTTCTCCCTTTCTCTTTTTAAAACATTTGTGTGCTGGTTGCTGACATGCTGACATTTCACCAGTAAATTCTTCAGCATTTATTTTCTATGAACAGGAACATTCTTCCACATAAGCCAAAAAGAAGAAAACAAACTCATTGCCATTGAGTCAATTCCGACTCATAGTGACCCTGTAGGGCAGAGGGGAATTGTCTCCATAGAGTTTCCAAGGAATGCCTGGCGGATTTGAACTGCCAACCTTTTGGTTAGCAGTCATAGCACTTAGCCACTATACCACTGGGGTTTCCATTCTTATATACGGAACAGTGTAATTACCACTTTTAGAAGTTTAACACTTTGTCTAATATAGAATCTATATTCAGAACTCCTCAGTTGTTCCAATAATGTCCTTTATAGCTTCCCCTACCCCAATACCTCCCATGTATCTCAATGGCTCCTAGCAAACCCCAGTTCCAGATCTTGCTTTGCATCTGTTTAGTTTCTCTCTTTCGGATCCTACTAGACGGCGCTTGGCTTTTTGGCTTTATTTTGAAATAGTTTTACACCTTTTTTTACCTAGGCTTTTTGAATTTGATATTTTGAGTGTGGCCCTCCCCACCAACTTGGATTTGTCTGATTGTTTCCTTGTGATTAAATTCAGGTTAAATATTTACAGCAGGAATACCACACAGGTGCTAGATGTGTGTTTCTCAGTGCATCAGATCAGGAGGTACATGATGTCATTTTATACCATTATTGGTGATGATAACTTTGATCATCTTTAAGGTGGTAGTCTCCAGATTTCTCCTTTGTAAATATACCCTTTCCCTTCAAGATTAATACATCATCTGTGGGGACATTAGACTGTGTAACTATACTGCTTCTCTGACAATCTTTTATCCAGGGGTTTTAGCATCCATTAATGACCTTCAGTGGAGTTGACTATGACTTTCGTGTTGTTGTTACGTGCTGCCAAGTCAATTCCAACTCACAGTGACCCCATATACAATGGAATGAAAGGCTGGCTGATTCTGTACCACCCTCACAATCGTTGTTATGCTGGAGCTCCATGGGGCAGCCACTGTGCCAATCTGTCTCACTGAGGGTCTTCTGCTTTTTCACTGGCCTCTGCTTTACCAAGCATGATGTCCTTTTCCAGGAACTGATTCCTTCTGATAATATGTGCAAAGTATGAGAGGCAAAGTCTTGCCATCCTTGCCTTAAAGGAGATTCTGGCTGTACTTCTTCCAAGACAGATTTGTTCATTCTTTTGGCAGTCCGTGGTATCTTCAATATTCTTTGCCAACACCACAATTCAAAGGCATCAGTTCTACTTTGGTATTTTTTATTCATTGTCCAGCTTTCCCATGAATATGAGGCAGTTAAAAACACCATGGCTTGGGTTGGGCAAACCTTAGTTCTTTTTTTTTTTTTCATTTTCTTTTTTATTTAACATGACTGAGTGAAAATGTACATTCCCATATAAATTTACATGCCCACCTATATGCAGCTTCCACTGCTCTCCCTGTCCGGTGACAGCACACTATTCCTCTCTGCTCCATACATGTCTCATCCTCCCAACAGCCTCCTTTCTGCTCCTCTCCACCCACTCTCCTTCCTCCAGCCAGAGGTCAGCAGGATGATATCCTATAGATGCATAGAACAATAAAGTGCAACCAATATATGGTCACTCTGCATTGCCAAGTCCAGTCCATTCTTGTCCAAAGAGTGGACCTTTGTTACAATTTATGGGTAAAGGCAGCATCAGGGCTGGGGGCCATGCTCTCGGGAGAACCCCGTAACCGCTGGACCATCAATTGAGGTCTTTTAGTGGAGATCTCAGGATGCACCCCTTTTTACTCTAGTGTTGCCAGAGAGACTCAACCTAGTGAGCTCCATCGTGGCTATCACTGGTGGTGGCCGGGCACCATCCAGTTCTTCCAGTCCCAAGTCGATGAAGGCACCCACTCTTGTGGGTCTCTCTGTCTTCTAGGTTGTCTTTACCACATGTCATTTTGGTCCTCAGTGAGCATCCGTTCCTGCTGAGCTGGGACCATTTGCTGTGTCCTCGGATGGCAGCTTGGCAGCTTTTAAGGCCCCAGATGCCAGTCACCAATGTGGGGTGCAGAGAGCTTTCTTAGCAAAACGCTAGTTGTTCCAGTTGGCCTCGATTTTGCCTAAGAGCATGGTCCCCTGTGCCCCCTACCCCAGCTACTCTATCCTTGCAATATTGGGTTAAGATGGAAGGAGTACTCAAGTTATGCTGAAGTCCACTTAAAGTTGTTCTTGTTTCTAATGTGTGCTATCACCGCTTTCTCCCAACCAGATTTCTAGCAACTATCTAAACTAAACCCTCCCCCCTCCCCCTCCCTCTTTCCCCTCCCTTGCAGCTGTCAAAGAGTCTTTCTTCCATACACAAGTCTGTTTTTGAGATCTTATCGCAGAGGTCTCATACAGTATTTGTCCCTTTGTCGCTGACTACTTTCACTCAATATAATGTCTTCCAGTTGAAACCAGGTTAGGAGATTTTTCCTGGAATCATCGTTATTCTTTATCATTGTGTAGTGCTCCATTGAGTATATGTACCATAGTTTACCTATCCATTCTTCTGTTGTTGGGAATCTGGGTTGATTCCATCTTTTTGCTATCGTGGACTGCGCTGCAATAAACATTCTCATGCATGTGTCTGTTGGTGTGAAAGGCCTTGATTCTGTAGGGTATATTCCAAGTAGCGGAATTACTGGTTCAAATGGTGTATCGATATCCATTTTTTTAAGGAAGCACCAGATTGCTTTCCAAAGAGGATGGACCATTTTGCAACCCCACCAACAGTGTAGGAGGGTTCCACTTTCTCCACAGCCTCTCCAGCATTTGTTGTTTTGTGTTTTCTGGACAATGGCCAATCTAGTTGAGATGAGATGGTATCTCATTGTCGTCTTGATTTGAATTTCTTTAATAACTAAAGATCGTGAACATGTCCGCATGTGTTTTTTGGCTGTCTGGATCTCCTCTTTAGTGAAATGTCTGTCCATCTCCTTTGCCCATTGCTTAATTAGATGGTTTATCTTCTTCTTATTGATATTTTGTAGTATCTTATAGATTATGGAGATCAGGCGTCAAACCTTAGTTCTTAAAGTGACTAACACTTTAAAGAAGTCTTTTGCAGCAGATTTGCCAATGCAACAGGTCATTTTAATTTCTTGCCTACTGTTTCCACAGGTGTTGACTGTGGGTCCAAGCAAAATGAAGCACTTGACAACTTTATTTTTTTCTCTGTTTATCATGATGCTGCTTACAGGCCCGGCTGTGAGGATTTTTGTGTTCTTTAATTTGAGGTGTGTCTTAGGCTAGGGTTTCTAGAAAAGCCAAATCAGTGAAGTATATGAATGTATACACACAGAGAGAAATTTATGTCAAGGAAACAGTTCACATGGTTGTAGAGGTTGAAATTTCCCAAGTCTGTGGATCAGGATAGAGATTTCTCCTGATTCACGTAGCTGTGGGGGCTGATGAACCCAAGATTGGCAGGTCAGAGAGCAGGATCAGGAACAAGGAAAAAGCTAGAATGGCAGCTTATATTCAGATGCAGGCCAAAGGTTCAAGGAAAGTTCCTTTCAGTTGACTGGCTACTCACAGCTGACCCGACCACAGAAGCAATCACATACAAACACTAAGAATCATCATCCAGTCAAGATGACATACAATCTTGTAATCCACACTGAAGTCTGTGGTCTTCGATTTCATCAGTAAGTGTTTCAAGTCCTCTTCATTTTCAGCAAGCAAGTTTGTATCATCCACATAATGCAGGTTGTTAATGAACCTTTCTCTAATCCTGATGCCCCAGTCTTCTTCATATAGTCCAGCTTCTCGGACTATTTGCTCAGCACACTGATTAAGTATGGTGAAAGGATACAACAGAGGTGCAGACCTTTCCTGACTTTAAACCACTCAGTTTCCCCTTGTTCTGTTTGAACAACTGCCTCTTAGTCTATGTACAGTTTCCTCATGAGCAGAATTAAGTGTTCTGAAATTCTCATTCTTTTCAGTGTTATCTACAACTTCTTATGATCCATATAGTCAAATGTCTTCACATAGTCAATAAAACACAGGTAAGCATCCTTCTGGATTCTCTGCTTTCAGCCAAGATCCATCTGACATCAGTAATGACATCTTTGGTTCTGCAACCTCTTCTGAATTTGGCTTGAATTTCTGGCAATTCCCTGTCAGTGTACTGCTGCTACCACTGCTCTTCAGACAACTTTTACTTGTGTGTGTGGTATTAATGATACTGTTTGATAATTTCCACATTCTATTGGGTCACCTTTCCTTGGAATGGGCACAAATATGGTTCTCTTCCAGTCAGTTGGCCAGGTAGCTGTCCTCCAAATTTCTTCGCATAGATGAGTTAGCACTTCTAGTGTTACATCTGTTTGTTTAAACATCTCAGTTGGTATTTTGTCAATTCCCAGAGCCTTGTTTTTTGCCAATGTCTTCAGTGCAACTTGAACATCTTCCTTTAGTACTATCCATTCTTGATCATATGCTACCTCCTGAAATGACTCAATGTTGACCAGTTCTTTTGGGTATAGTGACTCTGTGTATTCCTTTCATCTTCTTTTGGTGCTTCCTGCATTTTTCAGTGTTTCGCCTACAGAATTCTTTTCTATTGCAACCCAAGGCTTGAATTTTTTCTTCAGTTCTTTCAGCTTGGGAAATGCTGAGAGTGTTCTTTCCTCTTGGCATTTTAATTCCAGGTCTTCACACATGTCATTATAACACTTACATAGTATAATAGCTTCTAGCATCACAACAATACACATGTCTCCACAGTGTGACAAACTGATTATAGTGGTTGAAAAATAGTGATTTTTCTAACACTTTCTACTTTTATTAGTTGATAATCTTCTATACCAGAACTGTTCTTCATAAGGGAGGCTGTTGACATATAGGAAGACTTGGTAAGGATGGAGAAGCTGCGATGGTCAGGACCAGGCATGATTCATTTCTGGGAACACCATATCCATGGAGGCTGCTCTACCAGTCAGCAGCCTAGGTACATGTCCCCATGGGACCATTTGCTCCTATGGTCTAAGAAGGGACCCCACCCTATACAACCATGGCCTCTTGGAAACCACCTGCAGGATCACCTACCCTCTGTATGCAGAAATGCACATTCTGTATCCAGAATGCACAAAAAAACTTACTGTGCATTCTTGCCCTGATTCCCTGGTTAGCACTGTCAACACACTTTAAATTCTGGAGCAGTTTTCCAGTTGCCTAGCCCAACTCTGTTGGACGGGACACTTTGATACAATGCAAATTCAGGCTGCCTGCTTGGCAGAGCAAATCAGTTCAGCATTTTCCAGCTACTCCTGGAGGAGAGATAAGACAGCCCTACTCAACAGCTGGCAGGCAAACACAGTACCTGCTCTGGGGTGGGCTGACTTCCTACTATATCGAAGCCCTTAGGCCACAAGAAACCAGAGCTTCTAAACTGGTAGTTAGTGTGAATCACTAAAGGAAGATTCTTTCTGATGAGATGATTCCCTCTTTAACTAAACCACATTAATAACACCGGAAATGGCAGAAGGTAACCTGAGTTAGCTTAATGGCAGAGGGATGTTTATTGGGAGTATCTAGGATTCTCTCACATATCCAGGCTTGAGAAAGGCAGAAGCCAAGGCAATTCTGGGCCCCTAGCAGCCTTCTTCTTCCTTCATGAGGCCATTAATGTGATTCTGCTTGTAGCTCTTCTAGCCTCTGGTCCCATTAGCTCAAATTCCCAACTTGCAGGAGAGGAAGTCTGATTGGTTAACTTTGTGTAAGGTATCTACCTTTGCTTCATTAAACTGTTGGCAAATGTGCCTATTGGGAACCCACCCCCCATGGGTGGGGAGAAATAGTTCACAAGGGTGCTGGACAGATATCCCAAGAGTCGTATGTCACAGAAATAAAGCACACAAATTCTCCGAGGCATGGGCAGATAAAAACTTTTGAGAAGAACAACTCCTAATCTCCCAACCTGCTGATTGGTAAGTCCTCTTATTGGATTGTTCCTTTTATCAATAAAAACAGCAAAGGGCAAAGCCTCGGCCCCACAGTGTGCTGGCCAGAGCTGAAGAATGGGACCAACAAGCCCCCATTACCAAATCCCATGGCTGGAGAGACAAGAGAAGGCAACTGAAAGTACAGTTCTGAGTGTCTGTGGGTATCTCAGGTTGAGGCTGGAATACCAGATGCTTATACAGCTCCAGAAGACGGGAAGCGACTCTTGGTCTCCAGACGGTAAGCTTTGACCAGCTTCTTGCCATCTTGTCCTCCTGTCACCTGATCCACTAAAGGACATATACCAAACCTTCCATTTTGGCCTCAAATCCCAGAGCCTCCTTGGTTCTTCCCACACAGAAGTGAGTTTGGGAGAAACACTAAGGGCAGCAACTTTGTGCAGCAGTGGCATTTGACACTGTCAAACCCCAAGGAAGATTCAGTTCTTCCCAGCCCTAGTTACCTAGGCCAATCATTAGGGAATCCTGGTTAGTGGCTGCTTCTCCTCTAAACCCCTAACCCAAACCAATCTTGTTGCCAATGAGTCAATTCCAACTCATAGCAATCTCATAGACAGAGTAGAGCTGCCCCATAGAGCTTCCAAGGAGTGCCTCTTGGATTTGAACTGTTAACCATCTAGTTAGCAGCTATAGCATTTAATCACTACACTACAGAGTTTCCTCTAAACCCCTAGACCTTGCAAAAATCAAAATACTAAATAAACACTTACCTGTTCATGAGAAGTATATTTTCTCCCAGCAGTGACCTGACATTTTCACAATATGGGCTGGGCACACATCACCCTGCAACCACCCCAGCCCAGGTAGATACTAAGAAAACCAAACTTACTGTTTGAGTTGATTCTAACTCATAGTGACTCTATGGACAGAGTAGAACTGCCCCAAAGAGTTTCCAAGGAGTGCTGGGCAGATTTGAACTGTCAACTTTCTGGTTAACCGCTGTAGCACGTAACCACTGTGTCATCAGTGTTGCCCAGGTATGTGTTAGTCAACGCAAAGGCAGTCCGAGCAGAAGACTGTTTTTCACCTACCTGCCCATGATAGAGGATCCTGCATTGGCTGGGTGCAAACTGCTGAGATAGAATCCCCCCAGCTTGCTAATGGGTACGTCTCCTTGTTGGATTGTTCCTTTTATCAATAAAAATAATGTTCCTCTTTATCCCCATTAATTTTCTTGCTCTTAAATGCTTGTTTGGTATTAATATTGTTAGTCCAACTTCCTTTTGTTAGTATTTGTCTAGAATATCTTATCCTGCCTCTCATTTGCAACCTTTCTGTGACTTTATGTTTTAGGTATATCTTCTATGAAAAGCCTATACCAAATTTTTTTTAAAAACTTAATTTGAGAGTTGCCTTTAACGGTGGTGTAGTGTTTAATAGCTATGGTTGCTAACCAAAAGGCTGTTAGTTTGAATCCACCAGACACTCCTTGGAAACTCTATGGGGCAAGTTTGATATGTTCATCTTTATTGTTATTACTGGAGACCCTGAGTAGTACAGATGGTTGAGTGTGGAATTACTAGCTGAAATGTTGGCTGTTCAAATCCACCCAGAGGCAACTTACAAGTTGTTGTTGTTAAGTGCTGTTGAATTGGTTCCAGCTTATAGTGGCCCTACACACAACAGAACAAAACACTATCCGATCTTGGGCCATGTCTGCGATCATTTTTATGCTTAAGCCCACTGTTGTGGCCACTGTTAATCCGTCTTGTCAAAGGTCTTCCTCTTTTTTGCTGACCCTCCACTTTACCAAGCATGATGCCCTTCTCCAGGGACTGATCCTTCCTGATAATATGCCCAAAGTATGTAAGATTCAGTCTTGCCATCTTTGCTTCCAAGGAGCACTCTGGTTGTACTTCTTCCAAGACAGATCCTTTTTTTCGTTTAGTGGTCCATGGAACATCCAACATTCTTCTTCAACACCACTGTTCAAAGGCATCAATTCTTCTTTTGTCTTCTTTGTTCATTGTCCAGCTTTCACATTCACATGATGAAATTGAAAATACCATGGCTTGGGTCAGGTGCACCTTAGTTTTCAAGGTGACATCTTTACTTTTGAATACTTTAAAAAGATCCTTTGCAGCGTATTTTCCCAATGCAATGCATCTTTTGATTTCTTGACTATTGCTTCCAAGGGCATTGATTGTGGACCCAAATAAATGAAATCCTTGATAATCTCAATCCTTTGTCCATTAATGATGATGTTACTTACTGGTCCAGTTGTGAGGATTTCTGTTTTCTTGATATTGAGGTGTAATCCCTACTGTAGGCTGTGGTCCATGATCTTCATCAGTGTTTCAAATCTTCACTTCCAGCAAGTAAGCTGTTGTCTGCATAATTCAGGTTGTTAATGAGTCGTTCTCCAATCCTGACACCTTGTTCTTCTTCATATAATCCAGCTTCTCTGATTATTTGCTCATTCCACAGATTGAACAAGTATGGTGAAAGGATACAATCCTGATGCACATCTTTCCTGACTTTAAACTATGCAGTGTCCCCTTGTTTTGTTCTCACAACTACCTCTTCATCCGTATACAGATTCCTTAAGAGCACAATTAAGTGTTCTGAAATGCCCATTCTCCACAATGTTAGCCATAATTTATTATGATCCACACAGTCAAATGCTTTTGCACTGTCAATGAAATACAGGTGAATATCTTTCTGGTGTTCTCTGCTTTCAGCCCAGGTCCTTAGAAGTGGGGCCTGGCAAGGTACTTCCAAAAGGTCACAGTCTCAAAAAACCTGTGAAATGTAGTTTTACTCTGCACACATGGGTCATTATGAGTTAGAATTGACTCAAAGGCAACTAACAACAATAACTTTGTGATCACTGCTGCATTTAGACTTACTTTTACCATCTTATTTGTATTTTATATTTGCTATATTTTTTCTTTGTTTTTTTTTTTTCCCTCTTTCATACCTCGAAGAATCAAATGATGCAGTGCACTGGGAAAACCTGCTGAAAAAGACCTCTTTGAAGTGTTAAAAAAAAAGAAAAAGCAAAGACATCACCTTGAAGACTAAGGTGCATTTGACCTCAGCCATAGTGTTCTCAGTCACGTCATATGCATGTGAAAACTGGACGATGAATAAGGAAAGCAGAAGAATTGTGGTGTTGGTGAAGAATACTGACTGCCAAAAGAATGAACAGATCTGCCTTGGAAGAAGTACAGCCAGAATGCTCCTTAGAAGCAAAGATGGCAAGACTGTTTCACATGCTTTGGACAGAATATCAGGAGGGGCTGATCTCTGGAGAGGGACATCATGCTTGACAAATTAGAAGGTCAGAGAAAGAAGACCCCTACCAAGATGGATTGACACCATGGCTACAACAACAGGCTCAAGTGTAACAATGATGATGAGGATGATGCGGGACTGGATGGTGTTTTGTTGTGTTGTACGCAGGGTTGCTTTGAGTTGGACGCAATTTAATGGCACCTAACAACAACAACATAGGATTGATAGTTTTTTTTTCTTTTTTTAATTCTCTTCATTCTTTTCTCTACTGGTTTGCAATTCTATTTCTAGAGAAATAAGAGTTGTCCTCAGCTTTTTTTAAATGAATATTCTACTTAATAAAACTAAAGTTAATCTCTATTTCTATTCTTCCCCTAAATGATAGGATCTTAGAAAGCAAACCAATCTCTTTCATCTTTCATGTTATTTATTGATTAATATCTTAGTTCCACTACATTTTATACCCTTTCAACATAGTCATTATTATTACTACTAACTTATTAGCATTATTTTAATCATTAATGCCTATTTAGATTTACCTACATATTTACCAATTTCTTTGCTCACTATTGCTTCTATTAACCCAAGTCTTCCTTTTAGGTTCAGTTTTCTTCTCGCTGAACTACATGCTTCAGAATTTCTTTCAGCACAGATCTGTGAATAGTAGATTAGATTTGTATCTGAAATTGTCTTTATTTTAAACTTCCTATTGAATGACAGTTTTCTCTACATAGGATTCTAAGTTGGCAGTTATTTTCCTTCAACATTTTGAGACAGTAATTACTTATCTGCTAGTTTCTATTGCTCCTAATGATAAATCTGCTGTCTTATTGTCATTCTGCTTAACTTTGAAGACTTTTATCTTCTGTGTTCTGCAATATCACTACAATGTGTTTAGGTATAAATCTTTATCTACTCTGTTCAGGAATCCAGTTATGCTTCTTTGGCTTCTCCATTCGGTACTAGAAAATTCTGTACCATTTTATCTTCATATATTGCTTCTCACCTTTTTCACTGATCTGGATTTCTAATGTCTTTATTGGACCTTTTCATTTTATCCCTTGTATTTTTAAACTTCTCATTCAAACTTCCGTGACTTAATTCTGTGAACTGCATTTTGGGTAATTTCTAAGATGTCTTTGGATTTACTAATTTTCTCTTCAGTAATGTCAGTTGTTTAAACCCTCCAAACGAGTTGTTTTAATTTAAACATTTTCTTTCTAGAACTTATATTTTGTTCTCTTTCAACTCTTTTTTTTTCTCACTGTACCTTACTCATGCATCTTGGATTTCATTCCATTCTTTATTTTTGAAACATTTCACATACATGTTTCAAGTCTTTTTCCTATTTTAATTTGTTAACTGAGTTCAATGTATTGTTTTTGTTGACTATCTTGTAGTGGTTCAGTTCTTCTACTGGTCTGTAGTTTTTGACTGTGAATTCATCTGTAGCTGGACTCAGTTTCTATGGGAAACTTGCATGTCTGCAGCCTTGGAGGCATCATATCAAGCAATTTTGTCTCCGTGAAGCCCTACAAGTTTCACCATTTCCAGACTGTTAACTGAGTTCAATGCATTGTTTTTGTTGACTGTCTTGTAGTGGTTCAGTTCTTCTATTGGTCTGTAGTTTTTGACTGTGAATTCATCTGTAGCTGGACTCAGTTTCTATGGGAGACTTGCATGTCTGCAGCCTTGGAGGCATCATATCAAGCAATTTTGTCTCCGTGAAGCCCTACAAGTTTCACCATTTCCAGACTTATATTTTCCTTGTCATTTTCTTAAATTGCGGTTTCTATGCTTTGTGAGTACACAAATTGGTAATCTACACCCATATTTGGCACAGGATTAGAGCTCTGGTTTCTCACAGATGATTCTTTTCCCACCTGTAGACCCAGAAAGAGGACAAATTTCTCACTTCTGTTAGTGAATGAGATTTTCTGGTTCTGTTACATTGTTCCTGTTATGGGATAGCTTTTATGGCCTCTAACTTTACGAAGGGGGCTCAGTTCCAAGTAGTCCACACTACACAGAACTCTGGGGCCTGCTCTTCTGTCCTTATCAGGGTGAGATTACCCAGAAAGGAAGATAACACACTGCTTTACTTGTGCTTACTTGCTAATCTGTAGTGAATAATTTTACATAGGTGAAAACAGGTGAAACTATGTACTACAGATTAGTAAGTAAGCACAAGTAATCTCATGCTTACCTTGCTTGTTAGGTAACCCATCCCTGTCAGGGATTGTAAATTTGAAAAGAGGCTTTGATATTGTAGGAAAGTGCTGTGGGGATGGGAGACAGACAAACGCCAGCAATACCTAGAAGCAGAATCTTTAGATGCGGTGAAACTCATGTGCAGTTGTTCACTACAGATTAGTAAGTAAGCACAAGTAAGTCCGTGCCTACCTTGCTTGGTAGATAATCTACCACTGCAGGTAAGCACTATGCTTACCTTGCCCACTGGGTAATCTACCCTTAGTCCTTATTACTATTAAACTTAGTTCTAATGACAAATTACTGGTTCTAAGGCCTCTGTGAGTAACCTCTGATCACTTTGGCTTTGAGTTTTCTTTCCTTTCCTGGTACTTACGTATTTTCCTTTGTTGCTCAAAAATAACTGTAAGCTTTCAATTGTTATGTTTTATATATTTTTAAAGTTACAGTGTGTGTAAAGGTATTCATGCAATTAGAAAGTTTATACTTCTAGAGGGGGATATCTTCCCCTGTCAGTTCAGCCTTCCATATTAACTTTGAGTTCTCTTGTATTTTTGCATTTATAAGTTCAGTTTATCTCTCCCACTAGGTCATGAACTCCTTTAAAGGAAGAGAACATTTCCTATTCAAATTTCTGTCTCACTCAAGCACCTAGCCCATGGTTCTGCACTGAGTAGGTCCTCAGTAAACGTTGTTTTTCTTCTCTTCCTGTTTTTACTTTCACCAACCTCAGTATTCAAGGGGATGAAAAACAGATTTGTCTTTGCTACGGGCATTTAAAGTTCCCAGGCAGTCTGTTCAGCCTTCAGTATTGCTCATCTGAATTTCATTATTCATGAACAACATCTTCCTCAATCACCCTCAAGGACAAGTCATCATCTATTAGACCAATGTTTCTCAAACTGCAGGTTGCACTCCATTAGTGGGTCATGAAATCAATTTAATGAAATAGAATAAAATAGAAAATAAAATACCAGTATGCATCACATATGTAAGTATAGGTATTGTTTAATGAAACTTTTATTTCAAGTCTTTATGTGTGTGTGAGTGCATGTATTTGTGCAAGGTCATGATGCAGAATGCATTTCAGGCTGTGGATCAAGGGCTTGATATCTGAGAGTCACTGAATGGACTATTCTCACCCAAGACCTTACTCAACCTACTATCCATTTCCAGCAGGCTCAACTTCAAGAGCAAAGATTAATTGCAAAGCCAGGAAAACTCACACATATGAGATCTGACAACTAAGTCTCTGAACTTAATTGTTCTAAGTGCTACATACCTCATTGTTGAATATCACTATGGTCACTTTGAAAGTACTACCCATGGGAAGCTATGTCCTGACACCAGCACCTAGTCTACCTTTCAAAGCAGTTTTGGAACTGTTTTTCTGGAATGGGCATTGCACATGGTAGCAAGGTGGCACTTAATTGTGAACTTAATTGTATAGTTGTCTATGAGAGAGTTTTTAGCTAGTAAACAAATAACTATGGTGGAACACCCTCGCTACTCACCTGATCTGGCCACCAATGACTTTTTTCTTTACCCAAAGATAAAGGAACTATTGACAGGAAAACATTTTGATGGCATTTGGGACATTGAGGGTAATATGATGACAGCTCTGATGGCCACTTCAGAAAAATAGTTCCAAAATTGCTTTAAAGGGTGGACTAGGTGCTGGCATTGGTGTATAGCTTCCCAAGGGGAGTACTTCAAAGGTAACTGTAGTGATATTCAGCAATGAGGTAGGTAGCACTTTTTCTAGGATTAGTTTGTGAACTGTATTGTCAGTTCTCGTACGAAGTTCTTGGAGAATGACATTATGCCCCAGGGCAGATAGAGGGTCCTACAAAGGTCCACATTACCCTGAATTAGAGGCCCCACAAATAGCCAAGGATTTCCAGTGAGTCCTGTGATTCACAGATACTCCCTGTGTACGGGGCCCCCACGTTTTACCCTAATATCCCTTCCTCAACTCCCTGAGAAGGCCTTTTTGCAGACCTCTGAGAGCTTCAAATGCTGCTTCCCCAGAGTCTTGACCCCTAGATAACTCCTTGAACTTGGCTCTCAAGGCTGCTGTATAATATCCACCTGGGAGGACACTTGGGCAATTACTCCCCTGCACTTAGCTCCCAGGAAATTACCATCTGTAGAACTCCCCTACATTGTCTAGAAGGTGGAAGTGCCAGCTGGAAAGACTGCATTATGAACATCAGCATCGTTATTGAGAAGGGCCTCAGCACTGGTTTCTACTCTGCATCATCTTGAATATCTACAAATTGCAAAAAATTCAGCCTTTTTCATATACAATGAGCCCTGATGTGAAAGGACTTGAGTGTCATTTAACGTCCATATTTGGTGTCTCCTAAAGTCAAAAAACAAAAGAAAGGACAATTATCTCTCTAAAAAGCTAATAAACTGACATTTCTTGAGCTCCTGCTTATAATAGGTACTTTTACATACATTCGTTCACCTAATCTTTATAGCAACGAGTATTCCCATTTTACACATAAGGAGATTGTGGGTCAGAGAGGTTAAATGACTTGATCAAAGTCACCTAGCTAGTCAGTGGTTGTTGAGCTGAGATTTGTACCCTAGTATTACAGATTCTTGGCCTGGGTATTAAGCTACACTTCCATACAGTTTTTCAATCAAGACATCTCCCTGCCAGTGGACATAGATTCCAGGACTGATTCATGCAGTCAGTGCCTTCTCTGCATGGCTGGCTTAAGAAGTCAAATGATCCAGATTTGGATGCCTGCTCCTGGGCTATCTCACTGTGTATACTTGGGTAGGTCACTGACCTCTCTGAGCCTCAGATTCTTAGACTAACTCCCTGCTGCAAGGATGACACAAAATGTCATCAAAGCATATTGATGACATACCTGCAATCCAGCCATCCACTCTCACTTTGCCCAACTAACTTCTCATCCTGTAGATGGCAGATTAATTTATTTGGGGAGGCCTCACGTGACTAAACATACCCTATGCTTTTCTTCTATGGCACTTTGGAGGTTGTTTACTTTCCATACATAGTGGGAGTGGCTACTTGTGGTTTAATATGTGTCTCCCTCATTGGAATGGAAGTTTGATGACAAGTAACACATGTTTCAGCAGCCCCTGTATCTGTATCAGCAGTGCGTTCCTAAGCAGTGTTCCACGGTAGGGATGCACCATGGTTTGTTTTAACATTCACTCATGGAAGGACACATGGGTCATTTCCAATTTTTTGCTACTACAAAGAAAACTTCTGTAAACATTTATGTAAAAGTTTTTGCATGATTGTAAGTTTTAATTTTTCTGGGGTAGATACCCAGGAGTACAATTTTGGGGTCATATGGTAGCTACATCTTTTTTTTTTTTAAGCAACTGTCAAACTGGTTTTCACAGTGACTCAACTACTTTATACACTGACAGCAATACATGAGTAATCCAGTTTCTCCACACCCTCTCAACATTTGGTATTGTCACAATTTTTCAGTTTAGTCATACTAACAGGTGAGTAGAGATATATCATCATGGTTTTAATTCATATTACTCTTATGACTATTGATGAATGCCCTTTCAGGTTCTTATTTGCCATCTGTGTATCCTCTGAGTTGATGCCTCTTAGTATCTTTGACTATTTTTAAATTAGGGTGCTTTTTACTGTGGAGTTTTAAGAGTTCTTTATATCTTTATATATTCTGCAGCCCTGGTGGCACAGTAGTTGAGTACTTGGCCACTAATCAAAAGGCTGGCAATTTGAATCCACCAGCTGCTTCTTAGAAACCCTATGAGGCAGTCTCCCTGTGTCCTGTAGGGTCACTATGAGTCAGAAATGCCTTGATGCAATCAGTTTTATATATTCTAGATACTAGTCATTTGTTGAATGTACTTTATCCTAGTATATAATTTGTCTTTTCATCCTCTTAATGGGGTCTTTTGCACAGGAAAAGTTTAAAATTTTTATAACATCTAGTTCATTATTCTTTTTTCCTTGTATCATCTGGTGTCAACGCTAAGAACTCTGGCTAGCCTACCATCTTTTCTACAAGGCATACAGTTGCATGTATTACATTGAAGTCTATGATCCATTTTGAATTAATTTTTGTGTAAGGTGTGAGGCATAGGGCAAGGTCTATTCTTCTTTTATGGCCTATGGATGTCCACCTGTTTCAGCACCATTTGTTGAAAAGCAACTGACAACTGTCAGCCCCCTGCATTTCTCAGGGCATGCAGCCAGGTACCTGTGCCTACACCAGTCACCCCTGACCATGTAGTACTGTAGGAAAAAGCCTGCACCGCACACTTGGTGACTGAATACCTGGGCACCTGAGCAGAATACTACATAAAAGTAAACAGATGCCTGAGCTTAGCCTGCCTAGTAACAGCTCTAACCATCCAGTGACAGGATGTTAAAGCCTCAGAAACACCAATAATCAAACTAGCTCACATGACCAGCCTATTTTAGCATTTCAAAACAAAACAAGAAGCTGGAACACAGTCTAAATGCCACAGTAAGCATACATAAAATAAGTACAACTTACTGATGGCTCAGAGACAACAGTCAGTATCAAATCACTTAGAAAAGCAGACCACAATGGCTCTCAAAAATCTCTCACGACAAAGAATTAAGAAATTTTCCAAATGAAGGGTACTTCCTGGAATTATTGGAGATAGAATACAAAACATTAATATTTATAATGCTTGAAGAGATCAGGAGAGAATAATAACAAACTGAACAGGCTGCAAGAAAGCTAGAGAAACAGCATACAGAAATTCAGATTAATAATAATATTAAAGAATTAGACAATTCTACAGAAAGTAAAAGGAACAGAACTGAGGCAATGGAAGCCAGAATTAATGAGACTGAAGATTAAACACTTGACATCAACGTATTTGATGAAAAATCAGATTAAAAAAATAAAGAAACACTAAGAACTATGTGGGACTCTATCATACGGCAAAATCTACAAATGGATTGGAGTATCAGAACAGAAGGGATAACAGAAAATACAAGAATTGTTGAAGATTTGGTGACAGAAAACTTCCCCAATATCATGAAAGATGAGAAGATATCTATCCAAGATGCTCATCACCTTATGTGATCCACATAAGGTAGATCACAAAATAAAGACACCAAGACATATTATAATCAAACTTACCAAAACTGAAGATAAGGAGAGAATTTTAAAGGAAGTTAGGGACAAATGAAAAACTATATAAGAGAGTCAATAAGACTCAGCTCTCAGACTACTCAGCAGAAACTCTGAAGGCAGGAAGGCAATAGGTTGACATATACAAAGTCTTGAGTGAAAAATATTGTCAGCCTACAGTGATGGTTCCAGTAAAATACTCTCTCAAATATGATGGCAAAATCAGGACATTGCCA
This sequence comes from Heterohyrax brucei, assembly GCA_028571685.1. NCBI lineage: Eukaryota > Metazoa > Chordata > Mammalia > Hyracoidea > Procaviidae > Heterohyrax > Heterohyrax brucei. Next base: position 31,603,852 of record CM053154.1, read on the forward strand.
GTTAAACAGAAGTTTAGAGAATTTGTAAAAATTAAACCAGAATTACAAGAAATACTAAAGCGAGTCCTTTGGTTAGAAAATCAATAACATCAGATAACAACCCAAGGCTAGAATGCAGGATGGAGCAAACAGATATCAATCCAGATAGGGAAATCACAAAAACAAATCAAAGCTCAAACACTGAAAATAGGGAAACAGAGATGTCATCATGTAAAATACAACAATATTAAAACAAAGAGGACCAAAAAATGTAGTCATATATCTTTCATGTGGAGAGAAAATTAAGACAATAAAAAAAATTAAAGACAGTTTTAAATTTTAGAAAAATTGGAGTAAATATTATGGTAATCACAAGGGAGACTAACAATCTTACACATCAAAACAAAAAACAAGAAAAACATGAAGACTCAGAAAGTATAAAACCAACAACAATGAAAACCATAGAAACCACATAAAGAAAAATGACTATGCACAGAAAATGAAATTGAACAAAGAAACTGTCAAACATATACACACAAAAGGCATCAGTATGACAGCACTAAACCCATACCTATCAATAATTATGCTGAAATGCATTAAATACACAAATTTAATTGCATTAAATACAAAGAGACAGAGAGTGGTAGCATAGATAAGAAAACACAATCTATCTATATGGTGTCTATAAGAGACACACCGTAGACTTAAAGACCCAAACAAACTAAAACTCAAAGGATGAAAAAAATGTATCAAGCAAACAACACTCAAAAGAGCAGGAGTGGTAATATATATGTATCTATTTTTATTATTATTTTTTATTTAATATGACTGAGCAAAAATGTACATTCCCGTATAAATTTACACGCCCATCTATATGCAGCTTCCACTGCTCTCCCTGCCCGGTGACAGCACACTGTTCCTTGCTGCTCCATACATGTCTCATCTTCCCAACATTCTCCTTCCCCTCCTCTCCACCTACTCTCCTTCCTCCAGTCAGAGGTCAGCAGGATGATATCCTATAGATGTATAGACCCATAAAGCGCATCCAATATATGGTCACTCTGCATAGCCGAGTCCAATCCATTCCTGGACCTTCAGTATGATTTATGGGCAAGGGCAGCATCAGGGCCAGGGGCCAGGCTCCCAGGGGAACCCCAAAACTGCTGGACCATCAATTGAGGTCTTTTAGTGGAGATCTCAGGATGCACCCCTTTTTATTCTAGTGTTGCCAGAGAGACTCAACCTAGTGAGCTCCATCGTGGCTATCACTGGTGGTGGCCAGGCACCATCCAGTTCTTCTGGTCCCAAGTCGATGTAGGCACCCACTCATGTGGGTGTCTCTATCGTCTGGATTGTCTTTACCCCATGTCATTTTGATCCTTGGTGAGCACCCGTTCCTGCTGAGTTGGGACCATTTGCAGTGTCATCGGATGGCAGCTTGGCAGCTTTTAAGACCCCAGACGCCACTCACCAATGTGAGGTGCAGAGGGCCCTCTTAGCGAAACGCTAGTTGTGCCAATTGGCCTCAATTTCACCTAAGAGCATGGTCCCATGCCCCCTACCCCAGCTACTCTGTCCTTGCAATATTGGGTTAAGATGGAAGGAGTATTCAAGTTATGCTGAAGTACACTTAATATTGCTCCTGTTTCTAATGTGTGCTATCACCGATTTCACCCAACTAGATTTCTAGCAACTGTCTAATCTAAACCCTCCTCCCCTCCCCTCCCTTGCAGCTGTCAAAGAGTCTTTTCTTCTATACATAAGTCTGTTTTTGAGATCTTATCGTAGAGGTCTCATACAATATTTGTCCTTTTGTCACTGACTACTTTCACTCAACATAATGTCTTCCAGTTGAAACCAGGTTAGGAGATGTTTCCTGGAATCATTATTCTTTATCATTGCATAACTCTCCATTGAGTATATGTACCATAGTTTACCTATCCATTCTTCTGTTGTTGGACACCTGGGTTGATTCCATCTTTTTGCTATCGTGGACTGTGCTGCGATAAACATTCTTGTGCATGTGTCCATTGGTGTGAAAGGCCATGATTCTGTAGGATATATTCCAAATAGTGGAATTACCGGGTCAAATGATATATCTATATCCATTTTTTAAAGGAAGTGCCAGATTGCTTTCCAAAGAGGATGGACCATTTTGCAACCCCACCAACAGTGTAGGAGAGTTCCACTTTCCCCCTGGCCTCTCCAGCATTTGTTGTTTTGTGTTTTTTGGATCATGGCCAACCTTGTTGGGGTGAGATGGTATCTCATTGTAGTCTTGATTTGAATTTCTTTAATAACTAAAGATTGTGAACATGTCCACATGTGTTTTTTGGCTGCCTGGATCTCCTCTTTAGTGAAATGTCTGTCCATCTCCTTTGCTCATCACTTAATTGGATGATTTATCTTCTTCTTATTGATATTTTGTAGTATCTTATAGATTATGGAGATCAGGTGTCAGTCTGACACAGAGTTGCCAAATACTTTTTCCCATTCTGTAGGTGTCCTTTTAATTCTATTAATAAAGCATTTGGATGAGCAAAAGTGTTTGATTCTTAATAGTTCCCATTTATCTATTTTCTCTTCTGTTGATTGAGGTTTGTTTGACAGATTTTGGAGTCTGTCTACATTGTGTATTAAAACTTCCATTGTTGTTTCTATCTTTTCTTGGATGAGCTTTATCATTTTAGGTTTGATATTTAGGTCTTTTATTTAGTTGGGAGTTGGTTTTTGTATAAGGTGTAAGATATGGACCTTGTTTCAGTTTATTGCAGATGGATATCAGGAGTGGTAATATTAATGTCTGATAAAATAGACTTTAAAGTAAAATTCACCATAATGGATATGGAAAGACACTGTAATGAATAAAGGGTCAGTATACCAGGAGGGCATAGCCACATCAAATATTTGCTTATCCAATGATAGGGCTCCTAAGTACATAAAGTGAAGTGTAACAGCATTGAAACAAGAAGCAGAAAGCTCCACAGTAACAGATTTCAACACATCATTTTTACAAAAGACAAAACATCCAGAGAAAAGCTCAATAAAAACACAAAAGATCTAAATGCAACAATCAACCAACTTGACTTCATAGACATATACAGAACACTTTTGCAATAATGGCTAATTATACTTTCTTCTCTAATACACATGCAACATTGTCCAGATACACTACATACTAAGCCACAAAAAAAGCCTTAACAAATCCAAACCATCAAAATATTGCAAAGCATCTTTTCAGACCAGAAAGCCATAAAGGTAGAAATCAATAACAGAAAAAGCAAGTAAAAAATTCAACACATGGAAGTTGAACAATATCTTGCTCAAAAACTACTAGGTTGTAGAAGAAATCAAGGACAGAATGAAGAAATTCACAGAATCAAGTGAGAACAAAAACATATCCTATCAGAACCTTTGGGACACAGCGAAAGCAGTGCTCAGAGTTCAATTTATTGCAATAAATGCACACATCCAAAAGAAGAAGGGGCCAAATCAAAGCATTAACACTACAACTTCAGCAAGTAGAAAGAACAGCAAAAGACTCCTTCAGGTACCAGAAGAAGCCAAATAATAATAATTAAGGCAGAACTAAAGGAATTAGAGAACAGAAAAACCACTGAAAAAGTTAGTGAGACCAAAAGCTCATTCACTAAGAAGATTAACAAGATCAATAAACTACTGGCCAAACTAACAAAAGATAAACAGGAAAGAAAGATAATCACCTGAATAAGAATCGAGATGGATGATACCACAGCAGACTCAACTGAAATTAAAAGAATCTTAACAGAATACTATGAAAAGTTGTACTTAAAAAATTTTTAAAACCTAGAGGAAACAGACAAATTTCTAAAAACACACTACCTACCTAACCTAACACAAGGAGAGGTAGAAGAGTAAAATAAACTCCTAACAATAGAAGAGATTGAAAAGATAATTTAAAAACTTCCAACCAAAAGAATCTCTGGCCTTCATGGTTTCACTGGAGAAGTCTAACAGACTTTCAGAGAAGAGTTAATACCACTATTTCTAAAAGTATTTCAGAGCATAGAAAATGATGGAGTACTCCCAAACTCACTCCTATGATCACATCATCTACAAATAGAGATACTTTTACTCTTTCCTTACCAATTTGGATGCTCTTTCTTTTTCTAGCCTGATTTCTCTGGCTACAAAGTAGCCAAGTAACCCTGATACCAAAACCAGGTGAAGACACCACAAGGAATGAAAATTACAGACCAGTATCTCTCATGAACTTAGATGAAAAAATCCTCAGCAAAATTCTAGCCAATAGAATTAAAAAACAGAACAAAAAAAAATAATTCACCATAACCCAGTGAGATTCCTACCAGGTATGCACGGTGGTTCAGAACTAGAAAAACCATCAATGTCATCGATATAAATAAAAGAACCACTTGATTTTATAAACTTATGCAGACAAGGCATTTGACAAAGTCCAGCACTCACTGATATTAAAAACTCTCATTGAAATGGAAATAGAACAGAAAGACCTCAACACAATAAAGGGCATTTACACAAAGCCAACAGCCAACATCATCATAAATGAAGACAGTCTGAAAGCATTCTCCTTAAGAACAGGAACCAGATATGAATGCCCTTTATCACCACTTCTAGTCAATATTGTCCTGGACTTTGTAGCCAGAGCAATTAGGCTAGAAAAAGAAAAGCATCCAAATTGGTAAGGAAAAAGTAAAAGTATTTCTGTTTGTAGATGAGATGATCTTATACACAGAAAATATGACAGAATCCACCAAAAAAGTAACTACTAGAACTAATAGAAGAGTTCACCAAAGAATCAAGATACAAGAAAAACATACAAAAATCAATTGCATTCCTCCACACCAACAAAGGGAATATTAAAGAGGAAATCACCAAATCAACACCATTTAAAAAAGCCTCAAGATGATAAGATACTTAGGAATAACTCTAATCAGAGACATAAAAGGAGTAAATCTAACAAAGAAAACTAAAGACACTACTGCAAGAAAACAAGAGAGACCTCCAGAAGTGGAAAAACTTACCTTGCTCATGGAAGACTCAACATTGTGAAAATGACTATTCTTCCCAAAGTGATCTATAGCCACAGTGCAATTCCTATCCAAATTCAGTGGCATTTTTAAATGAGATAGAGAAACCAATTACTAACTTCACATGGAAAATGAAAAAGCCTTAGATAAGCAAAGCATTACTGAAGAAGAAGAACAAAGTGGGAGGCCTCATGCTACCTGACTTTAAAACCTATTACACTGCCACTGTCGCCATGAGTTGGATTCGACTCGACGGCACTTGGCTTTTGGTAGTCAAAACAGTTTCTGGTACTGGTACAACAAAGAGTGATTGGTCAATGAAACACAAGAATCTAAAAATAAAAATCATCCATCTATGAGCCGCTGATATTTGACCAAGGCCCAAAGCAGATAAATTGAAGACAATCTCTTTAACAAATGGAGTTGGCATAACTGAACATCCATCTGCAGAAAAATGAAACAAGACCCGTATTTCATACCTTGCACAAAAACTACCTCAAAATGGATTAAAGACCTAAATATAAAATCTAAAACAATAAAGATCACAGGAGAAAAAATACAGGCAATGCTGGGACAAATAGAAACTAAACATTACTAACAATGCACAAACACTAGAAGAGAAAATAAATAACTGGGAACTCCTAAAAATCAAACATTTATGTTCCTCCAAAGTTACCACCAAACAAGTAAAAAGATGACATATAGACTGGGAAAAAATTTGGGGCTACAACACGTCTGATCAGCACATAATCTCTAAAATCTACAAGATACTACAAAATCTCAACAACAAAAAAAGACAAGCCAACCGAAAAGTGGGCAAAGGATATAAACAGGTACTTCACCAAAGAAGATATTCAGGTGGCTAACAGATATATGAGGAAATGCTCACAGTAATTAGCCGTTAAACCAAAAAAACCAAACCCATTGCCATCGAGTCAACTTTGACTCATAGTGACCCTACAGTCAGGATAGAACTGCCCCATAGAGTTTACATGCAGTGCCTGGTGGATTTGAACTGCTGACTTTCTTGATTAGTAGCTGTAGAACTTAACCACAATGCCACCAGGGTTCCCATTAGAGAAATGCAAATAAAAATTACAATGAGATACCATCTCACTCCAACAAGGCTGGCATTAATCTAAAAAACACAAAATAATAAATGTTGGAGAGGTTGTGGAGAGACCAGAACACTTATACACTGTTACTAAGAATGTAAAATGGTACAACTGCTTTGGAAATCAATTTAGCACTTTCTTAAAAGGCTATGTATACAAATACAATACAATCCAGCAATCCCACTTCTTGGACTACATCCTAGAGAAATAAGAGTGCCACACAAATTGATACAAGCACCCCAACGCTCATTGCAACACTGTCCACAAAAGCAAAAAGACAGAATCAACCTAAGTGTCCACCACTGGATGAACGGATAAATAAACTATGATATAGTCACACAATGATCAAGAACAGCAATAAATTTGGGAAACATCTAACAGCATGGAGGAATCAGAAGGCATTATGCTGAGTGAAATTAGTTGCAAAAGGACAAATACCATACAAGACCACTATTGAAAGGACTCAAGAAAAGGTTTAAACACAGAAGAAAACAGTCTTGTGGTTACAAGGGTATAGAGGATGGAAAGGGGGTATTTGCTGATTTGATACTACATAAGAATTATTTGGAGTGAAGGGAGGGATAACAGAGTAGAGAAGAAGTTAGCACAACTGGACTAAACTGAAAGCTAGGAAGTTTCCTAAAAATAACCCAATACTTCAAGGGGTCTTGGGACCATGATTTCAGTGACATCTGGGTCAACTGGCATAAAGTTTATGGAGAAAATGTTCTGTATCCCATTCTGGTGAGTAGTGTCTGGGTCAAAAACAGCAAGTGGCCATCTGAAAAGCATCAATTGGTCTCAATCCATCTGGAGCAAAAGATAATGAAGAACATTAAAGACATAAAGAAAATATGAGCTGAAGAGACATAAAGAACCACATCAGTATGAGATCAGAAAAATTAGATGATGCCTAGCTACCACCAATGACTATCCTCACAGGGAACTCAACAAGCAGTCCTTGACGGAGCAGGAGAAACGAGAGGTGCAGAACTTGAACTCTAGTAAAAAGACCAGACTTGAATGGTCTGACAGACTGGATGGTTCCCAGAAGACATGAACCCTGGAATCTCTGTTAGCCCAGAACTTAAACCACTGCAGAAGCCAACCCCTTGGACAAATACTGAATGGTCTACACGACATAAAATGATACTGGTAAAGAGTGTGCTTCTTGGCTTAAGTTGATACAAGAGACTAACTGGGCAGCTCCTGTCTGGAGGCAAGATGAAAAGTAACAGGGGCTATTTGAATGGACATGGGAAATTCAGTGTAGAGGGGAGGAGAGTGTTGTCACATTGTAGGGGAAGCACCTAGGGTCACATAGGAAAGTGTGTATAAGTTTTTCTAAAGAAACTAACTTGAACTATAAAATTTCACTTAAAACACAATAATATTAGATTAATTAGTTTTAAAAAGTGGTAAGAGGGGACATCCTTGTACCTTTTTCCTGATCTTAGGAGAAAATTGCTCAGTTTTTCACCATTAAGTATAACATTGACTATAAAATGTTTGTAGATGGTCTTTATAAATATAAAAGTTTCTCTACTCCTGTTTTACTGAGTTTTTTTTTTTTTTTTTTTTTTTAATCTGTCTTAGGTATGCAGTGCTGCTATAACAGAAATAGCACCAGTGGGTGGCTTTCACAAACAAATTCATTTTCTTACAGCTACAGAGCTAGAAGTCCAAATTTGAGCGCTGGCTTCCTCCCTCTCTTGGTTCTGGAGAAAGGTGTTAGTTTCTTCAGCTTGTATTCCTTGGCACCTTGGTGATCTTCACATGGCATGGCGGCTATTTTCACCTGCCACTGCTTGCTTCTCTATACCTAGCCTTTTCTTTTTATATCTCAAAAGAGATCGACTAAAGACACACCCTACACTAATACTGCCTCATTAACATAACAAAGAAAACCCAATTCCCAATTGTGATTTCAATGATTAAAATTCTTTCAAATTTGTTGAAGTTTGTTTTATGGCCCAGGACATGGTCTATTTAGGCATTTGTCCTGTGGGCACTTGAAAAAAATGTATATTATGCTGTTGTTTGGTGGAGTGCTATACAAGTATCAGTGAGATCCTGTTGTTCAATGATGCTGTTATGTTCGTCTGTACACTTGCTGGTTTTCTGTCTGGTTATTCTGTCAACTGTTGACAAATGGGTGTTAAAATCTCCACCTATAATTGTAGACTTGTCTATTTCTCTTTATCAATTCTATTAGTTTTTGCTTCATATATTTAGCAGTTTTGTTTTTCGGTGCATACACACTTAGATTTACTATGTTTTCATGGTAGATTGATCCTTTTATCATCATATATTAGATTATATAATGATGTAATATAAATGCTGTGTCTCTGGTAATTTTCTTTGCTCTGAAGCCTATTTTATCTGACATTGATATAGTAGTCACACCTACTTTTGACTGATTAAAAGTTTTCATGATCTGTCTTTTCTATCCTTTTACTTTCAACCTGCGTATATCATTATGTTTGAAGTCAGTGTTTTGTAGACAACATACAGTTGAGTTATATTTTTTTAGTTCACTCTGCCAATCTCTTTCTTAATTGATGTGTTTGGGACCATTTACATTTAGTGTAATTGTTGATATGATAGAGCTTAATTTGCCGTTTAATTTTTTGTTTTCTGTTTGTTCTCTGTTTTTCATTTGCCTTCTTTTTCCTGCCTTCCTGTGGGTTACCTGAATGTATTTTAGATTTCCATTTGATTTACTTTTAGCACTTTTTCAGTTTGTCTCTTTGTATAGCATTTTTATCAGTTGCTGTAGGCATTACATTATATATACATAATTTATTACAGTCTACTAGTGTCATCATTTTACCAGTTTGAGAAATGTAACCTTATTTCCCTTTGTATCTCCTTACTTTTCTCCATTTATAATTGTCTTAAATAGTTTCTCTACACATATGACAGTGTTATAACTTTTGATTTAAGTGTCAAATATGCTTTAGAAAACTCAAGAGAAGGAAGCTTTACTGTATTTATCCAAGTTTTTGCTTACCATGCTCCTTCTTTCTTTTTTTCCTTATTGTAGTTTTTTCTGTCATTTTCTCAGTAATTTTTGACTGTGTACTAGCAGGGATAACAAGGAGAATGTGTTCTCATGAAAGTTCTAATTGCCAAGTCGATGAACCCTATGTATCTTTTTGTTGTTTGGGCTATTTTCGGCATAGTTAATCACACACTTCCTTTTTTTGTACAATTCAGTAGCACTAAGTGTACTCACAATGTTGTACAACTATCACCACTATCCAGTTCCAAAATTTTAATTACCCTGAAAGAAAAATCCCATGCTCATCAAGTAATCACTCCCCATTCCTCTGCCTTCTCTCCAACCCCATAGGAATCTTTAATCTCTATTAAAAAGCCCAAACCATAACCATTCTCATCAAGTCAATTCCAACTCAGCAATCTTGCAAGACAGAGTAGAACTGTCAAATGGAGTTTCCAAGGAGCAGTTAGTGGATTTGAAATGCCCACTTTCTGGTTAGCAGCCACAGCACTTAACCACTGTGCCACTAGGGTTTCCAATAATCCCCATAGATTTTCTTATTCTGGTTATTTCACATAAATGGAATCATACAATATATAGTCTTTTGTGTCTGGCTTCTTAGCATTATCTTTGTAAGATTCATCGATGTTGTTGCATGTATCAGTATTTCATTTCCTTTTATAGCTGGTAATAATTCATTGCATGAATATACCACCATTTGTTTAGCCATTCATCAACTGATGGACATTTGGGTTGTTTCCACATTTCGGCTATTGTGAATGATGCTGCTTCTTAGGCTGGATTTTCTAGGGAAGTAAAACTAGTAACACATGTGTGTACAAGGAAAGATTTACATATATAAAGTACAAAGAAAGACGCATATATATATACATGTATATATATATATACACATACACACACATAGGAAACAATTCACGCAGATGCAGCAGCTGAATGTCCCAAGTCCTGGCACAAGCCTCACGTGGCCACAAGAGCTAGTGAACACGAGGTCAGCAGGTCAGAGACTAGAATTCTAGATCACCGGTTGTGTAGGTTGGCAGATCTCAAGCTGGTGGCAAGAGGGAGCTGCTGAGGCTGGAGAACCCAGGATCAGCAGGTCAGGGAACAGGACTCTCAAGCGCTGGCTGTGAGGGTTGATGAATTCAACAGCTGCAAGTTCAAGTCCAGGAACCAGACACCAGAAGCAAGCAGCAGCTGCTGGATACGTGAGCAGACTGGCAGTAGGTGGTGGAAGGTGGAGAAATGAGAACTGAAGGGCGAGAAGCCACCACAGGCCCTGCCCTGCCACTTAATACAGCAGCCAAACATGGAGTAGCCAAGTTGACATAATCCTGATCACCACGTGCTGCTATGAACATTTTTTTTCTTTTTCTATTATTGTACTTTAGATGAAAACTAGCTTCTCATTAAACAATAAATATACATATTGTTTTGTGACATTGGTTACCAACCCCACAACATATCAACAGTCTCCCTTCTTGACCTCGTGCTCCCTATTACCAGTTTTCCTGTCCCTTCTTGCCTTCTACTCTTTGCCCCTGGGCTGGTACATCCCTTTAACCCCATTTTGTTTTATAGAACTGTCAAATCTTTGGCTGAAGGGTGAATCTCTGAGTAACTTCATTACTGAGCTGCAAGTGTGCCCCCGAAGGCCATAGTCTGAGGATTTCTGCAGTCTCTGTCAGAACAATAGTCTGGTATCTTTTTGTGACTTAGAATTTTGTTCTACACTTTTTTCCAGCCCTGTTCGGGATCTGTATTATGATCCCTTTAGGAGAAGTCAGTGGTATCCAGACACCATCTAGTTGTGCTGGAGTCAGTCTAGTGGAGACTGTGACAGTTGGGATCCATGGGCCCTTTGGACTAACCTTTCCCTTGTGTCTTTGGTTTTTTTCATTATCCCTTGCTCCTGACAGAGTGAGATCAGTGGGATATCTTAGATGGCCACCCACAAGCTTTTAAGACCCCAAACACTATTCACCAAAGTAGAATTTAGAACATTTCCTTTATAAACTATGTTATACCAATTGACTAGATGTTCCCTGAGACCATAGTCACCACCACCCTAAGACCAGTAATTTGGTCTCTCAGGTAGTTTGGATTATCTATGAAGTTTCTACAACCTTGCCTTAGACAAGTTGTGCTGGCTTTCCCAATATTGGATACTGTGTTACATTTAGTGTTTTTCCAACTCCGCCCTTTCCCTTCTTTACAACCGTCAGAGATTGTTTCTGTTTCTTTCATTAGTTTTAAGTGGAAAAAATTTTTTTTCTTTTTGCGTGTAAACTTTTCTGTAAGTTTTTATAGTAGCAGTCTCACATAATATTTGTCCTTTTGTATTTATTTATCTCACTCAACATAACACCCTCTAGATTCATCCTTGTTGTAGGATGCTGTGCAGACTCAGTGTTGTTATTTTTCGTTGTGTAGTACCCCATTGTGTGTATGCATCATAGTTTACTTATCCACTCATCTGCTGGTGGGCATCTAGGTGGTTCCCACCTTTTTGCTACTGTGAACAGTGTTGCAACAAACATGGGTGTGTAAATGTTTATCCATATGACAGTTCTTTTTTCTCAAGAATATATTCCTAGGAGTGGGATTGCTGGATCACATGATATTTCTATTTCTAGCTTTCTAAGGGAGCACCATATTATTTTCCAAAATAGCTGCACACCATTTTGCATTCCTAACAGCAGGGCATATGAGTTCCGATCTCCCTGCAGCCTCTCCAACATTTGTTATTTATTTAATTTTTTTATTCAAGCCAGTAGTGCTGGGGTAAGAGGGTATCTTATTGTGGTTTTGATTTGCATTTCTCTAATGGCTAGTGATCACGAGTATTTCCCTATGTGTCTGTTAGCCTTCTAAATGTCTTCTTTGGTGAAGTATGTGTTCTTTTTTTTTTTTTGCCTAGTTTTAGACTGGAGCATTTGTCTTTTTGTTGTAGAGGTGTTGGATTTTCCTGCAGATTTTAGAGATTAGACTTTTGTTGGATTTGCCATTGCCAAAAGTTTTTTTTTTTTTTTAACCAGTCTATACATTCTCTTTTTATTCTCCTGGTAAATGCTTCCAATGAGCATAAGTGTTTAATTTTTAGAAATCTCAGTTGTCCAGCTTGTTGTCTGGTGTTTGTGTGCTGTTAGTTACGGCTTGTATCTGTTAATGCCATCTATTAGGACTTCTAGAGTACATTATATATTTTTCTTCTATGATCTGTATAGTTTTGGGCTTTATATAAGGTGTATGCTCCATTTTGAATTAGTTTTTGTGAGGTATGGGTCTTGTTTCACTTTTTGGATGATCGACAGTCTTTTGCCAGCACCATTTGTTAAAAAGACTGTCTTTTCCTCATTTGACGGACTTTGGGCCCTTATCAAAGATCAGGTACCACAGGTAAATGCATTTACATCTGGGTTCTCCACTCCATTCTGTTGGCCAGTGTGTCTGTTGTTGTACCAGTCCTGGGCTGTTTTAATTACTGTAATCTTATAGTAGGTTTTGAGGTCAGTAGGTACCAGTCTTCCTACTTTAATTTTCTTCTTCAGTAGTGCTTTACTTATCCAGGGCCTCTTCCCTTTTTGTAAAAAGTAAATTATTAGTTTTTCCATCTCTTTAAAGAATGCTACTGGTATTTGGATCAGGGTGGCTTTGTATCTATAGATTGCTTTGGACAGAATGGAATCCCTGATGGTGGATATAGTAGTTAAGAGTTCAGCTGTTAACTAAAAGGTTGGCAGTTTGAATCCGCCAGGTACTCCTTGGAAACCCTACCATGTCCTACAGAGTTGCTGTGCATCGGAATCAACTCGATGGAAACGGGTTTGATTTTTTGTTTTTGTTTGGATAGAATTTATATTTTCAGAATATTGAGTCTACCTTTCCATGAGCACAATATGTTCCATGTTCTTTCTTCTTAATGTTCCAAGATTCCTTTTTTTATCATTTCCTTTCTGTTTAGAGTCTTTCTTTTAGGATTAGTCTACTGAAGAAATAAATTTCTCCTTCTTGTTTTTTTTTCATTTGAGAATGTCTTGATTTCCCTAATTCCAAAAAGACTTTTGCTCTCTATGTATTTACCCTCTACACACTTGAAAAGTGTTGTACCACTTCCTTCTGGCCTCCACAATTTCCAGTGAGAAATTTGCTGTCATTTGAGTTGTTTTTCCCTATAATGTGTCATTTCTCTTTAGCTACTTCCAATATTTTTTTTTCTGTTTTTAGTTTTTGGAAGTCTGACCATGATGTGTCTTTATATGAATTTCTTTGAAGTTATCCTGCTTGAAGTTTGCTCATCTTAAACCTATAGGTTCATATCTTTCACCAGATTTGGGGGGGTTTCCAACATTATTTCTTCTAGTATTTTTCTAGCTCTTGTCCTCTTTCTCCTCTTATTTTTTTTGGGAATCAAATGACATGAATGCTAAATCTTTTGTTATAGGTCTACATATGCCTAAGCCTGTTATTTATTTCTTTAATTTCAGTTTATTTTCTCTCTGAGGTTCCAAGTGGGTAATATGTATTCATCTGTCTTCCATTTCACTGATTCTTCTGTCCCTTCCATTCTTTTTTTAGTCTATCAAATGAGTTAAAAAAAAAAATTAGATATTGCATTTTTCAGTTTTAAAACTTCCACTTCATTCTTTTTTACATCTTCTGGTTCTTACCTATGACATTCCATTTTTCATTTGTTTCATGTATGTTTCCATTAGCTGGTTAAAACATTTTATGATGCCTGCTTTAAAACATTTGTCAGATAATTCTAATATTTTTGTCATCTTGGTATTTATATCCTTTGATGGTCTCTTTCATTTAGTTTCGGCAGTTCTTGGTATAATGAGTGATTTTTTATTAAAACCTGGACACTTACGATACTCTAGATCTCATTTAAACCTTCTGTTACAGCTAGCTTCTTCTGCCACTGTTCTAGCAGGGAAAGCAGAGGTGCTTGTTACTGCAAAGTGGGAGAAAAAGTCAACATTCCCCACTCAACCTTCCTGGGTGTTCCAGTTCTTTATATGACCTCTACTGATGCCAGGGAGGTTTGGTGGTAGCCTCCTTACCAGGGTTGTGATGAAAGTCTTGACCCTCCACTAGGATTCCTTTGACACTATCCCAATGGAGAGAGGAAGGGTCTATCATTGCTAACAGGTGAAGGTAGAAGTCCAGGTAACAAAGTCTCCATGGAGACTGTTGCTGCTGATGGGAATAAACATTCAGACTCCCTGCTCATCCTCCAATACTACCCTGTTAGGGTGGTTGGGGCATCTCATCATAGCCTTCTGAAGGCAAAGGTCTGGTCTTTCCACTCTGTTTTTGCTAGTATGAGCGGAGGCCACAGTCTTTTCTGTGGTGTTTGGCGGGGGTAGAGATGTTATCGTTTAAGAGCTTTCTGTCTTGACAGGCTGCCCCTTTCCTGGTCCTTTGGCTAGAGAGCAAGCTTTTGTTGGGAACTTTTTGTCTGCCTTCATTGGAATTTCTAGGTTGCTGCCTTATTTAGCTCCAAACCGGTATGAATGAAACAAAGAGAAACTCTGTGGGGACTCAAGACCATGGCATTCCTTGGGTCCTGAAGTTCTTAGTTGGCCTACTTTCTTCCCTCCACCTTTCAGAATCTCCTTTTATTTGTCTTACATATAATGCTCAGTGTTTTTAGTTGTACTTAGTGAGAAGAATAAGGAAAAATTATGTCTATTTCATATTTCCAGAAATAGAAAACTTTTCTTTGATTATTGTCAACAAGTTTACTGAGATTTGAAGGCATAACAGAAAACATGTAAATACTGCAGAGCAAGCAGAAATAAAAAGGTCATGGCTTTTACATACGCCAGGACAACTGTGTCATAAGACCTAGTACATGGTTAAGAGCATGGCTTTGGAACTGTAGAAGAATGAGTTTTAGTTCCAGCTCTACCACTTACAAGCTCTGTGACTCTAGATAAACTAGTTAACCACACTGAGCCCCAGTCTTCTCAAATAAATGATAAGGGAGATATTAATACCAATCTCACAGACAGTTGGTGGATTAAGTTAAATGAGACAATACACGTAAATCACTTTCCATGGTGCTAGCACACCCCAAATATTAGTTGTTATTCTTATGAGGCAAGCTGAACCAAGTGTAGTAGTCTCCCCACAGTCTTGTCTTTTCCAGATACAGGAGGCCTCTTGGTTACTCTATACCCATTGCTTCTTGTTCTTGATCCACTGTTGGACCTTATTCGACCTCATACAGTCTGTCATGCACAGGATGAGAGACAAATTTGACCAAAGATGTACAATATTTTTACTCTGAAATTTACAAGACAATGCTGAGAAAAATTAAAGAAGACACAAATTAATAGATATTATATTTGTGTATTGGGAGACTCAATATTGATGAGGTCAACCTCCCTAAATTGATCTACAGTTTCAATGCAATCTCAATCAAAATACCAGTAGTCTTTTTATTTGTAAATATTGACAAATGAATTTTAAAATATATATAGAAGTACAAAGTTTATAGAATAGACACAATAATTGAAAAAGAACAAAATGGAAAATTTACACTACCTTGATTTCAAAACTCATAAATACACAGTAACATAGTGTGCTATTGATGTAAAGATAGACATACAGATGAATGGAACAATACAGAGAATCCATAAATAGATCCATACTAAAGCAAGTCAATGGAGAAAAAGAAAAAAATATATTTTCAACAAATGATTCAGGAACAACTAGATAGCCATATGCAAAACAAAACAAAACAAAAAAACACCTCAACTATATCTCACATCATTTACAAAAATTAACTTAAAAATGATCATAGACCCAATGTAAATGCTAAACGCATAAAACTTTTATAAGAAAATGTGGGAGAAAAAAAATCTTAATAATCTTGAGGCTAGCAAAGATCTTTTTTAAAAAATATATGTCAATAAAATGAACTCTAAAAAAAAAAATTGGACTTCCTCAAATTAAAAATGTCTACTGTTCATGAAGGATGGACTGAATTATAGGACACAGTGGTACAGGTGCTGTGGGTACTTTATGCTTTAAAATGTATATGAGGCTCTCCTACTAGTTTCTTCTTAGAGGGGAGAGGAGAGGATGAAGAGGAGGGGACAAGTGTTGGTTAAGTGGATACTGGAAGTAAAGAGTGAAAAAGAAGAGTGTGCTGTCACAGGGTGAGGATAGCAGATATTGCTGCAAGACAGGCAGGTATTTGGGGTTTTATATGGAAAACTGACTTGGATTGTAAACCTTCACTTGATCACATTAGAGCATTTTTTAAAAAATGTCTACTGTTCCATGAGGAAAAAAAAGCCCAAGAGACAAAAGGACCAATAGGAATGGGACACTGTATCAACATGAAACCAGAAGAAACAGATACTGCTCAGCCATCACCAAAGACAGCCATGATGGGGGACACAGTGTAGTGTTCCTGAGCCACCATGAGAAAAAGAGGAGTGCAGCCCAAGAACTCTTCTAAAAGACCTAAATTGATGGTCCAACAGCCTGGATGCTCCCCTGGGAACATGGCCCCTAGATCTGTTCCTGTCTGATCAGTAACCAGTAATAAGGTAAACTCTTCAGACAAGAAGGTACCAGACTCAGGGACACAGTGTGACCATATGGTGTATGTACTTTATGGCTCTATACATTTATAGGAGGAGGTCTTAGTAGTCTCTTTCTAGATGGAAAAGAAGAAGGTGGAGAGGAAGGGACAGATGCATGCTGAGGGGACTGGAAGTAAGGACCAGAAAGCAGGAGCATGCTGCCACTGAGTGAGGAGAGCAGAAGGAGCTGCAGATAGGTGGGCATGCAAAACTAATTTAGATTGTATACTTTCACTTAATCACAAGAAAAAAGATGTCAACTGTTCAAGATACCTGCACACAAATGTTAACTGAAGCACTGTCCACAGTAGCAAAAAGATGCCCATCAACAGATGAGTGGATAAATAAACTATGGTACATATACAGTGGAATACTATGCAATGATAAAGAACAGTAATGACTTTAGGAAGCATCTCATAACCTGGTTTCAGTTGGAAGACATTGTGCTGAGTGAAATCAGTCAGTAGCAAAAGGACAAATACGGTATGAGACCCCTGCTAGAAGGACTTAAAAATAGACATATGCGTAGAAGAAAAGACTCTTTGATGGCTACAAGGGTGGGAAGGGAGAGAGAGGGTTGGGCATAGATTAGGTAGTCAATAGAAATTTGGTTAGGTGAAAGCGGTGACAGCACACTGTAGAGAATAGATTAGCTTAATTGCACTTCATCATAAACAGAAAGGTTTTCTAAACTCAACCTAATATTTCAAAGGATAAAGCAGCAACGATGGAGGTCTGGGGACCATATATTCAAGGGACATCGAGGACAATCTGCATAACTAGTCTAGTGCTAAGAGAGTCTTCTACACACCAAGTTGGTGAGTGGCATCTGGGCTTTTAAAAGCTAGCAAGCTGCCATTTGAGGTGCACCAAATAGTCCTGACTCACCTGAAACAGATGGTCACCAAGAACAACAAAGATATGAGGGAAAATCAGTCCAGGAGACAGAAGAACCCATGTGAATGGAAGACTGTATCAACACGAGACCAGAAGAACCAGATGTGACTGTCCACCACCAAAGACAGCCATGATGGGGGACACACGTAGAGTCCCTGAGGCAACATGAGAATAACAGGGGTGCAGCCCAAGAATTCTATTAAAAGACCTGAATTGATTGTCTGACAGTCTGGAGGATCCTCTAGGAACATAGCCCCTATTCCTGCTGCTGTCCGTGACTGGAAACCAGTAATGAGGTCAACTCTTCAGACAAGAATGGTCTGGACACAGGGACACAGTGTGATCATATGGTATGTGTACTTTAAGGTTGTATGCATTTATAGGAGGCTGTCCTACTGGTCTCTTTATGGATAGGAGAGAAGGTGGGGGACAGATGCTTGTTAAGAGGATACTAGATTATATATGGAGTCAAAAGGAGGAACGTGCTGTCACCGAGTGAGGAGAGTAGAGGCAGCTGCAGATAGGTGGGCATGCAAAACCAATTTGGATTGCATACTTTCACTTAATCACACACACCCAAAAAAGTCTACTGTCCACAAGATGATACTGAAAATACTGTAAAGTCAAGTCACATATTTAAAGAACTTACTTGCAAAACATATCCAACAAAATACTTGTGTTTAGAATATACAAAAAAATACACATAAAACATATATGCTAGAAGGAGACAAGAAATCCTGTATAAAAGTAGGAAAAGTATTTGAATAGACACTAACTGAAGAAGTTACATGGATGGAAATAAGTACCTAAAAAGCTCTCTGCATCATTAGTCATTAGGTAAATGCAAATTAAAACCACAAACAGGATATTACTACATACCCACTGAAATAACTAAAAATCAAAAGACTGACCATACCAAGTAGTTGCAAGGATGTGGAGCAACTAGACCCTCATACAATGTTGTTGAGACTGTAAGAAAGTATAACCATTTTGCAATACAGTCTGGCAGTCTTTATTAAGTTAAACATATACCTACTGTATCTATGATGCAAGGAGCCGGGGTGGCCCAAGCAGTTTGCAGTTGGCTGCTAACTGAAAGGCATGTGGTTCAGACCCACCCAGGCACTCTGCAGAAGACCTGGTGATTTGCTTCTGTAAAGATCACAGCCAAGAAAATCCTGTGGAACAGCTCTACTCTGCAGCACTTGGGGTCACCAGGAGTTGGGTGCCTGTTCAACAGCTACTAGCAACAGCAACAACTATACAATTCAGTCATTCCACTCTCATGAGAAATCATATGTTTACATCAAGATTTATATATGAGTGTTCTTAGAAGCATTATTTGTACTAGTCCTCATACATGAAAAAACCCAAATCCTCATCAGCTGGAGAAACAAATTGTGCTGTATTTATATAATAGATTACTGCAAGAAAAAAAAATCAAACCCCTTGCTGTCGCTTAGATTCTGACTCATAGCAAGCCTATAGATGGAGTGACACTGCCTCATAGAGTTTCCAAGGATTGCCTGGTAAATTTGAACTGCTGACCTTCTGATTAGCAGCTATAGCACTTAGCCACTACAGCACTAGGGTTTCCAATGGATTACTACTCAGCAATAAAAAGGAATGAGCATATAATACATATAGCAAAATGGATGAACCTTAAAATAATTATGCTGAGTGAAATAAGCCAGAAACATATTGTATGATTCTGTTTATATAAAATTCTAGAAGATGCAAATTAATCTGTAGTAACAGAAAATAGATCAGTGGTTGCCTGGGGATGGGGGTGGAGTTGGGAGTCAAGGGATATATGAGGGATTATAAAAGAGAATTATCTTCATTGCATTATTGGGTTCAGGGAAAACTCACATGTCAAAACTGTTCACTTTAAATGTGTACAGTCAGCTATATGCCCATTATACCTTAATGCTGTGAAAAACCTTCTTTGACCCCACTAGATCTCCTGAATGAGGAACTCTGGGAGTGGGGCCCAGCAATCTGTGTTTTCAGAAGTTCTCCAGGAGATTCTGATGCACAGTAAAGTTGGAGAATCACCGACTTAGGCAATAAACTGCCAGCAGGGGGTTGAAATAAGGTTCTGGACTACAGCATAAATTTGGGAGTCACCTGTTTAGACATCATAGCTGAAGTTGTGAGAAGAGAGGATTTAGAGAGCAATGAACAGAAATCAAGAGGCTTCACTTGCTCATGTATACATCTGGATCAGTTTCTTGAACTCTAAAGCTCTATGTCCCTATTTTCAAAATGGGGATAATTCTGTATGCTAAGAGAGTGAAATGATTCTGGTATGTAAAATGATCCACAGAAATGTTGGTGTCTTTAAGCTCTCTACCACTACCTCATGATTCCTCATGCTACCAATGAAGAAATTTAGTCCCAGAAGGAGTAAGTGGAGTACTGGAGGTCATAGGACTGGTAAACACTCCATGTTTGGCCTTGGATTCCACGGTGGACCACCGAGGGAGGGTGTTGGGGCAAAGATTGTGAAAGCCCTGAAACTCTATGTGAATGTGCATTATTTTCTAGGGCAAGTGTTCATTATTGACACTGGAGTCTCCAAAGGTCCAAGACCTAAAAAGGTTAAGAACTTCTATTCAGAAGTCAGTTGCGTTTATTTTTCAAATGTGCTTTGACTCATACCCCCCATACTCTCAGCCATCCCTCTTCTCATGACACATCTTCTTTCAGAAACAAGTTCCACTAAATCTCTGTTGACTGAGCAGTCTGCAAACCAGGAAACTTGCTTCATTGTTTCACCTTAGATCTTTTAAGCACCCCAGGAGCAGCAGCTGGGCACCTGGCATGGTGGAAGAGGAGGTTCCTACCTCGATGGAGCTTGCTGTCCAGTAGAGGAGGTAGAGCAGGAACACAGAGACAACTTCAGTGAGATGCAAGTTAGTCTGATGAAAACATGCCAGAGGCACATAAGCAAAGGCCATTTGGAAAGACTTTATTGGGGCCCGACAGTGGTCCCTGGGTGACCTGTCTATAAACATGTTCGGCCGTTTAGAGATGTGCTTCCCATCCGCTTCATCTTCATTCTTCAAACCATCACAACCTGCCGTCCACTTACCTGTCTCCCTTGTTAATGAAACTACTTCCTCAAGATCAACCACCAAAACCCACCTGACTCTTCAACAGACTCAGCTACTTTCACCTTGGTTGCTCTCTGGTTTTGCAATGAGCCATGCTGGCTGGCACCTCTTAGGGCCTCTCCACTTCCTCAGCTTCCATGACAGCAGCATCTCTTGTTTCCTCCTGCTTCTATAGGGTCTGTTATGTTTCATTCACAAGCATGCCTTAATGATGGTATTTTCCATGAATCTATCATGACTCACAGCTCTTCACCTTCCACACATTCACCCTGTGATCTCATCTAAGTCATGACTCCTGTCTTAGTCATCTGGTACTGCTCTAAACAGAAATACCTCGAGTAGATGGCTTTAACAAGGAAAAGTTGATTCTCACACAGTCCAGTGGACTGCAAGTCTGAATTCAGGGTGTCAGCTTCAGGAGAAGGCTTTCCCTCTTCGTCAGCTCTGGAGGAAGATCTTTGTGCTGCATCAGTCTTTCTTTGGTCACAGACCATCTAAGCATAGGAACATCAGGTCCAAAGGACATGCTAGGCTCTTGGTGCTGCTTTTTGATAGTGTGAGGTCCCCCTCTCTGCTTGCTTCTGTTCCTTTTATCTCTTGCAGGATATAAGGAAAAAGGCAGTACAAGCCATACTCCAAGCAAACTCCCTTTTACACTGGAGCAGGGAGGTGACTTTAGGAAGGGTGTTACTGTTCTACTCTAATCCTCTTTAACATAATCCGATCTAGTAACCACAGGCAGGGATTAGGATTTACAGCATAGGAAAATCACAAAATGGAGGTCAATCATACGACCCTTGGGAATCATAGCGCAGACAAATTCCTACACTGGCAGAGAGCTCCCCTGACCACCTGGACACAAGTGATCTCCACACTTCTTTTTCATCTCAACCTGTCAGAATTCAGCTCTGAACAACTGACCAGCATCTTCAGCTAGAGGATCCCCTAGAATCTCCATTTCAACTCATCCAAAATTCACGTTCTATCCCCCCACAATCCACTTGTGTGTCGCTCGCACCAGAAACCTGAGGGTCATTGAATGTCATTTTTTTCCAAATCACCTCTTTCATACAAGCAACCACTAAGTGCTATAAATTTTAAATCTTAAAAGCTTTTAAACTGGGCTTTTTCTCCCCCACTTCTACTACTGTTGCATTAATAATGGCCTTTATCACATCTTTCTTGACTACCTGCTGTGGCCATCTGACTGGTCTTTCCACTGGTGTCCTTCCATCTCCAGTCTAGCTAATAGCTAATACTAATAGCTAAACTTCACTATAAACTTCACAGCTACTATTGTCAATATCTTACCTATACTATCTCACTTAATTCTTACAACGATCCTAAAAGGCAGGAGTTGTTATTATTCCCATTTTGCAGATAACAAAATTGAGGCATAGAAAAGTTAAGTAACTCATTAATAACACAGCTAATTAACTAGCAGTGCCAAGATTCTTCTAAAATGCAAGTCTTAATTATGAGGTCTGACAATTATGTTCATGAACTCATCCTAGAAAAAGTACTACATAACTCATTGCTGAATATCACTATGGCCACCTTTGAGGTACTCCCCTTAGGAAGCTTTGGACTGATGCCAGCACCTAGACCACCCTTCAAAGCAATTTTGGAACGCTTTTTCTGTAAAGGCCATCAGAGCCGTTGTTGTATTACCCTTGATGTCCTGGATATCATCAAAATGTCTTCCTTTCAATATTTCCTTTATCTTTGAGTAAAGACAAAAGTCACTGGGGGGCAGATCAGATGAGTAGGGAGAACGTTCCAATACAGTTATTTGTTTACTGGCTAAAAACTCTCTCACAGACAGTGCATTGCTGTGATATGAGTCATGAGTTGTTAGTGAAAAGTTCAGGTCATTTTTGTCTTTTTCACACAGCCTTTTCAGTACTTATAAATAATAAACTTGCTTAGCTGTTTGTCCAGTTGGTACAAATTCATAATGAATAATCTCTCTGATTTCAAAAAAAAGGTTAGCAATATTATTGTGACGCTTGACTGGACTGACGAAACGTTTTTGGTCATGGAGAATTGGCTGACTTCCATTGTGCACTTTGATGCTTTGTTTCAGGGTTGTGTTGGTATACCCATGTTTCATCACCAGTGATAGCACAACCTGAAA
Source organism: Heterohyrax brucei (assembly GCA_028571685.1). Classification (NCBI taxonomy): domain Eukaryota; kingdom Metazoa; phylum Chordata; class Mammalia; order Hyracoidea; family Procaviidae; genus Heterohyrax; species Heterohyrax brucei. The sequence continues at coordinate 31,626,770 of CM053154.1, forward strand.
CATCATCTTGCCTTTCCAAAAGGTCTTGGCAAACTTGACTCTCCTTCGCTTTTGTTTATCAGTGAGCTCCTTTGGGACCATTTTTGCACACACCTTTCTCATGCCAAGATTTTCAGTTAAGATCTTCCTAACTTTCTCTATCAGTGTTTACTTGGTTTGCTATGCTTCTCACAGTCAATGATTTTGGCACACAGCTCAACAAGTTTTTGCAATATTTTCATCAGTTCTGCTCATTACTGGCTGCCCTGACCTCACTCCATCAAAGACACTTGCTCTTGCCTCAGAAAAAGTTTAATCTGTTTGTGCACTTCATAGTATTATCCCCATAAACTTGGACTAACTTGGCCCTATTTCACTTCCACTCTTGCTAAGTTTAACAAGAAATTTAATGTTTGTTCACTGCTCTAATTCAAGCTCCAAAGTTCTCATGATGGCACATGAAAACACAACAATAATGAATGCCACTTAGCGAGACACTGCCACACATTGACATGAACACAGCTGTGAGACAATGATATACCAAGGTTATGAAACTTTACTGAGTTATTTGTACAGTGCTGCCAATGTAAGCACCAAATGTCAAGTTCATGAACTGAATTGTCAGACCATGTACATCACTTACTTTCTATAGTCTTTGAGGGCTCTCCCTCCCCTTGATAAAAAAATTCAGATTCTTTAGTATGGCGGAGCAGACCCTCAGATTTGAGTCCTGACTGCTTCTTCTGCATCATCTTTGCTAGAAACTCTCCTTTCACTGTACCCCTCCTTGGCTTTGGAATTTTTTCAGCCCTGTATTACCCTCACTCACCCTTCTAACCCCAGCCCAGGCATTGTCTCATAACATGATGCCTTCTTTGACTGCTAACATTTGCTAGTCAGGGGAAAGGCAGAGGGAAAGACAAAAGGATAGAGAGAACGGGAGTACAAACATGAAGTTTTCCAAACAAGAAAAATACCTAGTGAGTTGAAACAAGTATCTAATGGGTAATGTCATGGATTGAATTGTGTCCCCCCAAAAATAGGTGTAGCCATGTGGCTCAGACATGATTCCCACTATCTTGTGACTGTCCTCCATTTTGTGGTTTTCCTATGCTGTATGTTAAAGGGTGGGACTGTAAATCCCTTTATAAGATCACCTCCCTGCTCCACTGTAAAGGGAGTTTTCCTGGAGTATGGCTTGCCCCACCCCTAATCCTTTCATTTTGCAAGAGATAAAAGGAAAGAGAAGCAAGCAGAGATTTGGGAACCTCACACCATCAAGCAAGAAGCACTGGGAGAAGAGCGTCTTTCAGACCTGAGGTTCCTGCACCAAGATGCTCTCTGGACAAAGACTGTTACTATACTGGACTTTCCTCTAGAGCCAACAAGGGGGATAACCTTCCCCTGGAGCGGACATCCTGAATTTGGACTCGTAGCCTTCCGGACTGTGTAAGAATAAACCTTCCTTTGCTAAAGCCATCCACTCTGTGGTATTTCTGTTAGAGCAGCCCTAGCTGACTAAAACAGGTAATAAACACTGGACTGTCTAAATTTGGTTGTCTTTCCAACTCTCTGCTCCCTAGTTTATCTGCCGTCAATCTCTCTGTCCATTTGTCTATTTATATACCCACTTTTCCTTTTGTATCTTGTAAAAAAATATTTTATTGTGATTAAGCGACAGTTTACAAGTCAATTTTCCATATAAAACCCCAAGTACCTGCCTCTCTGCACCTCTGTCTGCTCTCCTTGCTCTGTGACAACACTCTCCTTTTTCACTCTTTACTTCCCGTACAGATTCAACCAACACTTGTCCCCTCTTCTTCACCCTCTCCTCTCCCTTCTAAAATGAAACCAGCAGGACAGCCTCACATATAAATTAAACCATAAAGTACATATACCAATTGTATCACTCTGTGTCCCCAAGCCCAGTCCATTCTTTGAAGTGTTGGCTTCAGTACTGGTTTCAGCTCTGGGCTAGCAGCAAGTCTGGGGGTCATCTCAGGGGACCCTTGAGGTTGTTGGACCATCAAGTCTGGCCTTTTAAAAGAGTTCTAGATCTGTACACCGCTTTTTCTCCTGCTGTATCAAGGATTCTACATGTGTCCCTTCTCGAAGCTGTCTTTTTTTTTTGTCTTTTGTCTAGCCAGTCAGATGGCTACATGTCCTAGGTTTGCCTACCTGTCTGTCACTTTGTCCACCTGCCCATTTATTTTTTTCTACCTTTAAAAAAGTAAAAAAAATCTATATAGCCATATGGCTGATCAGCCAGCCATCCATCCACAATATACCTGCCTGCCAGTTAGTGTTCTATTCATCCATGTTCATTCTCTCTCCCCTTTGTCCTCTCCCCCACACATCCATCTGTCTGTAGACTGAGCATTCTGTTTGTCTGTCTGTCTGTCTGAAATAAGCATGTTGATATATACATGGACACATTCTATGCCTCCCTGATGGTCTGTTGACCTGTTAGTCAAATTGTCTATTTATCTACTTGCTCAATTTTTTGTCCACCTTCCTATTCATTGTCCCTTCCTTCAATCCATCCACCCACCTCCATTCATTCATTCGGTATTTATTAAGCACCTACTGTATGCTACGAGTCAGAATCAGTTCTATGGCAATTTTGTGTGTGTGTGTGTGTGTGTGTGTGTGTGTGTGTGTGTGTGTGTGTGTGTGTGTGTGTGTGCGCGCGCGCCCAGCTTTGAGTTAGTTTGGGGACATCAAGGGTGAATAAGATGTAATTCCTTTACCAAAGGAAATTGCAATCTGGAATTTATTGTGAGAGTGAGAAGAAAACCCATTTTTACCACACAGTAAGTGTACACAGGTAGCCATGGAAGCACCGAAGAGACTCCAAATCAGACTGGGTCATTAAGATTTTCTAGAGGTTCCTGGCCTGATGGACTGTTTATCTGTGTCTTCATCTGCCGGTTCTCCCATTTATCCCTCCACATTGCAATCTGTATTTCTATTTGTCTAATCCATCTCTGTCTATCTGTTTGCCTACACAGTATCCATCTACCTATATGTCTTCCTGTCTATTGGTTGGTCTCTACACTCATCCATCTTTCCTATTCTCTATTTTTTTTTTTTGTTTGCCAATCCGTCAGTTGATTTGTGTGGCAATTAGGATGCTTTTGGCTGCAAGTAACAGACAATTACCAAAAGCAGCTTAGATGATTTTTTATATATATGTACATATACAGTCAATCAATACTTATTAAGCCCCTACTGCATGCCCAGTTTTGTGTTAGTTTGGGGATCTTAATGGTAAGGTCTGTCTGTTAGTCTACAGGTCAGTCACTCCTCAGGACTGTCTGCCTACCTGCCTATGTACATAAAACTAAGATGGTTGGGGCAGGGAGGTTCCCAAATAGGTTAATGTGACCCAGTGACATCACTAAGTACCACATGTTTTACTATCTCTTCTTTACCATCCTTGGCATGCCAGTTTTTGAATTCTATCTGACTCTCAAGGTTTAAAAATTGGCTGCAGCAGGTCAACACATTGCATGCTCACATAGCAAAGTCTGAAATACAGAAAGGGAGAAGCGGGCACATCCCATCCATGTGCCCTTTTTTAAGACAAAGTAGATTTTCCCAAAATACTCTTTAACAGACTTCCCCCAATATTTCAATGGTCAGAATTTCATCACGTGCCCAGTGGTAAATCAGTCCTTAGAGACAGGAATGGGTCTACTATGATTTTCCTAGACAAATTAAAATTCACTTCTGGGACAAAGGAGGGATTCAACATTCTCCCAAGTGCTTGGTCTCCAAACACTAAAGAAAAGTGGATTCTGTTAGCCAGAGAGAAGAACAGAATGTGGGGATCACTGTCTATCAAGAGAGTCCGCCACACTGAGCTCCACATCCATCTTCTGTACACAATAAGCTGTTCATCCATTTATCTGTCTATTGATTGGTCTGCTTGTCTGTTAATCTGTATGTCAGTTATTCCTCACGACTGTCTGCCTGCCTGCCTATTCTTGTCACTCTGTGTCTATCTGTACACCTATTTATGTGTCTTTATTTGTCTTACGGTCTGTCTAGAAATAAATCTATTTGTTAGTTTGTGTGTTCAGCAGTGTCTGTCTCTCTGTCCATCCGTTCATCTAGAGCTTCTGTCCACCACTGCCCTTCCCTCCCTCACCTGTCCCATATTTAACACATAGATAGATCTTTTGTTTCCTCTTGTGTTTTCCCACACGGAATGATATGAACTAACTCATGAAACCCATTTCCACGGACAAAGGACAGACCAGAGTCCAAGTCTCACAGCAAGAGAGATGGTGACAAGGCAAGATCAGTAAAGGTGCCACCTTACCTCGTGGTACACAAGCTCCCCTCTGTCCAGAGGCTGTGCTGTGCTGGATGTCTAACCAAGGGTGGCCAGGCCCTCCCATAGCTATCCAAGCCCCCAGAGTGATTTCACTCATTAATTTGTTCTCAGACAAATATTTACTAAGCACCTATAAGCCAAGCCCTTTGTTAGGTGACAGGAATACAGAGGTGAAAATTACAGACATGGTTCCTGCCCACTGGGGCTTACAGTCTATGTGAAGTCCACACAGACACACCAACACAGGTTTATATACATGGTGGATACGCTCATGTGTGTGCACACACAGGTTCTCAAACATACATTCATGGATGCGTAGTGTCACATGCGCATTCTGGCAGATATTTGTTGAACCTAACGTGTACATGAAGGAGCCCTGGTAGTGCACTGGTTAAAATACTCAACAGCTAACTGAAAAGTCAGTGGTTAGAACCCACCAGAGGACCCATGGGAGAAAAGACCTGGCAGTCTGCCTCCATAAGGATTACAGCCTAGGAAACTCTATGAGCATATGGTGGTCACTAGGAGTTGGAACTGACTTGATGATACACAGCAACAATATGTATGGCACATAATGTAATACTATTCAAAAACTGTCTTTCACACACCCAAGAGTTTGCTGCCCTCAGACTCCCTCAACAGGGCCCGGGAAAGTGGCACAAGATTCTCTACTTCTGTTCCCACATCTATTTGAATCCATAGGTGACTTCCTCTAATCACTTCCTGATCCTGTAGTATCCCCTTGTACAAAATGGGCCAACAGCTGGCCCAGGGATGGCCAAACACACTCTCACTGTCATCAACCACTCAACTCATGTTCATTTATGAAATAAAGGTTGCTTGCAGTGTGTCTCTCACTCTGAACCTGCCTCTTTCCTCCACTTGCTGCTGTCAGACACTCTCCACATCTCCAGAGGATCCTCTACCATCATTCCTGGGTTTCGTGCTTCTCTTCCAGTGCGACTGTACCTGAGGATGGTTCCCAATAGCTAGAGGGTTTACATTCATGTCTAGGTATATGCATTTGAGCTGTGTGTATTTGTGTGTGTGTTGGCTGTAGGTCTCTGTGTTTTTGCCCCAAAGTGTACATATGTGTGTGCCAACACAGACATGTGCGTGTGTGCGCGCACACACACACACACACACACACGAGTGCTTGGCTCCCCTAATATGCTGAACGGGCCATTACACCCCTTGCATGTGGGACTGAGGGTGGGTGGTGGTGGGGGACAGAGAGAGGCAGCAGGATTCTGTAAGAACATTAAATCCCAAATAAAGTAGAAAATATTTTTTAAAATTACCGACTTCCCGTTTTCTCCGAAATGGAGTGAAACGAGGCTGGTCCCGAGGCGGGGGCTCCGTGGGGCCAGCCACTGGAAAGGGGCAGCGCTTTATTTTTTATTTTTGTAATAAGAGGAACTGAATTAGAAAAAACGGGGAAGGAAGAGCAGAGTCAGATTGTTAAAGGATTCAATGAGCTGTGGCCAATGTATTCGAAAGGTGCTTAAGGCAGCAGAGCCGCTCACCAAACACATACTCGCACGCACACAGGCACACACACTGTAACACACACACACAGCCACACACACCACACCAAGGCACCACACCCCACCATCACACACACATGGCTGAGACAAAGGCACATTCAGCTACTCACAACGGGACATACCCCCAGGGGCATACCAAACATGTACCATACACCTCATGGTCAACACACCCTGAGGTGTACACGTCAACAGTAGGCACCAGGGCAACTCAGATCCCCCTCAGAGGCACAAAGTTATCTACTGTGACACGACACACACAATGACACAGACACCCCAAGGCAAACTGCACAAATGCACGCACACTTAGCACCTTGTGTCCATACAGGTATTTTGTTATACTTTAATAGCGATACCAAATGCCCAGCTACACACCTGTACTCTCACTCTCACAACAGACTCAGAGTCCCCAAGCACCAACACATGTGTTCTCTCATCCAGATGCTCATAATGACAAACCCACATAGCTCTCAGGGCCCTGGACCCTACCCCCAACCCCCACTGCACAGTCACACACATCCCATGTGCAAATTACTAGCAGTGATTGTATATTTATGCATTTCATTCCATTTAAGCCCACAAGCATCCTGTGAAACAGATACCCTTGTCCCCATCGTAGAGACAAAGAAACCAATCTCAGTGAGGTCATATAACCTGCCTAAAGCCACACACCAGCAACAGGCCAGCCAGGATGAGCAACCATTTTAAAATTTAAATTCCCACCCGCAGAGGGCTGAACAAACACAAACACACCCGGTCTTCCTCATGGGTTCTCCTTCACTCACACTCACACTCATTTATTTACTCAGATTCAAATTCTCTCTCTCTCACACCACAGTAACCTACTTGTGTGTACACACACACACACACACACACACCCCTGCATATACACCATCTCACACGGCCATCACCTTCCATCTCCCTGTTCTTGTTTCTAAATCCTGCCTCCCTAGACAGATCAGCTAGGGGATTTTTTAGTGGGGTGAGGAAGGGCCTGAGCTGGGCTCTCCCTCTGTTAGCCCTCTGAGACATACTCCTCCCACCTCGCCGAGAGAACACCGTGTCTGCCCCAGCCCTCTCCTCAGGGCCTGGGAAAGGTGAGCTCCAGCTCCCCTCGCCTTGCTCCTCCCGCACATTCTAACCAAGAGGACATTAAAAAGTGCTGACAGGGCAGGGGAGAGGCCACCTGCCCGCCGCCCGCCGGGCCACTTTCATCTCCGCCGACACAGCGGCCCGCCTTGCCTTCCCTCCCCCAGGTTCCTCTTTATTAACCGGTCCTGCCTGGCCAGGCCGGCCCGCCCCGTGGCCCCCACCGCCCCTCTCCTCTCCCGCGCCTGTGGCCGAGCCTCTGGCTCCCCAGCATCCCAGGGCGGCACCAGGTAGGCGGAGCCTCCTCTCCCTGTATCAATCATCCCACGGGCCCGGGAGAGCACCGTCAACAGTTCAGGGAAGTTCATCCTCCTCTGGATTTACGGCAGAAGGGGGCTTTCCCGCACCCCCACCCCCAGACCCACAGACATATCACATCAACCAAGCTTCACCCAGTTGGGGCCCACACACCACATGCTGATAGTTGTATGTTCACCTGACACAGCCACACACAACCATCCACTATGTCAGCCACACCTGGTGACATTGTCTCATCAAGTTACATACAACTCCCACAATCAGTTACACATGACGCCAAAAGGAGGTTTATACCAACCATACAATCAGTCACATACAGCACACAGTGCATTCATATAAGCAGTCACACAAAATTACCTGATGCACCATCATCACACACAGACACACGATCACCCATGATTCTGGGTGCCCATATTGATCATCACACAGCACCTGGCTGATAACTGCACTTAAAACTTGATAAATGCTTATTGAGTGAATCAATGATACATGCACAGTCACATACCACCATCCACAAAGAGGTGAAAAGAGCCCTTGCTAAGAACAGCCCAAGCAGCTTGTGACTGGGGAAAAAAAAAAAAAAAAAAACAGACATAAGGTAGAGATGCAACAAAAGGCACCTAGCTGAGACAGGGTGGGGACAGGGCATTCAGTTACCCTTTGCAACTGGAGACATGTTTTTGAGACACAAACGGAATCACGCTGCCTGCTCCCTCTATCTCACTCTGCTGAGGTTAAACTAAACCCCAGCATTCCATCATAGCCTGTAAAGCCCTGCACTGTACGGCACCCACCAGCCTCACCAGCCATGGATCCCCTGCTTCCTGTGTTTCAGCCACACTAGGCTTTTAGTCCTTCATCCTCACTGCATACCTTCCTGCCACAGGGCCATTGCATATACTGCTACTGTCAGCTGGAACACTTCTCTCTTTTCTATTCTGCTAGCTGACTTTTAGCTCTCAGTTCCAGGTCACTTCCAACTAGGTTCAATTCTTCCTTCCAGGTCCTCCTTATACAGTTTCTGTCTCTTGTGTGGCACTTCCCACAGGTATAGTTTTACATTTATTTCAGTGATTCTTTGACTACTTCCTGTTTCTCCCAGTAGGCTGAAAGCCCTCTGAAGGTAGATAGCATGTAACCCAACAGCCTACTGTGTACCTGGCACATAGTTGGTGCTCAGTAAACATTTATTGAGTGAATGAATGACAAATAAAAAGCTAATAAATTGGCTAGAAGTTAACAAATCCTAAGATGCTAAAGCTGGGAAGAATTTGGAGAATCCTTAGTTCTTGCTTTTGCTGTGTGACCTTGGATGAGACCTTTCACCTCTCTGAGCTACAGTATTCGTATCTTTAAGTGAAGGCCTTGAACTCTCAGAATGCGCTCTGTGGAACTCAAGGGTATCCCAGAAGCACCAGGGCTGCTATGAGTGTGAGTTGGAGTAGTGGCAAGCAAGCTTAAGTCACAGCACCTGTGCTTTTATCTGTGTGTGTATGTGTGTCTGTTTATGCTCCCAGCATTGAATACAAGGTTCTAAGGTTTTTAAAACAAGACTTTGAAATCCCTGGAATAGGTAATCTCTAGGTCCCTTCCAGAATCTTATGGTGCCATGGAAGCAAGAACAGGTCCAGGGCATGGGCTGCTTTTTATCTGCAAAGTCACTGCATGGACCCCCCATCTGCAGAAGCAACAGAGGAAAGAAGCAATAAGAATTGAATGGGCCCAATTGAAGGAGGATTCCTAGACGAGAGGAGTTTTCAACATCCTCTGCTGATTCCTAACTCTGGTGACAGACTCAGAAAGAACTGGTGGGGGAGGGAGGCAGGGTGCCATTTCCCAGAGGGACTGTGATCAAAGCAAGGGACAAGAAAAGGCCAGGCTGGCTGAACAGGGGTGGCAAAGAGAATGGGGGGGAGGAGGTAGTCCTGAAGCTACTGAGAAGCCCACAGCACACAACTGCGGGCCAGCAGGAAAAACTGTGAAGGTGAGTTACCTTCAGGGAGCTGAACTTTAACACAAGGAAGGGAAGGCTGAAGGCAGAGGAGTCAGGGATCTGTTCAGTCTAGAGGCAGGACGGGAAAGCTGGAGAGATCAAGATGGTTACATGGACATGGGCCTTCTGTTTTTCTGTGTTCCTTGAGGCTGGAGCAGAATCACCTCAAAATATAGCTTACAGTAGAGGAGGAAAAATAGAGAACCAAAACACGGGAAACCAAACCCACAGCTGTCAAGTTGATTTCAGACCCTATAAGACAGACAGAACAGCTACATGGAGTTTCCAAGGAGAAGTTGGTGGATTTGAACTGTCAACCTTTTGGTTACGAGCCATAGCACTTAATCACTATACCACCAGGGTTTGTGGTCACAGAACAGAGCCTGGAAAATCTACTACTTTCTGCCATGTATGTTGCAGGGGAGGTGGGTAGTAGGGGGTGATTCCTGTGAACCTCTGAGCTCAGGGAAGGACTTCCTCTTCCACCTGCTTTCCCTCATGCAAATCCAGGCCTCGCTATTACATCTCAGCCCCACCGTGTACACCCCTCCATCCCATGCCCTCATCACCTTGCCTTCTGAACCACAGCTCTCTCCCTCTGGGTTTTCACCTCCAGACTGCCCAGCCCATCAGCTGTCTTCCCCCATGGCCTCCTTCCCTCAGCAGCCCTGCTGCCTGTTTCTGGCATCCGCTCTGCTGCTCCCCAGCAGCCACGAGCTCTGGAAGCTGCCAGCTCCTCGGTCTTTCTCTTGCAGCAGCTGGCACTGGTGAGGCTCTCCTGGGATCACCCTGCTCCACTGGTTTTCAGGGCCCTCCTGCACCTAATTCCTGGACCTTTCTGACCTCTGATTCTCTCCAGCTGCCCTTCTCCTTTCTGTACATTACACACATATAGCAAATCAGCAGGACTTCAAATTCAACTCTCAACCCCGTGGGAATGACTCACAAAGGGGCCCTGTTTTATGTGTATTGAGCACCCTGGGTATTCAAGAGATGTTAGTTAATGGCTCCCAACTCACTACTTCAGTCCTGATTTCCAACTGAACTTCTCTAGCTCCTTACCGGGCATCACCTCTCAGACTTCCCATTGTCACCTTCAACTCAGTGGGACTACCTTGAGTGCCAAACCAGCCCATCTTTCCCAGAATTCCCTGTCCCAGGGCACCCCAGTCTGTGGGTGCAACCATGCACATGTTTTGCACGCTCCAACCCCAGACTCCAGTCTAGTCCGCACACCTTCGCTGCTAGGGTTTGGCCTCGCTCTCCTAATGGGCCACCAGATTCTCTCCATCCAACTCAACCTTTTAGCCACGTGAGTGATCTTCCTATATATGTCAACCACTGCCCAGAACCGATGACTCTCTCTCTTTCCCCTCATTGTCCAGACCCCTCAGCCCGGCCTGGGCCTGCTCTCCAGGAGGCCTCTCCTCCAAGAAAATCAGATTCTTCCCAGCCCCTCACAAATCCCCAAGCCCATTTTAAACATCCAACACTTGCTCAAGCAGTTCTCCAATCTCTCTTTCTGAGGAATTAAACCCCAAGCACCCTTCCCAGTTGAGTTTCTCCTGCCCACTCTCAGCTGGAATGAGACTGATTCCTGTTAGCACTCCTAGCTCCCATCCACTAAAAAAGCCAGTAGCTTCTCTAGGCTACTGTGACAAAATATCCCTGTTGAGGACCACTCGTTGGTACTTGAGTCTCACCCTCCCCCACTCCCCAATCCTCTCTATGGCCCAGAATCTCCTTTCATCTGTGTAAAAGTCCTTAGCTTCTGGCTGGGGGTCATGAGGGTTAACAAGTAGGATGATGGTGGTGATGCTGGTGACAGCATACACTTGAATAGACTTTCTATGTCCTAGACACTATTTTGAGCTCTTTATCGATATTAACTCATTTAACTCTCACAACAACCCTGTGAGACAGTAATACTGTTCTCACTTTAAAGATACGGAAATTGAAGGAGAAATTAAGTAACTTCCTTAAGGTCACCTATCTAGAAGTAACCAGTAAAAAGAGACAACAAGAAAAACAGACTTTGGAATCAGAAAACCTTCTGAGTATCAACTGGGCCATCAACCAGCTCTGTGACCTTGGCTAAATTACTTCCCCTCTCTGAACCTCAATTTTCTCATGTGTAACATCGTAATGCTCATAACAGCACCTGACATATAGTGGTTTTGTGAGAATTAAATTGGTTCATATAGAACACTATTTGGCACAAAGCAAGTGTTCCTTTTCTTTATCTCCTCTTATTCTTCTCTCCACCCAGATTCCACCTCAGATACTAAAAATAATAGCGACAATGCCTCACATTTGAACTCAGCCCTTGACTCCAGGGCCCAAGCTCTTGACTCCCATGGTGGTACGTGGTATCCTTCACTGACCTCCAAGTGTCCTGGCCCCCAGACTCCTCTGGGTGCTGAGACTATTGTAATTGGGTTACACTATGGCGTGCTTGGAAACCCTGGTGACATAGTGGTGAAGTTCTACGTCCGCTAGCCAAAAGGTCGGCAGTATAAGTCCACCAGGTGCTCCATGGAAACTCTATGGGGCAGTTCTACTCCGCCCTATAGTGTTGCTATGAGTTGGAGTCGACTCAACAGCACTGGGTTTGGTTTAGTTTTCTTTTTTGGTGGCCTGCTTGCTCCATTCTGCTTCTGAAAGCCGAGTCCTGATTCAGAGAATCAGACCCATCCCAGTTCCACTGCACCCCAGCTCAACTGGGCAACAGTCAGCCATCAGGATTGCTCCTCTGGCTCCCAGTGAAATCCACCACAACAGCCATTCCACCCTATGCTCCTTCCCTCTCCAGCCCAGTCCTGTCCTGGCCACCCTCCCTTAGGGAAGCCAGCCTCTCAAACTTGAATCCTGCTTTTCAGAGGGCCAAGCCTGGGCCCTGACTGGATCCCTGTCCTCCATCTCTGAGGCTTCCGGCTCCTTCTCCCTTTTCACCTTCTATAGCCTGGCTCCTCCAGGTGTCTGTTTTTTGGTGGTTTCAATCTCTCCTCCTCCAATGACAGTCTACAACCCCATCCCTCTCCCTCGGATGAATAAAACTTTGCTGCAGCTTCGTTTTCAAAACACAGGCCTGGCTTAGTCCTCCTCGGTACTTCTCAAGGGTTAACCCACAGTTAACTGGCAGCACTGGCTGCCCCTACTTCTTCTCCACCAACTTACCATTTTACTGATCTGTTAATCATAATTCGAGTGTCTTTCACTGGACCCTCACCTCCACCTCCTGCACCCAAACTCCTCTTGAGAGTCTGACCCTAGTGACCACCTCTCCTGTCCCTGCCTCCATCTCAATGACCTCAACTCTCTTGGTTCCATCCTACTTCTCTGGAAAACACTTCTCCGCCTTGTTCACTCTGCTCCCAGCTGTCTTCCCTTCTTACTCTGTTGCAGTAATTGCCCCTGTCCTCCAGTCAAGCTCCTCTTTCCAATGTCCTCCAAACCTCAGATGCTCATTCAACCTCTGTAACTTTGTTGCCTTGGTTATCTTTCTGGAACAGAACAACACATGCTGCTCTCCCACCTCAACGCCTTATTTTCTTCTCCATTTTTCATGCAATCATAATTAGAAAATAAATCCTACTCATTTTAAGGAGTCCCTGGGTGGTGCAAATGGTTAAAATGCTCAGCTGCTAACTGAGAGCTTGGAGGCTCAAGTCCACCCAGAGCATCTTGGGAAAAAAAGTCCTGGTGATCTGCTTCTGAAGAAGCAGCCACTGAAAACCCTACAAAGCACTACTCTGAAGTACACAGCATCACCATGGGTTGGGGTCACCACGAGTTGTAATCAACTTGACAGCAACTAGGTTACCCATTTTAAGGTGCACTTACAGGTGCTGTCCTCTAGAGGGCATTCTTTGGTATGTGCTCATCTCCCCCTGACTTCCTAGGTGTTTCCTGACGAGCTTCACAACCTGGCATTTGACTATACTGTCTCTCTCTTTTCTCTAGGTAATCGATGAGTCTGGTTTCCCATATCAGATTTTGGGGTCTTCAAAGGCAGGGCTTGCACATAAGGTGTCTGCCCCCCTCCCCCCCCGCCCCAGCATCAAGCTGGGAGAGTTTGTATTCCAGCTCCAGTGTTCAAGGATTTGGTAATTTGAGGATTCTTTCCAGAATCTTCTTAAAAGGTCTTCAGAGTTTCTTTGGGGATTCTTTTCTCAGCTGGCTTCCACATACTCCTCTTGAGGAACTGACAAGAGGATTGCACTCCCAATCCCTCTCTAGGGGAGTTGAGACCCAGTCCGGAAGGCCAAATAATACTCTGTGTGTATGGGTAGGAGACAGACGAGTGTGCTGAAGACTCATTCCCTCTCCTCGAATCATACAGGGAATCCAGGGACTTTTGAGCATCTCACTGTATGAGATACAGCTAATCCCCTTACACACCCACACACATTCACGTGTACCACTGGGGGCTGGAAAGTTCCCCAAAGAAGCTTTTAAGGGGCAGCCCCCTCCCCTCTTCCTTCAGAGGGAACTGCCAGAAGCCTGCGGCTGGATGCCTCACCACAAATCACAAAACACGGCTGCCCCCACGGGGCTTCACTGAGCATAGCAGGCCTCATCATCTCATTCTTTTGGTCCCCTCATGCTATAACGAACTTACACCTCCAGCCCCCAAAAGACCCCAATGTACTCCACCCTACCTCTCAGCTCATTCGCCTCCCAATTTTTCCTCCTAGTATGCTCTGACTCCATCCTTTGCAATAATTCATTACACTCAACACTCCAACACACCAACACTCTTCCATCACCCCAAGTGTTTCCTACCCTGGCACTAGCTCCCCAGTTCCTCGGTACATTACACCACCACCCGATGTCTCAAACATCTATTTTGATCTTACATACCATCCCCCCATCTTGGCTACAGTCATCTGGAAAACATGCCTCGCCTTTCCAGCCCCATGATCTTCACCCTGTCCCTCTCAAGGACTAAGAAGGGAAGAGAATAAATAGGTGAACTTATAACCCTGATGGTGTAGCGGTTAAGTGGTGGGGCTGCTAACCAGAAGGTCGGCAGTTCAAACCCACCAGGTGCTCTTTGGAAACTCTATGGAGCAGTTCTACCTTGTCTATAGGGTTGTTACGAGTCAGAATGGACTCAAAGGGCAGTGGGTTTGTTTGGGTTTTGTATGTCCTGGGTCAGTTTCTCAAAATGACTTCAGAGGAGCATCACAATCACTTGAAGAGCTTGTTAAAAATAGATACCTGGCCCCACTCAGAACCATTAAAGGACCCTGTGGCAGTGGGGCCAGAAATGTGCACTTTTCAACAAGCTTCTTAAGGGATGCCTATAGCAGTACAGAGTAATCGTCCTGGATGCTTGACTCGCTCATTTCTCCAACTAGGCTGTGAACTTGGCAGATAACTTTACACAGATAGCACGCTGAAGACACACGGAGCTTAGGTAAATTGGTGGCAGTCTGGAAACCAGTCAGTGGCAGGAACCGGAGATTGGGGCTTTTTCTTGATCCCACAGCAATAGTGCTCTTGTTCCCAGGGCCTTCCAGGCAGAAGAGCAGCCGTCTCTACCTCCGGCTCCGTGCCAAGACACACAAGACGCCAAGTGCAGAGTAACTCAGGCTGGAACGCGTAGCCCAACACGATTTACATCTGGATCCCACGTATATCGTGGCACTGGCAGGCTTTTCTGCCCCACAGGTATCTTGTTATTCTGGAGTCCTGGCAAACCGCGCCTGCGCAGATTAGGCCCCGCGGGCTCCCTGCTGTGGACAGTGCGGAAAGTGCATCCTTGGCCTGATCGCTCACTCCGCTCTTCACTGGCTCAGGATCCCCGAGTGGTGTAAGTGCGCCACGCAGTGGCCTCAGGAGGGATTGCATGTCCCAGGGGAGTGTGCTAGCAATATGGTGCGTGAGGTCCGTATTTCCAGCTTTCCACTTCACTGCCCAATTCCTAACCACCCCACGCTGACGTCTAGCCTAGGCCCCTTCTAACTTGCCCCTAATTCTCCGGTGTCAAGAAACACTGTAATGAGTTAAAGGCCAACACCTTTGGGCATCTACATGTAGGAAGTGAGGTAAAGCAGACAACTGTATTTTTTCCAAATCCCAGAAAGCTGTTTTTGCCCACGGTCAGATTAGACCACCGCCTTTTATTGCAGAATCGGAGCACCACAAAATCTCTGGCAAGTTTCACAGAAACTAGTCCCATTATCATGCTTATTGTCTACTGAAAATATTCTCACTTGTCAGGGACCTTCTTTAAAAAGGACCTCCAAATTGAACACAGCATTCCAGAGGTGGTCTGATCTTCTCAGAAAGCAGTGGGGCAAACATCTCCTTTGATCTGGAGACTTGGTTTTGATGAATGCAGTTGGTGGTTGTATTAGGTTTTTTAGCAGTCACATCACACAGTTGATTCATATTGAGCTTGCAAGTCAACTAAACTCCCCAGGTCTTTTCTTCATGAACTGCTGTCAAGCCGGGTCCACCCCTCACCCTGTACTTAGGTCATTGATTTTGTTTTAACCTAAGTGCAGCCTCTACATTCATCCCTGTGAAATTTAATCTTGTTGGTTCCAGCCTGTTGAAATCGTTTTGAATCCTGACTCTTTCATGCCAAGTATTAGCTGCCCCTCCTAGCTCTATCACTTGCAAACTGGATGACCCTGTCACCTCTATCAGTTGTCAATAAAAATGTCAGACAGCACACAAACTGAACGCATCCTGCTGGAGTGTTCCTAGTCTAGGCTGACACAGACCAGTAATCAACCCTCACTGGGTCTGGCTCTTCACTAAGCTTCAGGGCCATTCAGTTTAGATGTCTCTGCTACTTGTACAGGTATTACGAGAGACTCTGCCAGCTGTTAAGCTGGAAGTTTCTTCTGCCCCAGACTGTGGCCCCAACATCATGCCCTCTTTCTACCCTTCTGAACTCGAGCATCATTTATTCAACCATAACTTTAGACTTCCAATGGCATTCCCTCCGGGACCGTCACTGACTCAGGAGGTGACAGGAAAATGACTCTGAGCTTGATGATCTCCCTAGATGATACTCTTTGCTAACCACTTCCTATTCCACAACTCCGTGCCTCCTGGGAGACCTTATTCCCACACTTAAATTCTCTCCACTGCTTCTTTGGTATCTCTCCTTCCACTGACTCCTTTTGCCTACAAATATGTGCAACGGCTTCCTTAAAATTCTACTAGCTGCCTCCTTAAACTCAGAGGCTTCTGCCTCTGTCCTTCTCTTGAAAACCTAAACATCTCTAGTCTCACCTCCTCTTTCCTGAACCATCGCTAATCTGGCTTCCATCACTGTGCTGAGTAACCATGTAGCTCAGATAGTAGGCAGAGATGGAGATGGCGTCAGTTTGAGAACAAGCTGAAGATTCTGACTCAGGCCAGAAAGATAAGCTGCAAGCTGCAACCAGGTATGCGAATTTCATAAAGCGGAGAGCCTGGGGCTCCTCATAGACCACACAAACTAAGCATGTCCTCAGGATCTTCAGTGGGACTGAGACATATTAGAATCTCAGCGAAGTGTCTGATCACAGACAAGAGCAGCAAGCACTGAGAAGTCCAAGCCTGGGCATTTCTCATGTACTTCTTACAGAAGCAGGAACCAGTCCTGGGGCCAGGACAGATGGCAAACAGTAGCCTAGCTGGAGTCGGGATGGAAGGACCAAGTCTGTACTTCTCTTCAGCACTTACTCTGAGATCTTTGGGTGGTACAAATGGTCTGCACTTGTCTGCTACCTTAAAGGCTGGCAGTTGGAATATATTAGCAGTGCCATGAAGGAAAGGCCTGGCAATCTGACTCTATGAAACTTACATCCAAGATTTCAGGGACACTGATGTCAGTTGACATCTAGTTTTTTTCTAAGAAATTGTTCTGCAGTTTATATTGGTGAGTGGTGCCTGGGGTCTTAAAAGCCAGCAAGTTGCCATCTAAGGAATATCAGTTGGTCCAAACCCACCTGGAGCAGATGAACAACAAGAATATCAAAGACATGAGGAAAGTATGAGCCAAGGAGACATAAGGACCCATACGATCAGGCAACTATACCAACATGAGACCAGAACTAGATGGTGCCCAGCCACCACTACAGACAGCCCTGCCAGGGAAGACAAGGTATAGTTCCTGACATGAGAAAAACATGCACGCAGATCAAAAATTCTATTAAAAGACCAGACTTGATGGTGCAAAAGCTTGGAGGGTTCACTGAGAACATGGCCTCTGGGCTTGCTGCTAGCCCAGAGATGAGATCAGTACTGAAGCCAACACTTCAGAGATTGGACGGGACTAAAGGATATAGAGTGATACAGGTGGTATGTGTAACATACCATATTATGTTTAATATATATATGAGGCTGTTCAACTGGTATCTCTTTAGAGGACAGAGGGGGGGACAGGTATTGGTTGAGTGGATACTGGAAGCAGAATGGAGAGCAATGAGTGTGCCATCACAGAGTGAGAAGAGCAGATAGAGTTGCAAAGAGGCAGATGCTAGGGGTTTTGTATGGCAAATTGACTTAGTTTCTAAATTTTCACTTAATCACAACTAAAACAAACGAAAAAATTACATCCAAGAAAACCCTATACAGTATTTCTACTCTGTAACATTGGGAGTGCCATGAATTGGAATTAACTGAATGACTTAAAAAAAAAATTCTAGACTATGCAGTGTTACTTGTTAGGAACCTCAGACACACAGGGTCACACAGACAAATGTGTATGTGGGCCAGAAAAGTCACAAAAGTCAGTGAAACAAACTAGGTGTAAGATACAGTAAAAATGGAGACTCCAGCATACTGCAACATGCCCAAGGAGGCAGGTGTTCCTCAGCTTCATGCTTGTCATGTGCAAACTTAATTTCATTGTTGCCAGAACTTCCAATTTTCCAGAGAAGACAAAGTTAGTGGTTTGAGATGGATTTTTTTTTTTTTTAAATCTTAAATGCTGTGAACTAGTTTTTTTTTTTTTAATTTTAAAAAACCCTGAAAACCATGTATAAAGCAAGCAAAAACATCTGTGGTTCCAATTTGACCTGGGGCAGCCAGATCCCTGGTACTTTCAGAGGTTAAGTGACTTGGGTTTGTGGTAATTCAACAAATAAGATCTTCCCTGTTTGAGTTTTTTGATGCCCACAAGGGTGGCTTTGGTGTATAGGAATAATTACTCAAAAATTACTTTGGTTTAAAAAGCTTTCAATTTTTCAAAGTTACATGGTCAAAATCCTTTTCTCCACATACTTCTAAACTTTTAAATTCAGCTTGTTGTTGCTGATTGCCCCTGAGCCGATTCCAACTTACAGCAACCCTTGCTCATTGGTTTCCTTATGTAACAAAGGAGTTTGATGTAGTTAAGGGTTGATCCAATTTATAGTTAACTGAACTCTTTAAGCATTTAAATGGCATTTTTGCCTTTAATAGTTTCCTTAAGTGCTTTGTCACCAAAACAAACTTTTCCAAGTACTTAACTACTGCATCACCAATAAATTAATTTATAAATACAGCAAATTGGGTCATTTCAAATGTTCCAAAATGATACACAAACTTAGCAAAATTTCAATTAGAAATTCTAAGTCTAAATAAATTACTAAGTATTTTTTAATTGGAATTACAGGACACATTTGTTTTTAACAGGAAAATTCTCTTGCCGAGGTCAAGTGCTTAAAACAGCAGACAAAGTAACGCTATTGGGTTCAATGTTCGTAAGCCTGCTTCTCTTTCATGCTAAGGACTCCAGCATTCAGAGATGCTTACCGATCAAGAAAACTCATGATACTATTCATATGCTTTGGAAGTTACCTTCTCAGATAGCTGGGACATTTATTTGGACTACTGACTGGATTCTTCAAGGACGCAGGAAGCTCTTTGATGCCTGTCACAAGGTTCCCATTACTTAAAAGAAGTGGTTACCCAGCCATATCCCGGAGTTTGATGCTCTTCAGTATCCAACTACATTGTCTCACATAAACAGTATAACCCTACCTAGACCCCCAGATGCCTTGATTGGTTCTGAAAATACTTAAAGGTCTTTCTGCTTTCTTTTTATACCCTTCATTTCCTGAGGAACACAACTCTCAGAGGTGTCAAGATGATGCAGTGATGCACGGTAGAATACAAGATTTCTCTCACAATTCTGACTTGTAGTCACAAATCCTAAACTCATTCTTTTGCCAGAACTCTCCTCTCTCCTAGTTCAGTGTCCTGTCATCTACTGCACATTGCCCCAGGACATCTGGCTTTTCCACTCCAGCGCGTTGCACCACCTTCTTTCCTGAAACTCTCATCTCTTGGCAGGACCCTTTCTGTGTCCAATGCCCACCCCATATGACTAGAGGATCCCCATTCCATCTCTGACACTGTACAGCCTTGCCCCTTCTCTGTGATTCTTCCCCCTACACACTCCCATTCCCATAGGGCAAATGATCTCACCCTACAAATAAAGTGTGGATGACTGCATCCCTTTTTACGATGGGTAAATAGAATGTTTCCTAAGATAAAAAATGGAAGAAGGGGAACTAACATTTATTGAGCACGGAATTCCTGTTTCCCTTGAATTCTCTCCTTCTTCCCCAAATGCAACATGGAGGCTGCTAAGAACTCAAAGCTCAGAGATAGTAATTTGACCATCTTGACCCACAACCAAGATTCAAGCCTAGTCCACCTAACTCTAAACTGTAGCTTTCTCACCACATAGCTTTTCCTTCTTAAATCACTACCGGTCAAAGATTCGGTGGGACATACTTTCAGTCACTTCTTGCTAGAAAACAGGGAGACTAATTTTGGGGCTCCAGCAATTCCATGCCCCATCCACTCTAAAAAGCTCTCCAGAACCCCAACTCCCAACACCACCCAACAATTAACCTTTATATGTCGCTCAACTTACATAGGATTTTCACATACTGTCTCACTGATTCTGTAAAAAGAAAGTAGCAGTGTTACTAACCAATTTTAAAGATGAGGGGACTGAGGCATGGAGAAACTAACACGGCTCAAGACACCCAGCCTCTGTGAAGTACATCTAAGATTCACTTGTTTTCATTGCCCCAAACCGTGTGTTCCTTCACTCATCCACACCACGTATTCACAGTCACTGTCCCTGTGTTCTCCTGCATATTGGGTGGTAACCCGGGAAGCTTGGTCTCTGCTTATTTCCCAAGATGCCACCTTAAACAAAGCAATCTCTGCCCCAAGCCCTGCCTTTCATGGACTTGCAGTCCCCTGCACAACCTTAGTATCTTTTCCATTTTGCTTCCTCTACCCCAAGTCACCTCTTCCAATGCCATTCTGAGCAGTGTGCCTTTTTAGGCAGAGCAGGAACACGAAAACTGCAGTTAGCAGTTTCTCTCCAGCACCAACTAAACCCTGTTCATGACACTCAGGCTTCATCTCAAAACTATATCCTGAGTGCCCACAATGAGCTGGTTAAAAACACCACCACAAACCCTCACAACGGTGCAAGCTCTGTGCTATTTCCCACAGCTCACGGGGGAAGATACTGAGCCCCAGAGACATTAGCTTAGAACTTATCCAAAGTGAGAGTTAAAAGAAGTGGGGATTCAAACCTAGGAGCCACCTGACTTGGAGAATGGGCAGACGGAACGTGGGTGGGACAAGGTACATCACAGACCCTCATAAAAATGGCCACACCATTTTTGTAAAATGTGTGGTGTCAATCAAATAATATGGTCTAAAGATTACAATTCAAAACCTTGAAACTGTGATTCCCATCTCAAGTCCTCATCCTCCTGCCTCTAGGCTAACATGGAGGCCTCTGAACCAATCTCCTGATCTCGTGTCCCTGCCACAAGCCAGCATCTTCTCCATGTCCTGACTGTGTTGCTGGCTGGTACAAGCCTTCAATGCCTCTGGGAGGAACCATCTACCTACCCTCTTGGGAGGCGGCATGCCTGATGACTTTTATTTTTATAGACAATGTGTTTCAGTATTTTAATATTGCAGGGAAGAAATTTTGGAAGATCATGTCCTAGCAATGAAGGTGGTGACAGGATTCCTGTGAGAGGTAGAGGTCACTGAAAAGGCGTAGTAGTTTATTAAGAGGAGCTGGCAAGTCTATGCTCAGATCTGTGCCCTGCTCATGAGCTGATAACTAGATGCACCCTGAAACTTGAACTAGGACCTGAGAAGGCTAGGTGGCGGAGAGGTAAGGGCTTTGGAAGGGGCCACAGTGAGCTAGTAAGGACTGAACCCTTGCTCCGGGCTAGGCACTCTGTTAAGCCTTTCTTTCCAAACTTGTTTCACTTACCTGACATGGCAGGTAATGTTATCACCAAATGCAGAAGCTGGACCTACGACAGTTCTGTCATTTCCCCATGGAAACAAAGGCGAGCAAATCCAGGATTCAGTACAAGGTATGCAAAGCTCTCATTCACAACCACTACATGATGATACCTTCAAGGGAAATCCCCACTCCCAAAACCCTCCGAGGGAGACTGCAGAAGGGCTACACATGAGCATGTCCAACCTGCGTGCACTCCAGCAGAGATCTGGGCCAGCAACTACAGTGATTTTCAAAGACTTCTGCAGGGTCGCTATGAGTCAGACCCGACCTGACAGCAGTGGGTTGTGGTTTTTCTGTGGTTAACCCAAGGATGTTTTTCTTCTTCTGTGCCAGCTCACTACCCAGTTCCTTTGATTTGCCACAAGATTCTTAAAAAGAGGAGTGTTTTGGACTGGAGAAAGAGAAACCAGAAATGTCTTTTACCACTCCTCACCCCCTGGTTAATTCATCTTCCAGATATTGCACTGAGATTCTGTCACTTCCTGCAGGAAGTCCACACATAACACCTGAGCTTGATCGCTCCTTCTCCTCTGTGCACCCAAATCTGGCCTGTCTTCCCCAACCACCAGAATGTGAACGTGCCTAGGTATTTGCAGTACCTGGAGTAAAATAGCCCAACAAATGGGAGATACTGAGATTCCAATTCTCTATTTTTTCTGAATTCTCAATGCCTGTGCCCCAATACATACATAATTTTAACACACTGAAAGAAATGGGTAATGCTGTATCAAATGGGGTAACACCATGCTACAATGTCTCAAGGTGTGAGGTGGCAACAGCTTCTCAAGGTGTAACTGAAAATCATTCAGCTGACCACAGTCCCTCCTACAGTGCACCTGACAGCTTCTCACCCTGGCCCCAGGCTAGTATGTACGGTGGCTAGTCCAGCTACCAGGGATGAGAGACATCAGACATCTTTGTTTCCTTCTCTCTGCAACTGGTTTAGGAGCCAACAGTCTTCTGTTTGCCCCAAACCAATAGGGGTTTCTCCAGTGTCTTTTTCCTTATTCTTTCCTTTGCTTTTTTCCAGAGAGAAAGAATCACTGGAAATTTGTTTAGCATCACTGAAGCCAAGTTTCTCAGTTAAGTCACATAATAAGTATAACCACCACCACCATTTATTAAGTGCTTGCAGGCACTGTGCCAAAGTTCTACAAACATCATTTCAGTAAATCCAACAACCCCGAGGCAGATATTTTCAATACCCCCACTCCCACCCATATCATTATAGTTAAGGAAACGGAGGCTCAGGAAGGTTAAGTAAACCAATCACGGTCAAACTCAGCTGGTAAGTAGCAAAGAAATCTTCCCCCAAAAAGACACCTGACTTGAAAGTCCATGCTTTTCAACACTGTGCTAGATAGTTCCCCACTGGAAGTCAAACGACACATACTCCCTCCCAAAATATTGCTGAGAGACCAGAGTTTAGGTAGTGAAGAAAGCAGTGCCCAGTTTATGAACTTCTTTACTCAGCTATGATAGTCAAGTTCTTGCCAGTGAAGAGACTGTTTATAAGCTAACCCCATCTAAGACCTCCACTCCTGACATCTGACTATTCAGTATGGTGCTTCCCCCTTCCAGCAACCACTGGGTTCCAGACACTGACAAAAATGAGACATTTTTGTCCATCTGAGATGTCCATCATCTCAGAACTAATGGACTCGAGGGCACACGGGACACATTTAGATGGAAACAAAAACTCCACGTTTTCCGCCCTGACTTGCCAAGCCCAACCTCGCTCCTGGGGAGTCTCCTGAGCCCCTCTTCACTGGTTCAGTATCATTCACCCTCTCTAGATACTGTTCCCTAACTTATCTCTGGAGGCCTACTGATCATTGCCCCGGGGTCTACAGGTTGCCAAGTTCCGACAGCCTTCAGAAAGTGTCCCATCAAGTGTTCAATAGGGCTTCTTTCAAGATTCCAAACCTGCGACGGTTACACAAGGCTTGTCACAGGCAAGCTGAAAGCTGAAAGGGTCAGCCAAGTTGGGCAGACAAACCAAAATGCACAAAAATGAAAAAGGAGGGGCAAGACGATATAGCAGACACTGCGCACATTAACCGTGGGCAAAAACCAAAACCAGACACCAGGTTCAGAAAAGAGGAATCTTTGGTGAAGAAGGATGACTGCAGGGAGAGCAATCCTAGCAACAGTATCAGCTTATCCAAACACAGCCAAGCAGCTCCTGAGGACAGGTAAGTCTAGAAAAAACCTTCCTGAAGGAGCACTGAAGACTAGGCAGAAGGAAGGTAGGTAGGACAAAGTCAAGGACTTCTGAAAAAGGAGGCTGGAACATTCCTTTAGAGAAGCAATGTGAGGAGACACCAGAGAAAATGAGCAGGTGGCTAGAGAACAAGCTACTGCAGAAAGAAGAGGCCATGAACTCAAAGGTCAGTTATCTCCAGGACCCCATACAGCACTTCCAGATGATACAACCTGTCTCCTTTACTGGTCTAGTGTAAAACACTCCGCTGAGGCCAATTCCTTGTGCCTGTTAACACCTGCACTGGATTTTAAAGGGTGGGAGATCAAGTTGAAGGGTATTCACCAAAGGGAGAGACAAAAGCCTACCCTTGGGGGGTTCACATTCTGAGAGGATAGATATAGAGACCCCTCCCTACTTTTACACTCCACGCTCCCTTGAGGAAACCTTTGATCTAAGGAACGTTTACACTGAAGTCACAAACTGAGGACCAAGAACTAACTGCTGCAATGGGGTCCTTAATGTTTGAAGAACCAAAAAGCCAGCAGTTCAAATCTGCCAGGCACTTCATGGAAACTCTATGGGACAGTTCTACTCTGATCTACAGGGTTGCTATCAGTCATAACCAACTCAATAGCAGTGGGTTTTAAAGTCTGAAGAGACTGAGGTGAAAAGTGAAGTAACTTAATGACCTGGAAGATCTACGCTGGTATTCTTTATACCCTAAGGCTTGGCCACTTTCGTCAACCTTATTACACAACTGATCAGGGGCCTCACTGCTTCCCACATAACAACAGCTACTCTGACGTGGAAAAAAACAGACCAATCATCCTTGCTGGAGGGCCTACAGTGGAGGTGTCCTCCCCTGGGGAGCTCACAAATTTGGAGCAGCCTGAAGAGAGAGCTTTGTTCTTTCCTGATCTTCCTTTCTTGTATTGGCCCCTGACCACTCTAACAAGCACAATGACAGGTCTTCACAGTCTCTGGCTGTTTCAGAAGCTCCAGGGGATAAATACCTGCTTTTCTCCACAACCTGCTAAGCCAGATTGCACAAATACTTGTCACAGGTAGGGTTATCAGGGGTGTTAACTATTACATTTTCCACAGACAGTCAGCACATGTCAAAACCATTCTTGTTATTTCTGCCCCGTAGCTTGTACTCGACACCCATCTATTTTTCTGGCTGACGCCCATAATCCACCTCAGGCTGGGGACTGGGCCCACCAAGGCCTTTTTACAAGATACTAGTTCAGCCTACTTGTGGGAATACCGAAAGGGTGTGTGATCCAGAGGTGGCAGGCGGGGGTGGGGGGGTAGGGGCAGGAATCGACAAGGAGGGAGTATATTGTCACACTGAGCCTGCCCATTGATAAGACTCCTTCCCCTGTCTCGTAACAGATTCAGATTAATGATCGCTCATTCCTAATTGTCAAATTTCTTTTCCTTCATCCTGTGTCTAATCACCAGTGACAGAAACCATTACGCAAATGAGAGCAGACGACTTCCCCCAACTGTTCGCATTGGTAAAAACCTTGTAATTTAGAGCTCTGATTTGTAGGGGAAGCTGGTCTCCCCCAGGCATCCTGGGCATCTGCTCAACTCATGCCCAGAACAGCCCCTCCCCCACAACCACAACCCCCCCCAACAAATATTTGCCTTCACAAACCAGTAGTTTCCTACATACCTGCTGGTGTAAAGGCAGCAGGTACAGTCTGACCTCTAGACAGGCCCATATACCCAACTCCCCAGTGTGTGTGCCTCCCCTGATGCCTGCTAGGACGGATGGTAACAAAGTCAGAGAATGTTCTGTCCCTCGCGAACAAAACTTAAGGCTCAAGAACCCTAAACTAGGTGAGTGCAGGGAAGAGCTTTCAATTCAGGCCAGGAATCAAGGTGCTTAGTGGTCACCAAGAACTTGACCTTCAGTTCTACAGATGGACAAGCACGCTGATAAGAAATTACAGGACCTATTTAAGGACACATGAACACAATGGGATATAGAACTCTGGTCTCCATACCTCCTTCTAACACTTTTAACCCATACTACAGTTTCCCGGGAAGTTTTACCAAGATGGTTTTAGCTGGAGTCCCAAAGCGCTTTCTCCCTGATCTGATCCTCTGGACCCTCTTGAAGGCTGAGCCTGCCTGTGCTCCACTGTACCTTGTGGGGTGAGCGGTGACATCAGGGGCTGTAGCACAAGGGAGGGATGGAAAGCAGGACAATCAGCCTAATCCAATGGAATGGAAAAGAGCAGGGTTTTGCTGTTAAACAGCACTAGGTTCAAACCTGCCTGCCACTAATCATTCAGCCTCTCCGAGCCCATTTCCTAATTTGTAAAATCACAATACCCACCTTGCAAGATGGTGACAAAGACAAAAGCACCAGGCACATAACAGAAATCTAGTAACCGGGGGCTCTATTACTCAAGGCTCAGGAGTCAATCCTGTGAAGGTTCCCAAGATAGTCCTCCCCAGTTGGCCAGTACTTTGGGTCAGGCCTATCAGCAAAGCACCTAGCAAGAACCAGGTGAGTGGCATCCGCCTGCATGCTGCATGTCACCCACATCTTTGAGGCTGAGCCAGGGAGGCAGCAGACCTGCTGAACCTTTCTAAGTGTGACTGTGGCCAGTTCATCCTCAGCCTGCTTGTTTTCTTTGCTGCATTCCTCTTTCACAAGAGATGCAGGAGGGACGGAGAGCACTCAGTCATTTTCCAGCATTGGCTATATTTGAAAGAACTACACTTGAAAAGGTACCATATTTGCACACACACTGTATCAGAAAACCCCAGAATGAGGTACTAAAGATAAACACAAACACCCCTTCCCCCCAAGTATACACACAGGTGCACACACACATCCTCTAAGTCCATCAGTGCACTGTACACTGAGCGTCGGGGGTCACAGCCACAGCTCAGACACTGCAAGTAAACCTTTGGCAAAAAAATAAAAAAAATAAAACCAGGGTCTTCCAACTCTCCTTTCAGTGAGAAGAGGGATGGAGATGGCCATCACACTAACTCCAGGGCCCCACTCTCACTGAAGAGGTGTAAATGACGGTCCTTCAAGCTGAGTGGTGCCCAGCTGCCCAGCTATAAGCTGCAGCCCTGAGAGGGGTCCCCATGAGTAGTGATGAACAGAAAAGGAAATTTCACTTCCATGCTCTACCAGTTGCCCTGACTTTTGATAGTGTTTCTAGAGCATTACAATGGGGTCTGACAGCGGCGCTGGCTTTATGAGACAAGGCTACATTTTCACCCTCACCTTGAGGTGGGTACTAGGTGGTGAGTTAGCTGCCTAAGCTTGACCCCATTTCATCTACTCAGCCAGGAAGCTCAGCAGGAGTAGAGGATGTGGCCTAGGCAGGGGAGAGCCATAGGGCTTTGAGGCTCTAGCCAGTCAAGCCTCAAGCTCATTGGTGTAAGACCTGACCATCAAACAATGGCTGAAATCCAAGTTAAAAGGTTTAGGCTAGGTCAGGCAGTACTTCCCTGGGACTCCCACTGTACTGTCCTACTGGACAAGGTTACGCAGTGGAGAACCTTGGTGAGCTTAAGAGGCTGGCCAGCATGGATGCACAAGCATACACGCATACACACATTCTTTCACACACGTACGTACGTACGTACGTACGTACGTACGTACACACAAACACACACACACACAAAGAGAGAGAGAGACACAGAAAAAGGCTTGCATTCCAAAAACCTAGAGAAACCACCACTAAGAGAACTCCCTTGGTGCCCAGCACAGGGAGTAACAGCTGGTGCTGAAAGAGAGAAGCTGTACATGTCTGCAATTTGGAACTCAAGCACAACCCTTGGTTCTTCTGTCACAAAGCTCCGTCCTGTGTATGGCCTGAGTCTGAAGTTAGTCTAAGCTGGAACTCGATGTAATTTTCACAGGATGGCTGTTAGGCTCTCAAAGGCAAGTCTCCTCCTCCCTCTCCTCATTAAAGTTCCAGTAGCCATTCCCACCCAGCCTAGAATCTGACTGTGTGAAAGCTGGAGGCCAGCAGACTGACCTGAGGGTCAGAACAGCTGTAACCCTGCAGCTCAGATGCAGTGGGGATCCAAGAAGCATCTCTTCTCTCAGGCTGAGGCACTGAGGTTGCAGGGAACAGACACACATACACCCCAGGCTGACAAACTGACTCACACAGACATGAAGACAATCAGAAGGTGGGACTCCACACACTGAATGCAGGACTTTAGGGGGGCAGAGAGGAAAGGTGCTGGGGCACAGGAGGCAAAGGCAAGAAGTCCCTCCAAATGGGAGTGGAGTGCCAGCCTTCCTGCTTTGCCCCAAACACCTGCCTCCAGGGCCATGGCAAGAGTCCAGTCCATTAAGTGCTGCGTGCAATACTAGCGCTTGGATTCTCCCGTCCTCATCAATGAAGCGGTGTGAACGGGATAGCAGTCACGTGGCAGGAGGCCTCGAACCCCTGCAGGCTAGTTGTATCGGCCCTTGATCATTGTGTTCAACAAGGGCCCCACCTGTGAAGAGACATGAGGAGCCAGTCAGAACCACCTGTCCCCTGTCCCTAGAGCTGGACAGGTGTGTCTGAAAAATTCAACTTTGTAAACCCTCTAACCAACTCTTCCTGGAGGTTGACCCAGTATTCTGGAACATGCTTTTATCTCTGGGGTTTCACAAGCAGCAAATAACAAACAGGCCCAAGGGACTAATCCCTTAACACCCAAGAGTGTCTAAAAGGTGACCTGCAATTGGGGCTGCTATCACCTCACAACCCCAAAGGTCCTCCAGATGCGTGACTACCCACAGGAAGCAGGCAAGAGCAGTATAAACACAATCCTCCCCCATCAACTCAATGGGCCATTGGAGCACCTGTGTGGGAAGCAGGTCTCAACATTACCTATAGCTGCCTGAGCACAGCTGGGAGAGGATGAGGAGATGCTTTACTGCTCACTTCCCATTCCAGAAGAATCCCCTCAGGGGTTCCCAGCTGGCACACAAGCCCCATGGGGAACATTACCACTAGCATGGAACAGATTTTAATTGATCCACCAATCAAGCCCAGCTCTCTCCAGAAAACCAGGATTTTCTGAAAGTACCCATAACCTCTATGCAGAGAGAGGACACCAGATACTGAGGCAGAGGAGCTATGGAGACTGTCACATCAATTCTGACTTTCTCTGGTCAATCAGCCTGTTGAGCCACAGGAGTGCCACCTCAGGGCAAAGACATACCTCTTGTGGGTTGCCCAGGGCCTCTCCAAGCATCTTCTCAATGTTTCTCATTATGGCCACTTTCTGATGAGCTTTGAGGGGATATTCAATTCTTTTAGGGGTGGGGGCTCCCTGTGAAGGAAGCAGCAGCTCAGGAAATGTCCTTAGCAGCAGACTTCAGCATCACCGCACTGTTCCTAGCTCCAACCTCCCACCTAAGAAACCCAATTCAATCCTACTCTCTTCATCTCCTTGAAGACCTAAGAATCACTTCCAGGGACATTCCACCTCCCCACCCTGCTCCAAATCATTTATTATACCTATCCCAACCCAGTCCCTGCTAGGAAAAAAATCAATCATATTCACCTTATACCAGAAGTTCACAGTGATAGTAATTCCCCCATTTAATAATGACTCTATGTGATGCCACCTGCAAGAAAACACACAGGCTATTTGCCACTAATACTTTCAAAGGGAAGAATGAAAAACTACGTAGTGGCCAGCTAAGGGACGTAGTGAAGACCACATCTTTACACTTATCCTGTGAAATACACAGTGGGGCTAGAGGCAGCGGTGTTCAGTCTCCAAATACCATGGAACCGAGAACAGTTTCTCCAGCCCCAGGTCTCAAGGATCAATTTGGACTTGAACAGGGTTGTCATTTCCCCCATATTCAGCAGGTGCACATCATAACACCTCAAATTCCTATGAACCACAGAGGATCAATCCTGCTGCAATTCAAAAGAAGGGACACAAGTAAGGATTTTCAAAGAATGGGAAAGAAAGGTCCCAAGAAGTCCCCAGCTCTAGACCCCTCTCACCAGTACATTGGGATGTAAAGAACATCACCAGGGCCAACCACTGTTTCGTAGCCAACCACGTTCTGGAAATTCGGGAACCTCTCGTAGTCAGGATTGTCAAAGTCCACCTGAGAGGTTTAAGAAAGAGGGGGGAAAAATATCATTCACCAAATCTCCAAATCTTTATCAGTAACTACTCATGTATTTGTTATCTTGGTAGTCAAAAAAGGTACTTTAAAAAAAAGTACATCAAACACACAAACATATTTTCTCTCTCTCTGAGAACTATGAAAATGATACTAAGCGATACAGAATCCTAGGTTTCAGTGCTCTTGAGATACAGAGACCACAGCCCGAGAATATGACGGAATTAGTCACTCATCCTTCACCTGAACCTTCAGATACTTTCTCCCAAAAACATACTCTAATGGGCAAAGACTTCTACATGAAGCGCCCAGGCAACCTTCCCCTCATGAAAGGAGACGACTTCTCTGTCTGGCCACAACATATAAACCTCACCTAGATCCAGCAAATGCACTAAGTGACACGTATCAATTCTATTCACCCTTCTCCAAATCAAAGAAAAGTAGCATCCATGACAAAAAAGAAATCCACTGGAAATACAGTATTCTGTTCTACAAATCTGTCAGCCAATCAAATACAGTAGTCAGTCAGCCAGCACCAATGATGGGGTCTGCCCTCCAGGGCTGTTTGTGCTTACAAGCACTGGAGGACCACTACAGGGGCCAGGAATATGTAAGTTATACTATGAAATCATCCTCTGGGTTTGTAAGCCCAGATCTGCCTGTAATTTGAACCTAGCATACCATCCTAGCAAAGGAGAAAGACAGCTCAGCTGTTGGTCTCAATGGAATTCTGAGAATGTAGAATTGTATACCCTCCTCAGACTACACAGGCTCACCTGGCTCTGTCTGTCACATGGGTGATGGACAGGGTATGGATAGAGGCACTCAAACTGATCCGGAGGGAATAAGATGCATCGTTTGTAGCCTTTGATCTGAGCAAAGAAGTTCTGCTGCTCATCATAGTGAGCAGGTGTCACATTCCCTGTAGGAGGAAAGAAAGTATCTTATCCAGAGTAGTGGCTCTATTGGACAGGTAGGAACACACGGACCAGGACTGCACAGATGCCCAGCCTGCCCTCCAGCTAAGGGTTCTAAACAAAATTTCAGGCAGACTCAGGTAAACTACAATACCAACTTCAACAGATGAGGTGTTACACTTTTAAGGAGTAAGAAGTCCAGCAACAACCACTGGTTAAGGATCCAAACCTGCACTAGCAAAGTAATATACTGGGTGTACTTACATTCTTTTTGACTACATGAAGACTTAAAGGGCCACAAAACAGAAACTACTGGTGTCAACAATGATCTACTCTGACGCAGTGAACCAGTCATTTTAAGCTGCATGAACATCAGACTGCTTTAGGCAGCTCTCCTGAAGCTCTAAGACTCTGGACCTTTGCTCCCACTTCGATATACGTGTGGGACACAACAGTGCTTAGAGAAACACTGGGGCTGCTGAGTCTCACCTGGTGAGATGCATACCAGAATCCTAAAGTGTTGTATAACGTAAATAAGAAGGCGTTATCACCAGCTTTTAATTCATTCTTCCCTAGTGTATGGATGCTCCATCTACTCCTTTATGATTGAAGCCACATTTGGTGCTTACCCTCTGCACAATCCTTTAGAGCTGAACACACATCTTGGTTGGGTACAGAGTTTAGAAAACATTTTCCCGCTCTGCCTGGGTATGCCATGACTGTCACTTTCTTGAGTGCTCAGAATTCCTAAGCATCCTTCAAAGGCTCTCTACCCAAGGGATCTGATCCCCTGCACCTACCACAGGACAGGAAGGCAACAGAAAGCCT
Organism: Heterohyrax brucei; assembly: GCA_028571685.1. Classification (NCBI taxonomy): domain Eukaryota; kingdom Metazoa; phylum Chordata; class Mammalia; order Hyracoidea; family Procaviidae; genus Heterohyrax; species Heterohyrax brucei. Next base: position 31,658,405 of record CM053154.1, read on the forward strand.
CAGAATCAAGTACACCAGAACTAGTTACTAGCAGGCCAGCTGCAAAGTAGTTGAAAGGGTAAAGGTTAAGAGTCACTTCATAAGCTACATTGCTGGAAACCTTTATTAATACTAGTAGCAAAGGAACAGAGTCTGAAGACAAGACAGTTAAAAGAGTAGAAGATACTCCACAGAGCCCAGTGGTGAATGATAATAGTTACTCAGTAGCCAGTAAGATTTACTGTCTTGTTCATACCAGCTTACTAAGCACTACTCTAGGCTTGGCTCTGAGTTAGTGCCAGAAATAAAAATGAGACTGCCTTTGCCCCTAAGCAGTTCTCTTCCTCCCAACTGGAGTTTAAAGGGCTCCTTATATTCAGAAAAAAAAAAAAACAAAAGAACAGATTCACATACTTGCTCTGTATGTACAAAATTCTCTGAAAGGATACACAAGCAACTAACAACATAAGGGTGCCGGGAGACAGGGATGGAAGACAGGTTTATCACTGCACACCTGCCGGTATCTTTGGGATTTTAACTCCATGAATGTATTATCTACTCAAAAAAGGCAGCTAAAATTAAAAAAAAATAAAATGTTTCTCTTCTTTTGAGAAGATAAAAAAATCTTCTAAATACAAACAGCTCCAATAGAACTTAGTAGTATTTCAGAAAGGTTCCTAGTATCTGAATATATACACTTACACAGCAGGGAAAACAGAACTCTGAATGACACTGTTATAAAAACTTAACATATTTTAAAACCACCACAAAACTAACTGCCACTGAGTCCATTTCAACTCATAGAAACCTTGCAGGATGGAGTAGAGCTGCGCCATAAGGTTTCCAAGGGGCAGCTGGTGGATTTGAATGGCTGACCTTTTGGTCAGCAGCCAAGCTCTTTACCACTGTGCTACCAGGGATCTTAACATTCATTATATCTCACTTAATCTTCATGGCTATTTATAGGCTATTATCATACTCGTTTTAGTGTGACAGGCTGCGGCTTAAAAAAATTAAGTGATTTATTCAAAGTCATAGAGATAAACAGTAAAAGACAGCATTCAGGATCTGGTTTGCCTGACTCTACAACATGCTGCTTTTTGATATATTTCTTACCTTCCATGCCAATAAGCAACAGGTTGGAGGTTAGCTGTCCCCAGCCACGCTTTCCCTGCTGCTTATTAATCCAATTCCAGTTAAAACCCAAGAAGTCCATGACAATCTTCCTGCCCACAGTGTCATTAAGTGTCTGTTGCAGATACAACCTATGTCCCCAAGAAAATACAATTAGTACATGCACACAGTCCCTGGCATGGCCTCCCCAAACCTAGAAATACAAACCCAGACTCAAAACCACACTAGAATCTCCCACAGACAACAGCACTGATCACATGGCTCTTAGCCCACACAAATGCCCAGAGGACAATTCAGCTGAATTATTTCTATCTTCCCTAGAGTTCTTTTCAACACCAAACTTTTTACTGTAAAGAACTGATTCTTAGTCTTTTCTAGGTCAAAGGACAAATCATTTAAGAATCCAAGGCCAGGTCCCCAGAATAACGCACACACACACAGACAAAGTAGCACACAATTTTAATATATTCCTGGAATCCTATCATCCAAGAATGATGACTAAGTCTTGCTCTCCAGGTCCAAGATACCCCTTTCACCCTGATGGCCACTGTGGCAAACTATATTACTGTTCACTAAGAACTAGCTCCCACCTAGTAGCAGAGTTATTCTTCCATAACTCCTTGAAGTCAGGCTTGCTCTTTTAACTTGCTTTAGCCAATGCAACGTCCACAGAAGTGACTGGTATTACTCTCAAAATGTAACTTTAAGAACCAGTATGTACTATTGTAACATCTTTCCCTCTGCTACAGCCAAATTTTAGCACTAGCTGGTTGGGGTAATCTGGGTGCCAGAGTGAAAAGAATGTGCCTCCAGGTGTTCTATGATCAACATATTACATGAGTAAGAAACACTTGTTGTTTTAAGCCACTCAGCTCTGGTTGGAGCTTAACTATCTTGACTATCTCAGTCACCAATCTGCAGAAGCCTTCTATAGCGAAAGTAAACTGTAAGGTATCTCACCAGGCTTTCAACAAGCCCAAGGCTTTTAACCTACCTGAGAAAGGTCAGAGGTTATGTAAGCGATACAGTATGAGCCCAGGAATACTGGCCCAAGCACCGTAAGAGACATCATTAAGAAAGGGGTAAACATGAAGAATACAAGAGACACAAAGCAGCTCTATTCTGGTTCTGAGAATGTTACTCCAAAAGGCTCAAAGGTATTGCACTGCCCAGAGCCATAATATTTCAAGCATACTAATTAGAAATCCTGATTGAGACACAGAACCCTTCAAGACTCAAGTGGAACCTATGAGCACTCTCCACAGATGATATACATGTTAGTTCTGCAAGTCAATTTGAGTCAGAAACATTCCCTAAACAACAATCCTGTTAGTCAATTCTCAAAATGACTCCAAGAGGATCCTAATATAACTTATCTCAGAATTATAACCTACACATTTACACAACAGAGTTGCCTTTAGATCACCCATTACAGGTGATTACGCTCATACTGCATGCTTAATACAAATCATACTTGCATCTTATGTTCACTGCTGCAATCTGCTCTTACTATGGGAAGTATGCAAAAGCTGGACAACAATAAAATAATGAATACATCTGAATTGTGGTGCTTGTGAAGAATATAGACTACCAAAAGAATAAACAAATCAGTCTTAAACAACATAGAAACTCAGAATGCTTAGAAGCAAGGATGGCAAAAATTCATCTTCTTTATTTTGGACATACGTCATCTGGAAACATCAATCCCTAGAAAAGACCACCCTGTTTGGGAGAGGGTCAGCAAATGGGACAATGGGCTCAAATTTATCAAAGATCATGAAGACAGTGCAAGACCAAGCCAGTTTCATTGTTTTACAGGTAAGATCACCATGAGTCACAGCCCATCAACTAACAGCACCATCAACTAAGAGCAACGGCAATAATGAGGGAAGGGGGCAAGAAGTTAAAAGTGACTAAGGAACTATAAAATTCTGAGTCTTAAACTCATTCCAGAGCCCACAGGCGTTATACACCTTACCAGCCCTATTTACAATATTAAGCTCTCTCTTAACATTGTGTACATGCCGAGTTAAATTTGAGAAAATTAGTGCATAAGATGACAGAACTGAACCAGTCTTTAAGAAGCAAAGAAGGACAGACTGATTCTAGTATGGATCTTAGAAACTGCTGGAAGCCAGAAAAAAGAAAAACAGATATTTTAAATTCATTCATTTTGCCACACAGTGCTGACAAGGAGTCAAGGAGAGAACTTAAGCAGCAGACCAGTGAAAGGCCACGAGCTGGGCACCAAATACACGATGGCCATTCACCATCAAGTAACACAGATCTGTGAAAGTACTTCCCACAGAATGCTGTGACCCCAGAAGAGACTGTTAATGTAAGTCAGGATAAAAGCAGAGAGAAAGAATCGCTCTCCCATATGTGTGTCACATGTTTGCTATTACTGGCACAACACGGAACACTGGCAACCTATGCTCTCCCATACGTGTGTCACATGTTTGCTATTACTGGCACAACACGGAACACTGGCAACCTATCGCCCATTCCCAATCTAATGTGATCTTCAGTGGAGGATTCTGATATCTTTTACTCCTGAATAGCAACAGTGTATCAGTTTTTTTCACTTGAACTACCCATAGCCAGCTTAATGTTTTCCAGCAAAGCATGCAAACTGGCAATCTCAAGGCTAAATCTGATAAAGACTTTTTCATTTGGCCCTCATACAGCATTTTCAAAAACGTGAATTAGGTATCCACATTAAAAAGCCAAAAGATGTTAAACAAAAATCCTGCCTTCTGACTTTTCTTGAAAAAATGAGACTACCTGGCAACTCCCAAATGGAAATATGCAGAGTTAAGCAATGACTTCTCACGTGGGAATGAGACATACACCTTCAGTTTCATCACAGTCCCCACCTGGACACCTTCAAACATTTTGTTCATCTTCCTGACCCTTCTAGGCAACTATGAGTCTCATTTTATGAAAAGGAAGACAAAAAAACCCACGAAATCACAGTTCAAGTCTAGCCATTCCCTTATGTTTCAAGCTTAACAAACTGTCTGGTTGGAGCTCCAAGAATCACTAAGAACAACTCAAACCCTTCACAGGTTGAAAGAGCAAAATACTCATTCAGCAGGAATCCAGAGCCCTGAGGTGCCAATCTCTACTTACCCAACTCTTCCTTCAAACAAATACTGGGAAGGAAAACTGTTGTTGTTGTTGTTAGACTTTATCATTTGGCCCTGGTGGTATAGTAGTCACGTGCTGTGTCTGCTAACCAAAAGGTCAGCAGTTCAAATCCACAAGGCACTCCTTGGAAACTCTATGGGGCAGCTATACTCTGTTCTATCAGGTCGCTATGCATCAGAGTCGATTTGAAGGCAGTGGATTTGGTTGTCAGGTGCCGTCAACTAGAAACCCTATGAACAACACAACAAAACACTGCCTGGTCCTTCACCATCCCCACAACCGTTTTTATGCTTAAGTCAATTGTTGCAGCCACTGTGTCAAATCCATCTTCTTGAGGATCTTCCTCTTTTTCCCTGACCATCTACTTTAGAAGTGAAAATAAATTCCCTAAGTCCAGTGGAAAGCCACGATCTGAACTTACCTCTCTTCTCCTCCTCGTTGCTGTATATCCTGCAGTTTCCCAACAAACTCATGAAATTTCATTTCCTCCCTGTTGGACCTTGGCTTAAAATTCTGGAAATTGGTCATCTTTTTCTCATCATAGTACAAGAATTTGTGGGTGCTGGCACTGTACACAGAGAAGTCCCCGTTGCCAATATTCTCTTGCAGGTATTCAAGGTCCCATTTCAGGGCAGGATAAACAAGATTTGTGTCGGTCAGTACCACAGGCTCCTAAGCGAAAACATCAGGTTAAAACAAATGCAGTCGCCCTACAGAACTGGTGTTGAGTTCTTGTCTCATGACTCCAACTACTTCCCAACTTCAGAGTAATTTCTCCCGCTAATAAACAAGAATCCCTCAAACCCCATTTCTCCTCGCCTCCCGACGACCCTGACGCCCAGGCCACAGCAGTCAGTTAGCGCCTCTCTCATCTTCGGCCTCGGACCTCTCCTCCCACCAACACCCTTCCCACCCCCCACCCGCCCTTCACACGGACCCCGCCCCCACCTCATTCTCGATAAGCTCCTCAGCCCGAGGGTCGCTCTGACTCAGACGCGGGATAGGCCGGGTCGGAAAACTGTAACTGCGTAGTTGAGACTCATCCCAAGCGGGACCAGAGGCTTCAGCCTCTTCACGGGGTTCCCCAGAGCCCGACGCGGCTGCCTCCGCCGCAGTAGCCGCCATCTCCGCCACTTGGGACGGCCCCACCGGAACCGGAAACTCCGCCTATTCCGGATAAAAACCACATCGGAAACCATAGAGATGGACTGCATGGGAGAGCGGTCTAGCGACTCTGAAGACGCCAGGCCGAGGCTGGGGGGAGCGCTTTCTAGCGGTGACATGCAGCTTTACATGTGAATTACTGAACAATGACCAAGGGTATCCCACATTTTTAATTGAATTAGTTATAAAAAATCATGTCAGCCACCTCTATTGTGTACTTAGTCCTTTTGACCAGCTATGGGAGGCAGAATTCTAAGGTGGACTTCAGAATTCCCATCCCTTGATATACATGTTTTCTGTGTGTAATCCTCTCCCCTTAAATGAGCAGGAATTGTAAATATGATGAGATATGACTCCTGTGATTAAGTTTCACTATATGGCAAAGATGTAGTTAATCGGTTCACTTTGAGTTAATAAAAAAGGTAAACTCAGTATACGAGATAGACCAGTCGGGGAGATGATCACGGACATATTATCCCTGGTGGGTCTGACCTAATCACTAGACTAATCTGGGTTTAGAGGTCTGAGACAACAAGTCAGGGATATCTGAAGCTACAGCAGAGACTATCCTCTTGGAACAAACTGCCACGTGGCACAGAACGGAGGGTGGCCCCTAGAAACTGTGAAAGACCCTATTTGACAGCTAGCAAGATAGCGGGGACTTCAGTCCAAAAGGAACTGAATTTGGCCAACAACTATGAATTTAGAAGAGGGCACAGAGCCTCAGATGAGACGGCAATCCCAGCTAAAACTTTGATCTCAACCTGGTGAAATCCTGAGCCTGAGCAGAGAGTTAGCTTACCTATGCTTGGATTGACCCATGGAAAACATGAAATAATAAACTGTTGTTGTTTTAAGCAGCTAAATTTGTGGTAATCTGTTGTAACAGCAGAAAATGAAAACAGTAGCATATACAAGTAACTGAAACACCAAATTGATAAGAATTATCTTTGGAGAAAGTTAAGGCTCAGGGTAGCAATCAAGACTTTTTTCTGATTGACTTTTTACAAGACTAATACATTAATATGTTGTGGTGGTTGTTAGGTGCTGTGAAGTTGGTTCCAACTCACAGTGACCCTATGAACAACAGAGCAAAACACTGCTTGGTCTTGTGCCATGTCCACAATCATTTATATGCTTAAGCCCGCCGTTGCGGCCACTGTGTCAATTCATCTTCTTCTTCACTGACCCTTCACTCTACCAGGTATGATGTCCTTCTCCAGGGCCTGATTCTTCCTCCCAACATGCCCAAAGCATGTAAGACACAGTCTTGCCATCTTTGCTTCCAAGGAACACTCCAGTTGTGCTTCTTCCAGAACAGATCTGTTTGTTTTTTTTTTGGAAGTCCATGGTACATTAAACATGGTAATTAAAAATGAACTAGATTGAGCCAATTCAAGTAACTAAAACCAGGAATGAGAGTCCTCATAAAGGGTCTTACTGATCTTACAAATATAAAGATTATAACAGAATATAATGAACCACTATATGCCCCCAAATTAGATAACCTATATGAAACAAATTCCTGTTTTTATCATTAAACAAACAAACAAAAATAAAACAAACCTGAACCCATTGCCATCAAACTGATTCTGACTTAATGCTGATTCCAATAAACATCTCATAACTTGGTTTCAACTGGAAGACATTATATTGAGTGAGAGTAGTCAGCGACAAAAGGACAAATAGTGTATGAGACCCCTACGATAAGATCTCAAAAACAGACTTATGTATAGAAGAAAAGACCTTTGACGGCTGCAAGTAAGGAGAGGGAGAGAGTGCGAGGAGGGGAGGGTTTAGGTTAGATAGTTGGTAGAAATTTGGTTGGGTGAAATCGGTGATAGCACACATTAGAAACAAGAACAGTATTAAGTGGGCTTCAGCATAACTTGAATACTCCTTCCATCTTAACCCAATATTGCAAGGACAGAGTAGCTGAGGCAGGGGGCAGGAGACCATGCTCTTAGGTGAAATCGAGGCCAATTGGCACAACTAGCGTTTTGCTAAGAGGGCTCTCTACACCCCACATTGGTGGGTGGCATCTGGGGTCTTAAAAGCTGCCAAGCGGCCATCCGAGGGTACAGCAAATGGTCCCAACTCAGCAGGAACGGATGCTCACTGAGGACCAAAATGACATGGGGTAAAGACAATCCAGAAGATAGAGACACCCACATCAGTGGGTGCCTACATAGACTTGGGACCGGAAGAACCAGATGGTGCCTGGCCACCACCAGTGATAGCCGTGATGGAGCTCACTAAGTTGAGTGTCACTGGCAACACAAGAATAAAAAGCAGTGCACCCTGAGATCTCCACTAGCAGAGCACAATTGATGGTTCAGTGGCTTTGGGGTTCCCCTGGGAGCATGGCCCCTGGCCCTGATGCTGCCCTTGCCCATAAATCATAACGAAGGTCCACTCTTCAGACCCGAATAGATTGGACTTGGCAATGCAGAGTGACCATATATTGGATGCACTTTATGGTTCTATGCATCTATAGGATATCATCTTGCTGACCTCTGGCTGGAGGAAGGAGAGTGGGTGGAGAGGAGGGGAAAGAAGACTGTTGGGAGGATGAGACATGTGTGGAGCAGAGAGGAAGAGTGTGCTGTCACCGGGCAGGGAGAGCAGTGGAAGCTGCATATAGGTGGGCATGTAAATTTATATGGGAATGTACATTTTCACTTAGTCATAATTAAAAAAAAAATTGATTCTGACTCACAGTGACCCTATGGGACAGAGTAGAACTGCACTATAGTTTTCAAGGACCACCTGGTGAATTTGAACTGCTGACCTCTTGGTTAGCAGCCACAGCATTTAGCCTCCAGGGTTTCCTTGTTACTGTTGGTTGCTGCTGAGTCAACCCTGTGTACAACAGAATGAAACACTGCCAGGTCCTACATCATCCTCAGACTTTTTGCTATGCTTACCCTTATTCTTGTAGCCATTGTGTCAATCCATCTCTTTAGGGGTCTTCTTTTGTGGTGACCTCTACCAAGCATGATACCCTTCTCCAGGGACTATTCCCTCCTGATAACATGTCCAAAGCACCTAAGATGAAGCCTTGCCACCCTTGCTTCTAAGGGGCGTTTTGGATGTACTTCTTCCAAGACAAATTTGTTAGTTCTTCTGGCAGTGTATGGTATATTGAACATTCTTTGCCAATATCATCTCTCAGAGTTATACATTCTTCTGTCTTCTTATTCACTGTTCAGCTTTCACATAGGAAGTGACTGAAAGCACTGTTGCTTGGATCAGGCACATGTTAGTCTTCAAAGTGACATCTTTCCTTTTTAACACTTTAAGAAGTCTTTTGCAGTAGATTTGCCCAATGCAATAGCTAGTTTCATTTCTTGACTGCTGCTTTCATGAGCTTTGATTGTGTTCTTGACTGCTGCTTTCATGGGCTTTGATTGTGGATCCAAGTAGCATGAAATCCTTGACAAATTCAATCTTTTTTCTGTTTATCATGATGTTCCTTATTGGTCCAAATGTGAGGGTTCCCCCCTGTTTTAGTCAGCTAGGGCTGCTCTAACAGAAATACCACAGAGTGGATGGCTTTAACAAAGAAAGATTTATTCTTACACAGTCTGGTAGGTTGCAAGTCTATATTCAGGGTGTCCGCTCCAGAGAAAGACTTTCCCCTTGTGGGCTCTGGAGGAAAGTCCGGTATTGCATCAGTCTTTGTCCAGGGAGCGTCCTCACGCAAGAACCTCTGGTCTGAAGGACGCGCTCTGCTCCCGGTGCTGCTTGCTTGATGATAGCGAGGTTCTCAAATTGTCCTTTGTTTCTTTTTCCTTTTATTCCTTGCAAGCTAAAAGCATTAAGGGTGGGGCAAGCCATACTCCAGGGGAACTCCCCCCACAGCAGGAATTCACAGCCCCACCCTAATCCTTTAACATACAGGTTAGCAAAACCACACAATGGAGGACAGTCCCAAGATACTGGGAACCATATCCCAGCCACATGACTGCACACACTTTTGGGGGGACACAATTCGAACCATGGCACCCCCTCCTTGGTGTCGAGGTGTAATCCATACTGAAGGTTGTGGTCTTTGATCTTCATCAGTAAATGCTTCAAGTACTATTCACTTTCAGCAAGCAAGGTTGTGTCATGTGCATATCACAGATTGCTCATGAGTCTTCCTTCAATCCTGATGTCCCCGTTCTTCTTCATATAGTTCAGCTTCTCAGATTATTTACTCAGCATACAGATTGAGTATGTATGATGAAAAGATACAAACCTGACAAACACCTTTCCTGACTTTAAACCATGTGGTATCCCCTTGTTTTGTTCAAACGGCTGCTTCTTGGTCTACGTACAGGTCCCACAAGAGGGCAATTAAGTGTTCTGGAATTCTCATTCTTCACAATGCTATCCATAATTTATTTTGATTCACACAGTTGAATGCCTTTGTATAGTCAGTAAAATACAGGTGTTCTGGTATTCTCTGCCTTCAGCCAAGATCCATCTGACATCAGCAGTGCTATTCCTCATTGTACATCACCTTTTGAATCCAGCTTGAATTTCTGGCAGTTCTCTGTTGATGTTCCACTCCAACTGCTTTTGTCACAATTTTCATCAAAAATGTATGTGATAATAATGATATTATTTAATAATTTCCCCATTCTACTGCATCATCTTTCTTTGGAATGGGTACAGATATGGATCTTTTCCAGTGAGTTGGCAAAGTAGCTGTCTTCCAAATTTCTTGACATAGACAATCTAGAACCTCCAGCACTGCATCCATTTGTTGAAACATCCCTATTGGTACTCTTTCAATTCCTGAAGCCTTGCCTTTTATTTTTGTCAATGCTTTCAGTGCAGCTTGTATTTCTTCCTTCAGTATCATTGGTTCTTGATCATATGCTACCTCCTGAAATGGCTGAATGTCAACCAATTCTTTCCAGTACAGTGACTCTGTATTCCTTCCACCTTCTTTTGATGCTTTCTATGTCATTTAATATTTTCCCTGTAGAATCCCTCAGTGTCACTACTGCATGTTTGAATTTTACTTCTGTGCTTTCAACTTTAGAAATGCTGATGGTATTCTTCCCTTTCAGTTTTCCAGCTCTAGGTCTTTGCACATTTCATTATAATATATTACTTTGTCTTCTTGAGCCACTCTTTGACATCTTCTATTTAGCTCTTCTATTTCAGTATTTCTTCCACTTACTTTAGCTATGCTACATTCAGAAGCAAGTTTCAGAGCCTCTTCTGATATTTATTTTGGTCTTTTATTTCTTACACTTTTAATGACTTTTTGGTTTCTACATATATGATGTCTTTGATATCATTCCACAACTTGTTCAGTCTTCAGTCATTTATGTTCAATTTATCAAATCTGTTCTGCAGAATGTCTTTAAATCAAGTGAGATATACTCAAGGTTGTATTTTGGCTCACAAATTCCTATACAAATGCAAAGAAAATCCCAGAACCAAATGGATTCACTGGTCAATTCTACTGACACTTAAAAAGAAGTAACACAAATCCTTCATAAATTATTCCAAAAAATAGAAAAGGCGATAACACATCTGTCATGGATTGAATTGTGTCCCCCCAAAATAGGTGTAGCCATGTGACTGTGATTCCCTGTATTCTACGACTGTCCTCCGTTTTGTGATTTTACTGTGCTGTATGTTAAAGCATTAGGGTGGGACTGTAAATCCCTTCAGAAGATCAGCTCCCTGCTCCACTGTAAAGAAAGTTTCCCTAGAGTCTGGCTTTCCCCACCCTTAATCCTTGCATCCTACAAGACATAAAAGGAAAGAGAAGCAAGCAGAGGGCTGGGAACCTCACATCACCAAGAAAGTAGCACCAGGAGAAGAGCGCGTCCTTCAGACCTGAGGTTCCTGCGCCAAGAGGCTCCCTGGACAAAGACTGATGCAATACCAGACTTTCCTCCAGAGCTGACAAGGGGGAAAGGCTTGCCCTGGAGCGAACATTCTAAATTTGGACTCATAGCCTACCAAACTGTGCAAGAGTAAACTCCGTTGTTAAAGCCACCCATTCTGTGGTATTTCTGTAGAGCAGCCCTAGCTGACTAAAACAACATGCTAAGGCCTTCCACATGGTCAGCATTACCCTGATACCCAAACAAGTTAAAGACATCATAAGAAAGAAACAATTTACACACAGCTAGATGGTGTCCGGTTACCACCAACTGCTCTGACAGAGACCACAATAGAGGATCCTGGACAGAGCTGGAGAAAAATGTAGAATAAAATTCTAACTCACAAGAATAACAACAACAAAAGACAAATTACTGGTCTGATAGAGACTGGAGAAAACCCAAGAGTATGGCCCTTGAAGTATCCTTTAACTCAGTGCTGAAGTCACTCCTGAGGTTTACCATTCACCCATAGATCTGACAAGCCCATAAAACAAAATGAGACTATATGGACAGTGGCAAGGAAAAAAAAGGCTGGAAAGCTGACATGGGAAACCCAAGGTCAAGAAGGGGAGAGTGTTGACATGTTGTGGGGTTGGCAATTAATGTCACAAAACAATATGTGTATTAATTCTTTAATGAGAAATGAGTTTTCTCTGTAAACCTACATCTAAAGCACAATAAAAAGAATTACAAAGAAAAAAATTACAGACCAATATTCCTTATGAATATAGATGCAAACATCTTTAACAAAATACAGCAAATCAAATCCAGTGATATATAAAAATTATTACGTTGGAATCCCTGGCTGATGCAAGCAATTAGTGTGCTTAACTGCCAACAAAAAGGCTGGAAAGTTTGAGTCTGCCCACAGGCACCTCAGAAGACAGACTTAGTGATCTACCTCAGAAAAATCACCCATCAAAAATTGTATGGATCCAGCACAACTAGATGGTCCCTGGCTACAAACTCTGACTGCTCTGATAGGGATCACAATAGAAGATTCTGGACAGAGCTGGAGAAAAATGAAGAACAAAATTCCAATTCACCAGAAAAGACCAGGCTTACTGGTCTGACAGAGACTGGAGAAATCCCTAGAGTCAAGTCTCTGGACACTTTTTTAACTCAATAGTGGAGTCACTTCTCAGGTTCATGCTTTAGCCAAAGATTACACAAGCCCATAAAACAAAAAAAGATTTAATGAGCACATGAGCCCAGAGCAAGGACAAGAAGTCAGGAGGGGACTGGAAAGCTGGTAACGTGGAATCCTGGGTCAAGAATGGGAAAGTGTCACATGTCATGGGGTTGATAACCAATGTCACAAAACAATATGGGTATTAATGGTTTAATGAGAAAATACTTTGCTCTGTAAGCCTTCATCTAAAATGCAATTAAACAAAACTTCATAGAGCATAGTTTTACGACACACACAGGGTCACAACAAGTTAGATCCAACTTGGCAGCAAATGGTACAGTATGGGAGCCTATTCCTGCAGAATTAATGGACAACTCTTTAAAAAACAGATTATATTGCATCACCAAGCAGGATTTATCCCAGGAACACAAGGGTGGTTCAACATTTGAAAATTAATGTTAGCAGTATAAAAAGCAAAAACTATGTGAGCAACTCAAGATGCAGAAAAAGCATTTGACAAAATCTGACACACTCTCATGAGAAAAACACTGGACAAACTAGGAACAGGAAGTGACTACTTCAACCTGATAAAGGGCATCTACAAAACCCTCACAGCTAACACCACATTTAATGGTGAAAGACTGAAAACCTTCTCCCTAATTTCAGAATTAAGACAAGGATGTCCACTCTCCTCACTTCTATTCAGCATTTTGGAGGTTCTAACCAGGGCAATTACCCAAAAAGAACAAATTAAAGGTACCCATTTTCCTTTAGATTAGATTAGAAAGGAAAAAGTAAATTCTCTCTATATGAAGATGACATGATCTTGTATATAAAAATGCCTAAAGAATACACTTGCACACAATTAGAGTCGACAAATAAGCAAGGTTACAGAACACGAGATCAAGATACAAAAATCATTTGTGTTTCTTTCTATGCACTACTAATGAATAATCTGAAAGTGAAATTAAGAAAACAATCTCATTGATAATAACATGAAAAAGAATAAAATATTTAGAGATATATTTAACAAAAGTATAATCTTGTACACTGAAAATTACAAAACATCATTGAAATAAACTAAAGAAGATCTAATGAGTAGAAAGATGTTTGTTTATGGACTGGAAGGTTAACACTGTTAAGAAGACAATACTCTCCAAACAGATTTACAGATTCAAAGAAATCTCTATCAAAATCCCAGCTGCTACTTCCGCAAAATTTTACAAACTGTTCCTAAAATTCATATGGAAATGCAAGGGATACAAAATAGCTAAAACAATCTTGAAAAAGAAGAACAAAGTTGGAGGAAATCACACTTCCTGACTTTAAGACTTACTACAAAGCTATAGTAATCAAGACAGTGTGGTACAGGCATAAGCATAGACATAGATCAATGGAATATGATTGAGAGTACAGAAATAGACCCATGCATTTAGGATTAACTGATATTTGACAAGATTCTTAGTCAAGACAATTTGATGGAGGAAAAAAATAGTGTTTTTAACAAATAATGCCAAAACAACTAGGTATTCACATGAGAAACAATAATACTTGGCTCCTAACTCATGCTATATACAAAAATTAACTGAAAATGGGTTAAAGACCTAAATGTAAGGGCTAAAACTACAAAACTCTTAAAAGAAAATACAGAAATACATCCTTGTAACGTGGGCTTAGCAATGATTTCTTAGATCTGACATCAGAACACAAATAACAAACAAAAACATAAATAATACTTCATCAAGTAGAAACTTATGCATCAAACAACACCTTCAAGATTATGAACATGAACCATATACAATAATCTAATAATAAAAAAATACATACATATATACATGTAACTTCAACAACTTAACGAAAAGACAAATAACCCAATCATAAAATGTTCAAAGGACTTGAACAGACATTTCACCAAAGATGAAAAGATGTTTAACATCATTAGCCATCAGACAAGTGTAAATCACACCATAATGAGATACCATTTCACTTCCACTAAGATGGCTAAGACATAAAAGGAAGAATAAACGTTGGTGAGAACATGGGGGAAATTAGTACCTTTATCCATTGCTCGTTAGGAATGTATAATGGTAATGGTACAGCTGTTGTGGAAAACAGTGTGGCAGTTTCTCAAAAAACTGAAAACAGAACTACCATCAGACCCTGCAATGCCACTCTTAGGTATATGCCCGAAAAGACTAGAAAGCAGAGAATCAAAAAGATTTGTACACCAGTGGTCACTGCAGTGCTATTCACAATAGTCAAAAGGTATAAACAACCTAAATGCCTATCAACAGATGAATGGATAAACAAAATATAGTACATACATACAATGGAAAATTACTGAGCCTGCAGGAGAAATTAAGTCTTGATATATACTACAGTATGGATGGAGCTGCTAGACAACATGTTGAGTGAAACAAGTCAGTCGCAAAAGGACAAACATGTATGATCTCACTTACATAGAAAGACAAGAAAAGGCAAATGTACAGAGACAAAAGTTCACTAGTTGTTAGCAAGAGGAGGAGAGAGGAGGAGGGAGAACAGTTATGACTTATGGAGTACTGAGTTTTGGTTTACAGTGTTGGAAAAAAATCACACTGATTAAGGGTAAGGTTACACAGCTGATTGTTTTAAGTTCTGTCAGTAAGTTGTACATCAGAGAAAGTTGAATAGGCAAAAGTTGTGTGGTAGATAAATTTCCAACAATGACAAACAAACAACAACTACAAAAAAAGAGTAGCTGTTGAAGCTGCTTATGCACAACCAAACACTACATGGCATTTGGTTCCTTGGTTTAGAGATTTAGGGTCATGGCTTCATGGGACATTCCAGTTAATTGGCCTATTAATGTATTTACTGCTTCTTGTCTACCTTCTAGTTCATCGTACAGTGCCAGGGGTCTTAAAAGCTTACAATGGGCCATCTGAGGCACAATTTGTCTTTATCTGCCTGGTGCAATAGAAGAAGAAGGAGAGTTAGGAACAGGAGGAGAAAATGAAATGTGTGGCTAACTGCCTACATAAACAATTGCTTCCTTTGCTGTAAAATCAGAAAAACTGGATGGTGTCCCGCTACCATTGCTGAGGTTTCTGATTAAAGATTCCATGGAAGAATTCTGATCAAAAGGGAGGAAATGCAGCACAGAATTTTAAATTCTCATGGAAGTCAGAGTTTCTGGAGCTACGGAAGCTGGATGAAACCCTCAAACTATTGCTCCCAAATAATCTTTTATTCTTAAATGGAAACTACCCCCTGAAGTCTTCTTTAAACCAAACAATGGATTTACTAGTAAAGCATGTCTACCTTAAGCATTATGCTCTTTTAAGTTCTATCTATATGGGATCAGATTGACAATAGCAACTCAAAAGATTAGATATGAACCTTAGCGGCCAGTAAGTTTACATCAATGGAGGACTAGCTCAGAAAAGGAGGATGAGAATGGTTGCACAACTCAACAAATGTAATTAATGCCACTGAACTGTACATCTAGAAACTGTTCAACTGGTGTATCTTTTGCTGTGTACGTTTTCAACAACAACAACAATGGAACATGAACAGGCAACCCACAGAATGGAAAAGAATATATACAAATCATATGTCTAATAAGGGACTGGTATCCAGATTACATAGAACACTGTTAAAATTTAACATCAAAAAAAGACAAATAACCAAATTTAAAAATGTTCAAAGGATTTAAATGGACATTTCTTCAAAGATAATAAACATATAATAAGCTCACAAAAAGATATGCAACAACATCAGTCATTAGGGTAATGGAAACACTGTAGATAGAAACCACAATGAAATACTACTTCATACTTACTAGGATAGCTATAATAATAACAAAAAAGATGGACAAATAAAAGTGTTGACAAGGATATGGAGAAACTGCAACCCTCATACATTGCTATGGGAATGTAAAATGGTGTGACAACTTAAAAAAGTTTGCAGTTCCTCAAAAAGTTAAACATACAATTACAAACTGCCCAACAATTCCACTCCTAAGTATATATCCAACAGAACTAAAAATATACTCCACACAAAAAACTTGCATGTCAATGTTCATAGCAGCATTATTCATAATATCCAAAAGGTGGAAACAACTCAAATGTCCATCAACTGAGAAATGGATAAATAAAATTTGGCCTATCTATGTAACAATGGAATATTATTTGGCCAGAAAAATGAATGAAGTACTGTCACATGTTGCAACAGGGATATATCTTCAAAACATCATGGTAAATAAAAAAGTCCAACAGAAAAGGTCACATGTCATATGATTCTATTTATATAAAATGTCCAGAATAGGCAAATCCATAGAGAAAGTAGACTAGTAGTGGCCAGTGTTTAAGAGTGTATAAGAAATAGGGAGTGACTGCTATTTCTTTTGATTCGAGGCTGATGAGAATATTCTAGAATTAGATAGTGGTAATGTTTGTACAACTTCGTGAATATACTAAAAAAGTCACTCAATTACACGTATATTTCAAAAGAGAGAATTTTATGGTATGTGGGTTATATCTTAATAAATATATAAATTAGATCAACGGTTTCTTGACCCAAGTTAGACAACGGCTTGCAATTGATTGGAGGCAGACATTGTCCAATTATTCTGAACATCAGCGAGTGATGCTCATTTACAAGAGGGCAATCTCTGTGAAGTAGTCCTCCTCAACACTGACGAACTATATATAGTATATACCAGTTTTTATTGCTCTGATATGTATTTGAGAAGGTCTGCAATAATGGGTTCTGCTCACAGTGATCACTCTAAAATTTGCTAGAGACATGTAAATTCATACTGTGTAGATTATGCAAACCCCACTTGTGTAGAATGAAAATCATAGTCCTATGCAAACATAATATTCTACATTCTTCTGTTAAGCTAGAGTGTTGTGACCTACTTTGAAACCTATCCAAACCCAAATCCACTGCCATCGAGTCGATTCCAAACTCACTGCGACCCTACAACACTGAGAACTGTTCCATAGCGTCCAAGGAGCGTCTGGCGGATTCGAACTGCCAAATCACTTGGTTAGCAGACATAGACCTTAAGCACTATTCCACCAGGGTTTCCAAAACCTATCCAGGTTTTTAGTCACTCTAAGGAGACCTGAGTCCTGTGATATTTGGGGCTGAGGTTGAATGGAACATTCAGACGTAAACGCGGACTGAAGAGAGGGCTAATATTTTATATAAAAGAATTTCAAGATCAGAACAAATCTAAAAGCAGAATCTTAAGGATGACCAAGTTTGGGATACCAGTGAAGGAGATGACGCAGTCAGAGAAAAATATAAGGTTACTTTTACTTGGAGAGCTCCCCTGGGGAAGCTATCCAACTGAGCGCTCCAGGTTTTGAGTCCCCACTATGCTCCGGTAGGTCTAAATCAGCTGAGGGAGAAAAGGAACACGACAATCTGCAATATCAAAGCAGTAACCCACCTGATTTCCTCTCCTTCCTGCTATCCCTCTCTGTTTCTATGCAAGCCCTTCATGTTCTCACTGACTTTCCAACACCTTTTAAATCCCGCCCTTGTTGAGGCTTTTGGGGGACTCGTAACTGCTGGCGCCCTGCGTTGCGTTTGGCCCGACTCGCCGCGTGAGGAGCCTTTTGCGCATGTGCGGGGTGAACCAGGAAGAAGGTGAAGATGGCGGCGGCCAGGGCAGGGGTCCAGGGAGTACGATGGCTGCAACGGGCCTCCCGGAACATGGTGCCGTTGGGTACACGGACAGGTTGGCTGGAATTGGCGAGGCCTCAGTGTGGGAAGGGGTATTTGAGGTTTGCTGTATTAGAAGGGAGGGTATCATGTGATTCCGCGATGTTGGTGTCCGGGCAGGGGGCGGAGGGTCCCAGTGGCCCACTTAAGTCCTGGGTTCTGGCTTCAGCATTCACTGCAGCTTGAAGCCTTCAGGACGACCGAGGAGCAAGGTTGCTTCTGACCTGCTCTGTTCTGCGCTCCAGCCTCCCACATTAGCAAGGACATGTTGCCCGGTCCCTATCCCAAGACCCCAGGAGAACGAGCCGCCGCAGCCAAGAAGTATAACATGCGAGTAGAAGACTACGAGCCGTACCCGGATGATGGCATGGGGTGAGAGAGAGAGGGTCTGCTCGGGTCTGCTCGCACTGGAGTAGTGATGGGAGGAGGACGGCTGGCTTGGGTGGATAGGCTCTGACCCTTCACCCTGAACCTTCCTGACCCCACAGAGTCAATGATGTGAATGCCTTTCCCGGTGGAACGAAGTGGGAGGGAGTGGGTGAGCAGCTGCAGTTGAGAGGACTTCAATTTTCGCCTTGGCGCAGACTGTTTTCTCAAATGAGGAAACCGAGGTTATAATGGCTCCCTTGAGGACCCTGGAATAGCAGGAACCTTCCTAGGCTTCATTCAGAGCGCTGGGTTTCATTTAGATTGAGCATCTGCCTGGCTCAGGTGCTGTTAGCCAGGCACGTGACCAGGCTAGAGCTGAACTCCTATCATGAGAATCTTATTTGTAGATGGAGTGCTCTATATTTGTGTGTATATATTTTAGAAAATATTTTTGCTGCTTTGCACCTATGTTTTTCTTTAGGGCTGTGGAAATCACAGCAACTGTTTGGTTGCCAGCCCCTGTATTCCAGTTAATGTTATGCCTCCGCCTTTTCTCCCTCCCTAGCCAATCTCAATATAACATCCCTATGGTTAATTATCTGAAGTGATTGCCACTGCCCACAGTTCCTGTCGTAGAGTCACTCTTTTAGTTTTAGCGGTTCCTATTGCTCGTGCTCTGTTTTCTAATGATTTTCTCTGACATGCCTAGTTGTCATCATTTCTTCCATCTTTTATTGTGCTATGGATAAGAGCAGCTTTGGTAGCATTCTGTACAAGGTGAATCGGGATCTGTTTGGCGAAAATCCTGCTTAGCCCCAAATCCCATGAGCTCTCTAAGTAAGTCATAGAGATGTATGAGGACTGCCAATTAAGTTTGCAGACTCATCCTAAAAAAAGTGCTACATGTCTCATTGCTGAATATCGCTGTGGTCACCTTCAAAGTACTCCCCTTGGGAAGCTATGCATCGATGCCAGTGCGTAATACAACCTTCAAAGCAATTTTGGAACTCTGTCTGGAATGGCCATCAGAGCTGTTGTCATATTACCGTTGTTGTCCTGAATGTTATCAAAATGTCTTCCTTTCGATATTTCCTTTATCTTCAGTTAAAGAAGAAAGTCCTTGGGGTCTAGATCAGGTTGAATAGGGAGAGTGTTCCAATACAGTTATTCGTTTACTGGCTAAAAACTCCCTTACAGACAACTAGGCAGTTAATTTCACAAACTTACCACCTTGCCACTGTGCACAAGGGCCATTCCAGAAAGAGTTCCAGAATTGCTTTGAAGGGTGGACTAGGCGCTGGTGTCAGGGCATAGGTTCCCAACGGGAGTACTTGGAAGGTGATTGTGTTGATATTTGGCAATAATATGTAGCACTTAGAACAATGAGGTTCATGGACTTAATTATTGGATCTCATATGCCAACTCCTTGGTGGCTGAGCAGCAGAGTTGCAGTGAGAATACCTTTCTAATCTAGTATACTAACGTGATCTTTTTTTTTTTTATTCCAGTTAGTGGATCATCTTGGGTTTGGACTCTAAACCAGTTTCTTTGTCTGAGGGAATCAGTAACTGCTAAGTTGCCTTTCACCTCTAACATAGCATTTTTTTCTTTTTGTTGAAAGAAGGTAAAGAAAGCTTATATGTGTTATAATGTATCAAAGTTTGACATGAACTTTTAACTAGAGTTTGAATTTGTGTGGTTAGTTCTGCGCTTAGTGATTAGAACTTGAGATCTGGATTTGACAGCCAGTTCGTCTCCCCTTAGGGGAGGCAGTTGTCTGTCACTTGGTTTCTCATCTCTGAGATGAGGAGACTGAATTGTCTAGAGGCTGCTTAGAGCCCCTTTCAGTACTTCTTGCTGTCTCTCAGGTATGGTGACTACCCGAAGCTCCCTGATCGCTCACTGCAAGAAAGGGATCCATGGTATGCCTGGGACCACACAGACCTGAGGGTGAACTGGGGTGAGCCGGTGAGAGACGTATATCCCCTTTAACCTTTCTTCTTCTCCGTAATGCCTTTCTGAGCATTCTTTCTTGAGCTGAAATGGCACCACTTGTCCAAGTAACGTTAAGCTTTTCTGCCAAAGGAATCACGGTCCAGTGATCTGACTCCTGAGGTTCCATGTGTAGCCTGTAGAATGAGACTTTGGGAGTAATCCAAGTTTTGTATTGTGAAAGATATGAATGGCTATAGTTGACTTGTCTCTGGTCATCAGAACACAGGCTAGCACCTGGTTGTATGGGCTGCAGTATCTCAGGCCTAGCTCTCAGAATATTGCCCCAAGGCAGTATGAAATAATTGTCAAGACTTCTATCAGTCAGGTTCTGGTCATTGTGTACTGCCTGCCTCTTGCAGGAAGAACAGTATGTGAGAGATATCTCCCATTCTGCCTAGCTCCACTGGGACCTAGACATGTACATACGGAACCGTGTGGACACATCTCCTACACCTATTTCTTGGGATATCATGTGTAAGCATCTCTTTGGCTTCGTGGCCTTCATGCTGTTCATGTTCTGGCTTGGGGAGAAGTACCCCAGCTACCTGGCTGCGGTGAGTATCTGGGAAGTGCTCCCTTAAGCATGTTTGTGTAGTGTCTTTCCTGAGGCCTTAGAGTCTCTGGAGGAGAGATCTAGCCACTACCAAGATATGATGGCCTTACCCACTGGGCTGGCACAAGTGCCATAACATAGCGCCACCCCTACATCTTGCATCAGTCTGAGTGAGAAGAAACAGTGTAGGACGAGGTGAGGACTGTGAACATGGAAGCCAGCTGTGTTTTGTCAAGAGCTGTCATTTGGGCACTATATTCATCACTTAAATTCCAGTAAATAATTTTTCTGTGTAGAGTTAAGGAACCTAGATTTGAATCTTTGTCCTTTATTGGAGGTGTGAAAGTCACATACTTCCTCTAGGGACCAGAAACAATTGATTGTCTACTACAAGTGTAGATGATTATATTTTGGAGAGAATGTAAAAGACCGAGAAAACACTTCCTATCTTTAAGAAATTTAATTTGGTTAAAAATAAATTTAGATAAAATGACATGATGAATAGGTCTGTGAGAGTTTGGCACAGTTTGTGTGTATATATGTATGTGAATGTATGTGCTAAGGGATATGAAGTGCTTTGAAGAAGGGTTGCTCTAGATGCTGTATATGTGTATATAATATAACAGAGAGAGAGTAACATGTATATATGGTTTGGGTGTAGGGAAAAGTTGGAGAGAACCTTTAAGGTAAGAACAGAATGGAGGAGGGAAAAGGATAAATTGGCTGGAGTGAAACAGGTATATAAAGTAGTCCTGAGACAACCAGCTGCATGCTTATTTGGAGAACTGTTAAAAATTCAGAAACCTAGGCTCCATTCCCTAGAGATCTTAATTCTGTAACTCCATGGTGGAGTTTTAGATTCCATGTTGAAACACACTCCCAGGTTTGGAAATCACTGTGTTAGAAAATATTTTGAGGTGAGATACCAGTTAGGTTGGGCAGCTTTTTTTACATGGCTGAGGGGTATGGACTAGATAGTAGAGTAATTTATTAATTCAGCCAATATTTTTGGAGTCTGTACTACATACATGGAAACCTTGGTGGCGTAGTGGTAAAGAGCTATGGCTGCGAATCAAAAGATAGGCAGTTCAAGTCCACCAGGCACTCCTTGGAAACGCCATAGGGCGGTTCTACTCTGTCCTGTAGGGTTGCCATGAGTCAGAATCAACTCAACTGCAGTGTGGTTTTTGGTACTATATACCAGGTGCAGGTTATGCTAAGGGTTGGGGTTACAGTGGTGCCTGAGTTTGTCTCTAGGCAGCAGGGAGCCATTGTGGATTTTTCTACAGTAGAGTGACATAATGAAGGGTAGGTTTTTAGGAGGATTAATCTTGGAGTCGTCTACAGGGTGGACTGGAGGGAGAGGAACTGAAAGCAGGGAAGCTGCTGTATTTGCAGTCGGCTGCCCTCTGCTACCTCTGCAGAGATAATCAATGTCCTCCTGATAGTAGCTGGTATGTTTGTGTGCACTGACATGAGCCTTCGTGCCAAGCCCCAAGGGCTCCAGGATGGAGAGTGCCTATACGGCTGGTGTGAGCACTAACTTCACTTCAGGAGAGCAAAAACACAGTGTGGCACTTCCATTTTTCAGTTCTGTAAGCACATCACCCTTTCTCCTCCCCCTGAGCTGTGTTCTCTGACAGCTGTTTGTTGGTAAAGTCAGCAGCCCCTAAAGCACGTCCCAGCCGTGTCTGCTCTGTGCTTTCCCCCACCACTGCTCCTGCACGCCTCATTTACTAGGCCACTTTAGTGGTGGAACCATTAGAGGCTGAGTGACTTAAAGGAGATTGAGTCTGTCTCGACCCCGAGAGAGAGTGGGATGGATGGATGCATCCTCTCATTTAGAAAGCTTTGACTCTCTCCCCTCTCTCACAGAGCAGGCACCACTTCTCTTACAAATCTAGGCTTTCTCCCTGCCTTGGGCTGAGTGGTGGAGAGGAATGCTGTTCCTGCCGTTGTGGCCCAGCTGGGTCTGACCAGAGGCTGCCTGCATTCCCATTTACTGTGTGTGATTGTTAACTCAGAGTGGGAGGTGTAGCCAGGTATTGCTGATGTATGTTCTTGCTGACCTGTGTTTTTTTCCTTAGGGGCCAAAGCAGTATCCTTATAATGATCTCTATCTGGAACGAGGCGGCGATCCCTCCAAAGAGCCTGAGCCGGTGGTTCACTATGAGATCTAAGGAGGCTTCCTGGGCTTTGGTGCCCCTTAATTAGGACTTTCTTGTTTCTAGAGATTAACCTTAATGAAATCCCTAATAAAACTTCATGCTGTGGTAGCTGTGCCTCATTTCCCCCCAAATAGCCACTGCCTCAAGGAACTTCATCCTTTCCTTTTTTAAATTTTTTTATTCACGCCTACTGTCTGGGATTGCTACCCCTTCGTCCTGCTCTGGGATAGGAAGGAAAGGAGGAGTGGGGGAGCGCTAAAAGCACAGGAAGATTCTGACTTGTGATTTGAAGGTTCCAGTTGTGCAGCAGCTGGGAAGGGCAGTGTAGCTGGGTCGAGGAACAAAGAAGATACGTTGCTGACTTCCCAAGTTGGAACAAGGTTTATTTCCCGTTAAAAATCTTTTTAACAATAGTTTTACTATAGATACATACATATACTTTAACATATTTCAAGTGCATGATGGGGTAAATGGGGGCACTGGTAGCACAGTGAAGTGTCTGGCTGCTAAAAGGTCAGCAGGTAGAATCCATCAGGTACTCCTTGGAAACCCTGTGGGTCAGTTCTACTCTGTACTGTATAGGGTTACAAGGAATCAGAATAATCTTAATGGCATCCTGTTTAGTTTGGTTTTATAGGGTAAGTAGTTTTTGCACTGGCCTAAGTTACAGCCTTGGAACCCAATGGGACAGTTCTGCCAGTCCTATAGTGCTGCTAGGAGTTTATCTTGAAAGCAGCGAGTTTTTTGTTGGGTTCTTTCTAAGGCTGTCAGAGCTTGGATGAATCAACAATGTTAATAAAAACTGCACAGATTCAATAGTAACTCACTGAACGGTCCTCTAATTCAATTTATTAAGCTATGATTCAGAAGTTGCTTTGGAATAAAGAATACATCTTAGAAATAAGATCAGAGTTATAGCCTTAGGCTAGTGCAAAAACTTCTACTTACCCTATAAAACCAAACTAAACCGGTTGCCATTGAAATTATTCTGATTCTTTGTAACCTTATAGTACAGAGTGAACTGACCCATGGGGTTTTGAAGGACTGGCTGATGGATTCTAACTGCTGACTTGTTGGTTAGCAGCCTGACACTTAACTGTGCTACCAGTGCCCCCATTTACCCCATGATGCACTTGAAATATGTTAAAGTATATATATACTGTAAAACTTGTTAAAAAGATTTTTAATGGGAACTAAGTCTTGTTCCAACTTGGATAGTCTTAAGGCTGTAACTGGAAACCCAGGTGGCGTAGTGGGTTATGTGCTATGTCTGCTAACCAAAAGGTCGGCAGTTCAAATCTGCCAGGCTCTCCTTGGGAACTCTATGGGGCAGTTCAGCTCTTTCTATAGGGTCACTGTGAGTCGCACCCAACTCAATAGCAGTGGGTTTGGTTTTTGGTTTAAGGCTATAACTGCCTCTGATCTTATTTCTGTTGTAAGAATATTCTTTATTCCAAAGCAACTTATGAATCATAACTTCTTAATAAGTTCAATCAGAGGCAAGTTCAGTGAGTTGCTATTGAATCTATGCACAGTTTTTATTGATTCATCCAAGCTCTGATAAATAGCCTTAGAAAGAACCCGATAAAAAACTTGATGCTTTCAAGTTAATTTAAACTCCTAGCAGCACTACAGGACTGGTAGAACTGCCCCATAGAGTTTCCAAGGTTGTAAACTTGATGGAACCCAACTGCCACATCTTTCTCCTGTGGCATGGCTAATGGGTTCGAACTGCTGACTGTTGGCAGCTGGGTGCTTAACCACTGCACAACCATGTCTCCTTTAGAAAGAACAAAATCCAGTTACTGAGAGTACCTCAGCATCTGTTTTTATGTGAACAAACCCATGTTCTTTTTGCCCTTTGGGGACCTTTTTTTAATACTGCCTGAAAACCTTCCCCGTGGGGGGAAGAAAAATGCATTGAATGTGCATTCCTTGTGGTCTATTGAAGCAGGTCCATTTATGTCAGAGAGTAGGCCCTTTAGTGGTTATGCAGAGTGAAAGAGACCTTGGTGAAATCAGCAAGTGAGTGCTGCTTACAGGTCACCACTGTCCATCTTTTCTCCTTGTTGGCTGTAGTATTTGATAATCATTTCTGTAACAATCATCTGTGTGCCTAATGTATATCAAACACTGATAGTCCTTGGGGATTTAAAGTTGAACAAGACAAAAAAAATGCCTTCAAGTAGTTACCTAGAAGAGAAGGCCAGCAGTTATAAAGCAAGGTGATACAGAGATGTGAGTTGAGCAGAGAATGTACTTTAAAGAAAAAAAAAAAAAAGATCCTGCTGGAAACTATACCTTTGGTTCAGACTTCTCTGGAAGCACTCCATCAGTAGCTCTTCCGCTTCATTATGTTATTCTAGGTGTTGCCTCCATATCACTTTTCAGCCGTCTCTACTTTCTCTTGGTATCACCCACTGAGGACACAAGAAGTTGAGAAATACTTGTTGAATGCTTAATACATAGGAAGAGCGGCCAGGCACAGATAACACCCTAATTGTCTTCTGTCCTGACTTCAAAACTCTCCTTGTGCAACACCATAAGATAAATGACTCCCATCTTTAGAGGTAGATTTAAGCAGGAACAATGGAATTCATGCATTAAATGGAGATTCTGAATCCAGTAACTTAGGGCTAAGATCTTCAGCTGCCTATGGGAGACATTTATTTAGAATTGCCCCAATTCCCTCCATGCAGAAAATAAAAACATAGGATCTCTTCACCTCTACTGCTCACCTCAATTTCTCTAAACAAACCAAACCCACTGCCATCGAGTTGATTTTGACTCACACTGACTCTATAGGTCAAAGTTGAATTGCTCCATAGAGGTTCCAAGGAATGCTTGGATTTGAGCTGCAGACCTTTTGGTTATCAGATTTAGCACTTAACTGCTACATTACCAGGGTTTCAAGTTCTCCAATTGTGTTAATAGCCTCCCAGGCTCAAGGCCATAATAATCTTGAACTCCCTACTTCTGTCAGTCTCATGAGCCTGTTCTGCTCTCCTTTACAGGTGTTACAACTTTTTTCATCCAGGCTTTCATCAACTGGTATCTGGATTATTCAGTCAGTCTAGTTTGAGTCCCTGCATCCAGTGCTGCCCTCTCTCCAAGAGATCCACACTGCAGGTCTCAACATAGTTATTGTATCTTTACATGTAAGATTCAGTAACTCCAAACTATATGCAGAGTTGAATTGATATTCCACAATCTGTGGTCAGTCCATTGTTTCAACCACAGTCTCTGTTTCATTCATGGTATAGGGCATACTAAGATGCTTGTTAGTTGGCTGGGCCCTCTCCTTGCTGGAACACCACTTGTCTCTTTTCACCTCCAAGGAGTATCACCTGCCTCACGTTCCTGAAGGCTCTCTACAAAGCCCCTTAGTTCTCAGTAAACTCACCCTCCACACAGGTAAACTGAAACTCAGAGAGACCCCATAGAATGGAACTTCCCCATAGTTTCCAAGGAGTGCCTGGCGGATTTGAACTGGAGACCTTCTGGTTAGCAGCTGGAACACTTAATCACTAGCCACCAGGCTCTGCACACCTACAGCCCCTGAATTTAGTTAAACCAACAGCTTTTGGGCAGCAGTCATTGCTGGGCTGCAGTGTCATTGCCACTCACTTGCAGCCTCATTTGCTTTTACGTTTTCAACTAGGTGGATTCTACTGAGAGCTCCCGGGGCTTAGGCCGAGTCTTCTCCCACATCAATAAGTAGATCATTGAATTAGTATGTTGCTTTTTCAGAAGCTGACTCACCCCCACCCCACAGCCCGGCTTAAACTGAACAGACCAGAACTTAATGGTCCCAGGATGTGACCTACAGCGCCAGAACTGCGCAATCACGGGGCAGTCGATGAAAAGCCATAATGCTACGCACACACATTCTCTATAGCGCACTCGGCGTCCTTGGCCAGCTGTCCCTGTGCCGCGCGTGGGCGGTGGTGGTCAGCCGGCTGGGACCATTTTGGTCCTCCGCAGCCGCCGTCTACAGCGCCGCTCAGAGCTGAAAAAGCCCTGGGGGAGGGCTAGCACCTGCTGTCAGCACCTGGCCCCCGAACCGGGCGTGCTCCGCACGGGCTAGTTGTCCCGTCTGGGGGCCTGAGGGGCCGAGAGCTGAGGCCTGGGCCTGGAGGGGGACGCTTCTGGGCCCCCACTGCGTCTGCCTTGCACTGGGTCCGGCTGTACTTCACCTGGGGGCCGGGGTCCCCCGGCTGAGCGAAGAATTCTCTCCGGGGCCGCTCCAGTGCGCCCCTGGCCCTGACCTGTGGTCTGGAGCAGAAAGGCCTGTCGTTACTGGCCCTGGCTCGCTGCGCTGTAGGAAAGACTGAGAGAAGCTGCCCTGACCACCGTCAGCAAGGACTGGACTGCCAACGGTAGCTGGTGACCTCTTTCCATGCCGGAGTCCTGTTTAGCTCCTGGCAGATTGGTCATAGCTTTCCCCTTCCCGGCTGCAGCCAAACCATGGCCGCTTCGTGGCTTGCTGACCCCAGCGGGGTCCCTTTTAGGCGGAATGCTTCTGAACTGAGCGAATTAATGGCCCCCGTCTTCTGAATTCTCAGGCTGTCAGGGGTTTCAATGCTTTATGAAGTTTGTAGGCTATTGTGGTTAAAAGTACGCGCTCTGGGAACTCCTAGGGGTTCACATCACCGCCTAGTCCATTTCCTTCTCTAAAACAAGGGTAATAGTAGTACTTACAGAGAGCTAGTGAGAATTACATGAAATAAAACAGGTCAAGTGCACAGTGCGAATCACAGCTCCTACTTTTGTTATGAAGAGTTCTTTCGCAGAAGGGAGCTCTGGTGGCGCAATGGCTAAAGCGCTCAGCTGCAGACAGGCAGTTTAGCTTGTGCGCGGTGAGTTTTTTAAAGTTCCCCGCAGAAACATGAATATGGCTGTGACCAACAGATGGCACTGGTGACTGGAGAAGATGGTACGCAACCTCCTGGATACCTGTTGTGTCCATACATCTTTAGCAACCACTTGGAAGACTTGGCCTAATTGGCAACCTTAAACTTTCTTCATGCATGAAAACACTTTAGAGATTAAGTAATTAGTACGTTCTATTGATGTGGGTGAGACTGACCTGACCCTGGTTTGCTCCAGCAGGTCCCAATATGTCCTAGGCTTCCTGTTACTTTTTGCTTTTTCTAAAAAAGTCTTTGTGGCTTTGCTACCTTACTGGAATGAGATCTCGCATTGTATTAGATTGTACTGGAAATAGAAACCCTGGTGGTGTAGTGGTTAAAAGCTACAGCTGCTAACCAAAAGGTCGACAGTTCAAATCTACCAGGTACTCTTCGGAAACCCTGTGGGGCAGTTCTGCTCTGTCCTATAGGGTCACTGTGAGTCAGAATCCACTTGACTGCAGTGGGCTTGTATTAGAAATTAATGTCTGCGTTCATTCAACAAATATTTATTGGGCAGCTATGTCAGATTCGACTCCACGGCACTTGGCTTGGCTATGTATGCCAGGCATTGTTTTCGGCACCAGTTGTAATATGGTGATCAAAGATACAGTACTAGCTCTCGGGAGCACACATTTTTGTTAGTGGGAGAAATGAACATTATAAATATATACATAATTATACATTTCTAAGAACAAAAAAAATGAGACAGCTTTTGATTGACTGCTTGGGGGAAGCCTGTCTGAAGAGGTGAGAAGTTGAGGCCAGAAGGACAAGACAAAGAACCAGTCATTCAGCAAACAAAGGGAATATAGATATGTTGTTACAAGGTGCTATTGATTTTCAACTTACAGCCAGCTTGTGTGATGAACTGGAACCATAGGATTTTCTAGGCTTTTCAGTGTGTTAAGTGCTCCAGCTGCTAACCAACAGTTCAGCAGTTTGAATCCATCAGCTGCTCCCTGGAAACCCTATGGGGCAGTTCCAGTCTGTCCTGCAGTGTTGCTCTGAGTCAGAATTGAGTAGATGGCCGCAGATTTGGTTTGGTTTTGGTCCTTAATCTTTCCGAAAGCAGATTGGGTGGGTTTGAATTACCAGCCATTCAGCTAGCAGCCAGATGCTTAACCAGTGCACCACCAGAGCTCTTTAGGTAAAGTTACAGGGAGTGGCATTTGCAAAAGTGGGAGAAAAGCAGGAAATGGAAAAAGGCTGATGTGACTCGAGCAAAATAAGTAAGGAGAAAAGTAAGGAGAGATGAGGTCAGAGTAGTAATCTGGAGCCTTTGGGGAAGGCTGGGTGTTTAAACTGTTCTGAGCAGGAGTGTGAACTTTGTTCTGAGTGTAATGGAAGTCCTTGAAAGATTTTAAGCACCCAAACAAGCCAACAAAAAATAAACCTACTGCTGTCAAGTTGATTCCAACTTATACCGATGTTACCAACAGAGTAGAACTGCCCCATAGTCTCCAAAGAACTCCTGGCAGGTTTGAACGTCTGATCTAGTTAGCAGCTGTGGCACTTAACCACTACACTACCAGGGTTTCTGATTTTAAGCATAGGCATGCCAAAATCCTATTTCTGAGTTTTAAAAGTTTATCACTATGTTATGCAGAGAATGAATGAGGATGGCAGAGTAGCCAGGAGGCAGTCAGTTGGGAGACTATTGCAATAACCCAGTTCAGAGGTGATGGCATGTTCAAGTAGGGTGGTGGCAGTAGAGATTGAAAAAAGTAGAGAGATTAAAAATCTATTTTGAAGGTAAAATAAGGAAGACTTGATCATGGGTTGGAAAGGAATGAAGGAAAGAAATCAAGGATCACTTTTAGGTTTCTGCTTGAGAAAGTGGGTGGGTAGTGGTACCATTTATCGAGATGAAGAAAACTGGAGGAAGAGGAGATTTGTAGAGAGGAGATGGTGGAACTGAGAAATCCATTTTCTACAGACTAATTTTTAAGTGTGTTTGGTCGCCATGAGTCGGATCCGACTTGACGGCACTTGGCTTGGCTGGCTATATGCAAGTGGAAATACTTGATCAGCAATTATATGTAAGAGCTTGGAGCTCCAGGAAAGATTTGTGTTGGTGATATAAACTTCTCAGTCATCAACATATGGTGAAGTTGAAAGCCAAAGGAATGGATACGATTGCTGATAATTTAATAATTGTCATCACCGTTGGGTCTATGGCAACTACTGTGGTTGAATACCCTTTTGAGTTCAAAGATTTATACTTGAGTAATTATGGAAATGAGCTGTCCTTACAGATCTGCCAATGCTGTGTTATTTGTCACCCTAAAATGCCCCAACCTGTAGTGGAGAGAGAAGCAAGATCCTGATCCTTTGTCCACAGATGCTCCCCAAACTTTAGTGTTAAGCTTACTGGTTTCTATTTTCAGAGGGCTGAGGGCCATGTCAAGTGTTTTGTTGACATACAGGACAAATGAAGCTGAAGGAACTTGAACGATCAGCCGTCCAAGTGTGGAGCCCAGCTAGCCAGTACCCTGTGTATCTGGCCACAGGTATGGAGTAGGATTCACTGGAAGTACCTAAGTGAGGTAAAACGTAGTATCCAGAAATTTCTATTGAGCACCTGAGAAAGCTTTAGGCTCAGAAAGGCAGAAAATGGCTTCTAACATAAGCAAGGATGTATTGGATGTTTTGGGTACTTTGGGGAAGCCTTGAAAGATGGTTGAAGGTCATGTAATTCATGCTTTCTTGCTTCAGAGTTACCAGCCTTACAGACATGCTGGCAGTGCGGGCCAAAGTGCCTGGCTGCTAGCTGAAAGGTTGTCAGTTTGAACCCGCCTGCTGCTCTGAGGAAGAAAGATGTGGCAGTCTGCTTCCAAAAAAGATTTACAAGTCTACAAATCCCTGTGGGACAGTTCTACGGTGTGCTTCAGGGCTGATAGGGGTTAGAAGCTATTCAACAGCAGTGGGTTGGGTTTGGGTTTTGTACCCAGCCTTCTGTTTGTTCTCCTCTTAACTCCCTAACACATTTATACTGCAAAACTAATGTGCCTATTGTTGCTCATATGCTGCCTCTTCTTGACTTTTCTTGTGCCTAGGAACATCTGCCCAACAGCTGGATGCTTCCTTTAGCACAAAGGGCACACTGGAAATCTTTGAGGTTGATTTCAGGGACCCATCTCTGGACCTAAAATGCAAGGGAGTCCTTTCTGCTTCAAACAGGTACTATGTCTGAACTGTTGATGGGTATGCAAAGCAGATTCTTATGTGGATCCTGGAAGGCATCTGGTTTCTCAGGGCTCACAGAGAGACAAGCAAAGGGAGAAGAAACTTTGCCAAGTTGTAGAAAAGTTAAGAGGTTTACTTCACAAAACAGTTTTGAAAAACAACCACCCCCTCCTTTCCAAAGCAGCAACAACTGCAGTGTCAGGCAGAATGCATGTGCTAGAAACATGTCACACAAGCCTGGACCCACGTGCACCCGATTGCTCCTTGAACCCAGGGATATTGGCTCCCTTTTCTCTTGGCTCTTGTGAAGATAACAATCTTATGCAGTGTTTCTCCCTTTTCTGCCAGTGAGGGGAAGACAGTGATCCTCTCTTCATTGCTATCAAACACTGATTGGATACTCTTAAATTTCTTGACTCTGCCAGATCTATGGGGCTCAGTACTGTTGTTAGCTGAGCACATATGTTCATGGCAGGCCTTTTGCTAGGGCGTGCTGTCTTATCTTACTCTTCATAAAAAAGCCTAAGAAATAAGTACCACTATTCCCATTTTATTTAAGTGAAACTCTGTAGAATACATTTTACTGAAACTGAGGTTTAAATCCAGGCCAGTCTGACTCCAAAGTTTGCCATCTTTTCATTATTCAACTATTTTTTAAATAAGTTTTGTAAAGGTGAAGCTACAGCCTGAAACAATGGTCTGCAAGTTTTTATATCATCAGGACAAATGCAAAGTTCACTATACACAAGTTATATAGTCAATATAAATAATATACATGTGTAGTACTATTAATAAAGTACAATGTCTTTTTTAAAATTAAAAATACATTTTTTTATACAGCTTGATGAATTACCCTGCCTCCCCCTTTCAGAGATTACTGGTCTAGATTGCAGCTTTCCATATGATGATTGATGAATTCTTTGTGCATTTCTTGGCCCATTTGAGATATCAGTTAAGATATTTAGACAGAAATATGCTCTTCTTTCTTTTTCACATTTTAACCTAGTAATGAAAGGTTAGTTATTGTCCTCCTTTTCTTGGGCCCCTAATTTTGAGTAGTTTCAAAAACAACCACCCCCACATTTTTGGTCAGGGTATATCACTTTATGACAGTATCTCATGTTTTGCAGCTTCTTACATCACTTTGTGTTTCTAACACCTGTGCCTTCTGAATATTACTGGTAAATCCTTGAAGCCCTGCTGTTCAAGGATTTACCAGTGATAATGATATGTTCTTAGACTCTAGGCATGCATTCCAAAAGGGTCCCTGAAAGGGATGGGCTAATTCAATAATGGTTATACTCCTTGAAAAAGCAAAAGAGGCAGTGGGTTAAGACTCTTACCCTTAACAAGCGAAGCAACAGTTTCAGTAGTGGTACCATAAGACTAAGGATTCTTAAGAAAGAGGTAATGTAAGTGCTAAAGAAACCTTGAAACTGAATTCTAAGATTCATGTGGCAGAATTTTTTTTTTTCTTTTAATTCTGCTTTAGATGAAGGTTTACAGAGCAGAGCAGAGAAGGTAGAGTTTCTGCCTTCTTATCTTTGCCCCAAGCTAGGGTACTCATTTAGTCTCCTATACTTGGTTGAGCTCTGTGTGTTACTGTTTGTTTTATGGGCCTGTCAAATGTTTGGCTGAAGGGTGAACCTCGGGAGTGACTTCAGTACTGAGTTAAAAGGCTGCCAGGTGGCCATACTCTGAGGATTTCTCCAGTCTCTGTCAGACCAGTAAGTCCGGTCCTTTTTATGTGAGTTAGAATTTTGTTCTACATTTTTCTCTATCTTTATCTGGGATCCTGTATTGTGATCCCTGTCAGAGCAGTTGGTGGTGGTAGCTGGGCACCATCTAGCTGTGTTGGACTCAGTCTGATGGAGGCTGGGGTAGTTGTGTTCCATTAGTCCTTTGGAGTAATCCTGGGCTTCTGTCTTTGGTTTTCTTTGTTCTCTTGTGCTGTAGATAGGGTGGGACCAGTGGAGTGTCTTAGCTGGCCACTTACAAGCTTTGAAAATCATAGATGCTATTTACCAAAGTAGGATGTAGAACCTTTTTTTTTTTTATATATAAATTATATAGGCAGATATTTCTGTCTTTTATTTACTGCTGCATCTCCAGCACCAAGAATGGTGGCTGGCATATGGTTGGTACTTAACAAACATTTGTTGAATGAATGAGTGGTATTAGAAACTTCTGGGTTCCCAAACTGAGTAGGCACATTCAACATTTCCATTAATTACAACAAGTTAGTCTTAATGCCTTAAGAGCCTTTCAAAGGTGGCAGTCTGTTTGCTTTGTAGTCAGCAAGGCTGAAGGGATGCTTTTTGAAATGTTAGTACTGAATTTGGAAGTCACGAACTTTCACCTCATACCTCTGTTCTCACCTATGGGGACTTGGAGACAAAATAAATAATATAGTTAACACTATTGATAATATTCTATTTCTACTTTCTTTTTCCAGAACCCTGTGTTCTAAAGATTGATTCTCATTCCCAAAGGTCTAAGAAGTTACTTTTGACAGAGCTCCAGTGGGGCTTTCTGAAGAAATCTTACACATTCCAGGATCTAAGATACTCATTTCTTTTCATTCCAGCCTGAGTTGGATCATTTACTCAACAGTTCGATTCTAACTTATAGAGACTCTATATATAGGACAGAAGAGAAATGCCCCAGGGAATTTCCAAGGAGCACCTGGTGGATTTGAACTGCTGATGTTTTTGTAGCAGCCATAGCTCTTGACTACTACACCACTAGGGTTTCTTATCACAAGCTATAGATCAAAATTAGTAGGATCACTAAAGAGTTACTCATCCTTTGCTTTATGCATCCCTCTCTCTCATCTTTTGCTTTGTGATCTTCTGCATGGTATAGAGCTGGTCAACTCTGACATGAATAAAGCTGTGCGACTTTGGCTAACATGAGTTGTTACACCAGTGGTTTTGGGTTTTCTCATCTCTGTACAAAGTAGAGACTGTACAGGGTGACTTCAAAGGCCCCTCTGAACGCCTGTGTTCAGTCTTTCTTTTTATTTGCTTACTTTTTTAGCTTATTCTCTTTCCAGTTTTGTTTTTGTATATGTATATTTTTTACCTTTCCTGAGTCTCTTCATTATTAACATATGTTTCTCAAAATTGTCTCCCTTCCTCTGCTGCCTTTGTCAACAGACCCATGTCCTAATCCAATTTGGACCTTGAAGATCCCTTTATCCCCACTCTATAATGCATCTGAGAAATATTATCTACCTAGAAATACCTGACTAAAAGAGAAATATGTGAACACCTCGGTATGTATAAGGAACAGCTTGAAACTAAATATGCAGAAGGGAATATGTGGACAAGTGACACTGATGCAATCAGGATCAATGAAGAATAGTGTACACACTGAAGCAAGTGATATTTGCTTTGTTAGATGACTCTTACTCAAGAGGAAATGTTTCTGAGAGAATAATAGATTGCTTACATCACTGGTCTCTGGACTGAGGACGGAGCTGTTGAGCCTGTTACAACCCGTGATTCAGAGGCCAACAGGTGGTGTGATCAGCTGCATTCCACCTTCTGCCTACACAGAGGTTCTGGATCTCTGAGGGCTTTTGGAACCTCCATGTAATCTGTCCTCTAATGATGTGGAGATAGTGGGTAATCTATTACCTTGTGCCTTTATCTCAGCTCTAGCTACTTAGGGAGCACTGTCTGTATAGGTGCCTATGTAAGGGTCAACACCAAGCAGAAAAGAATCAGTTTATGCACCTAGCTTTCTTCTAGCTTTCTTCCTCCCAAGACTTGTTGCTGTAAAACAGGCTTCGGATCATAGAGTAGACAAAGCATGGGCTTTATCGTTGTGCAGGCCTGCATTCAAACCCCAAGTCTGCCATTTACTGTCCACTTGGATACATTATTTGAATTGATTGGATGGAAGTGGATTTGTGCTAGATTTGGGGCAAATTATGTAACCTCTGATACTTTTTTCCTCCACTGCAAATTTAGCATAGTACTTGGTAGGTAGTGGGCCTGCAGAAGATAGTTCACATCACCGTAACAGTCAGTGCCCGATTTTGCTGTCTTACTTTTAAGGAAGCTATATTTGGGTGTGAATAAACTCTTTTTCACTTTAGTTGTCTAACATGAGGTTGGAATTTTTCGAAAGGAAACTTACTAAGCAAATAAAGGCAAAATTCAAAACAAGTAACTACATAAATCATTGAGGCAAGAATTGATACAGCATATATCCCTAATCATAAAGTAAATAAAGCTCATTGTTAGAGTAACTCAGCTGGTACAGCCTCATGATCTCACAAGGCTTGCTTCTTTCATTTTGCCTGAAACGGAGTCATGAGCTGATTGTCAGGGCTGGTTCTATTTTTATGAAGCTCTGCTTCCTCCCCTGTTGTTCTAGGCTGGTCTCTGGATCAGATACGTCTGGTACAGTAGTTCTCAAACCTGGTTGCTCATTAGAATCACCTGGGGAGTTCTTGTTACATGTGTACATTCTGAAGAACTCATTCTGGAAGCTTCTGCTTCACAGGTCTAGGGAAAAGTCAAATCTAGGTGACACCTATTATTCTGTGATGCCATATGATTTTTATCATTGCCATTGTTAACCTGGGAAGCTCTTTAGGGTCTATATTAAGTTCCTACTTTCCTATATAAACTCTTTTTCCTATGCTGCTTTTTGAGCCTCTCAGTTTCTATTTTCAGACTGAAGGCCATATATATTGTGAATTAGTGAAAGCTTACAATCCAAATCAATTTTGCATTCCCACCTGTCTGCAGCCCCATCTGCTCTCCTCATCCAGTGACAGCATGTTCCTCATTTTCGCTCTATCCTTCCAGTAGCCTCTTAATGAACACCTGTCCCTTGCTCCCCACTTTCTTCTCTCCCACCTAGAAAGAAACCAGTAGGACAACCTCCTATAAATGTATAAAACCATAAAGTAAACACACCATATATTCACACTTTGTCTACAAGTACAGCCCATTCTGGTCTGAAGAGTAGACCTCAGTACTGGTTTCCAGTCAGGGCCAGCAGCATGTGTAGGGGCCATGTTCCCAGGGGACACTCCAGGCTGCTGGGCCGTCAATTCTGGTCTTTTAGTAGAGTTCTTGAACTATACACCTGTTTTTGTCATGTTGCCTCATGGACTCTACATTGAGTCTCCCTTCACGGCTGCCTTTGGTGGTGGTGAGGCACCATCTGGTTCTTCTGATCTCATATTGATACAGTCTTCCATTCACATGGGTCCTTTCTCTTGGACTCTTTTTTCCTTATGTCTTTGTTGTTTTCAATCATCATGTGTTCCAGATAAGTTAGGATCATTTGGTGTACCTCATATGGCAGCTTGCTAACTTTTAAGATGCCAGATGCAACTCACCACTCTGGGGTGCAGAAGATTCTCTTTAGCAAAAGACTGCTTATGCCAGTTGACCTTGATATTCCCTGAAAACATGGTCCCCAGACCCCTGACCCTACTACTCCATCCTTGAAATATTGGGTTAGTTTAGAAAATCTTTAAGTTTATGGTATGGTCCAGTTATGTTGATCTGCTGTCTACTACATGCTATCACTGCTTTCACCTAACCAAATTTCTATCAACTGTCTAATATATGACCAACACTCTCTCTCCCTCCCCACTCTTGTAACCATCAAACAGTCTTTTCTCCTGTTCATAAGTCTATTTTTATGTCCTTATAGCAGTGGTCTCATACAATGCTGGCCCCTTTGCAGCTGACTGATTTCACTCAGTGTAATGTCTTCTAGTTGAAACCAGGTTATTAGATGCTTTCTAAAATCATCATTGTTCTTTATCATTGCATAGTGTTCCATTGAGTGTATGTACCATAGTTTGTTTATTCTTCAGTTGATGAGTACCTAGGTTGATTCAATCTTTTTGCTGTTGTGGACAGTGCTGCAATAAACATTTGTGTGCGTGTACCTGTTCGTGTCTGCCTTTATTGATGTAGGATATATTCTGAGCAGTGGAATTGCTGGATCATGTGACATTTCTATTTCTTGCTTTTTAAGGAAGTGCCAAACTTTCTAAAGAGGTTGTACCATTTAGCATTCCTACCAGCAGTGTAGGAGAGTTCCAGTCTCTCCACAGCCTCTCCAGCATTTGTTGTTTTGTATTTTCTGGTTTATTGCCAACCTTGTTGGGGTAAGATAGTATCTCATTGTAGTTTTGATTTAGATTTCTCTAATAGCTAATGATCATGAGCATTTCCCCATGTGTCTTTGGCTGCCTGGATGTCTTCTTTGGTGAAGTGTCTGTCCATCTCCTTTGCCTATTGCTTAACTGAGTTATTTACCTTTTTGTTGATATTTTGCAGTACCTTGTAGATTATGGAAATCAGACATCGATCCAACATGTAGTTGCCAGATATTTTTTACCATTCTGTAGGTGGTCTTTTAACTCTCTTGATAAAGTCTTTGGATTGAGCTTAAGTGTTTGATTCTTAGTAGTTCCCATTTATTTTCTCTTCTGTTGTTTGTGCATTGTTGGTCAGATTTTGTAGTATTAGAACTTCCATTGTTGACCCTATTTTTTTCATGCACTATCTTTACTGTTTTAGGTTTGATGTTTATGTCTTTGATCCATTTTGAGTTAGTTTTTGTGTAAGGTATGAGATATGGGTCTTATTTCAGTTTTTTGCAGATGGATATCCAATTTTGCTGATAGCATTTGTTAAAGAGACTGTTTTCACCCTAATTTATGACCTTTGGGCCTTTGTCAAGTATCAACTGTTCATAATAGGATGGTGATATTTCTGGGGTCTCAATTCTGTTCCATTGGTCTATATGTCTCTTGTTGTACCAGTGCCAGGCTGTTTTGACTGTCATGACAGTGTGTAGGTTCTAAAGTTGGGTAGTGTGAGGCCTCTCACTGTGTTCCTCTTCTTCAGTGGTACTTCACTTATCCAAAGTTTCTTCCCTTTCCAAACAAAATTGGTAATTTTTTTCCTCATGTCATTAAAAATGACACTAGAATTTCTATTGGGATTGCATTGTGTATGTAGATAGCGTTGGGTAAAATAGACATTTTCACACTGTTAAGTTTTCCTATCCATGAGCAACATAGGTTTCTGCACTTATGTAGGTCTCTTTTGGTTTCTTTCAGTAAGGTCTTGTAATTGTCTCTCTATTGGTCTCTTATTTCTCTGGTTAGATTTATTCCTTGGTATTTGATCTTCTTGGGGGCTGTAGTAAATGATACTGATTTGATGACTTCCTCTTTAATGATCTCTTTGTTAATGTAAGAAATTCTACTGATTTACTTATGTTTATCTTACATACTGATACTTTGCTGAACTCTTCAATTAGTTCCAGTAGTTTGTGGATTCTTTAGGCTTCTCTGTGTACATGATCGTATCATCTGAAGACAAGGAGATTTTTACTTCTTCTTTGCTGATGTGGATGGCCTTTATTTCTTTGTTTTATCTGACTGCTCTGGCTAGAACCTCTAGCTCAATGTTGAATAGAAGTGGTGACAGTGGGCATTTTTGCCTACTTCCTGTTCTCAGGGGGAGTTCTTTCAGTTAGTCTCCATTCAGGATGATGTAGGCAGTTGGCTTTGTGTAGATGTCCCTTACTGCACTGAAGAATTTCCCTTCTGTTCCTATTTGCTGAGAGTTTTTAACATAAATGGATGTTGGACTTTGTTGAATGCTTTATCTGCATCAATTGACAAAACCAGGTGATTCTTATCCTTTGTGTTATTTATGTGGTTGATCACATGAAGTGTTTTTCTGATGTTGAACCAGCCCTCCATCCCTGGTGTGAATCCAACTTGGTCATGATGATTTTGTTTGTTTGTTTGTTTATTGATATGTTGTTGTATTCTATTGCGTAGGATTTTGTTGAAGGTTTTTGCATCTAGGTTCATGAGTGATACTGCTCTGTAATTTTTTCTTTAGTGGGATCTTCCCCTGTCTTTGGTATCAGGGTTATGCCGGCTTTATAGAATGAATTTGGGAATATTCCGTCCTTTTCTATGCTGTTAAATAGTCTCAGTAGTACTGGAATTATCTCCTCTTAAAAGTTTGGTAGAATTCTCCAGCGAAGCCGTCTGGGCCAGGACTGTTTTTTATTGGTAGTTTTTGAGTATTTTTTCAATCTCTTCTTTTGTGGTGGGTTTATTATGTTGTTCGCCTTCTCCTTGTGGTAATTTTGGTAGGTGATGTGAATCTATAAATTTGTCCATTTCCTCTAGGTTTTCAAATCTGTTAGAGTACAGTTTTTCATAGCATTCTGTTATGATACTTTTGATTTCAGTTGGGTCTGTTGTATCTCTCGTCTCATTTCTTATTCAGGTTGTTTCTGTTCCTATTTTTCTTTTGTAAGTTTAGCCAGTGGTTTATCAATTTTGTTAATATTTTTTAAAAAACAGCTTTTAGTTTTGTTAATTTTTTCAATTGTTTTTCTGTTGTCTAATTCATTTAGTTCTGCTCTAATATTCATTACTTGTTTTCTTCTGGTGCCTGAGGGGTTCTTTTGTTGTTCTCTTTCTACTTGTTCAAGTTATAGGGTTAATGCTTTGATTTGGACCCTTTCTTCACCGGACGTGTGCCTTTATAGAGATAAACTAACTTCTGAGCACTGCTTTTGCTGTATCCAATAGGTTCTGGTAGGATGTGTTTTCATTCTCATTTGGTTCCATAAATTGACTTGCATCTTTGATTTTTTTCTATGACTCATGAATTTTTTTTATTATTATTATGATTGAATGAAAATGTACATTCCTGTATAAATTCTCATGCTCACCTATATGCAGCTCCCACTGCTTTCCCTGCCCGCTGACAGCACACCCCTCCTCTCAGCTCCGTACATGTCCTATCCTCCCAACAGTTTCCTATCCCCTCCTCTCCACCCACTACCCTTCCTCTAGCAAGAGGTCGGCAGGATGACATCCTATAGATGCATAAAACCGTAAAATTCCCACAAGATACGGTAACTGTGTCGCCAAGTCCAAACCATTGCTGTCCAAAAAGTTGACCTTCATTATGATTTATGGACAGGGGCAGCATCAGGGCCAGGGCCCATGTTCCCAGGGGAACCCCAAAGCCCCCGAACCATCCATTGTGGTATGACCCATGAATTTTTGAGCAAGGTGTTGTTCAGTTTCCATGGGTTCAAATTTCTACCCATGTCTTTTCTGCTGTTGATTTAAACTTTTATGGCTTTATGGCCCAAGAAGATGTTTTGCAATAATTCAGTGGTTTGGGCTTTGTTGAGACTTGCCTCATGACCTCATACATGGTCTATTCTGGAGAATGTTCCATGTGCATTGGAAAAGAGGGTGTACTTATCTGTTGTTGGGTAAAAAGTTCTGCATATGTTGATAAGGTCTAGTTGGTTGATTGTTGAAACAAGATCTTCTGTATCTTTACTGAACTGTTTTCTGGATGATCCACAGAAAGTGGAGTGTTGAAGTCTCCTAGTATTATTGTGGAGTGATCTATGTCATTTTTCAATGTTGTCAGCATTTGTTCAATGTATTTAGATGCTGTGGTATTGGGTGCACAAATATTTAATATTGTTATATCCTACTTATGTATTGAACTGTCCAGCAACAAATAGTGACCATCCTTGTCCATGATGGTGGTTAAAATCTATTTTATCTGAGATTAGTGTTGTTGCTTCTGCTCTTCTTTGCATATTATTAGCTTGGTATATGTTTTTCCATCGTTTGATTTTCAATTTGTTCATATCTGTGAGTCTAGGGTGTGTTTCCTGTAAGCAACATATAGACAGATTGTGTTTTTTGATCCAGGCTGGTAGTTGCTGCCTCTTTATTGGAGCATTCAGTATAGTTACATTCAGTGTAGTTATTGATAGGTATGTGTTTAGTGCTGTAATTTTGGTGCCTTTATTTTTGTGTTGTTGATGTTTTCTTTGTTCCTCATAATATTCTGTGCTGGATCACTTTCTTTATGGATTTAACTTTCATGCCTTTCAGTGTTGGTTTTATGTTTGTTGAGACTACTGATTATGTTTCTTGTTTTGCTATGTCACATTGTTAGTTTGCTTTGAGCCTACCCTTTTGATCCCCCTTGATATTCAAAGGTTAAACCAAGCTTTAACTTCTGCATATCACCTTAATTTTCTCTTCATCTGAAAGGGTTATAGCTACTGGTTATAATTACTTTATAGTGTGATGATGTCATAATTTTCATGTTGCGATCTCTGGTTCCCTACCTTTAGTATTTTAGCTTTGCTTGAGCTTTGTGACTTCCCTAACTGAGTAGGACTCTGGATGCTATGTCCTACATTGCATCCTTAAGTATAAATCTGATGTTATTGTTATTCTTGGCAAAGAGCTTCTTTCAGTATTTGGTTTGGTTTTTGCAAAGTCTCTAAGCTTCTGTTTATCTGAGAATGTCTTAATTTCACTGTGATATTTGAGAGACAATTTTGTGAGATATATAATTTTTGGTTGGAAGTTTTCTTCCTTCAAGGCTTTGTATGTGTCATCCCGCTGTCTTCTTGCCAACGTGGTTTCTGTTGAGAAGTCAGAGGAAAGCCTACAGGGCTTCCCTCTGTACATTAGTTTTGCTTTAAGCCTAGCTGCCTTTAAGAGCCTCTCTTTATATTTCATTTTATTGGGCTTAATTACAAGATGTCTTGATGTCTTTCTTCTAGGGTGTAGTTTTTGTGTTCAATAAGCATCTTGAATATCTGTGCTCTCTCATCATGTCAGGCAAGATTTCTGTCAGCAACTCTTCAGCAATTCTTTCTGTATTCTCTGCTGTCCCTGCCTGTTCAGGCACTCCAATTATTCATAGATTATTCCTCTTGATATAGTCCCACATGCTTCTTAATGCTTCTTTTTCTTGTTTCTTTTCTCTGATTTCTCCTCATAAATGCTGATGTTGCTTGCTTTATGTTCAGTCTCATTAATTCTTCATTCCATTTCCTCAATCCTGCTCTTTGGGCTTTTCAATGAGTTGTTTAATTCTGTAATTTTACATTATTGATCTGCTGGATTTCAGATTGTTGATGTTGGAGTAGTTCTTATAGCTCACTTAATTTTTCATTTTGTTCTGCTGCATTTTGTTTGATGTCTAGAAGGGCTCTA
The DNA here is from genome assembly GCA_028571685.1 of Heterohyrax brucei. Classification (NCBI taxonomy): domain Eukaryota; kingdom Metazoa; phylum Chordata; class Mammalia; order Hyracoidea; family Procaviidae; genus Heterohyrax; species Heterohyrax brucei. Next base: position 31,700,822 of record CM053154.1, read on the forward strand.
TACATAATTGTTTTGTATTCTACCTCCAATAATTTCAGAAAGACTTCTCTGTCTGGAATTTATTTTTTTTATTTTGGGAATTACCTGGAGCCGTGATGGTCTGCTTCTTTAAATGGTTAGGTATTGATTGTTGTCTTCATGCCGTCGAGAAGCTGTTTGGTTTCTCTGGTGTTACACCAACAGGGGCTACGGTGTAGTTCTAAGAAGGGAGTGAGTAAGGGCACTTCTAGACTTGGCCATCAGCCACTGCTGTGTTCTCTAGGTGTAGCTGATTTATGTATAGCTTCTCTGGGATTATAGACTCTGTCAAGCCCTGCAATGCTGCTCAGCTTGGTGGCTGGCCCCAGCTGGACCCTCAAGGGTAACAGGTCCTGCCTCCTGGCTTTTAAAAGTGGCAACCTACTTGTGCCAACTTTCCAGCATCAAATCGGTTGAGACTGTGGTGTAGCTCAGGGAAGGAGGAGAGAGGAATGCCACCACACTCAGCCCACAGGGACTGCTGTATTCTCTGGATGTGCTTATCTTAAAAACTGCTTTTCTGCTGAGGTGGGTACTATCGAGCGGCAGCTGGAAGCAGCTGAGCCTTCAGGGGTGGCAGGCCCTGCCTCCTGGCTGGCAAAGATGGTGCTCTACTTAGAGTCTCTGGGGGGACATCAGCCAATGCTATGACGTGGGTCAGTGAAGGGAAGTGAAAATGGTGCCATCATACTCAGCCACCAGTCACTGCTGTACTCTATCTCCTCTTAGAAACTGCTTTTCTGCTGAGAAAGGTGTTGACCGGACACAGCCGACAGCAGCCAGGCCCTCAGGGGTGGCAGGCCCCACCTCCTGGCCGACAAAGAGGTGTCTTGTGGGCCTTCTGCAGATGCTATGATGCGGCTCAAAGAAGGGAGGGGCTAGGGCACTGCCGCACTTGGCCACCAGCTGCCACTGTGTTCTCTAGGTACAACTGTCATAAAAACAGCTTTTCTGCTGGGAGAGGCCCTATCCAGACAGGCTCTGTTGCTTAGCGTGGGAATTGACTGACTCTACCTCTCAGCTGACCAAGGTGACTTCCTACCTGAGCCTTCTCTCCTGCAGTGAGTCAGCAGTATCTATGGTACAGCTCAGAGAAGAGAGGCGGAAGGGACACTAGTACCCTTGGTTGCCAGCTGCTGTTGGGTTCTGTAGATGTGACTGTCCCAAGCACAGTCCATCTGCTGTGACGTACACTGTTTACTTAGGTCCTGCAGTTCAGCAAAGTAGCTGGCCCATGCCAGGCTCACAGGCTCGGCAGACCCAGTCCCAGCCTTACAGTTAACAAAGAAGGTGTCTGTACCTGCAATCCACTCATGTGAGGGCACCAGTCCAAGCGGGACTCAGTCCAGTGCTGTTTCACCTCCTACAGAGGTAGTTTCCCCCTTCCTGTCACCCACTGCAATCTCACAATTCTACGCCTGATCTTGGGCCTCCCGGAATGTCCACAATGCTCCATTCAGTTATTTTTCTAGGCCTTCGTGCTCAGAGGGAATTGAGGAGATGTGCATCTAGTCTGTCATCTTGGTCCCACGTCCCATATTTTTGTTTTTTAACTTTTTATATTGACAAAATTTAAACTTACAGAAAAGTTGCAGAGTAGTACAATGGAGAACCATGTGTCATTTACCAGTTGTTAACAAGTTATCTCTCTCTGTCTCCATTGTATACACCACACACATGCACCTGCACATATACTTACGACTATCTCTTGTTCCCTCTTCATTTGCAGAGTAGTGGTGGTTGACATTCCTTGAGCCCATTTGATGATCAAGTCTTCCTTCTTCCTTGTCGGTCAGCAGTGCCCCACTTTCCCAGGTGCTTTTTATTATGACCCATCAGGTACCAGTTTTCACCCTTTGCTAGTAATGTGGTTAATAGTGGGAATGTGTTTGCTACATTAAAGAAAATTATTTAGTCACAACTTGAATTGTGCATTTTAGCCACTCTGGAGTAACATACCATCTTTTCTAAACCTTAGCTGATTTCCCTTATCAGTAACTCTTACTGTTATGTGGATACAGTGAGTCCTGAACATAGTGAGATCACTACAACTTCTTACTATTCCCATGTGGCCTTCCTCAGTGGCCATATTCTCTTTTGCTTCCTGTACCTGTATGGGTGTCTTCAGCTTTCCTTTTTGACTTGCCCTCTGCCCATGTGAGCTGTAATCTGTGGAAGGCATGGCAGCCTCTTAAGCCAGTGTGGAGCACATTCTTCTGCCTTGCTAAGATCAGTGCAACATGAGCTGAATTAGGGCTCAGCTCTTCACTTGTGGCAAGTTGACTCTGGTCTAGTGACTAGACAAACAGGTTTCTGTCCCATCATCCCACTCAGTTTCTTTGCTCACTGTTCCCAGGGTGTGGGAACATTTAATTGTTTCTTGAAAACAACAGTTTGCCATTAGGGATCTTGTGACATCATTTGGTATGAAATCTGGCTACTCTGAAGAGCTGTGGAAGTGTCCTTGGCCAGCAGCTATAAAGTGGAAGACAGACCATCTATGAGGCTTCAGAGATTTCACATGCGTTCCCTGATGACTCTGATGACTCAGAATTGGTGGCAGTGTCTTACTGACAACAGAATGCAAGAAAAGCATTTCCCAGATGGGCCATTTATCCTTTCATGTGTCTGTCTTCCCTGTAGCCATATGGCAGCTTCCATGAGCCAGGCACCTGGGAGTAGTATGGAATGGGGAGGTCTTGGGTCTTTTCTCCCTTCCAGCTTGAGAGGGAAGAGACAGTAGCAATTATTGATCTAGAAAACCAAGCCAACCCCAATTCTGACTCATAGAGACCCTATAGGACAGGGTAGAACGGCCTCATTGGGTTTCCAAGGAGAACATTTCATTGCTTCTTGAAAACAATGTTTTGCCATTAGGAATCTTGTGACATCATTTGGTATGAAATCTGGATGCTCTGAAGGGTTGTGGAAGTGTCCTTGGCCAACAGCTATAAAGTGGAAGACAGACCATCCATGAGGCTTCAGGGATTTCACGTGCCTCCCCTATGGGCTTTCCAGGTGACTCAGAATTGGTGGCCCAAGACCTGTCCTTTTTGTGTAAGACACTGGCAATGCCTTACTGGCAACAGAATCCATGAAAAGCATTTCCCGATGGGCCATTTATCCTTTCATGTGTCTGTCTTCCCTGTAGCCATATGGCAGCTTCCATGAGCCAGGCACCTGGGAACAGTGTGGGGTGGGGAGGTCTTGGGTCTTTTCTTCCTTCCAGTTTGAGAGGGAAGAGACAATAGCAATTACTGATCTAGAAAATCAAGCCAAGCCCTATTCTGACTTAGAGATCCTATAGGACAGGGTAGAACGGCCTCCTAGAGTTTCCAAGGAGCACCTGGAGGAATCAAACTGCTGACCTTTTTGGTTAGCAGATGTAGCACTTAACCACAATGACACCAGGGTTTCCTCTTGATCTAAGGGGGTACAGAAAAGTCTGGATTTTCCTCTAAGTACAGTATTATAGAATGTTTAAGAGGTCAGGCTCTGGAATAAGATGGGCTTAGTTTTGAACCTTGCCTCTGCCATGTGTTAGCTGTCAAATGAGATAAAATTATTGACTGTATGTACAGAAGTTTCTTAACTGTGCTGCAATTTCCTCATTCGAAAATGCAGATAATCATGGTATTTACCTCATGGAGTTGTTTGAGTTTTAAATCAGCTGATAATGTGTAAAGCACTTACGTCAGTGCTTGGTACATAGCAGACATTCAACAGGTGTTAGTTGCTGCTGTTATGACATGTCTGTTTGAGTTGTGGAAACCCTGGTGGAGCAGTGGTTGAGAGCTCGTGTGCTAACCAAAAGGCTGGCAGTTTGAATCCACCAGGTGCTCCTTGGAAACTCTATGGAGCAGTTCTACCTGTCCTATAGTGTTGCTACGAGTCGGAATTGACTCAACAGCAACGGGTTTGGTTTCTTTTTTTTTAATATGAGTTGTGAGATTAAGTGAAGTAATCTTTTTGAAGTATTTATCACAGAGCCTGACTTCTGTAACTCCAATACTACAATAATGTTAACTTTAAAAGGAAAAAAAAAGGCACCCTCACGTATAACTTAGAGACAGTGGCCTCTAGGCTTCTAGGATGATGGAGATGGAATATTCTTGCAGAGAGAGGGCAGGGCCAGGCCAAGGAGCCCTCCCTTGTATGTCGAGGAAAGAAAAGAACAAGTAGGCCCTGGCTAGAGATGTGGACACCTGCGTAATGTCAGAATCCGACAAAGATGCCTGCTGTTTTAGTCACCTCGTCCTGCTCTAGCAGAAAATACCATGGGTGGAAGGCTTTATGAAGAGAAATTTTATTGTTACAGTCCAGTAAGCCACAAATCCATTTATGAATTATAAGTCCATTCAGTACGAGAATTTACCACAGTCTGGTAGGCTGAGTCCAAATCCAGGAAGAGCACATCGGAACGGGAACCTCAAAACCAAAGGACGTGCTCTGCTCTCGGTGGTGCTCTCTTGGTGGTATGAGATTCCCAGCTTCCCCTGTTCACTTCTCTCCCTTATATCCCACAGCTGGTAACTTGAGTTCTACCTCACCGGCACAACTGCTGCCCGTTCCCCGTCATCAATATCACAGAGGCAAGATTCACAACACAGGGGATGAATGGTGCCATATAGAGACTCATAACCAAGTCAAAACAATATATATATTTGGGGGGGTCACAACGCAGTGCATGACACCCACCTTCTGCTGACTGATGTGGACCTGAGTAGGTGCTGATGCCAGTTCCTTCTCTTTGTAGGTTTCACAAGCTGATCTGGGGAACCTTTGGCAGTGGCCTTCTGGAAGGCTCTGGGGTTATTGCAGGAGGCGGGGACAATGGGATGCTTACTCTCTACAATGTGAGCCACATCCTGTCTTCAGGGAAGGAGCCTGTGATTGCCCAGAAACAGACACACACAGGGGCTGTCAGAGCCCTCGACTTTAATCCTTTCCAGGTATTGCATTTCCCATGTCACACATGGCCACATCCTGGAGCAGCAGATCTGAATGGAAGTATTGGCTTGTGACCACTGGTCTGTAACTCTAATCGCTTCCCAGGATGTTACAGGGGAGGCTTTGGATAGCCACAGATGTAGGCCTGCTTCTCCCTTTCCTACTTTCACTTCTTCCTGGCATGATTGTCTCCAAAGGCCTGTTCTTCATACAGGGCAACCTCCTAGCCTCAGGGGCCAGTGATTCTGAAATCTTCATCTGGGATTTGAATAACCTGAGTGTGCCAATGTCTCCAGGATCCAAGTTACAGGTGAGGGGGCTCCCTGGGCTGCTGCTCAGCAGATGCAGCTGATTTTCTAAGGGAAAATCTTGAATCTTGGGCCTAGCCAGAGCAAGGTGATTTCCGGCTTTACCACTGGAGGGCAATAAAGCCCCATGAACTTAAGGTGCCACCAGCTAGATAAGTAGCAGGATTGAGGTTCCTGGTCATTGACTATCCCAGGAGCTTCTGGAAGGAAAATGAAGATGGTGGGAGGCACTGAGAGAAGTTGAGGGAAGGAGTGGAAATGCTGTTTATCATAGTTTAGCGTAGGCAGGGTTGAGTAGGGCTTTGGACTCAGCAAAGAGGGAGCAAGAGTAGTGTACTCAGATATTTCGTTGTCTTTTTGGTGAAGAGGGTTAGCTTTATCTCATTTCTCGGTACACAGCTGTCCCATGTAGTGGAAAGACGTGTGAATTCTATCTCTGAGTGTGCTTATCTGTTAGTCTGTAACTGGGCCCATCTTTTTGCTTCTTGGGTTTTCCCTGTCTTGTGCTTACAGTATCGGGAGGTAAGTGTAGCATGCGTTTGATAGTTCCTTGTGCCCTGAGAGGAGCAGAGGTTTCTCTTTTGCTTCACTCTCTCACTGAAGGTCTGTGTGCCTCCCCCAACCTTTCCTCCTTCTCTCCCTCTCTGTTACAAACAAGAGAACTGTTTTTTAATCTTAACTGTGCTCTCAGGAGTATCTTGTTTAGGACTAAAACCCAAGAATGTGTTCTATTACCTCAGCTTCTGCCCCGGTACCCTAAAGGATCCTCCCTGGGAACTTTACCTCTTAGTTCCCTGAGACCATCTTCCTTTGGGTTGCCCTTGTCTACACTGGGCTTTCTGTGGTTGGTAGAAGCCATGAAGCAGTGCATGTCCCTTGGCCCAGGAGGTGACAGATTGTCCTCACCACCCCTATCCTGCCTCAGCAGCCCCCAGAAGACATCAGGGCCCTCTCATGGAACCGGAAAGTCCAACACATTCTGTCTTCTGCTCATCCCAGTGGCAAGGCAGTTGTGTGGGATCTCAGAAAGAGTGAGCCTATCATCCAAGTCAGCAATCGCAGCAGCAGGGTGAGTAGGAGAGGCCAGAACACAGGCTTGAGGTCTGGCCTCTCATGTCCAGTGGCTGGAGCTGCTCTTTCTCTGACCACGGTTCTGCTTTCAGGTGCTGCACATGTGAATTAAGCCCCTTGCATATTTCCTTTTGAGAGTGAAGGCTTAGGGATGCTAAACAGAGCTGATCTGGAGGCTTCTGGCACCCCTTACTTAATCACGATCATCACTATGCCCTGATACTGTGGTATTCCCAATCTTATAAAAGAAGACACAGACCTGACCTTAAAGTAGTCCCATTCTAACCAGGCAGAGAAGGTTCACAACCAAGAAAGTCAGGTTACATCACCCACTGGGGTCTGCTTTGTTCACAGATGCACTGCTCAGGCCTGGCCTGGCACCCAGACATAGCCACTCAGTTGGTGCTGTGCTCAGAGGATGACCATCTCCCAGTGATCCAGCTGTGGGACTTGCGCTTTGCCTCCTCACCCCTGATGGTGCTGGAGAGCCACAGCAGGTAGCATGTCAGTCTCCATCCCCATCCTTGTGGAGTATAACTGAGCTGGGTAAGAGGCCAGGGATGCCTTGCCTTATCAGCAAACATCATCTCTGGCCTTAAAGCCATTGTGGTGAGTGCAGTCACCTTGTCAGTGGTGAATAGCTGGAGACCCATCTAGCTTCCAGAGATGGGAGTGGGGATGAGGTCATGAGACATATTGGAACCAGGCTCTGATTGGAGGGCAAAGCTCATTTCCTTAGGTGTTAAGGTTGCCTCCTCAAAGTCTCCTGCTTAATAACAGCAATTTGGCTCCTGTCTACCCTGCCAACAGGCCTTTCCCTGGAACTGCAGCTCTGGGGTTCACAGCCTAGGGAGCAGCCCCATTGTCTGCTCTTTTTAACCAAAGGACAATTTTGCCTTTGTACCTGCTGGTGGACTTTCGAGAGTTAGTCCTCACTGTTGTCCCAGGCTAAAACCTCACAGGGATGGGTGCTTGCCTGATTCGTATTCATTCATAGTTCTCAAGAATTAAGGGAAAGGAAGAGGCCATCTGGCAGTGACGTCTGGGAGGCAGTGGTACAGTGCACAGGCATTGGAGTTCAAATTGAGTTCCAGTCTCTCCAAGTGCCACTGTCTGGCTGTGTGACTATCTGAAAGTCACTTAACTTTTCAAAGTACCATTTTCCTTATGTGTAAAATGACATCAGACTACTCATTTGTAAGACTGAGATTTAAAAGATACAAGGCATCATGTTCAGAGTAGGCATTTGACTAATGTTAGTTCCTCTTTGTTTTCCTTTTTAGGGGGATATTGTCAGTGTCATGGAGCCAGGCAGATGCTGAGTTGCTGCTCAGTAGTGCCAAGGACAGCCAGATCTTGTGCTGGAATCTGGGGAGCAGCGAGGTAGCCCTTGTGCAGAAGCATTGGGATGAGAGATGAGATAGGGGAGGTTTCCCTGCTGAAGCTGTATGTTATGGGTTTCACAGACTACATGGTACCTAGTGGTTGTATTCTTTCATATTAGGTGGTATATAAGCTATCCACGCAGAGCAGTTGGTGCTTTGATGTGCAGTGGTGCCCTCGGGACCCTCCAGTGTTCTCTGCTGCCTCCTTTGACGGCTGGATCAGTCTGTACTCTGTGATGGGTAGAAGCTGGGAAGTCCAGCAGATGAGACAAGCTGACAAGGTTTGGAGGACTTGGTGGAGAATGCTGGAGGGGAGAGGCTGTCTCTACTGGGGAGAGAAAAGGGGACATATGACCTGGGAAGAGTGGGAGGCTGTTGGACACTGGAAGACCAGAGCCCTGGGTTTGGGAAGGCCATGCTTTTGCTCTAGTGGCTACTTTCCTGGGAACAGTTCAGTTCCTGCCATATGAAGGAGGCCCACCCCTTGATCCTTGTTTTATGTGTTATCCTTGTAGTATTTCAGGGACACTGGACACTGGAACTCTGTGCAGGACCATTGCTTCAGAAGTATCAGCCATTTTGCTTTCCTGTCTCCCACAGACTCCTTTTATGTCACACTACACTGCAGACTGTGGACACAGCAGGTTCTCAAAGAGCCACCTTGCTGCATGGGAGTCCTGCCCTGCTCGTCCTGTCCCCTTTTCCCATGCCCCTGAGTATGGAAGTCTATCCTTCCTAGGCCAGCTTGAGTACCCCAGGGTTTCCTCCAAAAATAGAGTTTGTAGGTCGAGTTTCTAGTGAAGCCTCTGCTTCAGACTGGTGATACAGGTGTCCTTTTGCCCTCAGATCTCCTCTTCCTTCAGCAAAGGCCAGCCTCTCCCACCACTGCAGGTGCCGGAGCAGGTAGCCCAGGCAACACTGATAACTTCCCTGGAAAAAGCCCCCAAGTGGGTTAGAAGACCAGCAGGCGTTTCATTTGCTGTGAGTGGAGTATGTGGGAGTATATATTTGGGGGCATGGATGTGTACTTCTGAGGCCCAGCACATACCTGGCGTGGACCTAAGTTCTGTGGGGAATTTTTCATTCCCAAAGCCTGTGCCCAGGATAAAATCCTATTTCTGTCTGTCAAGCTGAGAATTACTATAGCTTCCTTTCTACCCCTTCACCCATCACATACCCTGTTTGCTGTGCCCATCCAAAAACCAAGCCCACTGCCATTGAGTTGGTTCTGACTCATAGCAACCCCATAGGATTTCTGAGGCTGTAGATGTCTGTGGAAACAGACTCCACTTCTTTCTTCCTCGGAGCCACTGGTGGTTTCAAACCACTGACCTTTTGGTTAGTAGTTGATTGCTTTAACCATGGCACCATCAGGGTTGCTTCTTAAAGAAAAGGTTGTTTTAGACCTCTTGGTTGTGGACAATAGCCTGGGATCCACCTGATGTTTCTCTGACCCTTACATGTCTGGATTAGTAGTGAGGAGGCAAAGCAGAAAAGAAGAAATGTAGGTTTCATCACTGTCACTCCCCTGCCCCAAACCTTTAAGGTCTCATTGCCTTATAGACTCAAGACCAAATGCACATAGGCCCCAGTTGCCTTTCCAGTGTGTGTTACTGTTTCATCGTATTATGTTCCCTGTGCTCCAGTTACCTGTGACTACTTTCCTGTGAATAATTCAGCTCTCCTGCCTCTGTCTGTACCCTACCCTGCAGCTTCTTTCCTGTACCCAGTGAATGCTGCTACAGTCTCTCAGGGCCCCGCTTAAATACTACCACCTCCATGGTGCCCTTCTTTAACTCTAGGCAAAATTAACCTTACTTCTGTAGTCGTATGGATTTATAGTCCTGCAGTGATACATCCTACTATACTGTAGTGCTGTATACATAGAGGACTGCCAGTTAAGTTCATGAACTCATCCTAGAAAAAGTGCTGCATACCTCATTGCTGAATATCACTAGGGTTACCTTTGAAGTGCTCTCCTTAGGAAGCTACGTGCTGATGCCATCAGAGTTGTCGTCATATTACCCTTGATGTCCTGAATGTCATCCAGATGTCTTCCTTTCAATATTTCCTTTATCTTCAGGTAAAGAAAAAGGTCACTGGGGACCAGGTCAGATGAGTAGGGAGGGTGTTCCAATACAGTTATTTGTTTACTGGCTAAAAACTCCCTCACAGACAATTATGCAATTAAGTTCAGGAACTTGCCACCATATGCAATGGCCATTTCAGAAAGAGTTCCAAAATTACTTTGAAGGTGGACTAGGCACTAGTGTCAGAGCTTAGCTTCCCAAGGGGAGAACTTTGAAGGTGACCACAGTGATACTCAACAGTGGGGTATGTAGTGTAGCACTTAGAACAATTAAGTTTATGAACTTAATTGTTGGACCCTGTACATACATACATATATATTTGTATGTATAATGTACATACATAAACATATATGTCAGGACAGCCTACTAAGCAATAGACTACTTGAGGAAAAAGAGCTTGTCTTACTCATTTTTGCTTCCCTTAAGCAGTGCTTCTCAAACTTTAATGTGCCTACAAATGACTTGTTCAAATTTGGCTACTGGTTCATTAGGTCTGGAGTCATTAGGCTGACTCCCAAACCAGTTGTTGTTAACTTCGAGCCATAGTGACCTCAGTGTGCCAGAGCAGAATTGTGCTCTGTAGGGTTTTAATGGCTGTTTTTGGGGAAGTAGATTGCCAGGACTTTCTTCTAAGTTATCTCTGGGTGGACTTGAACTTCTAACCTTTATGTTAGCAGTTGAGCACATTAACCCTTTGCACCATCCAGGGACTCTGGGTAGGGCCCAAGATTCTGACTTTCCAACAAGTTTCTAGGTTATGCCCTTGCTGCTGGTCTGAGAACCCTAAAGCACTTAACAAAATACTTTAAATGTTAGGTTTGCATTGAAGAAAGATGTATAAGAGTAGAGATTCTTGTTTTCACAGCCAGCCGTTTTTTTAGGGAGATAAAGCTAACACACTCTGAAGACTGTGAGGTTAAGGACAAAAAAAAAAAAGCAGCAATGAGGTGAAGAATTCTGAATTAAAGATGGAAGGGCCTGAGTTCTTCTCTTATCCCTGTCACTTATTAGCTGCCTGACCTCTCAGAACTGCAGTGTTCTTAGTTATAAAATGGAGTAGTATACGTATTATGTTAGTGATAGTAATACCACTTATGTTAGTGAATTGACATGAAATGCGAATAAAACAATAGATATGCACTTGTAAAATTATAAAATTCAGTATAAATAAAAAGTGGAGGTAGTTGTGTTTAGCACTACTCTGTGGTGTACATTTTGTGCTGTAAGGAATCAAGAGAAAGAAGAATTCTGACCAGGGAAGTTCTTCAAGTAGGTGGAGCTGGGGAAGGGAAGTAATGATAAGGGAGCCGAGTAGTCATTGTCAGCCCCGGCTGCGCACTGGCATCCCCTGAAGACTTGAAACAATACTGATGTCTGGTTCCACCCACCAGAGGTTCTGATTTTATTGATGGGAGTGCAGCTCAGTGGCTTTGGATGTTAGTTTCTTAAAAGCTCTCCAGGACAGGTGATCACCAAGGACAACAATGACATGAGGGAAAAAGCTCAGAAGACAGAAGGACCCACGTGAATGGGTGACTATCAACATGTGACCAGAAGAACCAGATGGTGCCCGGCTACCACCAATGACAGCCATGATGGGGTTCACAATGTTGAGTCCCAGTGGCAACATGAAAAAAAAAGGGGGTCCACCATAAGAACTCCACTCTTTTAGACCACAACTGATGGTCTAAAGGCCTGAGAGTTGCCATGGGACCGTGGCCCCTAGACCTGATGCTGATTCTGATCATAGATCATTAGTGAGGTCAACTCTTTGGATAGGAATGGATTGGACTCAGGGACACAGAGTGACCATATTGTGTGTACACTTTATGGTTCTATGCATCTATAGGATGTCATCCTACTGGCCTCTTACTAGAGGGGAGTGGAGAGGGTGGAGAGGAGGGGATAGGAGATTGTTAAGTGGATATGACATGTATGAAACAGAAAGGAGGAGTGTACTGTCACTGGGCAAGGAGAGCAGAGGGAACTGCAGCTAGGCAGGCATGCAAATTTAAATTGTAGACTTTCACTGAATCACAATTAAAAAAAAATAAAAGATCTCCAGGTGGTTTTAATATATGGCCGAGGTTGAGAACTGCTGGAGTCAAGTTTTGTGGCAGGTGCTTTATATACAGGATCTGATTTGGTGGGAAAGCTGCTCTGGGTATGGTGTTGTGGTGGGCAAAGGCACAGATTTAGGAACAATCCAAGCATTTTGGGGGTGTGTAGAGATGACATAGGTGAGCACTAGAGGTAGAGATGCTTAAGCTGTCTCCTTGGGCCTTTGAAACCATTACAGGCTCCTGAGTTATCCACTGGGATAGGTTACCAGTCTAAGGTTGGATTAGAGGATAGGAAAAAACAGAGGCTACCAGCCTATCCCAGTAACCTAGGTGTGCTAGCACTGGGAATGGCATTCAGGGGAGCTGCATGACACACTGAGTAAGTAGACAAGGTAAGACTTTGTTGTGTGGTTATTGTGAGAATAAAGATGTGATGATGCCCAGGTGACCGGGAGAGGGGTGGTATAAGGACAGATGGGAGATGATGAGTGACATGATGAAGTTTCAAGTGGGTAGTGTTAATAATGCAGAGATGCTTTTGGCACAGGACACATTCAGTACTCAATCTGTGACCCTATTCCACCTTTAGAAGTTCTCTTACTGGTAACTTTCTATCCTGGGGTTGGTCATTGGATCACCTTCCCTGGGTCCTCACTTGATGTTAGTTTTTAGTTTGAATGTGTGACCTTTGCCTTTCTTTGTTTTTCCATACCAGTTTGGGGGGAAGCTGGTTACATTTGGCCTCCCCAGCACTCCTGCTGATCAGGTGTCCCAGCCTTGCCCTCGCCTAGTCTTCATCAGTCAAGTAACCACAGAATCACAGTTCCTGATGCGGTCAGCTGAGCTTCTGGAAGCCCTGAGATCAGGAAATCTCCTGACTTACTGTCAGAACAAGATCCAGCAAACTTCACCATCAAGGGAGGAGATGCTCTGGGAGTTCCTGAAGGTAGGAAGCCAGCAGGCTATCTGGTCAGAGGTGTTTCCCCAAAGCCTGGAACCTAGTTCTGACACTGCAACCAGGGTCAAATCCAGGGCACACAAAACCATACTGTGACCCAGATTATAGGCACCAGCCCCTGTTAGTTTCTTTTCCTATGCTACACACATCCTCTGAACACAAAATCTTCACCTTTTACTGGAGGCCCGGAGACCATTTGTCAAAATGGGTGGGAAATGAGGGGAATACAAAGGATGGTATCCTGTGTTGCTGCTATTGCTGATGCACTGAATGTTTTACCAGAGCCAAAGTGAAGGCTGTCATGTGTCACGGTGTCATGGCAAAGGACAGGTAGGGTGGTGGGAAAGAGGAAGAAAGGAGAGGAAGCAGAAGTCAACTGATTGGGCTGGTACGTTGTCGTGAGCAGGCTCTGAGTTTGTTTAGAATATTACAAAGCAAGTCAGTGTAGTGGCCCTCAGGCTTCAGGTCCCACTATACTTTGGAGGATGGATTCAGTTCCAGTTCACACTTAATTTCAAGCTGCTAATGATACCTGGAAGAGCCCTGTACCTGCCAAAGGAAGTGAGTAACTGAGAGGAGTTATCTGAAGGAAGTAGCTGACTAGGTAGACAGTGGGAGGGTTAGTCCAGTTCTTGTGATTACTGGGAAGAATACAGGGGAAAAAAGGAGAGGGCCTCTCCCTAGGAGTTTGAGGAGAACTTGTGTCTGTGCTTCAGACGTAGTAGGACTTCATGAGAGTGGACACCAAGGAGATGGGAGGGAAAAGAGGACTTGAGAAAGACCACCAGCTGTACTGTGAAGATGGAGACAGATGTGGGAAGAAAAGGATAATACATGATGTTTTTGTTATAAGCAAGGTACAGGTAGTAGCTCCAGAAGTGAAGGGATGGAAGTTGAGTAGAGGGGGTAAGCAGGAGCTTAGCCTTCCCTCTGTTGAACAAAGGAAGCTGTGATACCCACCATACCAAGGGGAATCTAGTTTAAAAGCTACCCAGATTTTCACTCAGTCATGTTAAATAAAAAAAAAAAAACGCTACCCAGGAGCTCTCCATCATGTTGGTTCCTGAAGCCGAGTGTGGGTGAATTTTCAAAGGAAGCACGTGAAAGAGAAGGGGGCCCTGAGAGACCACGAGAAAGACCATAGAATTCAGGTTAAGTGTGGGATAAATGAAGGGGCCAGGTCAGCTAAGCCGGATTAGGGGGTTACAGGAAGGCTCGGCCCTCTATATCAGAGACACCAGGTGGGTAAGCTGACTTTGTTTACTGTATCTGTGCAAGTGTATCCAGGGATCTTCCCAACTAGACATTTAGACTCCCAATATTGCTGTAGGCTATACTTGGCATCAGTAACTTCAGAAGGATATGGGACAGGAACCACAGCTTGTCAGCAGGGGAGCATCAGGTGGTGCCCTTTTGTGGGAGCCCTTGCAGCAGTCCATGCAGCAAAAGTTCTTTTCCTCAGCTCCCCAGAAGGCAGCTTACATGCAAGGAGACAAGTTGTGTGTCAAACAGGTGTGTAAGTTGCTCTTACTAAGAAGCCTCATGCCCCACAGGAGTCAATGTCTCTTGTAACAATTCTATAAGCATAGCTTCCAAAGTTTTTGCAAGAGATCTGTCTGTCCATTTGCAAGGGTTATTGTAATCAGGGTGTCCCCATCAATTATTTGTTGTTTGTTTATGGTTCTGTACAGTCCAAATGCAATTAACCAATCACAGCAGTGTTGCCTGGCAATGCAGTTGACATATTACTCTTACCAGGTTATCAGGTAACAGAATGAGGATGTCAGCTGAAGGTCAAATGCTCATGCAGGGGTGGGAAGATTTTCCTTCACATTTTGCCTGCGCCCAGGCAGTAAATCAGATCTGGGGAGGAAAATAGAGATGGCATTGACCTCAACAAGGGCACTTTAAGAATTGTATTTGAGGGTGCAAGGTAACACTGGCACAGATGCCCAGCTCGGAGCAGAGGATGGATCATTTGCATTCGCCTAATGGAGACTTTTCTGTGTTCTGTGATTCCTTAGGCAGCTTTAGAGCAAGACTCCAGAATGAAATTCCTAAAGCTATTAGGATACAGTAAAGATGAGTTGCAGAAGAAGGTAAGTTACTCTTCACTTCAGGAACTTGACTTAGAGAATGAGAATCCTCTCAGAGAAAATAGTTTTCACAGTATCTCTTCCTGGTGTCAATTAACGCATGTTCGTTGCTTGACCTCCTTGGGTAGTTTTTTCCCGGAAATGCTGCTCAAAGGATCTTCAGAGTCCAATTGGTAGGATATGGAGATGGAAAGAGAGGATAATGCTGGTTTGATTTTTATGCAGAAGAAGGTGGTTCTCACAGGTCTCTCCCTGCAGGTGACCACATGGTTAAAGTGTGACATGGGGCTGAGTGAGAGCCCTCAGCCTGAGACAAATGACCTCAACAGTACCAGACAACAGATGTTATGTAGCCAGGTACTGTGGGAGCCCAGCCAGGCACCCAGAGGGTAGCACAGGAGACCTCCCTATAGAACACCTTCCTCTTCTAGGCCTTTGCTTTGCTTTCAGTAAGTGCTCAGCTTTTGCTGAAGTCTTCAAGCTCCTTGGATCTCTCATGGAACCAGAGTGAGACACGAGAGTCTATAATCTTTTGGGCTGGCAGTAGAGCTGTGTCTTAACTGTGGACTAGGACCCTTTCCAAAGTAGCCTGGTCTGATTGCTCCTTTTGCTTTAACATTAAGGGCGAAATAGTAGAGCTCCTGGAGAAAGTAAGCTAGCTGTCTCATTTCTGGGTTCAGTTCCCAAGTAGTCACCTCTGTCCTTCCCTATACAGGCCCCTAAACATACAACAGAGGAACCCTCTGCCTCCTCAGCCTTCTTTGATGAACTGGTCCCTCAGAACATGACCCCATGGGAGATTCCCATCACAGAAGGTACCCTGACACTGGGGGAAAGGAACCCTCTGCTTGAGAGTGGGGTTTACAGAGAATCACTTCTTGTCTCCTGCTTCCTTCCCATCATTTCTGATGCTGGGAGGGTCTTCCACTAATTAGAGCTCTTGGTCTGGTTGTAGATTTTCATGGGTGAGGCCTTCCTATGGGAGACTTCTACCAAGATATTTTTTTCTACCCTTTTTGTCTTTCTGGTTAAAGAACTACAACTCTGCCTTTGCTGAGCATGTACGCATCACAGCTGTGCCACTGCCACATGAGGCCTCTCCCTGATCTTGTGCCCTGGCCTTAAAAGAGTATTACTGAACCTGGCCACCCCTGGCCCCCTTGCTGAGGAATAAAAGTCAGGAGTTTTGGGGGGAGCAGGAGAAGCTGAGTGATACAGAGATGTGGGAGGTGTGATGTGGGCTCTGACGGGGTTGCCTGCTGTGCTTGCAGATGCTGATGGACTCCTGAGCCAGGCTCTGCTGCTTGGGGAACTGGGCCCTGCCGTGGAGCTGTGTCTGAAGGAAGAGCACTTTGCTGATGCCATCATCCTGGCCCAGGCTGGGGGTGCAGATCTGTTGAAGCAAACACAGGAGCATTACTTTGCCAGAAAGAAAACCAGAATTTCCTCGGTAACTGCCCACCTTGCAGGAGAGGAGGGAAGGTAGATGCACATGCCTTGGGAATGGCATTTAGAGTATTTCCTTGTCTGTCTCTTTCTCGCTCTAACTGCCCCTGCGTGTACCCCCGACCCAGGTCCTAGTCAGCAGTGTAAGACGAGGAAGCTTGCATATGAGTGACTCTTCTTAACACATCCGTGTGCATGGGTCATGCTGCTTGTGTACCTGGATGACAGATGGCCTCCTTCCCTTTGCCCATTACAGCTTCTGGCCTGTGTTGTGCAGAAGAATTGGAGGGACATGGTGTGCGCCTGTAGCCTGAAAAACTGGAAGGAAGTGCTGGCCTTGCTACTGACATACTCAGGGCCAAAAGAATTCCCTGAGCTCTGTGGTAAGTGTGGCCCTACTGCCTCCCAGGCTTCTGAATGGAGTGGTGTGAGCTCCTTTGTCAGTGTATTCAGTAAGTGAAGAGGCAGAGTAGATGCCTGAGCTCTGGGAGGCCAGCCATATGGTCAGGGCCAAGGTCAGGCTTAGCCAGGAGTCAGGGATTACAGTGCATGTCATGACCTTCAGTAGGAGTCATTTATTGTCTTGTTTTACTTTTCTTGTCAGAACTTGATACAAGACTTTGCCCACCAGCATAGAGCAGGGTTAACCTTAGTGTTGTCTTACAGCCACTATAGCTACTTGTCCTACCGTTTATGCTCCTCACCTGTTTCCAAACAGGAAAAAGAAGGAAGAGCATGGAAAGCTGTGCCATTAATTAAAGTCCGTCTCTCTGCAGACATGCTGGGAAATCGCATGGAGCAGGAGGCTGGCAGGGCACTAACTTCTGAAGCCAGACTCTGTTATGTGTGCTCAGGGAGCGTGGAGCGGCTGGTGGAGTGCTGGACCAAATGCCACCAGGCTGCATCTCCCATGGCGCTGCAGGTACCCATCTCTGTAGGGTGCTGCTCACTCCATACCAGGCTTTTGGGAAAGGTTATTGTTGGGGATGTGCAGCAATGTCAGAGGCAGGTCCCAACACCACTGGAGCCAAGGTGCTGGGGGAAGGAAAGGGACCTAAGCGTTTTGGGGCCTTCTTCCAAGGATGAGATGTGATCTATCTCCTGCTGTGCTTCACAGTCAGAGGAGACTGAGCAGCAACTGCTTGGGTATTAACCTTCATAATTTTTCCCAGTGCAGGTTTAGTTATAAAAGTTAGTTCTGTATTTGGGTGATTGTGAGCCTGATCTTTCCATCAGCTGGTGTGAAAAGTTCTATAGATCTGTCCTGTACTACGCCTTCTGTAGGTGATCCAGAGGAGGTGGGGTCAAAGCTCATGGAGAGACAAAAACGTACAAGGAGCAATAGTATAAACATGTATAATTGATGATGAGAGGATAAATAAAGCAAAAAGAGGAGGCAAAAATGTTCAAGAGTCTTAAGACCCAGCTGAGTACAGACTGCTCAGAAGGTGATGCCACGTGGCCCTTCTATAGCTGTCATGTCACTTATGTACCATTATCTGCTGCCTTCGCCTGGCTACAGCCAGAAAATGCTGGCCTCACCGCTACCCATGGTGAGAACTCCCTAGGTAAGCTGCCTGGGCTTAGAAAGCAAGGTGTGCTGTAAAGAGGACTGTCGACTTTCATCCTTGTCCCTCCATAGGATCTGATGGAGAAGGTGGTAGTCCTCAACAGGGGCTTGGAGCTACTCCTGGGTCCTGATGGGGTGAGCCCAGGTCCTGCCACAGTCTACAGTGTCACTCAGTATGCCAGTCTGTTGGCATCCCAGGGAAGTCTAGCCACTGCCATGAACTACCTACCCAGTGACTGTGCTCAGGTGAGTCGGATACTGTGGACAGAGCAAACCGTTTCATTTGGTCATCTCACAATGGCTGGGCACCTACCATGCACCAGGCATTATGCTAAATGCTAAAGCTTCCAAGAAAAATGAGATCTAGTCCCCTAAAAGTGGCTTACTACAGGGGGAAGATGAAATGTCAGCAACTAGCAGTGCCGTAACAGAGGCTTGCACACAGCTCTGTGGGACTTCAGAGAGATGTTTTATTTTGTGGGGAAAAATCCAGGAAGCCTTCTCAGTGATTAAAGTAATTGATCTCAACCTTCAAAAAGAAGTAACTTACCAGCTGATATAGAACATTCTAGACAGAACAGCAGGGAGGGAGATGGGCAGGTACTTGGCAGGGCTTAGGGGACTTTGAGTCATCCTAAGGTGGCTAGAGTACGGAGGGTCAGGTGAAGTTTGACCACTGTATGGGGCCAGGCTTATAAAAGGACATTTTGCTAGTTTTTACTTAACAAAGTTCCTTATCACAACTCTTGCAGGCACCAGTTCAGCAGCTGAGAGATCGGCTCTTTCATGCCCAGGGTTCAGGTGTTTTGGGCCAACAGTCTCCCTGTTTCCCTTTCCCCCGGGTTGTTGTGGGAGCTACCTCCCACTCTAAGGAGACATCGTGTTATAGACTGGGATTGCAGCTTTCTCAGAAGGTAATGCTTTACTTGTTTATTCATTTTGTCATTAACTCAGGAATGTTGACTGTGTGTCTACCTTGTGTCAGGTACAGTTCTAGGCACTGGAATATACTGGTGGCAAAACTGATGACAGTTCCTGGTCTTACACAGTATACAGATTCAGTAATTTTTCTAATCACTTTATTGAATCACTGTTAGACTCTTAGAACATGAAAGTGTACAAACCATGATCCTTGCCTTTAAGTAGTTCATAATCTAGTGGAAAGGTAGAGATGTAAAAAATGAATACAGTAAAATTCATAAATGCTCTGATTGAGGTATGATAAGGTGCCATAGAACCATAACAAGAAAGCAGTTCACTCTTTCAGGGGAGGGGAGGAGGCTGGGAGGCAGTTTCAGGGAATGTTTCAGGATGAGTATGTCTCAATTTGTAGAGATATTGGTCTGTAGTTTCATTTTGTGCTGTCTTTGTCTGGCTTTGGTATCAAGATAATACTGACCTCATAAAATGAGTCAGAAAGTGTCTTAATCAGACTTGTCTAGAGGAGTGCAACCAGTAACATACACATCCACTCAGAGAGAGAGTGAGATTGAGACTGATTGTGAAGGTTGGCAACTCCAAAATCTGTAGGTCAGAAAACAAGCTGGAGATTCCTTCAGTCTTGTGTCCCGAATTCTGTAGGCCAGGTGATGGGAAGAGTAGAAAAGCTCTGGCAAGATGTCTGTTTATAATCTGGAGGCAGAATATGAACTTTTGCTCTTAAGGCTTTCAGCTGATTTCGATGAGACCCACCCGCACTGTGGAGTGTAACCTGCTTTACTTAAGGCCAGCTGATTTAGTCACATGTAACTACTTCATAATGGCATCTAGTGTTTGACGGAACAACTGGAGACTACAGGCTTAGACAAGTTGACGCATAAGATTAAACATCACGGGAAGTGTTCTTCTTACTCTGCGTTCTGGAAGAGACTGTTAATTCTTTGAATGTTGGTGAGATTCTCCAGTGAAACCATCTGGGCATGAAGATTTCTTTTTCTTATTTTTGGTGATTTTTATTTACAGATTCAGTTTTTTTAAGTATAACAGATCTGTTCAGGTTATTGCTTTTATCTTGGCTGAGCTTTGGTAGCTTGGTAGCTTGTGGTTTATGAAAGATAGGTCCATTTTTTTTAAGTTGTTGAATTTATAAGTGTAATTTTTTGTATTTTTTACCCTTTTAGTGACTGTAGGATCTGTTGCAAAATCCCTGTTTTATTCCTGGTATTTGATAATTGTGTCTTTTCTATGTGGTGCTGGTGGTGCAGTGGTTAAGTGCTTGGCTGCTAACCAAAAGGTCAGTAGTTCAAACGTCACAGCCACTTGGCAGAAGAAAGGTGTGACAGTCTGCCTCTGTAAAGATGCTGGCTTGAAATGCCGTAGAGTCTCTACACGTTGGAACCAACTAGACAGCAACTGGTTTTTTGGGTGCCTTTTTTTCTTTTTATCTTTGTCAGTCTTTCTGGATGTTGATGAGTTTTATTTATTTTTGCCTTCCTTAGAGAACCAGCTTTTTGTTTCATTAATTCTCTCCATTTTTCTGTTTACAGTTAATTCCATTTCTTTCTTTGTCTGAGAACCTGACCCATTGTTGTCTTTGCAGGTTTCACCTCCAGCTCCAAGGCCAAGAGTTTTTACTCCCCAGGCTCCACCAGTGATGCCCTTGGTACCTCCCCATCCTAACCCTTATCATGGCCCCAAAGCCCAGAATAAAAGTGACTACAGTGGACCTGGGCCCCAGGCAGCCCAGACTTTGCCCCTGGGCTCTGGGATACGACCAGGTGAGTAAGTGAGGGAATGAAGATGTTTGGCAGAACGGAGTTCTCAGGAAAACAACTGGCATAGCCAACAGGAGCCTGGGAGACAGTATGTTGTTCTCGTGAAAGGAACTTAGAAATTGAAGTCCCAGTTCCCAGCACTATCACTTACTGGGTTTGGACCCATGGGCAGTATACTTAGCTACTGTTTCTTTTGTAAAATGAGAGTAATTATTGTGTTATTTCAACTCAACAGGATTGGTTTGCAAGTCAAATAGGAATATAGTGATAAGTATTTTGTAAATGGTAGCTCTCTGTTCACATGATTAATCACTTATTTGTTGTTGTTTATTGCTGCCCTGTCCCTCATTGATATATTCAGGGTCTCTCCTGATTTGAAATTCAGTTAGATGTGATTTCTTTCTACTGTACTTCAGCTCTATCTCAGCCATACCTTTTAGGAGGGCAAAAGATCCAAGCTCCAGACCCTGTGGGACTCCCTGGGATGTGGCCTTGTCCTGGTCCCTCTCCACCTGTGTCATCCCCAGACATCGTGCAGCCTGGCTCTGCTTTCCTTTACGAGACTCCTCGACAGCTCCCTCTGCTTCCGGTGAGACCACCGGGTCCCAGCCCTGCAAGCGACCAGCCGCCACCCCCTTCTGTGAGCTCCCTCATGGCATACCCTCCAGGAGGGCCTAGTGCTCCTTACTGTAGTGCCCTCCCAGCCACTGGCCTCTTGCCTCCTCAGCCAGGTCAGTCTTCCTCCAAAGGCTACTCTGCTTTGGGTCATTTCCTCCCTCTCCTCCCCAGGTAATACCTTGGGCTTCTGCCTCTTTAAACCATGGAACTGAGACTCCTTGGGTTGGAGACTGTCAAGTGAAATGTGGCTGTCCATAGATGGAGGAGGGGTGGACTCCAACTAGAATTCTTTTGTTGGTCTTCAGGCCAAAAATTTCCAGTGTTCCTGACATGCCCATAAATACCTCTTATCTTTTTCACTACAAAGGATCTCAGAATTCCTGGAAAGATGTGTCAGCCCCCAGGGGAATCCTCCAGAGTTTTGAAAAAGGTGGATGCATCTCACCACCGCCACCACCAGCCCCCCTGCCCCAGCTTCCTGCCGCGCCTACCTTCACTAGTGACCTGCATTCTGATTCTTAGCAGAATTCGGCCCCGTCTCTCTCAGTCTCAGGCATCCACGCCATCCTCTTCGCTACCCTTTTCCTCCTCCACTTTCCTACTTTACAGACCTACACCAGTCCTCCCACTTCCCACCTCCCCCTCATTATTTTGTCTCTTCTGCTCTCCGAAACCAGGACCTGATGAGTCTTTTCAGTATAAACTCATGTTCTTTTTTCTCTCTCTTTAGCTGCCAGAGACATTTACACCCTCAGCACCAATTACTGCTCCAGTTAAGAGCCTCACCACTGAGCCACGAGGGGGCCTTTTCTCACAGCCCCCTGTCCCCAGTGTGGGTCGTGCCCCCCCTGGGGCTCCAGAAGAGCTCAGTCTGCAGGTGACAGGGACAGTGTGTCTCACTCCCCTGGGTGACCTTCTGGCCCTCTTTGGGTGTAGGAAAGCTGGGATATGGCAGATGGACCTCATTCCTTAAAAGTAGAGGCAGTCTGAGCTGAAGGAGATTAGGCCTGGGGACGAGCTGCCTTTACTTCGGAGAAGGGGGGTGCCCATCTCTCCAGCTGTGCCCTAGTGACTCTTGAGTCACTGAAGACTAGTCCTGAGGGATGCCATAAGAAGGACAGCTTGTCTGTTTTCCTGTTTTCCCTGCTCCTTCATCAGCAGCTTCAGCGACTGCCACCTGAGAAGACAGAAAGGAAAGAGCTGCCCCCAGAGCATCAACCCCTGAAGACCAGCTTTGAGGCACTTCTACAGCGCTGCTCGCTGTCAGCTACTGACTCAGTAAGCCTCAGCTTGCCCACGGTGTCACCGTCATGTTCCTAGCTGGTTCCAGGAACCCATCAGCTGGAGATGAGTTTCTTGCGTGACTCCTTTCACTGCCTTGGACCTGCCCTGTCTGTACCTTGTCCTTATTTGGTGTCCATGAAGCGTAGGGGAGGGTTTTGGGTCTGTTTCGAAGTCCAGCTCCTTGGTAGCAAGACCTAACAGTGTTAGGGTTTAACTCTTGGCAAGTTAGTTGAGGGTGCTGGAAGGAGGTGAAGCCAGGAGTTAGGAAGCCTGCCATTGGTTCACTGGCTCTGACAGCTTGAGCAAGTCAGGTACCCTCTTTGGACCTCTATGTCCTCCTCTGTGAAATGAAGGAGATAGCATTAAGCCCTTCTAGCTGTAACATTCTGTGATTCTTTATCATCCTCGGTAGTGTTAGGCTTAGGGACTGGGGTCAGAATCCATTTCCTTCCCTGCAGAAGACAAAACGGAAGCTGGACGAGGCAGCCAAACGTCTAGAATGTCTATACGAGAAGCTCCGGGAGGGGTCTGTAAGTATACCTATGGTGTGCCTTTGCCTCCTGCCCTTCCACTATCATACATCGCCAAAAGTGCCCAGTGTCTTCTCGTCCCATGAGACTCACTGACCTGGGTTCCCCCAAAATGCATCTTGTATGGACTGGACTCCAGAGCTTGAGTCGTCCTGTCCCTTCCATGCTGCCAGGATAGGGGCTGGGTATGGCTTGCTAACCGAAGTGTCAATCCCTCCACAGCTCTCCCCTCAGGTTCTGGCTGGGCTCCATGAGGTGGCCCGGTGTGTGGACACAGGAAGCTTTGAGCAGGGCCTCGCAGTGCATGCCCAGGTGGTGGGCTGCAGTCGCTTCAGCGAGGTATCCAGCTTCATGCCTACCCTGAAGGCTGTCCTTAGCATTGCTCAGAAGCTGGAGGTCTAAGCCAGACAAGCTCTCTTGCCAGGAAGCTACTTCTGCTGTTATTTAACTCCTCTCCTAAGAAAAGGGGAACTTCAGAATGGATTGTATTTGTTTTTTCCTGCCCTCTTTCCTTGCTGCCAGGCGTGTGATGCTCTAGACTTGGCTCCAAACCAGCCAAGTGCCTGCCATAGACTCCCTTATACTTGGCCTTCTAACATCCACCCACACCCCTCTCAGCTCCAGAGGCCAAGTCTAGGGCCGTTTCTTCACTCTCTCTAGTGCTACGTGGCGACAGAACCTAGTGCAGGATGTCTTCTGCCCCAGGGGATATTCTGTTGAAGTGGCTTCTGAGAGGGTAAACAGGATTGTCACTTCCAAGTCGACCTCTACCATACCTATCATGTGGGTTTATTTTTTATTTTTACTCTTAATGAGTTATGAGCCTGACCTTACCCTCTCCCCACCTCTGATGTCCCACTTCCAGGTCCACAGTTCTCTGTAGCCCCGGGGCTTGAAGTAGAGTTATTAGAACAAGTCATGGACATGAGAAACATGAAGTCGTGCTGAGCGGAACTGAGAAAGGGGGCTTGTTTTTCAGTGGGACTGCTCCACTGCCAGCGTTGTTAAGTGTGAGGTAGGTTAGGTGGAAGGTCTGAGGCCTGTGACGGTGTATGTCTTACGCTGAGAGCCACCTCAGGCAGTGAGATAGGAGCAGAGGGACCACAGCCTATGAGGAATGGCCCCTGCTCCAACCATCATACGGGCCCTTGCCCAAGGCCCTAGACCATTCTGTGATTTTTAAGCCCAATTCTGGTATAGGAGCCATATTAAAAGACTCTTCCAACACTGCTCCTCCAGGGTTGAGGACCCTTCTGCCCTTCAGCCACCACAAATCTCAGGGCTACCTTCTCTGGCTGTGCATTCGTGCTTGGACTCTGCATTTGATGCACTGATGTACTGAATGGGATAATAAAGTTGCTTTGATTGAATTTCCTCAGTCATCTCCCAATCGTTATCTCCTTTGGTCCTATTTTACCATTACGTTTCTTTCTAGTCCTCTTTGTTCTTGTTCCCTATACCCTAATAATTCAGGGGGGAGGTTTGGGGAGAGAGTCAAGAGGGTTGAAGAAAGGAGGCATCCAGTCCAAGTGAATTAGGCTGCCCATCTCTCTCCCTGCAGCATTTGTGGCCACTCTGCTGTGTGTGTGTGTGTGTGTGTGTGTCTCCCTGTCGGTGCCTGACCTTCAGCTCCAGGGTTTTCCCCACACCACTTTAGGGCTGAGCTCAGCTACACAAAGGGGCTGGGTGTGAAGCCAGGGGTGCTAGCCCTAATCCTGTTGTAGATCCCATCATGTCTGCAGGCTAGATGTATATGTTTGGGAGGCAGGGATTGTTAGGCAGTATTTGTTTGTAAAGCCACTTGCTCTTCAGATAATACTTGCACTAACTTCTATTGATGAAGCAGTGTGAGCCCCAGCAAAGTCCTTTCCCAAAGTGTCTTTGAAGCCAAGAACCCATTGAAGGGAAGAAAGGCTGGGAGAGGGGATTAGTTTGTTCAGCAGCTGTGAATTTCAGTGGGAGGTTGATGAACTCTGAAGTCTTTGTTTAAATTAAAGGGGGGGCAGAAAAAAGCCGCTGCTGGAGCGAGTGCCCCACTTGGGGCCCTGAACTAACACAAGGAGAAGTCTGAGCTGCAGGGAGCTGTGTACTGACTGCGGAGACTTTTCCCAAACACTTTCGGAAAAGGTGTTGTGAGAAGACAAGGGGGCGGAGTGGGGGATTAGCATGTGAAATGAAGTTTTCATTGACTCCGGTGGGGGTAGAAGGCTATTTTAATGGCATTTTGTCCCCTTATTTTCTTTCCTTGAGCTCTTTAGAGATATTGTTTTGCTAAGGCAGGCTTTCTTCCCCTTCTTTCCAGTCTGAGGATTGCCTCTATGGGAGCCAACATAAATATTTCTCCTCTAGGAATGCGGGTTAATTAAAAGGAAATGAATGAGTGGAAGCATCCAATCCAGGCCGACAATAGGCGAGTGCCCCGGCCTGCCCTCCCCTCCCGCCGCCACCAGCACCACCAGCGCTGAGGCCGACCCTCGCTCTGTCTTGGCCACAACCTGCTGCTAAGGCCAGTGGAGGCTGGGATTCTTTATAAGAAAAGAAAGCCCTGCCTGTGTGTAAGCTCACGGGCCAAGAACAGGAAGGAGACAGTGTTTTGCCCACCCCATCCAGTGTCCTTGTCACTTCTCAGGACCTCCCTGCCTCTGTCCTTTAGCTGAGACAGATGGGCTCCTAAAGAGCACATGAGAGGAAGGAAGGGGCCTGGGTTCCAGTATTCACCCCACAGCAACTGACTAGTTGATGGAACAGATGTGTCATCTTTCTCAGCATCAGTTTAAACCTGTAAAACAGAAGTCTGACTGGCTGACATCCGGGGTGTCTTCCCAGCAACCGTTCTGGAGTTGTCTGAATTTGCAAAGGCAAACACTGAGCCCCAGTAACTGAGTATAGACCCTACAACCTAACCTTCACATGTGCTGGGATGGTGTTGATGTATTGTTCTCCACTCTGTTTCCACTCTGGTGTTTGTTGAATAAAGACGTGAATAGTTAAATAATGCAAGAGGGAAAAAAGATATAGGACAAATCTAAGGTAGCTCAGGAATGTTTTCTTTATGGAACTTGAATGAATCTGGCATCAGTCATCTATTTTGGGATACAAAATAATAACCTTTAAAGAACTTTCTGGCAGTGTGACACGTTTAGAATACTGGCCTGGAGTTATCAAAAGGAAGCACAATAGTTCCCCTACCCTTATGCCGAGAGGCCTGGAGAATGAAGCTTTGCATTCTCCTAGCTTTTGTGTCTCCTAGCTGCCCTGCCAGACTTGATTCCTGGACACTGTCAGATAATCCCACCAGGTGGAACAGCAAGGATAGTATATATGCTTTTTGATTAGAGGAGAAGGGGGAGCTGGGAAATTTAGGAGGCCCAGAAAAAAGCTGGGGAAAAGAGTAAAGGAGCTGTTGCCGATAGAGCTGGAAATGAAACATGCAGAGACCCTGAAGGGAAGTGTAGCCCTTGTAAGGAACAATGGGGAACCCACTCCTCAGTTTACGTGTTCAGAGGATGGGAAGATGGGTAGGGGTGGGGACAGGGATGTGGAGTTGGACCTGGTGGTATCTCACTGTGGGATATGGGCATCCCACCACTCTTAACAGTTGGCCCTTGGAGCCTCAGCCCTTGGTTCTGATTGGAGCCACACCTCCTTTGCACATCTTCTGACTTGGGAGAAAGTGGAGTGGGGCTGTCCACATCTGATGAGTTCTACTCTGAAGGCCTGCCTGCTGCCCAGACCCAGGACTGATGTAGGGGAAGGGAAATGGCTGGGAAGCTCTGTGGGCTGTGGAGGATCTGTCAGGTATTGGCTTTTCCTTCTCCAAAACCCTATTCTATAGGTCTCTGCTGTACTGCTTTTCTTTTAAGAATAGAACCAGAAGACTCAAGCACCATGAACAGCAGGTTCTCGGGTACTGAGTACCTGCATTGGTGGAAGATTTACAAGGATGATTTATTGGTTGTTGGTGGCCGATTCAGCCTCACTCAAGTCACTGTAACTACTTAGACCATCGGAGAGACCTGCAGGGAGGGTGGTATCCTGGTACGTGGGGAGGGAGAAGAGGGTGAAAGGCCTGACCCCAAAATAGATCGGCATAGATCACAGTGACTGCAATAAATCAAAATTCAAGGTGCTGAACTCCCTTTTAGTAACAGTTTCACTGCAGGAAGTTTACTTCTTGGAGGAAGGTATCCAATGCCTTGAATACTATCTGTTTGAGAACCAGGTTGGTGAAAAGGAAAGATCTCAGTTTCTCCTTCCCTCTGACCCTCCTTTAGAAGTTCAGACCAGGGTCTGAATGGGATATTGGCTTTATTTAGCTCAGTCTTGGCTCAGAGGCACAAAGTAAAATCGGTTAGTAATATTAAAAAACAAACAAACAAAAACAACCCACTGCCGTTGAGTTGGGTCTGACTCATAGAGTCCCCATAGGTCAGAGTAAAACTGTTCCATAGAGTTTCCAGTGAGCACCTGGTAGATTTGAACTGCTGACCTTTTGGTTAACAGACATAGCACTTAACCCACTGTGCCACCAGGGTTTCCTGATAATGTTTACGAAGTCCATAAAAGCCCATTACCAGTCTTTTTTCTTTGTTTTCTCTTTATAGTCACCACTAGGGAGATGGTAACTTTAAAGAGCAAAAAGTGAATGCCAATTAGCTTTTATGGACTTCTTAGGCATTTTGGATAGGTATCTGGGTACCTTGGGTGATTGATTGTCTGGGAAAGTCTTTGTCCCACCGATCAAGTCCATTGCAGAGTGGTCAGAAAGGATATCACAAGAATGAGTACCACGTGAGGTTTCAGCAAGTCAGTACTCTAGGGCCCCCACTTCCTCCCCTTGCCTGCCCCTAGAAGCTAACCCTCAAAGACATGTTTTTTTTGCTAGGTCAACAGGCTCTTCAGGGCAAAGAGGAGTAAAAGAAACGGGGAGGGGGGAAGCTTTGGTAAGTCCAGGTCAGTCTGCCAACTGCAGGGGATCAGAAGCTGAGCAGGGGCTCTGCAGCAGATGCAGCTATGGCAGGGACTTGGTGACAGAACGGTGGTGGGTGATCAGCTACAAAATGGGCCCTGCGTGTCTGTGAAGGCTCTTCCAGTAAGGCCGGTTGAGGTGTTACGGCAGTAGCAGGACAGGCAGAAGGAACCCTTCTCTCACCTAGTTCAAGGAAGAGCAAGAGGTCAAGATCTTAGGAGAGGGCCCAGACGTAATGTGGGCTTGGGAATAGAGCCGCAGGAGGGTGCAGAGGGTAACAGGTTGGAAAGTGGTAAACTTCCGAGAGTTTGCAAAGCACAGCTTTTCCCTCTAAGAGTCCCTGGGCTTAGGAATGCTGGTCCCTATCCCCTAGGTTCCGCTAACTCTGGGATCCCTAAGAGAGGCCAAGGACAAATGGGTCCAGAAAAGAGGAGATGAGACCCCTTAGGGTTTTCTCCCGGGCTTGTGCTCAGCGCCCCCCTCGCGACCGCTCTGCGCGGCTGCAGAAGTACTTGGTGACCCGCCGACGGCATTGCTCGCAGCGGACAGCGCAGCACCAGTGGAATTTGCAGTTGCAGCTGGATACGGTCTCGGCTCGGCGCTCCTCCACCACCAGCCCGCAGTCCCCGCAGAGCCGGCGGCAGCTGCGGCGCTCCCAGCGGCCCAGGGCCCTCCCGCGCCGCAGGCACTCGCGGCCTTCCGTGCCCAGCAGCCCCAGCGTTTTGTTCTCAAGGCAGTAGTCCGGCGAGTCCTCCAGGTGCACCAGCTCCCGGGTGGAGATGGAGCGGAAGGTGTCGGCGATGGCCCCGCGGCCGGCCGCGCTGTTGCCAGCACCCTGCAGCAGGTCCACCTTGAGTGCCGCGTGGTACTTCTCTTTCAGGTGCGCGCCCACCTCGCGGAACTCAGGCAGCTGCAGCCAGCAGGTCTGCGTGGTGCAGCTTCCAGACACGCCGTGGCACTTACACGTGCGTTTCATGGTGCCCTTCACCGCCTGGGGAGAGAGCGAGGAGTGAACAGGCCACCGCCAAGGAGAGATTGCGAGGCGTCTGGCTACTCCACGTGCCAGCCCCAGTCTGTTAAACTAGTTGGATGGTTGTTAGTGAATGGAGTGTGCAGCCCAGTCCCAGGGCCTGCGCGGCTCACCTTGCGGCCAGCCTCGTTATTGTGCAGGTTCATAGCCGCCCGAGCATCCTGTCCTGTCTCCAGGGCATCAACGAACTGCTTGGAAATTGCCTCTCCGAAGCCTACGTTGTCACTGCAGCCTCCCCACAGCCAGCCTTGGCCCCCTGGAAAAGTGCAGGAGAGCGAAGGTCACTGAGCTGGTGAAGTGGAGCCTTCTGGGTTGCAGTTTCTAACTGGGTTTGGGAGATCTGGGATAGGATGGATTAAGGTTGAGTGAGTGCCTTGTATCCGCATTAGTCTGAGTCCAGAAGATTTTTTTTTTGCCACTTTTATGCTGCTCCTCCCAGTCTTAACCAATGCCCTGTCACAGCCCCATGATGTAAGTAGTTGCCGGGTGCCCCTCTGTTTATAGTGTGTGCGGAACGTGCACGTGCCTAGTGGCAAGTGAGGTCACTGGGCCGGATATGCACATCCCCAGGTGGCAACTGAGGCCCCGAAGGGGCAAAATGATGCCGAAAAGTGGATCTAAGCGCTAGCACTGATGGGGAAAGAAGGTTGCAATTGAAACAACATGCAACAACGAAGTTGCAAGCTGAACTGAAGGGCACAGAGGGTTAGAGTTGGCAGTGGAGGCAGCAAATGGAAAGCAGACAGGGATCAGCAGTATATATTTGAGAGATGGCAGAGAGGAGTGAGTCAGCAGAGAGCTTTGTTCCTTGATTATAACTTTGTTAAATGAGAAAACCACTCAGTGAGAGCAATTAAGTTAGTTAAGCTACATTTAGGCTGATTTTCACTGTAGGGTTTGGGTTCAAACTGGTTCACCCATCTTCTTGATTTTCCTGAGATTTAGAAGACCACAACACTGTAGACTTTATTCTTCACCCTGCCAAACTGCCCACCAGGTTCCTCATTCTCTAAACTTACCCGCCCTACCTACCCCAATGTCACTACTCACCCAGTTGTCCATTGCGGGAGTCATCACAGCCACAGTTGTCAAAATCCCCAAGGCTGCAGTTTCTAGTCAGAGTGTACATGACCCCAGCAGAACTGATGGCATGTACAAATGCTGTCTCCCGATTAGCTGGCAGGAACCAAAGATTGGGGGCATTAGAAGGAGGAGTTTCTGTCCAATGAAGTACCAGTTACCTTTCTCTAAAACCATCATTGTGCTTTCTCAGTTCCAACCTGTTTCCCGTTTTTATAACACACCTTCTTCCATAAGGTAGCTATGAGTTGGAACCAACCAGATGACACTGGGTTTGGGTTTTTCTTTTTTGTTTTTTTTTTTTTTAACTTCTTCCAGGGTTTCTTCTAGCCCTGGCCTCAGCCCTGCTCTTTTCCCCTGCCATTCTTTCAAATCACACTTTTTTTCTTAATTGTGATTGAGTGGAAGTTTATAATACAATTCAAATTTGCATGCCTGCTTATGTGCAGCTGCATCTACTCTCCTTGCCCAGTGACAGCACACTCCTCCTATCTGTTCCGCACATGCCTTATCCTCTTAACAATCTCCTGTCCCCTCCTTCCCACCCTCTCTACTCCCCTCTAGTAAGAGGCCAGTAGGATGACATCTTGTAGATGCACAGAACCATAAAGTGTACACATGTCAAATCACACATTTTATGACTATGTGGCTAGATTCTTGTGGACATACATGGTTTTAAAAGGCTTGGGCAGGAAAGAGCCTGAGGAAGAAGTAGGGAAGGAGATGAATCTGATGGTCAAGGCGTAGAGAATCTACTTCCACTTCCTTGTGGAACACTGGCATCTAAAAGGAGTTCCCTACTTAATCCCGCAAAGAACACCTTCTGCAAGGCAGCCCTTTCATTTACTGCCTGGACCACTTCTTATCTTCTTTATAGTAATCTGGTTCCCAAGTCAGCTCCCGTCTCTGTAGCACCTCTTTGCTGAGGCTGCTAACCCAAAACCCAGTGACGTTAAGTCAGTTCTGACTCATAGTGACCCTATAGGACAGAGTGGAACTGTTCCATAGAGTGTCCAAGGAACACCTGGTAGATTTGAACTGCTGATCTTTTGGTTAGCAGGCATAGCACTTAACCACTACACCACCAGAGAAAGGAGCTAAGAGCACAAAGAATTAAGACTCGCCTATCTCCTGATGTGGGTATTATGAGGAAACCTTTCAGCCAGCTGGGAAGCCAAGGGTGATAGAGGATCAGGGATGAGGCAAGGTTCATTTGTTGAGCAGGGGAGGTACAGGGGAGTAAAGAAACAGTGTGGACAGGAAAGAGGAGCTGGCGAAGGAAAAGAGACAATAACAGAAAGTTGACCTGAAAGAAGAAACCAGGTGAGGAAGAAGGGATAGAGAGGAAGCAGAGGGTCCTCCCTGGAGAGTGGGGCTCTAACCTGTGACCATGGGGTCCAGGGAGCTGTGGCTGAGGCTTTCCTTACCACTGCGAAGCCCACTGTGGCTGGACAGCTGCAGGGCTCTCTCCGGGCAGTTCCAGCGATCCCAGGCAAACTGGTATTTGCATTCTTCAATACCACTCTGAGCACCAGCTGCCACGCTGCTGGAGTAGATCAAGTAAGCCTGCAGCAACATGGGGTCAGAACTCAGACTCAAAGTGGCTGAACTTGGGAGGCATTTGCTCTAAAGTGGCAAAACACCTCTCTTCCTATCCACTCTCCTGAAATAATGACAGAGTAAGCATTTTAAATATGCTGTCTCATTTAACATCACAAACAACCCAATGAAACAGGTACTGTTATATAATGAGTCTCAGAAGGGTGAGGTAAAGCAATTTGTCTGAGGTCCCGTAGCTGGCAAATGGCACAAACTGGGAATGAAACTCAGGTTTATCAGACTCTAGAGCTATCTTCTTATTCACTTGGAGTATACTACCTCTCCAAAATGAACCCAAATCACGTAATTCCTAGAATTCCACAGTTCTCATCCCACTACTATCTTAGAAAATAGTATTTTAGAAAGGACCTTAGAGACCATACAGGACAATTCCAACATTTTAAAGAAAGGAAACTTCTTTTATGATGATGATGATTGAATGAAAATGTACATTCCCAAGTAAATTTTTATGACCACCTACATGCAGTTCCCACTGCTTTCCCTGCCCGGTGACAGCACACTCTTCCTGTCTGCTCCATACATGTCTTATCCTTCCGACAATCTCCTACCCCCTCTCCACCTACTCTCCCACCTCCAGTAAGAGGTCAGCAGGACGACATCCTATAGATGCATAGAACCATAAAGTGCACACATCATATAGTCACTCTGTGTTGCCAAGTCCAATCCATTGCTCTCTGAAGAGTTGACCTCTATTACGATTTATGAACAGGGACAGCATCAGGGCCAGTGGCTGTGCTCCCAGTGGAACTAAGAGAGGAAATTTCTGCATGCCACCACTGCACTGGGAAGGATGTGTGGTCTGGCAGCCTGACACACCCATGAAAGGCTGTTGACTTTTCTGATTCTGGAAATTCCAGCCATGGATTCAGATTCAGCACTCCTTAGTTCTAGACTTGGCCTTGACCTTTGTTTGCTATGTGCTTTAGGCTGTGTGCCTAACCCTCCCCCTGCACAGTTTTTCCATCTGTGAAATACACAGCATAATAAAAAATGGACATAATAAAATGTGACACCTTCAGCCAACAAGCTAAAATTAGTGAAATCCAAAGGAATCAAAGGATTATTTTTCCTTACCTTTGGGCCAGTCATCAGGAAATTGTTCACTGACCTAGAAGAGAGACAAACCAAAAGTATGTAAATCAAGAGATACCAACTCTTTCCTACTTCCAATAGTTGTAGAAATTATTAAGTAAATGTAACTGAATGGTAGAGAGGGAAAATGGTTTTGTCAAGGAAAATTACACATAACTAGTCTACTAAAGATGATTTAATAGAAGAGAATATGGGAAAAAAAGGAGCTAGTAGTATGATTTCTTTGGAGTTTTAAAGTCAGTTACAATTTCAAACACTGTACAAATTGGAAGGGATATTTGATCATTATTTTCCCTCGAGTGAGAAGAGAGCTAGTGGTAACTCACAACCCTGTACGAGACACTCCACTTGCAGCATTTCCTGTGTTGCTCTTGTTCAGTCTTTGCTCTCTGGACATTATTTATCTCTATTTTGCAAATAGGGAAACTGAAGCCCAAAAAGGTGTCTTCACCAAGTTCACCCATCTGTTAAGTGGTTGACCTGGGGCTGAAATCCAAGTTAGATTGACTTTGCAGACATCTGAGATAAACAGTTCACTAGTCAAGGAGAGGTAGTGGTTTTAGTTTCCAGTGTCGATTCTAACTCACGGCAGCCCTGTAAGCACAGAGTAGAGCTGCACCATAAGGTTTCCAAGGTGCCTCTGGGTGTGTGGTGGGTTTGAACCTCCAACCTTTTGACTAGTAGTTGAGTGCTTAACTATTTGGGCTGCCCAGTGAACCCCACGGAGACGAAAACAGTAGAATATCTGTCTAGAGAATGCGTCATAAATTCCAAAAATAAAGAATCTGACTCTGAAAAATAGCTCAACTGTTTCTTTCACAGCTAAAAGAGGACTTGCCATACAATCCAGCAATTGTACTCTTGAGCATTTATCACAGAGAATTGAAGACTTAGTTTTTGCTCGAGAAGATGTATCATGTATATAGCTCCTAGAAGATTTATTCATAAGAAGTCAAAATCAGAAACTATCCAAACATCTCTTAAAGGATGAATGGCTAAATAAACTGTAGTATATCCATACCATGGCAATTGAGAACCTACCGCAGAATGACACCATAGACCTATTTGGACAATATAGCCGTAACTGAGTTGTGTTGTTTGAAATGTATTCAAAATATCTAGTATTCAGATTGTGCGTCCTTGTGATAAACACTGAAGGAAGAGGGTCTGTCCTTGATTAATAGGACAATGGCATAATGTGCTTTCGGGGTAAATATAATACGGGTGACAAAACAACAGTGAATGTGTGATGTAACAAGGTGCAAAAGAGAAGGAATTTAAGTGTTTGGATGTATACTATGCAGGGATTGTCATAAGACTGAAAGAAAGATGCTAACTAACAGGCCAAGCCAGCCAAGTGGAGGAGAAAAAAATTGTTTAACAGATGGGAACAACTTCACAGAGCATGGGCCAATCAACAGGCTGCTAAAGGGAGGTGTAGTCTTCTAATTGCCCTGATTGATGTACAGTTGCTGGTGGCTACTTAGATTGGGCACTATTCAAAAACTTTGCCTTCCTGCACCCTTGCAACTATTCTCTGACCTCTTATTGAATTCAAGACTTGTATATCAAACTACCTTCTTGACATCTCTACTTCATCTCTACTTAAATGAGCCAGAGATAGTTTCTGTGTATTGGTCTAGGTTGTTTATTTCTTTATAACAGAATGAGGCTTGTTAGTCTTAAAAGCTCACTGGTGCCAAACTCAAGTTTTCACACATCCATTTGTTTTTAAAATTGCCCACCTAAGCATAGTGTTAGCTATTTGGAGCCCACCTGCTTTGCATACCCCACAGAATACACCCCACATCTACTAGCCATAGAGGACAGAAATTCTGTAATTACAAGGACCCTAAGCTGCTGCTTCCGAGTTCTCTCATTCGGAAACTCCCCACCTTGCTGCTGAAGGACATTAGCTAAATACGTTAAGTCCACCCAGTTCTTTTCCTTGAAGGAATACTCTTTCCCCCTTCCCTTCTTGGTGGCCTCCTTTGTGACTTCTCTTTGGAGGGTCTCCTCCTATGACTATGAAAGAACCTGTCAAAGTGTCAGCTCTGCTGTCTCATGGTCATAGATTTTTCCTTAATCAGTACTAATGCATTCTTGAACTCGAAACGAATATGCGTCTCAAACTTAATTTGACCCAAACTGAACTCCTTATCTTCCCCACCAGCACCCCAAATGTGCTCCTTATGTAGTCTTCCCCACCTAATTAAATAGAGTTCTTCCTTCTTTTTTTTTTTTTTTATTTAACATGACTGAGTGAAGATTACATTCCCATATAAATTTACATGCCCACCTATATGCAGCTTCCACTGCTCTCCCTGTCCGGTGACAGCACACTATTCCTCTCTGCTCCATACATGTCTCATCCTCCCAACAGCCTCCTTGCCCCTCCTCTCCACCCACTCTCCTTCCTCCAGCCAGAGGTCAGCAGGATGATATCCTATAGATGTATAGAACCATAAAGTGCAACCAATATATGGTCATTCTGCATTGCCAAGTCCAATCCATTTCTGTCCAAAGAGTGGACCTTCGTTATAATTTATGGGTAAGGGCAGCATCAGGACTGGGGGCCATGCTCTCAGGGGAACCCAGAAACTGCTGGACCATCAATTGAGGTCTTTTAGTGGAGATCTCAGGATGCACCCCTTTTTATTCTTGTGTTGCTGGTGAGACTCCTCTCTGTGAGCTCCATCGTGGCTATCATTGGTGGTGGCCAGGCACCACTGGTTCTTCCAGTCCCAAGTCGATGTAGGCACCCACTCTTGTGGGTCTCTCTGTCTTCTCGGTTGTCTTTACCACATGTCATTTTGGTCCTCGGTGAGCATCTGTTCATGTTGAATTGGGACCATTTGCTGTGTCCTCGGATGGCAGCTTGGCAGCTTTTAAGACCCCAGATGCCACTCACCAGTGTGGGGTGCAGAGTGTTCTCTTAGCAAAATGTTAGTTGTGCTAACTGGCCTTGATTTCGCCTAAGAGCATGGTCCCCCACCCCCTGCCCCAGCTACTCTATCCTTGCAATATTGGGTTAAGATGGAAGGAGTACTCAAGTTATGCTGAAGTCCACTTAATGTTGTTCTTGTTTCTAATGTGTGCTATCACTGCTTTCTCCCAACCAGATTTCTAGCAACTATCTAAACTAAACCCTCTCCCCAGCTCCCTCCCTCCCTCCCCTCCCTTGCAGCTGTTAAAGAGTCTTTTCTTCTATACACAAGTCTATTTTTGAGATCTTATCATAGAGGTCTCATACAATATTTGTCCTTTTGTCGCTGACTACTTTCACTCAACATAATGTCTCCCAGTTGAAACCAGGTTAGGAGATGTTTCCTGGAATCATCGTTATTCTTTATCATTGCGTAGTGCTCCCATTGAGTATGTACCATAGTTTACCTATCCATTCTTCTGTTGTTGGGCATCTGGGTTGATTCCATCCTTTTGCTATCGTGGACTGTGCTGCGATAAACATTCTGGTGCATGTGTCCGTTGGTGTGAAAGGCCTTGATTCTGCAGGATATATTCCAAGTAGTGGAATTACTGGGTCAAATGGTATATCGATATCCATTTTTTTTAAGAAAGTGCCAGATTGCTTTCCAAAGAGGCTGGACCATTTTGCAAGCCCACCAACAGTGTAGGAGGGTTCCACTTTCTCCATAGCCTCTCCAGCATTTGTTGTTTTGTGTTTTCTGGATCATGGCCAATCTTGTTGGGGTGCGATGGTATCTCATTGTCGTCTTGATTTGAATTTCTTTAATAACTAAAGATCGTGAACATGTCCGCATGTGTTTTTTGGCACTTTTTTAAGTGAAAGTCTGTCCATCTCCTTTGCCCATTGCTTAATTAGATGGTTTATCTTCTTCTTATTGATATTTTGTAGTATCTTAATAGATTATGGAGATCAGGCATCATCTGACAGAGTTGCCAAATATTTTTTCCCATTCTGTGGGTGTTCTTTTAATTCTATTAATAAAGTCTTTGGATGAGCAAAAGTGTTTGATTCTTAATAGTTCCCGTTTATCTATTTTCTCTTCTGTTGATTGTGGTTTCTTTGACAGATTTTAGAGTCTGTCCTCATTGTGTATTACACACCCCACATTCTATCTCTGTCAGCATAATAAATCCAGAATCTGGCCAGTTCTCAGTACTTTGACTGCCGTGACTCTGGTCTAAACTGTCTCCTTCTCTTGCCTGCATTAATATAAATTTAATATATAAATACAATTCAAGAACTGTAACTAGAAAACTTTTAGAAGAAAACACAGCTGTAAATCTTTGTGACCTTGTATTAGGTAATGGTTTCTTAGATATGACACTAAAAGCATAAGCAACAAAAGAAAAAAAATAGATATCATCAAAATTTATAAATTTTGTGCTTCAAAGAACATAATCATGAAGTGAAAAGACAATCCATAGGATGGAAAAATTATTTGCAAATCATAGAAGATAAGAGACTTGATTCTAGAACATATAAAGGAACATATAAGGAACATTTTCAACTCTGCAACAAAAAGGCATTAAACAGCCCGATTAAAAAAGTTAGACAATGGATTCAAATAGCTATTTCTCCAAAGAAGATAGGAAAATGGTCAATAAGCACATGAAAAAAATGCTAAACATCATTAGTCATCAGGAAACGACAATGTGGCAGCACTTAACACTAACTAGAATGCCTAAAGTAAAAAAGACAGACAGTAATAAATGTCAGTGACGATGCAGAGAAATTGGAATCCTCATGTTTCTGGTGGAAGTGTAAAATAATACAGCTACTTTAAAAGATTAGCAATTCCTCAAAAGGTTAAATACAGAATTACCATATGACCAAGAAATTCCATTCTTAGCACTTAAAAACATTATGTCCACAGAAACTTGTAAATGAATGTTCATAGCAGTTTTATTCACAATAGCCAGAAAGTGGAAACAACTTTAATGTGTATCAAATGATGGGTGGATAAACAAAATGTGGTATATTCATAAATGGAATATTATTCAGCCATTAAAAGGAATGAAGTACTACATGCTACAACATGGATGAACCTTGAAAAAAACCATTGTGAGAGAGGCCAGGCACAAAAAGCCACATATTGTATGGATTTTGTTTATATAGAACATTCAGAATAGGTAGGTCCATAGCAATCAAAAGTAGCATAGTGGTTGCTGGGGGCTGAGGTGGGAGAAGTGAGGAGTGACTGCTAATGGGTATAAATTTTTGTTTAGGGGTAATGAAAGGGTTCTAAATTTGACTGCGGTGGTAGTTGCGTGAGTCTGTGTATACACTAACAGCCATCGAACTGTACTCTTTAAAAGGTTAAATTTAATGGTATGTTAAAAAAAAAAACTTATTTTTGAGTATCTAGTTAAAAGGCCGTAGCCAGATTTATTATTTCCCTTTCTGAAGTTGCACATCATCTTTTTCTTGCCTTGTATCAATGTTTCAATGTCTTATACTGAATCATAAGCAATGACTGCTTTAATTATCTTTGTATCACCCCCAGCTTCTAGCATAGTGCCTTGAATATACTAAGTGTTTTATGAAAATGGGTTGAATTAAGGGGGTTTGAAAAAAGGTAAGAGGACTATGGGATGCAACAGAACATTTAAGAAGAACAAAGACTGAAAAAAAGATTTCAGAGCTGTGAGAAGGGAGTCTACTACAATCTAGTGCTTCCACTAATTTTTAAAAACATTTTATTGTTTTAGATTAAAAGTTTACATAGAAAATTAATTTCCCACGCACAAATTTATCAAAAATTGTTCCATGACATTCGTTGCTGTCCCCACAATATATTGGCCCTGATAAAGTGTTCTCCCTGCCTTCCCTGCTTCCATTCTTCCAGTTTCCCTGTCTCCCTTTGCCTTCTCATCTTTGCTTTTGGGCAGATGTTGCCCATTTCATCTAATACAGTTGACTGTTCTAAGAAACACTTTTCTCAGATTTGTTATTGTTTATTTTATAAGTCCACCTATCATTTGGCTGGAAGGTGACCTCAAGGAATGGCTTCAGTTCCCGGTTAAAAGGGTGACTTAGGGTAAGAGTCTCAGAGGCTCCTCCAGTCCTTATCAGTCCAGTAAGTCTGGACTTTTTTAAGTACTTAAGTTCTGTTTCACATTTTTCTCTGATTATATCCAGGAATTTCTATCATCATCTTGATCAGAGCAGTTGGTAGTGCTAGTTGGGCATCATTCAGTTTTTCTGGTCTCAGGCTAGAGGGGAGTATGGTTCACGTGGTTTCCTTCTTTGGTTTCCTTCACTCTCCTTTGCTCCAGACAGAAGAGGACCACTAGTTAAATCT
Source organism: Heterohyrax brucei (assembly GCA_028571685.1). NCBI lineage: Eukaryota > Metazoa > Chordata > Mammalia > Hyracoidea > Procaviidae > Heterohyrax > Heterohyrax brucei. The sequence goes on from CM053154.1 coordinate 31,740,004, forward strand.
TAGATGGCCACTTGCAAGCTTTTGAGACACTACTCACCAAATTAGGATGTATAACATTGTCTTTACGAACCGTGTTATGCTAGTTGACCTAGCTGTCCCCAAGACTACATTCCTTAGGCTTCAAGCCCAGCAACTCAGTCTCATGAGATGTTTGGATATGTCTAAGAATTTTTCCTAACTGTGTCCCCTATGTTTTCTGTTATACATGTGAATATATATACAGTACATACAGACACATATATACAAATGCCCCCAACTCTACCTGTATATGCAAGTGCATGTGCTCCCACATGCTCTCCCACACCTATACAGTATAACAGCTACCTACGTGACCACTCACAGATTTTTGATTGTTATTACTGTTGTTGCAGAGTTGTTCATGTTACAGCATTTATTGCAGTTACCCCTGATTCTTGCATACTTCTCAGTGTCTTCATTTACCTTGGTCACTGCTGTGCTGACTTTCCTTCCCCATATTGTGAACCGCCTTTCCCTTCACCAGAATTAACAGGTCTACTGTCTACTATTTTTGTAAGTGATTCTCCCTCTCTCTCCCTCCCATCCCTAACCATTGTCATTCAGCCAATTCTGACTCATAGTGACCCAATAGGACCAAGTAAAACTGCACCACAGGGTTTCCAAGGCTGTGGTCTTTGTGGAAGCAGACTACCACATCTTTCTCCTGTGTAGTGTCTGGTAAGTAAGTTCAAACTCCCAGCCTTTCAGTTAGCAGCTGCATGCTTTAACCATTGCACCACCAGGGCTCCTGCCCAACATCAAAGAACGTTGCTTTCTGTGTGTAAACCTGTTCTTGACTTTTTATAAAAGTAATATCATACAATGTTTGTCCTTCTGTGATTGACTTATTTCATTCAGCCTAATGTCCTCCAGATTCATCCAAAGTATGCTTCCAGACTCATCATTATTCTTTATCACTGCATAGCACTTCATTGTCTGTACCGCATTTTGTTTATCCTGTTATCTGCTGATAGACATTTAGATTGTTTTCATCTTTTTGCTATTGTGAATAATGCTGCAATGTCTATTTGTATCACTGCTCTTATTTCTCTAAGACATATATACCCAATGGGATTGCTGGATCATATGGTATTTCTATTTCTAGCATTTTCCCTAGCTGTTGTACCATTTTACAATTGCACCAGCAGTGTATAAGAATTCCTATCTCTGTGCAACCTCCCCAGAATTTGTTGTTTTCTGTTTTTTTTTTTTTTGACCAGAGCCATTTTTGCGGGGGTGAGATAGTATCTCATTGTAGTTTTGATTTGCGCCTCTCTAAAGACTAATGATCTTGAGCATCCCTTCAAGGTGTTTGTTAACCACTTGAATGTCTTCTTTGGTGAAGTGCCTGTTGATGTCCTTTACCAGATTTTTAAATTTTTTTACTGGATTGTCTTTTTGTTGTTGAGATGTTGAAGTTTTCTACACATTTTAGAGGTTAGATCCTTGTTGCGTATGTCATCGCCAAAATTATTTCCCAGTCTGCAAGTTCTCTTTTTACTCTTTTGGCAAGTTTTCTGGTAAGCATAAGTGTTTAATCTTTAGAAGGTCCCAGTTATTTAACCTCTGTTGTTTGTTATGGTTGGTAGTGTATTTATGCCATAAACTAGGATCCCTAGCTTTGTCCCTATATTATTTTCCAAGGACTATAGTTTAGGGTTAACACTCAGGTCTTGGATCTATTTTGAGTTTGCCTTTGTATGTAGTGTGAGGTATGGATTCTGTTTTATTCTTCTGCCAATGGATATCCAGTTTTGCCAGGATCAATTGTTAAAGAGACTATCTCTTCTCTATTGAATGGACTTTTACCCTTTGTAAAGATGAACTGTCCATAGCTGGCTAGATGTACTTCTAGGTTTTCAGTTCTGTTCCATTGGTCTATGTGCCTGTCTTTGGGACAGTACCAGGCTCTTTTTACTACTTTGACTGTATGGTAAGTTCTGAAATCAAGAATTATAAGGCCTCCCACTTTGTTTCTCTTACTCAATCATGCTTAAAGCTATTTGGGCTTCATTCATATAAAGCTGGAGGTTAGTTTTTCCATTTTGTCAAAGAATATTGTTAGATTTGGATTGCATTGTATCTATATATTGTTTTAGATAGTGCTGACATTTTCATAATGTTAAGTCTTCCAATCCATGATCATGGTATGTGTTTCCATTTAGGTAAGTCCCTTTGGATTCTTGCAGTAGTGTTTTGTAGTTTTCCCTGTATAAGTCCTTTATGTCCCTGGTTAGATTTATTCCTAGGCATTTTATCACTTTGCGGGCTCTTGTAAATGGTATTGTTTTCTTGATTTCCATTTTGGAGTTCTCTTTGTTATTATAGAGGAATCTAAATGATTTTTGTATGTTGATCTTGTACCCTGCCACTTTGTTCAACTCTTCTACTAGTTCCAGCAACTTTCTTATGAAGTCTCTAGGATTTTCTATGTATAGGATCATGCCATCTGCAAAGAAGGAGAGTTTTACCTCTTCTCTACCAATTTATATGTCTTTATTTCCCTCTCTTGTCTTATTGCTCTGGCTAGGCCATCCAGTACAATATTGCATAAGAGTGGTGATAATGGGCATCTTTGTCTCATCCCTGTTCCCAAGGGGAATACTTTCAATCTCTCTCTGTTGAGAATAATGTTGGCTGTTAGTTTTGTATATATGTTTGGCTTGGTGATCTGGTACTGCCTGTCATGGATTGAATTGTGTCCCCTATGTGTAGCCATGTGGCTGGGCTATGATTTGCAGTATCTTGTGATTGTCCTCCATTTTGTGGTTTTCCTTGGCTGTATGTTAAAGGGTGGGGCTGCAAATCCCTTCATAGGATTACCTCTTTGCTCCACTGTAAAAGGAGATTCCCTGGAGTATGGCTTGCCCCACCCTTAATCCTTCCATCCTACAAGAGATAAAAGGACAGAGAAGCGGGCAGAGAATTGGGAACCTCGTACCGTGAAGAAAGCAGCACCGGGAGGACAGCACAGTAGACTAGAATCCTGAATTCAGGGTGCTGGCTCCAAGGAAACACACTGGAGAAGGTCCTTGTATTGCATCAGCCTTTCTTTGGTCTGAGAGTATTGCAGGAACCTCAGGTCTGAAGAATGTGCTCTGCTTTCAGTGCTGCTTTCTTGGTGCTGTGAGGTTGGAGAGGCTGGAGAACTCTCTGCTTGCTCCCCTTTCCTTTTGTCTCTGGTACGAAAAAAGGTGGTGCAAGCCATGCTGCAGGGAAACTCATTTTACATTGGAATAGGGAGGTGACCTTAGGAAGGGTGTTAGAGTCCCATCATAAAAGTTTTTTTTTTTTATATATATATATATAATCCAATCTATGAACCACAGAGATTAGGATTTACAGCATAGGGAAATCACAAAATGGAGGGCAATTACAAAATACTGGGAATCATGACCCAGCCAAATTATTACACGTATTTTTGGGAGGACACAATGCAATCCATGACATGCCTTAACTATGTTGAGGAATTTTCCTTCCATTCTCATTCTGCTGAGAGTTTTTTGTTAGGAAAAGATGTTGGATTCTATTGAATGCTTTCTCTGCATTGATTAAGATGATTGTGTGATTATTTTCCTTTGTTTTACTTAAGTGGTGAATTACATTGATTGGTTTTCTAATGTTGAATTCTGTTGGCTAGAGTTTTGTTGAGAATTCTTACATCTGTATTCATGACGGATATTGGCCTGTAATTTTCTTTTTCTCCTTCCCTCCCTGCCTCCCTCAATGCCTCCCTCCCTCCTTCCCTCTCTCCCTTTCTCTTTTTTTTATGGTGTCTTTGTCTGACTTTAGTATTAGAGTTATGCTGACTTTGCAGAATGAATTAGGAATTTTTCCTTCCTTTTCTATGTTCTGGAATAGTTTAAGTAGAATTGACATTAACTCTTGTCTGAATGTTTGGTAGCAATCTCTTTTAAGGCATCTTTATTTTTTGTTGGAATTATTTTTAGGTAGCACTTTCAATTTCTTTCGTTATGGGTCTATCTAGGTTTTCTGCTTCGGTGTTAGTTTAGGTAAGTAGTGTGTTTCTAGAAATTTGTCCATTTCTTCTAGGTTTTCAAATTTGTTAGAGTATGGTTTTTCATAATACTCTGTTGTGATTCTCTTTATCTCAGTTGGTTCTGTCGTAATATTCTCCCATCTGATTTCTTATTTTGGTTATTTGCAGCTTTTTTTTCCTTTGTCATTTTGCCCACTGGCTTGTCAACTTAATTCATCTTCTCAATGAACCAACTTTGGGTTTTGTTGATTATATTTTGTTTTCTATTTCATTTATTACTGCTCTGCCCTTCTCTGCTCTTTGCGGAAACCCTGATGGCACAGTGGTTAAATGCTACAGCAGCTAACCAAAAGACTGGCAGTTCGAATCCACCAAGGACTCCTTGGAAACTCTATGGGGCAGTTCTACTCTCTCCTATAGGATCACTATGAGTCCGAATCAACTTGTTAGCATTGATTTTGGTTTTTTGGTTCTAATTTCTATATGTCCTTTTTTCTAGTGACTGTGGACTACTTTTGCTGCTTCTTTTCTACTTGTTTGAATTCTAAGGTTAAGCTATTGATTTTGATCCTTTCTTCTTTTTTGGTGTATGCATTTGTTGCTGTAGATACTCCTCTGACCACTGCTGCTGCTGTATCTCAATGGTTTAGGGATGTTGTGTTTTCATCCTCATTTGACTCTAAGATTTTTTTTTTAATTTCTTCTGTTACCCAGTAGTTTTTAAGTAAGGTGTTCTTCAGTTTTCGTGTATGTACATTTTTCCCTATTCTGTCTGCTACTGATTTGTACTTTTATAGTGTTGTGATCAGAGAAAGTATTTTGTATGCCTTCAAAGTTTTTTAATTTGTTGAGGCTTGCTTTGTGGCTGAAAATATGGCTTCTTCTAGGGGATGATCCCTGTGTGTTGGAGAAGAATGTATACTGTGCTACTGTGGGGTGGTGTGTTCTGTGTACCACTATGTGAAGCTGATTGTGCAATTTAGATGTTCTTTGTCTTTGCTGAGTTTTTCTCTGGTTGTTCTGACTATCATCAAAAGACGTGTCTTTAGGTCTTCTATCATTATTGTAAAGCTGTCTATTTCTCTCTTGAATTCTGTTAGAGTTTATTTTATGTATTTTAGAACTCTGTAATTGGGTGAAAGCCCTGGTGGTGAAGTAGTTGAGAGCTGTAACTGCTAACCAAAGGTCAGTAGTTCCAATCTACCAGTCATTCTTTGGAAACCCTATAGCACAGCTATACTCTGTCCTACAGGGTTGCTATGCATTGGAATCAACTCTATGGCAGTGGGTTTGGTTTTGGTTTGGTCATTGAATGTGTAAATATTTATTATGGTTATGTCTTCTTGGATGACTGACCCTTTAATCATTGTATGATGCACTTCCTTTCTTTTATACTGGATTTTGACTTAAAGTGTATTTTATCAGAGATTATTTTTGCCACTCCTGCTCTCCTTTGGTTGAACGTTTGGTTGATATATTTTTTTCCATCCTCTGATTTTTAACCTTACATCTTTATGTCTAAAGTATATTTCTTGTAGGCAACATATTTGCAAATACACTCTGTTACTTTCTGTCTCTAGACTAGTACATTTAAACTATTTACATTCAGTGTGATTTACTGCTGCCATTTTGCTATGTTTTTTAATGGTATTAATGGCTTCTTTCTTCCACTTAATTTTCTGTACTGAGTTATATTTTGTTGATGGATTTTCATTGTTGTTAATTTTGTGTTTACTGAGTCTTTTTGGTTTTCCTCTTTTAAATTTTGGTGTGTAGACTAATTTTTTTTTTTTTTGTTTACTCTGAAATTTGCTCTATTTTCCTAAGTTTAAAACAGTCTGTTATATCTTGATATTGCTTTGACTTCCCCTCCATATGAAAGTTCTATAGCTACAAATTTTATCACTCTTTTTTGTTTTGAAGTTGTCATCATTTACAGATTGACATCTCAGGTTCACGGTTTTCAGCTTTATTTTACTTTTGAGAATTCTTTGTCTAGATTGGTATCTGGAGAATGCTGTTGTGTATCTTAGTCTCAGGTTGTTGTCTGATCTCGTTTGTTCTCTGTTTAAAGGAGTTTCTTTAATATTTTTTGTAAGGCTGGTCTAGTTCTTACACATTCCCTTAATTTCTGTTTATCTAGGGATGTCCTAGTTTTACTGTCATATTTGAAAGACAAATTTGCTGGGTATAATGATTCTTGGTCAGCAATTCTTTCTTTTAGGGTTTTACATATGTCATTCCATTTTCTTCTCACCAGCATAATTTCTGCTAAGAAATCAGTACTTAGTCTTACTGGTGGCCTTTTGTAGATGATTCCCCCCGACCCACCCACCCATGAGCTGCTCTCAGAATCCTTTGCTTGTCTTTGATTTTTGAACATTTGATTATGATGTCTATGTCTTGGTGACTTCCTTTTGAGGCCTACCCTGTATGGAGTTCATTGAGCTTCTTGGATGGAAATCATCTCGTCTTTCATTATATTATCAAAGTCTTCTGTCAATAAATCCTCAAAAAAACCTTCTTTGTGCTTCTTTCTCTCTTCTCCTTTTCTTGAATTCTTATTATGCATCAATACTTCCTCTTGATCATGTCCCATACAACACTCAGACTTTCTTCATTGTTTTTTTCTGATTGTTTCACAAACCAGACTAGTATACAAGGATTTGTCCTCTGTTTTGCTTACTCTTTCTTCTATTGATTCAATTCTATGTCTGTGTCCTTCTGTTGGAAATCCTAGTGGCGCAGTTGGTTAAGTGCTATGGCTACTAACCAAAAGGTTGACAGTTCAGGTTCCCAAGGTGCTCCTTGGAAACTCTATGGGGCAGTTCTACTCTGTCCTATAGGGTTTCTGTGAGTCAGAATTGACTCTATAGTAGCAGATTGGGGTTTTCTTTATTTCTTGTAGTCATTCCTTTGTGTTGTCTGTTTCTGATAGTTTATTGTTTGTCTTCTGGATTTCTTGTTTTTGTATGGTTTCTAATTGTCTAGTTTGTCATTTTATTCTTATATTGTTTCCTTAATTCTTCTAAGGTTTTGTCTGTGCTTTTCTTGATCTCTTTGAGAATCCTATATGTAAATCTTCAAGTATTCCTTATCAGGTAGTTCTATTATCATTGCTTTCTCAGGAAGGTTTAAAACCAACACACACACACACACACACACACACACACACACACACACACACACACACACACACACACACCCCTGACCCATTGCCATTGAGTTGATCTCAACTCATAGCGACCTTATAGGACAGAGTAGAACTTGCCTATATGATTTCCAAATAGCAACTGGTAGGTTTGAACTGATCTTTGTTTTTCTTTTCTTTGTTGTGCTTCAAATGAAAGTTTATAATTCAAGTCGGTTTGTCATACAGAAGCTTACAATATACATTGTTATGTGTCCCCAGTTGCTTTCCCTACAATGGGCCAGCGTACTCCTTCTCTCCACTCTGTATTTTCTGTGTCCATTCAACCAGCTCTGTCCCCTTCTGCCTTCACATCTCACCTCTGAACAGGAGCTGCCTACTTAGTTTCATGCATCCACTTGAGCCTAGAAGAACACTCTTCATTAGTCCCATTTTATGTCTTTTAGTCCAGTTTAATCTTTGAAGAGTTGGCTCCAGGAGCGGTTTTAGTTCTAGACTACCAGAGAGCTAGGGGACCATGTCTCCAGGGGGAATTTCTACTCTGTCAGACCATCGAATCTGTTCTGCACCCCACTTCTCTCCAGCTCCATCAGGACTCTTGGTTGTGTTCCCTATCATGGTAGTCTTTGGTGGTAGCTGGGCACAATCTAGTTCTTCTGGTCTCATGGTGATGTAGTTTCTGGTTTACATGGCCCTTTCTGCCTTTGGGGCTCCTTTTGTTTTTGTCTTTGGTGTTTTCATTCTCCTTTGCTCCAGATGGGTTAGGACCAATCAGTGCTTCTTAGATGGCTGCTTGCTAGCTTTTAAGACCCCAAATGTTACTCATCAAAGAGGGATTCAAACTGCCAAGATTTTGGTTAGCAGCCTGACCTCTTAACCACTGAGGCACCAGGGCTCCTACTGTCCATTTAATTTGCTCACTTTTTTGAGCCATCTCATTTTGTTTATTCATATAATTTATTATTCTCTGCCATATCTGAGGCACTGAGGTGTTATTAATTAAATATTTCTTTATTGATTGTATGAATGTTTGCTCTGTGCTTTTTTCCCATAAGTTCCACTTCCTATCTATGTTTTTCCTGCTATTGATTTTGACTCTGATGGCTTTGCAGTCTGATAAGATGCTTTGCAATAATTCAACAGTATGGATTTTGTTGAGATTTGCTTTGTGTCCTAACACATGGTCTATTCTGGAAAATGATCCATGTGCACTGGAGAAGAAGGTGTAGTTATTTGCTGATGGATAGAAAGTTCTGTATATGTCTGTTTTAGTCAGCTAGGGCTGCTCTAACAGAAATACCACAGAGTGGATGGCTTTAACAAAGAAAGATTTATTCTTACACAGTCCGGTAGGTTGCAAGTCCATATTCAGGGTGTCCACTCCAGGGAAAGACTTTCCCCTTGACGGCTCTGGAGGAAAGTCCAGTATTGCATCAGTCATTGTCCAGGGAGTGTCCTAACGCAAGAACCTCTGGTCTGAATGACGCGCTCTGCTCCCAGTGCTGCTTGCTTGATGGTAGCGAGGTTCTCAAATTGTCCTTGGTTCTTTTTCCTTTTATTCCTTGCAAGCTAAAAGCATTAAGGGTGGGGCAAGCCATACTCCAGGGAAACATCCCCCATAGCAGGAATTCACAGCCCCACCCTAATCCTTTAACATACAGGTTAGCAAAACCACACAATGGAGGACAGTCCCAAGATACTGGGAACCATATCCCAGCCACGTGGCTGCACACATTTTTGGGGGGACACAATTCAAACCATGACAATGTCAATGAGGTCTAGTTGGTTAATTGTGGCAATAAGATCTTCCGTGTCTTTATTGAGCTTTTTTCTAGACTATCCAATAATGAGAGTGGAGTTTTGAAGTCTTCCACTATTATTGTGAAGTGATCTATCCAGCTACTGAGTGTAGTCAGTGTTTTTCTATGTATTTAGATGCTCTATTGGGTGCATAAATATTTAATATTGTTAAGTCTTGCTTGTGTATTGAACCTTTCAGCAATAGATAGTGTCCATCCTTGTCCAAGATGGTGGATTTTTACATCAAAATCTATTTTATCTAACATTAATATTGCCACACCTGCTCTTCTTTGTGTATTGCTGGCTTGATACATATTCTTCCATCCTTTAATTTTCAGTTTCTTCATATCTTTAAGTCTATGATGAGTTTCTTGTAAGCAACACACAGACAGGTCATGTCTTTTGATCCAAGATGCCACTCATTGTCTCTTTACTGGAACATTCAGTCTACTCACATTCATTGTAATTATTGATAGATATGTGTTTAGTGCTGTCATTGTGATATATTTATTTTTGTGTTGATGTTTTCTCTGTTGTTATTATTCTGTTCTGGAACATTCTTCTTCATGAGTTGATTTTTCATCTTTTTTGTTGTTGGTTTTACAGTTGTTGAGACTCCTGTATTATGTTTCTTGATTTGACATGTTGCATCTTCATTGTGCTTTGAAGCTTCCCCTGTGATCCCCCTTAAAAGTCTATGTTTAAACCCAATTTTAACTACAAGTCTTATTAACTTCCTTTCCATCTGGGAGGACTATAATGACTGTAGTAAATCCCTCTTTTTAATATGATGACATCATAGTTTTCATGATTTGATCACTGGATCACTTCTTTTAATATTACAGCTTTGATTGAGTTTGAAGCCTTCCCTAACTGAGTAGGTTTCTGGATGATGTGTCCTGTATTTCCTCCTAAAGTATAAAGTTAGTGGTTTTGTTCTAAGCCAAGAGCTTCTTTCAATATTTCTTGTAGCTTTGGTTTGGTTTTTACAAAGTCTCTGAGTTTCTGTTTATCTGCGAATGTGTTGATTTCATTTTCATATTTGAAAGATAGTTTTGCAGGATATATAATTCTTGGTTGGAAGTTCTCCTCCTTTAATGCTTTGAATGTGTCATCCCGTTGTCTCCATGTTAGCATCTTTTCTACTGAGAAATCAGATGAAAGCCTACAGGATTTCCCTCTGAATGTTAGCTCTGCTTTGAGTCTTACTGCCTTTAAGAGTTTCTGATTGTGTTTCATTTTGTTCAGCTTGATTATAATGTGTCTTGGAGTCTTTCTTTTGGAATGTATATTGAGTGGTGTTTGATATGCATCTTGAATGCCTGTATTTCTTCTTTCATAATTTCTGTGAAGTTTTCTGTCAGCAGCTCAGCCACAATACTCTATGTATTCTCAGATGTCCCACCCTATTCAGGAACTCCAATTAATCATAGATTGTCCCTCTTAATAGAGTCCCACATGCTTCTTAATGCTTCTTCCTTTTTCTTGTTTCTTTTTTCTGATTTCTCCTGATAGATGCTGGAGTCAGTAGCTCTGTCTTCCAAGTCAGGAAGTCTACTTTCCATTTGTTCAATTCTGTTTTCTTGGCTTTGAGCTGTGTTTTCTATTTCTTTGATTTTGTTATTGATCTGTTTGATTTCAGAGTACTGGTGTTCTATGAGATCAAACAGCTTGCTTAATTTTTTATTTTGCTCTGCTGCATTTTGTATAAGGTCTAGGAGGGCTCTATGTATAATCCTTTTGTAGCTGCCCTCCGATAGTTTCAGAAAGGCTTCTTCGTCTGGGAAGTTATTTGGATCTTTCTTTCATGGGCCTTCTGAAGCCATAGGTGAATTCACCCTAATGTTCTGGTCCAAAGTTTGCTGCTTTTGGGGCATCTGGAGGTTGTTTTGTTTCTCTGGTATTACTTTAATGGGATTCATAACTCAGTCTGAAAAGGAAGTTGATCACCAAACACCTCTATGTACTCCAGTGACTGGGCTCAGTGGAGTCTTTGGGATAGCAGACTCCACTTCCTGATTGGTTAAGACACAGCCCCACTTATAGAGTCACTGGGGAGCTTTCAGCTAACTCTACAATGTGAGACAGTAAAGGCTGGAAGAGAAGCCATCTCGATGCACTGCAGTTATTTCTCTATTGTAAGGTAATAGGTATCTGACAGCTTCCAGAATTTGTCAGGCTTTCAGGTGTGCAAGTCCCCCTTCCCAGCTGGCCAAGTGTGCACCTCTATATCAAAGACTGCTTTACTGCCAGAAAAGTGCTCTCTGGGCAGGTACTGCCTCCCAGCCTGGGAATTAGGTCCAGCAGAGGCTTTCGTATAGGAATTGCCTCCCAGTGAATCAAGATGGCATCCCCCACAAGCTCCCCTGCCCACCTCAGAAAACGCTATTCAATGGCAGATATCCAGAGATTCCAAGAGAGAGAGGTCAGAGGTGCTGAGCGCTATAGATTCCAAGGCCAAGCTCTCAAAATGTGGTGACTCCACTCACCAATCTCATCAGCAGTGTGTCTCAGCCTTGGTGCCAGTCACCTCAGCCCCTCCCACCAGCCAAGACAGAGGGAAAAATACTCAAAGTGGTGATTTGCCTTCAGCCTGTGAGAGCCGGGACTCAACCAGGGTGGGGATCAGCAAAAGAGAAGTTTTCCACTCAGTGGTATGTAGACCAAATAGACAGCCCTATGTCATGTCCTAGGGCTCACTAGGTGTCCAGAAGGCTCCATTTAATTATCAATTCAGGCCTTGGTTTCCAGAGGGTTTAGGGAGATCTGTGTTTAGTCCTCCAGCTTGACTCTGCCCCCACTTTGTGCTTTTTTTCCGCAATGTGAACAGAGCTTTGTTTCTTTTCCTCCTCTTTAGAATGCTTTTCTTCCTTTGTATTATTTTAATTGCTGTTGTTTTGTAATTCTGGTCAGCATGTGACTTGGGTGGTATCTGTTGGCTAAGTATGATTTCCTTTCATAGTGAGTATAGCAAGTCCTTTCAGGTTGGTGCTAGCAGCTAGTTCATTCTCTGGAGATCAGGGCAGGCCATCTTCATATCTGCTAAGAGGGACGGGATAGGCCTGCTGTGCATGTACAAATTGGCTTTTCAGTAGGTGGTGGCATATCAAGAAGTTTCAGTGCAAGAGCAGACAACCTGTAGGAACTGTTTGCGTTGGGATGTGTGATGCTACACATACAGAGAATAAAGGCATTAGGATCTCTTGCTCTTCATTTGGCATGTGTCAGGATGTGACTGGCATTGCTGGTGAGGTAATGTGTTTCTCTGGCTGCTGCCCAGAGAGTGCATACCAGGGACATTTTTGGTGGCCACTGGGTTGGGTGCTATGTATGCTCATGACTGGTTGCCTGGCAGTCAGAGCCTGCAACTCAGGGAGGGGTGGTAGATGTGTACCTCCAGCACCTCCAGAGTGAATGGTGAGCAGGGCCAGGCTTTGGTGCACAACTGTGAGACTTCTGCATCTCAGAGAGGGTTAGTGGGTGTGGTCAGGCTTGTGTCCTTCAGCATCGCCCATCCACTCCTCAAGGAGAGGTGGTAGCTGCAACTGGGCTTGCTTGCATCAGGTAGGACATTCTATACTCAGGGAGGAAATGTGGATATGGCCAGGCTGGACTGAGCTGTGGATCCTCCAAAATGTGTGTAGCCATGTGGCTGGGCCATGATTCTCAATATTTTGTGATTGTCCTCCATTTTGTGATTTTCCTGTGCTATGTGTTAGAGGATTAGGGTAGGATTGTAAATCTCTTCTTAAGATCACTTCTCTGTTCTATTGTAAAGGAAACTTAATGGAGTATGGCTTGCACCACCCTTTATCCTTTCATCCAACCAGAGATAAAGGAAAAGGAAGCAGGCAGAGAATTGGGACTCTCACACCATCAAGAAAGCAGCACTGGGAGAAGAGCAAGTCCTTCAGACACGAGGGTCCTGTGCCAAGGTGCTCCCTGAACAGAGACTGATGCAACATAAGGACTTCCTTCTAGAGCTAATAGAAGGAAAGCCCTTCCCCTGGAGCAGACACCCTGAATGCTGACTTGTAACCTGCTGGACTGTGTAAGAATAAACTGTTATTTGTTAAAGCCATTCACTCATGGTGTTTCTGTTAGAGCAGCACTAGCCGACTAAAACATCATCAGAGGGTCTAGAATTCTTGTCCATCCCTCTGTTCCTCTCCTTGCTCCTCTGCAATTGTACATTCCCTGTCCACACTTTGTCCCTTGCTAAAGCTCAGGTGACTCAGTCTGTTTCATTTGCTCTAGAAGCACTTCCTCATGGTTCCCTGGTTTCAAAGCTATACCGCTCCCTCCCTGTCTCCCATGGGTGCCCTGTCCCTAACTACATCCTGCACATCTTGTCATTTCTTTCTGTTTTTTTTTTTTTTTTTTATCAAAGAATCTCTATCAACAGCTGCACTGTCTTTGCAGTTGCTTTACTGGGTTCCTCATTCTGAGGTATCGTTTACTGCTGTTCCAAGATGACCACTCTGCTCCTAGCCAGTAGGTCGGGCATGGTTGATCCAAAATTTGTTTTCCTGCTAATCCCCTTTTGCCTTTCCATCCAATGGGTGCTCAGTCTCTTTCTTCAATTCTGTTTTTGATGCTCTGGGATCCAAGGTCACTTTTGTGTGTGTGTGTGTGATTTTTACTCAGTTTATATAGTCTTTGTTGTCATAACATCATTACGTGCTTGTATCTAAGGCACCATACTGAATGGAAGTCCCTCCACTAATTTTTTTTTAATGCTGAGCAGATGACTATGCTACATGAGCAAATGACTGTACAAGAGCAGAGAATGAGCACTGAACATATGTATATAGAGGGTAGTGTTAAAATCAAACCTTTTAGCATAGTCAGTCTGACACATCCAATGCTATGTATAACTGTTATTGTGCTTCATAGTAATTAGGTGTAAGTGGTGAGCAATTTACATAAATAACATTTTGTTTTTATGCTACCAGATAAAAATTTTGTAGCTGTTTCTTCTCTTTTGGTTAGTTTTCTAGTTTACATGTATATATTGGTATTGTGTAAAATTTAATTCTGTCACATAACTATAGATAACACTGAGTATGCCAGGAACTCTTTCATTTTACCTGTATCATTCTTAGTTTTTTAAATCTGCATAACAATCCCATAGGGTAAGTACTGTGCTATTTATTGAATACTTATTTTGTGTACACCAAGTACTAGATGCTTTACATACTTTTCTGGAAACCTTGGTGATGTAGTGGCTAAGTGCTACAGCTGTTAATTAAAAGGTCGGTAGTTCAAATACACCAAGTGCTCCTTGGAAACTCTATGGGACAGTTCTACTCTGTTGTATAGGGTTGCTATGAGTCCAGATTGACTTGATGACACTGGGCTTGGTTTTCTGTTTGTTTGTTTTTGTTTTTACATGCTTTTAGTTCATATAATATCACAACAATTATATAAATTAGAAACAGTTGTGCTCTCCATTTTGCAGATATAAAAACTGTGAGTGGTTAAGTTGTGTCATAGCTAAACACTAAGGTCAGAATCTGAACCTAGGCAGTCTGATCGTAGAGAAGTGACTCCCTAATTTCTACATTTCCTGTACCTCTATTTTTTTTTTGTTCTTATTCTTATCTGCTAATCCAGGTCTCCTGATCTCTGAAAAGTTCTCAATAATGATTTCTGGGAGGTCTCAGTGATGTTTGGCACACACTCAGTAGCCAGCCTAGTTTGACTAGCACACTGTCTCCAGCCCTCTGTTCTGCTCCCATGCCCACCAGGCACCTGTGTCAGCCAGGCATAGTCTCTGGGCACCACTACATCCCCTGGGAATATTTTCTGGAGAATGCTGGGGAGGGTGGACAAATTTGTCTTTTTGCCTTCTTATGGAGTTGTACTTTTCCATTTGGAGATCAAAACTGGCCATTTGTATACAAGGATCTTACAGAGTTTGAGTAAATGGTTTCTTTCAGTTTTTGCTCATAGCACTGTCTCCTAGTATCCCTCCAACTCGCTCATTGAACTGAAACTGAGGGGCTAGTTAACAATTTCAAGCAACAACCTGCATTGCTGGATCTTCTAAATTCTCTTCCTTTGGAGTAAATTCTCTCCTGGGGACACTCCATAGTTGTCTAGTGCTGCTATCACAGAAATACAAGCGGATGGCTTCAATAAATGAAAGTCTATTCTTTCACAGTGTAGTAGGCTAGAAGTTCAAATTCAGGGCGTCTGCTTCAGAGGAAGGCTTTCTCTCTCTGTTGGCTCTGGAGAAGGTCCTTCTTATCAACCTTCCTCTGGACTGGGAGTTTCTCCAGCACAGGTGGTGCTGTTTCTTTGGTGGTATGAGGTCCCCATGTCTCTTTGGTCACTTCTTTCTTTTCTATCTCAAAAGAGGTTCATTTATGACACTGTCACAGATTGAAATACGTCTCCCCCAAAATGTGTCAATTTGACTAGCCCATGATTCCTAGCATTGTAGGATTGTCCACTGTTTTGTCATTTGACGAGATTTTCCTAGATTTTGATAGTTCTATCGCTATAATTTAATAAAATGGATTAACAGCAGTTATATTGATAAAGTCTACAAGATTGGATAGTGTTTTAAGCCAAACTCTTCTGAGACATAAGAAGGAGAAGTGAACAGAAAGACACAGGGACCTCATACCACCAAGAAAGCAGTGCCAGGAGCAGAGTGTGTCCTTTGGACCTGAGGTTCCTGCACTGAGATGCTTCCAGACTGAAGGAAGACTGATGCATCACAAGGACCTTCCTCTAGAACCAACACAGACACAAATCCTTCCCCTGAAGCTAAAGTCATGAATTTGTACTTTTGCCTACTGAACTGTGAAGAAATAAATTTCTCTTGTTGAAGAGACCATTTGTGGTATTTCTGTTAGAGCAGCACCAGATGACTAAGACAAACACCATCTAATCTTGTAGATCTCATTGATATAATTGCTGGTAATCCATTTTATTAGCATCACAGATGTTAAGTAATAAGATTCACACAACACTGTAGGGAAATCACACCAGATGACAAAACGGTAAATAATCTTACAATACTGGGGATCAACCTAGCCAAGTTGAAACATCTTTTCATGGGACACAATCTAGTCAGTGATACAAAGTAATAATTGAAGGGCCTGAGACATTCAAACTATTGCTACATTCTTCTGGGAATTGACTGTTTAAACTCCAACAGTAACAAATTTGTGGACATCCTGCTTCTTAATTCTGGAATTTGACTCCAGAGGGCCTCCTGTTTTATTTCAGGATGGAGTGAGCACCTTGTGGTTTTGATAGCTGTTAAAGCTGCTCATTGGTGACAGCCCTGAGGAGCTGAGTTTCTAATGGCAGTAAATATTACAACTGTGTATCTCTTTCTGTCTCAGCATCCTTTCTTGGTATCACAGAGTGGTTTTCCTCAAAATCTGAGTTGACGTTTACGCCACCTTCCCTGTGTTGCTGTTGAGTCAGTTCCAACTCATAGTGACCATAAGCCAAGCCATAGTGACCATGCATACAACAAAACAAAACATTGCCTAGGCCTCCACCATCCTCGTAGTCATTGTTTATGCTTGAACACACTGTTGTAGCCACTGTGTCAGTCCATCTTATTGAGAATTTTCCTCTTTTTTGATGACCCTCTACTGTACCAAGAATGATGTCCTCCAGGGACTGGACCCTTCTGATAGTATCTCCGAAGTATGTGAGATGAAGTCTTGTCATCCTTGCTTCTAAGGAGCATTCTGGCTGTATTTCTTCCAAGACTGATTTGTTTGCTCTTCTGGCAGTCCATGACATATGAGATCTGAGAACTAAGTTTGCCAAAAAGTGTTACAAACCCTCATGGCAGAGTATTGCTATGGTCACCTTTGAAGTATTTCCCTTGGAAAACTGTGCACCAATGCCAGTACCTAGTTGATGCTCCAAAGCAATTTTGGAACTATTTTTCTGGAATGGCCATCAGAACTGTTGTTATATTACCCTTGATGTCCCGAATGTCATCAAAATGTCTTCCTTTCAATATTTCCTTTATCTTCGAGTAAAGAAAAAAGTCATTGGGGGCCAGATCAGGTGACTAGGGTGGGTATTCCAATTCAGTTATCTGTTTACTGGCTAAAAACTCCCTCAAAGACAGTGCTGAATGAGCTGAATGAGCTGATCCATGAGTTGTTGGCAAAAAGTTCAGGTTGTTTTTGTCTTTTTCATGCAGCCTTTTCAGCACTTCCAAACAGTAAACTTGGTTAACTGTTTCTCTAGTTGGTACAAATTCATAATGAACAATCCCTCTGATACAAAAAAGGGTTAGCAACACCATTTTGAGCCTTAATTTGGACCGACAGAAAGTTTATTCATCATGGAGAATTGGCTAACTTCTACTGTGCACTTGGATGCCTCATTTCAGGGTTGTATTGGTACACCCATGTTGCATTGCCAGTGATAACGTGGTCTAAGACATCTTCTTGCCTCTCCAAAAGATGGTGACAAACTTCAGCTGTTCTTTGCTTTTGTTCATCATGGAGCTCCTTCGGCACCATTTTTGCACACACTCTTCTTAAGCCAAGATTGTCAGCTAAGATTTTCCTATTTCTCTATCAATGTTTACTTGGTCTGCTATGCTTCTCATAGGCAGCCGATGATTTTGATGCACAATTTGATGAATTTTTGCAATGTTTTCATCAGTTCTGTGCATTACTCACTGCCCTGACCTCTCTTCATCAGAGATGTTTTCTTTCCCCTCAGGAAAACATTTAATCCATTTGTACACTGCCATTTTCTTCAAGGTGTTATCTCCATAATCTTGGACTAGCATGTCCTTGATTTCAGTTCTACTCTTGCCAAGAAATTTGATGTTTGTTGTTCTAATTCAAACTCCAACATTCTTATGACAATACACAAAATCATGTGACAATAATGAATGCCACTCAGCAAGACATCGCCACACGTTGACACAAACACAGCTGTGAGACATTTATACACTAATGTTATGAAATCATACCGAGTGGTTTGCACAATGCTGCCAGTGTAAGCACACAGTACTAAGTTTGCAAACTTATCGTCAGACCTCATATTCAATATTCTTCACTAACACCATAATTGAAAGATGTCAATTTTTTGGTTCTCCTTTTTCATTATCTAGCTTTCACATGGATGTGAGGCAGTTGAAAACATCACAGCTTTGGTTAGGAGTACCTTAGTCCTCAAAGTGACATCCTCACTGTTTAATATCTTAAAGTAATTTTTTGTAGCAAATTTGTTCAGTGCAATGTGTCTTTTGATTTCTTGACTGCTGTTTCCATGGCACTGGTTGTGGACTCAATTAAAATGAAATACTTTACTTCAGCCTTTCTTCGTTGTTACTTACTGGTCCAGTTGTGAGAATTTTTGTTTTCTTCATGTTGAGGTGTAACCTTACTGAAGGCTGTAGTCTTTGAGCTTCATCAGTTAGTGCTTTCAGTCTTTTTCACTCTAAGCGAGAAAGATTGTGTTATTTGCATATTTCAGGTTGTTAATGGGTCTTCTACCAATTCTGATGTCACATTTTTCTTCACATAGCCCAGCTTCCATGATTATTTGCTCATACTTTCCCCATACTAGGAATAAAATATTTTACAGAATAAATTATGCCTGTAAGGATTCTGAGTCTTTTCTAGAGGCCACTTCTCCTCTAGGAAGCTAACTACCTCACTCACAAAATTATTTAATGTCATTGTTATTACTTTAAATTCTTAGACCACTTTCACAATCTTGTCACCAATTCTTAAGTAAATCTTTAATTTATTCTTTGGTAAATATGTCTTCCTACAAGCTTCCGGTGCTGCTTTGTCCTTCTCTGAAGTTGTTTTACCAAAAATAAGAATTTGAGGTAGTGACCAGTCATTATTCTGTCTGTGTGTGTCTCTGTTTCTCCCTCATGCTTTCTGAGTTCTCACAACAAGGTTCCCCTATAAATAGCTCCTGCTGTCACTTGCTCCCATCTAGGATAGTTAGCCAAATTAGGTGATTTTGTCCTTGTTGTCATTCATACCTTCTGCCACATCACTTTTAATATCAACCTGTATATAGAAGTTTTCAGGTTTTGTTTCCATTTAATTTGCGTCCCTGCTCTTCTCTTCATGATCTAGCTATAACTTAAAATTATTTTATCCAGGCCAGTATCACTCCTCAAACACACCCAGCTTTCAGTATGATACAGCTACCATCATGGGCTGCATTGGCTGCTGAATTGCCTATTCCATGTTCCACCCTATCACCAGTAAAAAGTTTTCTCGGGGAGCTGGGACAAGAGGGAAAGGGCTTTGGATCACACAAATGCCACAGCTTCTCTTTTTGTTCTTTGGAAGATTTTTGGGTTGCTAGGATAAAAATAACACATGAGTGCTTTTAGAGAATAGAAATTTATTTTTTCAGAGCTTAAGAGGCTAGAAGTTCAAACACAGGGCACAGGCTCTGGAGGAACTCTCAGTGTCATCTCAGGAGGAAGATCTCAGGGTGAAGTTTCTGTAGACCCAGCATTCTTTCATTCCTTGACTATTTCATACAACATGTATCTTCCCCTTGGTTTGTGCTTGCTTCTCTGTGCCTAATCTTCTCTTTTTATATCTCAGAAATCAGTAGGTTTAAGACATATACCCTACACTGATACGGTCTCATTAATGTAACAAAGAAAACATTATTTCCAAATGGGGTTGCAGCCACAGGTATAGTGGTTAGGATTCCAACACTTATTTGATGGGGACACAACTCATAACAGAAAGTCTTCAACTTTCCTTTTGGTTTGCTTACCTTTTTTTTTTTTGACCTAACATTTATTATGCATAGATCCGTAACACTAATTTTCAGTCTCCCTTCACTTGATACCATTTGAAGATGTTCACATTATTCCGTTGCCTTAGGAAGTTCATAGAAAATTACACAGTCCCATTCCTGTCAAAGCCCTGGTGGTACTGTAGTTAAGATCTGTGGTTGCTAACAAGAACACCAGCAGTTTGAATCCACCAACTAATTCTTGGAAGTCCTATGGGGCAACCCTTCTCTGCCCTACAGGGTTACTATGAGTTAGAATGGACTCGATGGCAATGTGTGCTTTTTTTATTTTATTTTTTTAATTCTGTCAGTTATATCTAATAGTGAACTAGGGGTTGAAGCCACTCTCCAATTAGTTTCAACCATCTCTCTATTTTGGTGTGTTCTCCAAAATAAAAGAACCCATGGTGCATGGTGTAGTGGTTAAGTGCTTGCTAGCCAGAAGATCAGGGGTTCAAACCCACCAGCCACTCGGTAGGAGGAAGATTGACAGTTGGCTTCTGCCAAGATCACGGCCTTAGAAACTCTATGAGAGTATTCTTCTTTATCCTGTAGGGTCACTATGGAATTGAACCAGTGGCCATAAGTATGTAACCACATTGCATATATGGTTCAGTTTAGCAGCCACAGTGAGAACACATTTCTTAGTCAGTTCTAGGGACAGCCCAAGGCACAGATGGGCACTGAAGCAGGAGTGCCAAGCACCATGCTATATTCAAACTTACTTCTCCCTTTGCATGACTAGGGCCTTGTTACTAGGTCAAGTATGTATGCCTTCTAATCTCAGTAGGAGAGATCTCTCTCAAGACCCAGTTCAACCTCACACACCAAGCCTCTTCTGGCCAGCTGCACCAGTTTGCCTGGTGTGCTCTGATAGACTTTGGTGAGGATTCTTCTCTCCTCCCTCCTCCCCCAAATATTTTAAAAAGCAAAAGTTTGAGTCAAAAATATTCCCTAGAGTCTTTTGCAAACCAAACACTAAGAACAGGCTAAACTCACTGCCACTGAGTCAATTCTGACTCATAGCAACCCTATAGGACAAAACTGCCCCACAATTTCCAAGGAATACCTGGTGGATTCAAACTGATGACCTTTTGGATAACATCTGTAGCACTTAACCACCATGCTATTAGAGTTTCCGAATAATAGTTTAGCTTAGTTGGTAAAAAACGTCTGCCTTGAGCATTGTACTTTTTTAAAGAATTTACCTATATGGGTTCACATTGACAACAGCAACTAAAAGGGGAGATAGAAAACTTAGGGAACAGTGAGTTTACCTTAATGAGGGAGAGACAGTCTGGGGAAAAAAAAAAACCCAAACCCAGTGCCTTTGAACTCGAGTTGATGCCAACTCATAGTGACCTCAAAGGACAAAGTAGAACTGCCCCACAGAGTTTCCAAGGAGCACCTGGCAGATTTGAACTGCTGACCTTTTGGTCAGCAGTTGTAGCACTTAACCACTGAGCCACCAGGAAAAACAAGGGTGAAAATGGCTGTACAACTTGAAGAATGTAATTAGTGTCACTGAGTAGAGCATGTGGGAATTGTTGAACTGGCAAGTGTTCTACTGTGTATATTTACAACAACAGAAACAAAAATAACTCGTTAAAAAGAATCAAAGCTTTGAAATATGGATCCCCAATATCTGATGTTTTCCTCTCCATGCCCAATATTTTCATCTTAGTGGCCCTACCCCTAATCTCCTCCTTTGTTCTGCTTCTCTTCACTTTCCCTACAAATCTTCAACAGTCATTTTCAGTTTCTCCCTAACCTTTAACTCAATTTCTCATTGTCCATATGAACATCTCTGGGTCATGAGGCTCTAGCTGCCTACCCCTGTAATTTGGGGTGATAGCTAGGGGAAAGTAGTAGTGAATGAATGTAGACTGTGAATCACCTCCATCTGGAGTTTTGGCATGGGGGACTCCAGGGAAACAGAGAGTCTAGAGGAGGGAAGCTCCCTGGGACAGCAACTAGAAAGAACTCCAGTGAAGCAACTTTCTCTTAGAATGAATTACTAACAGTGTCTTTTCACCTTACAAAAGTCACAGATGTCTTGTGTGTGGGAGAGCCCATAGATAACTCTGTCTGAGCGGGATTCCTTACCACTCTTAATTCTTCACAACATCTGACCCACAAAACACACATACACAAGAGTACACACACACAATGTGTACACACTCCCTCCACACACAATTACATAGACAATAGGCCATATTAACAGAGTGCGATGCTGTACTATTTTATTGCAGAGTCCAACCAATCTCTCCACTTATTCTCTCTGATAATACCTGAGGGTACATAAACTAGGAACAATTCATTCTGTAATTAGAGTTAAGGTTAAAATGAAAAAAAAAAAAAATCAAAGGTGAACAGTGTGACTAAATATCACTTTTTTTTTATAATTAAGTGAAAGTATACAATCCAAGTCAATTTTGCATGCTGGCCTCTGTATAACTCTATCTGCTCTTCTCACCCTGTGACAGCATATTTCTTTTTTTCACTCTTCCATATCCACTTGATGAACACCTGTCCCCTCCTTTCCACCCTCTCCTCTCCTCTCTAGAAAGGACCAAATAGGACAGCCTCCATATGTGTATAAAACCCTGAAGTACACACCACATGCTCACTCTGTGTTCCTGAGTCCAGTCTATTTGTACAAAGTGTTGACCTCAGTACTGAGTGTTTCAGGTCTGGGGCACAGGGCACAAGTCTAGGTGCTGTGTTCCCAGGGGTCCCTGCAGGCTGTCGGACCACCAGTTTAGGTTTTTTAATAGAGTTCTTGATCTGCACACCTCTTTTTCTTGTGATATGTCAAGAAAGATACATTGTGTTGCCTGTCAGGACTGTCTTTGGTGGAGGCGGGGCACCGTCTTGTTCTTCTGGTCTTGTGCTCATGTAGTCTCCCAATCATATGCGTCCTTCTGTCTTCTAGGCTCATTTTCCCTCATGCGTTTGAGATTCTTGGTTGTCATCCATTCTAGATGGGTTGGGACCAATTGATGTTCCTCAGGTGGTAGCTTGCTGATTTTAAGACCCAGACATCACTCACCAATATGGGGTGCAGAAAACTCTTTTAGCAAGAGAATAGTAATACCAATTAACCTCCATGTCCCCCCAAGAACATGGTCCCCAGACCCCAGTCCCTGCTACTCTGTCCTTTGAAATGTTGAGTCGAATTTAGAAAATCTTTTGGCTTATGGTAGTCTACTTATACTGACCTGGCTTCTACTATGTGCTGTCACTCCCTTCACCTAACTGAATTCCTATCAATTATCCAATCTATAAACAACCCTCTCCCTCTCTTCCCACCCTTGAAGCCATCGAAGAGTATTTTCTTCTGTACCTAAGTCCTTTTTTTAAGCCCTTATAATAGTGGCCTCATATAGTATTTATCATTTTGTGGTTGACTGATTTCACTCAGCATGCTGTCTTGTAATTGATACCGTGTTATGAGATGCTTCCTAAAATCATCGTTGTTCTTTATTGTTGCATTCTTTATTGTTCCATTGTGTATATATGCCATAGTTTGTTTACCCATTCATCTGCTGATGGGCACCTAGGTTAATTCCATCTTTTTGCTATTGTGAACAGTGCTGCAATAAACATTCATGTGCATGTATGTGACTAATTTTTGTTCATTCTAAATATAAATAGTTGAAAATCACGCTCTCTGCTATTTAGCTAGGAGGAGGGATTAGGAAGTGCAAGGTCTAAGACAGCAGAAGTCTTGAAGAGAGAACCAAAGTGGTGTCAGGGAAGAGTTTCGAGTAGGCAATGGAACAGAAGGCAGATTATAGAGAGTGAAAAGTTCTTAAACGAAAGCAGCTGATGTAGGCTCATGAGTGAACTGTGCCACTGGAACTAGAAGGAGAAAGCAGAGAAATGGGTGTGATAGAGACTGGAGCCAAGCGAAAGCTGTTCAAGAGGGGTATAAAGGGAAAAATTAATGTGTAGCTTTTGGCCACATGCCCATATCCATTACATTGATTCAATTCCATCTCTTTTTTCAAAAGAAGTTTAGCCTTGTAAAGAATTATTAAAATCTTTCTTTAAATATATTTTTTCTATACTATAATGTGGTGCCCTCAAATACAGTAAAAGAAAAAATCTTTTAAAAAGCCGGCCAAAATGAACAAGTGTGTCCGTTTTAATAATAGCAGTTATATTAAATGTGTACTAAAATCCCACACTATCTCAAAACCAGTCCTTGTCAAACAGTTACTGGCAAAGACCATATAATAGGCATAAAAGTCAACCAGGAGCAATGTGGCACAGTGGTTAAAACATTTGGCTGCTGACCCAAAGGTCAGAGGTTTGAACCTACCCACAGGAGAAAGATGTGACAATCTGTTTCCATAAGGATTTCTAGCCTTAGAAAGCCATGGAAGTAGTTCTACTCTGTCCTGCAGTGTCACCATGGATATTTGCAAAACAAACTCAGGAAGATTCCTTTCCAAGCGTGTCAATGATTTTCAAGGGAGACTCTTCCCTTCTGGATAAAACATCCTGTATCCCAGAATATTTTACAGAATGATAAGCTGTCTTTCCTTGTCTTCATTTCCTTCCTTCTTTCTGTATTGTAGCAAGCCCTGCTGAGAAATGCTGAGCAAGGAAAAAGCACTTTGGCACTTAGTATTTCAATGAGGACCCTCTCGCTGGGAATAAGCTGTCCTTACCCTCCTTTCCCTGGTTTTTGAGTGAAAGCTGCTAAGGAACAGCTCAAGCAACTGTACTCAGAAAGCCTGGAATATTGCAGGCACCTCTTCCAGGATCATTACGGAGGCAGTGGATTTTGTCTTGTTACCTTAGTCCCTGTAGTACAGGCTTGAGGAGATACTCAGTAGACTTGAATGGAAGATATTCAGTAGAAAATATTCATGTTTTCAGTTGCATTGATGGATGCTGTGCTAGTTTTGGAGTCAAGAAGATAGGTATACATAGTAACTATAAAGAATTATCCTTGGTTCTGTACATCTATAGGATATCATCTTGCTGACCTCTGGCTGGAGGAAGGGGAGTGGACGGAGAGGAGGGGAAGGAGACTGTTGGGAGGATGAGACATGTATGGAGCAGAGAGGAATAGTGTGCTGTCACCGGACAGGGAGAGCAGTGGAAGCTGCATATAGGGGGGCATGTAAATTTATATGTGAATGTACATTTTCACTCAGTTATGTTAAATAAAAATTTTTTTAAAAAAAGAATTATCCTTAAAAATAACTAGACAGACAGCTTAAGGAGTAGCATTGGTAGGCTTTGGTACTGTTTTTAGTACTAAAATGGAAATAAATTCATATGGATGGTAAAAGTTGCCTCTCCTTCATCTGGACCAACCATCAACTGCTATTGGTTTTACTAGGCAGCCACAGGTCAAACAGAAATAAACTCAGACAGTATTTGAATGATTTTTAAAAAATAGTTTGTATACTTGATCACTCCTGCAAGGGTAGTCATGTAAGTATGATGTTTTCCAAGATTCATTCTTATTAGTGACTCTACATCACTCTAACGCAGGACAGGAAACTCCTTTTCCTGTGCTTCTTGTCCTTTTTTGAGCTTTGGGTAGTATCTGGGGACTAAGAGAAATACATGCAGTTAAATGCTACAGAAAGGATAGATGAAACAAGGTTGGCCAGTGAGTGGTAACTGTTGAAGGTGAATGATAGGAATTGATTATATACACTCATCTTTGTATCTTTGTAAAACAATGAAATTGTCCACCTTATAAAAATTTAAAAACAAACAGAATGCTTAGGAAGCAATCATCTCTGCAGTCTGCGTTCCACCAGACTAGGACTAGGACTAGTCACCTTGGATTAGGGTGAAAAATGTCAGACAGGGTAATCCCGCTAATCTATTGATTTGATTTATTATCTTGGGTATTGGTGTGGGTGGAGCCTTCAAAGTCTTTGATACAGTGGACCTGAAGAACCTGTGCAAGGGAAAAGGACTGAGCTCAATGGTCACAAAATGGAATTGCAGTTTTGAGTGAGGGGGGAGTGTCTCCTTATGCAGAAAGGTTTAATCTTGGCCTGGAGAATGAAAAAGAATTTCATCTATGGAGCTACAAAGAAAGACACAACTATTAGCCCACCTAGCAAGTGTTATGGGAACATAGCTTCATATATGCCATTACAGGAGGATGCTGAAGTTGGGAAAACAACCTATTTTAAAAAGTGAATCTGGACTGAGCAAATAATGGTGAATTTAAATGATGCCCTTAAGATTTGAATTTCTCTCGGCCTGGAGGAAGCTCTGACCTAAGAGGCATACAGAGAAATGCTATGATCAATAACAGAGGTCTACAATAAAAATGGAGAAAAACAAGTCATAAAAGTTTGGCTTGTAATGAGGCTGGAGAGTCTGTCCAAAGTGGATGGTAGTTTCTTTTGAGAGGCCCTCAGGGCAGAGGGTAGTTCAGAGGGAAGCAGTGGGGAATGTTATTTATGTGAACCAAGCTCAGATTTTCCCCAACTGTTAACCCAGCCTGGTTTTCTACCCAATAAAAAAAAAAACCTACTTTCTGAAAAAGAAAGGCTTATCTTAAGAAAAATTGTGTTGACCTCGCTCTCTAAGCCATACAAATTTTCCTCTGCCTTTCTGATGGAAATAGAAAAGAGTTAGAGGAGTCTGGGAAAAAGGATTTTATTAATAGCCACAAGAGAGAACAGCATTACCCAATATAGAGAGGCATTAAACCAATTGGCCTAGCAAGGAAAAGGGGGAGGGAGGGGAATCACCACCTTCACTGGATTAAAGTTCCTGTTCGTCTGGTCCTTTTTACACTCCATTTATCTCCATATAACATCACAGAAAGGAGATCCTTCGTGTCATATTCCTACACACACACACACACACACACACACACACACACAAATGAAGAGGCACTTGGAAGCATCATCCTTATCACTTACACAAACTGGTATTACAAGAAAAGCTGTAATGAAGTGTCTGTTTCCAGAATCTTATAGCCTTTTCAAATAACAATAACACAGGAAAACTTGCAAAAGCCAGGAATTGTGTAAGGCAGAAACCTGTCAGAGAAGCGAAACACAAATATTTTCCACTGACAGAGAGGGACAGAAAATGGGTTAGACTGTACCCTGTCAAAGACAGGAAACTTGCAAGATTTGGTTAAACAAGACAGATCCACTGAGTTCTGGCTCTCACAGGTTTTCCTGTAACAATTCCTTACAGGAGAAATAGAGACTCTGAAAGTAGCTACCCAGGACTCAAAGAGCAAATCAGTGACAAAACACAGAATTAAATATCCTTGGTCTTGTCTAAAGCCTTCCAAAGCACTTCCTACACGGCAGTTGCTAACCTTGTCTACCCAGAATTACTTTGGGAATGCCAGACTTCTTGTATGGACCACTCATATGGATCAGAGCAGTTATGCAGTATACGAATCTTTTATACTGACGTATTACTTTCCAGCTACCAAAGGCCTTGTTTAACTTCAGAGATTCCCAGCCACTGTGAGGATGAGGGTTCTTTCCTAATGTGGCTAAATTCAGTGAACCTCACTGGACCGTACCTCTGTGAGCAGGAAAAAATATGACAAAAACTTAATATGTCAAAAAAAAACCTACCATGAAGTCAATACTTTTAAAATGAGTTCCTATTTCTGTCATTTACAATGTACATTTGAAAAACAAAAACAACAACAAAAAGCCAAGCCCACTGCTGTCGAGTCGATTCTGACTCATAGCGACCCTATAGGGCAGAACAGAACTGCTCCATAAAGTTTCCAAGGAGCACCCGGCAATTTCAAACTACCGACCTTTTGGTGAGCAGACATATCCCTTAACCACTATACCACCAGGGTACATTTGAAAAATAGTAGCACATAAATGTGAAAAGCAATTATTTTACCTGTAGATAATGAAAGCTTGGTGAGGATATGGATTCAAATCCTGCCTATAATAAGTGAGTTCCTCCCTTACCATTATCAGTGACAATTTCAAGAGCTTTGGGAAAGTGGCTCTACTAACAGAAATGTAAAGCACCGAGGGATAGTGTTTTTCAAAAACTGCCTTAAAACCTGAAAATTTCAAATAAATTCTTGTTCTATTGCAAAAGAGAAACTGACCCTATGTATCCCTGCTTCAGGACATCGGAATGAAGCCGAGGAAGTGGTCTCTGTTGAAGAACACGAACATTGTCATTGTTGTCCTGTGTCCCACTGCGCCTTTCTGCTTTGGTGGTTGAGTTAAACAAAGGCAGCATGAGACATGGACAGACTGGGCGAAACCCAGTATCACTAGAAGGCGTCATTTGGAGGCCAAGAGCTAAGAAAAAATGTACTGCAAGCTTGTTCAGTCCAGATGCTTCCTGGGTGGTACAAACAGTTCAGCAGTTCTTGCCTACCAGTGGCCAGTTTGGTGATTTGAGTCCACCCAGAGGTGCCTTGGAAGACGGGTCTCAGGATCTGTTTGTTTACAAAAGGTCATAAACTTGAAAGCATCGTTAGGCAGACCACAAGCCAGAATCAACTTGATGGTGATGGGTTTGATTTTTATGAAAAATATTAGCTTATCTCTGGTCACTATTAACTATCATCTTCCGGCTGGCTTTATTGTATATTGCCATTCTTTTATAGAATTAAGAAAAACAAATTCAAAAGAGGATTTCTTTATTTTTGGTAAGTAACTTAAGGATAAATTTCCTCAGAAGACTCTCAACACAAAGAAACTGTGGAGAATGTTCTTTCCCATTCTTATTTCGGTACTGATATACCTGGTAAACCCTGGTGGGTTAGTGGTTAAGTGCTACGGCTGCTAACCAAACGGTCAGCAGTTCGAATCCACTAGTGACTCCTTGGAAACCCTATGGGGCAGTTCTACTCTGTCCTATAGGGTCACTATGAGTTGGAATTGACTGGGTTTGGTTTTGTTTTAGGACTTAGTAAAA
The DNA here is from genome assembly GCA_028571685.1 of Heterohyrax brucei. Taxonomy (NCBI): domain Eukaryota; kingdom Metazoa; phylum Chordata; class Mammalia; order Hyracoidea; family Procaviidae; genus Heterohyrax; species Heterohyrax brucei. The sequence continues at coordinate 31,768,665 of CM053154.1, forward strand.
CTCAGTATTGTAGGCGAATACCATTCCCCACTCCTTTCAAGCATAAAAATTTGTGTTCACAGCCTCCTTTAGGCAATCATTTCAGGCAGGTCTACAATCAAACAGCCAGGCAGAAATTGTGATTCTCTATTTTGTTAAGTGCTTTTGAGGACCTTAGGTAAAAGGTTGATAATGAAATATTAAGAGAAACATCTCAAAGGCTGCAGTTGGTCAAATTTCTTTGCATAGCATGAAGGGGGAAATCACCTTATGTAAAACCCCAACAGTTCGCATTATAAGACTTAAAACAAACAAAAATCCTGCTACCAATTCAATGCCAACTCATGACTAATCGAGATTTAATGTTAAATTTGAAAATCACTTTTCAAATGCTACCAAAACCAAACTCTGTACAATGAATAAATGTTTCATTCCAATTGGAGCTTATGTAGGAAAAAAAATCAATTAAAATCCAATTGTTCAGGAGATTTTTATATTTTCTCTCCAAAGTCAGGCAAGGCGAGAAGGGGTTGGTAAAGCCCTGTTTTTAAATGAGAACTTTCTTTCACGTCTCTTTTTTTCTTTTCTCTTTTTGAATCCAGACACTTGAATTTGGACAGACAAGCAACCCAGCCACCTTTCAGTGAGGCTGTGTCAGTATCAGAATGAAATGAACATGACCCCCTCCAGCAGGGAAGGGAACACACAGTAAAGGTATTTTTCAGAGAACAATTCTTCACACTGCCCTGGTGACTGGGGGAAAGGAATCTCGTGTTTCTCTTTTGCTGATACTGAATCAGCTGAAGAATACCATGAACATCAGTGGAAATACTCTGAAATAGTCTCCTCTCCTTTTTGTCTTTTTGTTCTCATGTGGAGGACAGAAGAGAGGGCTTTTTTTTTTTTAACATCGAAATATTTAATTAAAATGCCAATTAAACGTCGACCAATTATTTAGTGGCTCAGTGTATCATCAGAAATGTTGCAAATTGTGGCAGTAACCTGCAAGTTGTTCTCTTTATTTGACATACTTCTGATCAACTCTAAAAAAGATGGCTGTGCTCATTTAGGATAAGAATACACTCACAATTAGCACAGGAGACGGATTTCAACAAGAAAATTCCTATTCTTGCTTCCTCAAGATCTGATGTGGTAATTAGATTCTTATCTTGTTTAAGTAAATGGGCAAAGTGAGACTGATGAAGTGAGAGATTGTACTTATGTTTGAATTGGGAGCAAACTTCAAATCCCTAGCAACATGCATCTCCCAAGTCATACGCAATCTGCTATTGTGTACCTGCTTATCAATGTTTGTGTGTACTTTAATCTGTGAAGATATACAGTGGTGTTTTCCAAGAGTTCAATGAGAATGATGATAAGCTTATCTATCATTTGTGCCATAGTTACATTTTACAAAGCACTTTCACATACATTATCTCCTTTTCAGAGTAATTCAGAAATAGTTGTAAATCAAATGATTAGATCAATTTTCAGAGAAGCTTAGATTTCTAAAATGTTTGGCTTTTAGACATGTTTGTTAACCCAAAGCCAATTTTGTGGCTCAAGTAAAAATTTTCACCTAGCAGATGATGATATGAATATGAGCTGTTATGAAGAATATTCAGATTAAAATCAGTAGATACAAAATAAGATCTCTGTAAATTTTGCTTCTAGCCTTCACATCAGTGATCAGATTCAACGCACAGTAGAACTTGCTTCAAACCCATCTCTCTCTTCTGCAAATGCTGGCTTCAAGACTTGGTAGAAAGGGCTACTTTCCATCTTCCCCCCAAACCAACTAGACTACTTGTAAGACAGCAATTTACAAAAACAGGCAATCTTTGAGTCCATTGCTTTATTGGTAAGAGTACTAAACATGTTCTGAAACCAGCCATAAATTTAGGAAGAGCCTTACTGTAGAACAATTTGTTCCAGGAGGAAACCCAAGGCTTCGCTTCCTACATTTCTGGAAAAGAAGGCAAGCTCTCTCCGGCATAGTACATACATTTGCCTATTTCCAGTCCAGCGCAAGAGTCCAGGTTACTTACCAGGTGTGGCTGAGTTGGAGGACACAGGTGAAAAGAAAGATGCGCACAGAAGGCTCCATAAGAAACAATCCTCTGGAGTAGCACTGATAGAAAATCCCCCAAACTCGGGAGACAGACGAGTAAGATGGAGAAGTCTTCTAGGAATAGTGGGATGGAATAGTCCTCAAACTCCAACTTCCTTAGTGGGTAAGCGATCCCAAACAGAGTTAAGGGGAGGTGAAATGGAGCCGCCCAACTTCCAAAGAAGAGATTATCTACTTAATTAAAGTTTTTTTCCCCCTCTAAGTCTTTCAGCCAATCAGAACTCAAGTGCCAGAGAAAGATTGAGTCGATCAAAAGAACACTCCAGGATCCTCCCCAGACAAATGCAGAAGAAGGGGACGAGGAAAAAGGGGACAAAGAGAGGAACACGGAGAAAGGGGACAAAGAAGGAAAGGGGAGGGGAGGAAAAGAGACATAGCAAATCCCCTCCACGTCATCACTGCCCGGAGTCTCCCTTTCCCATCTTGCCCATCCCCTCCCATCACCACAGCCACAACCTTCTCCCCACTCACACGCAGACATGTACACAGGGAGGGCCTGATCCCCAAAGAGCAATTCGAAGGGACTGTGCCTTCCCTGTTATCCTTTGCAGTGCTTTGAGAGTTAATTTGCATTCAGGACAGTTCTTGTCAGAAGACACATTCCATGTACTGGGTGAACCTGTGCCCCCTGATTTGAGAATGAGGAGGCAGAACCCAACTGTCTCCTGGATCCTAAATTAGGAAGAGGGTTAGGAAGCTTCAGGGAGCCTGATGGCTTCTTCCTCTCAATTTTCCCATCACACCTCACTTACTGAACACTGAACCTAGCACATTCTCGGCTCTAAGCTAGGTGTGGTGGAAACTTTTAAAACGCAAAACACGATTTCTGCCCTCAAGACATTTACAACCTATTAAGAGGACAATACAGTTAGGAGAACACAAACAGTTATCTACTGGCCAAAAGGCTGGCTGTTTGAATCCACCCAGAGGACCTTTGAAATACAGCCCTGGTGATTTGCACCCAAAAGGTCACAGCCTTGAAAACCCTACAGGGCAATCACACTCTGCACCACTCTGCTATGTGTCAGAATCAGCTCAGTGGTAACTAACCACCACCGCCACAAAGGGGTAATATAAGAAAGTAATTTGATAAAGGATTCAATTGCTACAAACTGACTAAAAATCAGAGAAGCTTCCTAATTAGAGGAAGTTTTCTAAAGAAGGTAGAGTTTGGGCCTCAGAGAACAGAAGAGAGAACAGTAGGCAGGCAACCAAACCAAACGTAACCCACAGCCATAGAGCTGATTCTGAGTCATAGTGACCCTACAGGACAGAGTATAACTACCTCATAGCGTTTCCAAGAAGTGCCTGGTGGATTTGAACTGCTGACCTTTTCTTCAGCAGTCATAGGACTTGATCACTATGCCCCCAGGGTTTCCATACACAGGAAAAAGTGACCTCAAAGTCCCTGTCCTCTCAAATTCAGGCAAAAGAATGGTAAAGCCAGAAGGGCAACTAGGCTTCTTGTTCATGTGTCTCTCAGCTGCTGTCCCTTCTGTCCCCTAGGCAGGAAGGGCTGCAGCCACGGTAGAGGTGCTCCTTGAAAGGTCTCAGCCGTCTCTAGCACCAGCACCAACAGCAGGCGCCTTCGAGTAAATTCTAATTCATGGGGACTGTATGTGTGTCAGAGCAATACCAAGCTCCGTGAGGTTTTTAATGGCTGATTTTTCAGAAGTAGATCATCAGACCTTTCTTCTGAGGTACCTGTAGGGGAGCCTGGACTTGGTTAGCAGCTGAGTGCCTTAACTGCACCACCATCCAGGGGCTCTGTGGAGGGATAACAAAAGGTATTACGAATCAGTGAAGCAACAAGAGAAGTCCGGAGAGCTACAGAGTGTTGTGGCTGGAGCACGTGTGACATGGATGGAGGAGGACCAGAAAAATCAGGTAGGGTGCAGGTGGTGTACCAATACTGTTTCTAGCGCAGCCCATGCTGAGGATTTTAGATTTTTTCCCTGAAGGCAACCAGAAACCATCAAAGGTTTTGAGCAGATGTGTGACATAAAATTTGTGTATCAGAAGAATTACTTTTTGTCAGTGATGAAAGATGGCTTATATGAGGCAGAGACAATTGTGGAGACAGATGGAGAAATCCAGATGAAAAAAGACGAAGGCTGAATTATGGCAGTGAATAGAAGAGGCTAGAAATAAATATATATTTAGAATGATAGAAGCTGCTATGATAGAATATTTGTCTGGAACTTTGTACTCATTGAGTACTCATTAATTTAATTGTCAATATTTAATCAATTATTCTCCAGAATACATATATTTTTAAAAAGTTGACCTGAGGATCATTAATATTTAGATAAAAGCATTATTTTAAATTTAACCAGGTGTCCAAAAAACCCTCTATAAACAAAACTGGAAACCCTAGAGGCACAGTAGTTGAGAGTTTAGAATCCATCAGATGTTCCTTGGAAACCCTATGGGCCGGTTCTGCTCTGTCCTATAGTGTCACTATCAGCTGGAAGTGACATGCAGCAAGAGGTTTGGGGTTTATAAACAAAATAAAATAATAGGAACTAGAAATAATTTCAATATACATGTTAAAAAGTAAATTATATATTATACTCTTGACATATAAAGAGCTAATACAAACCACTAGGATTTAAAAAAAAAAAGTCCATTACAAAAACATAGATAATTCATATGGAAAGACTGCTAAAAAATACAGAAATAAAAATATTCAGAAAGCACAAAAATGTTAAGCTTTACTAATTATGTTTTTAAAAGATTAAAACAATGACAATATCTTAACTTACCAAGTTGGCAGAAGTTTCAAAAAGAGACCCAGTATCAACAAAGGCATTGTGTTTTGTCTAATGGCATATTACACAGTGATTTTAAGAATATGACTTAATCCAGCTTGTTAGTTAGCAATCTGATAAAATGAATTAAAAGCTTTAAGCATATCAATAGTTATACCAATAGTTCTTTCTACCCTTAAGAATTTATCTTTAGGAAGTAATTGGATAACGTTTATCAGGATGTTCCCCAAATTATTATAAATAATAGTTTTAATAGACCACTACTGGAGTGTCTCCCTAGCTCATAATGATCTCTTTATAGAGCCCTGGTGGCACAGCAGTTGACAGCCTACTTGCTAACTGAAAGGTTAGCAGGCTGAATTCACAAGAGGCTCTTTGAAAACCTTCTGGGACAGTTCTACTCTGTCTTATAGGGTTGCAATGAATCAGAATCAAGTTGACAGCCACGATTTGGGCTTTGGTTTTATTTCCTTTCTGTGGTGGCTCTAGCAGCAATTTTTACCACGTGACAGCCTGCCTACCCCCTCACCACAAATTATTATAATTCAGAAGATACTCTTTCTGTGCAGCTGCTACTGTTTCTGAGTACCCAGCTGAGCCAGTCAGGTTTGCTTCCCTGGGAATTTGGATGAGAAAGAGAAAGAGGAAAAATAGTATCTCTCTCATGTTGAGCTTTTGAGTGAGTCTTGACTGTCCCATGATTTTTTTTTTCTTTTTCAAAAAGAGAAGAGAACCAGGGTCAGAAAGCAGAGGCATGAGATAGTAAAAAGCTTTGTGAAAATGTATGACAAAGGAGAGAAACTGAAAACCTATAACAGTGAATGGAGAGGGGCAAAAGGTGACAGTCACAAGAAAGCTGCACTGCCTAAGTGACACTGGAAACCCTGGTGACATCATGGTTAAGAGCTACGGCTACTAACCAAAATGTTGGCAGTTCAAATCCACCAGGAGTGCCTCGGAAACTATGGGGTGGTTCTACTCTGTCCTATCAGGTCGTTATGAGTCAGAATCAACTGGATGGGCCACAATTTAATCCTGAATAACATTACTTGTGGCAATGATCTTCTTTCATAGTGTTTATTCTTTACTCAGAATTCCCTGTCTTTATAAGGAAATTCTAAACCAGTTGCCTTCTAATTGATTCTAACTCATTCTGTGATAGCATCATGTGTATCAGAGTAGACCTGTATGCCACAAAGTTTTCAATGGATTACTTTTCAGAAGTACATCATAAATATAGTCACTTACATTGTGTTTAATTTAACAAATAAGTAAACATATGTGAAATGCATACAACAGTACCTGGCACATTAAAGTACATACTATGTAAGTTAGCTATTATTGATATTAACATATTTAATTGATTCTTAGATAAGCATTTTCACATCTTTTGTAGGCTGAATAATGGCCCCCAAAGATACCCAGGTCTTAATCCCTGTTACCTGTGAATATTACCAAATACGGCAGAAGTGATTTTGCAGATATGATTAAATTCAGGATGTTAACTTATTGAGACACTATCTTGAATTATCTTTCTCTGGTTGATCCTAAATGTAATCATAAGAGTTTGTATAAGGGGGAGGCAGAGGATGACTTGACTACAAAGGTGGAAGCCAGAAGGTGATGTAATGATGGAAGCAGAGAGAGATGAAGACGGAGAAAAGAGCTATGTATGGGCCAAGAACGTAGCTCCAGAAAATGGAAAAGGTAAGGAAGCCGACTTTGCCTTAGAGCTGCTGGAGACAGCACAGTCCTACCTGTGGCAGTGTGGTATCAGCTCAGAGAAAAGGATTTTAGAACTCTGGCCTCCAAAACTGTGAGAAAATAAATGTGTGTTGTTTTAAGGCACCAAGATAGTGGTCATTTCTTTCAGCAGCATCTCTTATAATGTATGGCATTTTACCACCCCTGTCAGCCAGGCAAAAAGTTATGATATAGTTGTCATTGCCTGCTCATGTCGGAACTTGGTTGTTGGCCCTGATTTTATTACTGGACAACTGCAACCTTGACATTTCAAAACCACAAACTATCTAAAGACGACGTGACAGTTGGCTGCGAGTCCTAGAAATCTTCTGTGGACACATTCTTGTAAGATCAAGTGAATATCAGCATCACAGTTTGCAAAATGGATAGCAGCGACTTGGAAGAAAATCCTGCAGATGCTGGGGAGAGCTCTGTAAGAAGTGCCTCGCCACCTGTGTTCTTCTCGGGAAAGACAGTGTTATCATGTGGAAAGACACAGATGCTAGTGATGAAGACAAAAATGATTTAGAAGAGTCAAACTCTGAACATAAACAAGTTTTAGGAATGTCTTAACCTCTTTATCTTCCCTAAATTTTCTTTTTTAGGCATGCACATAAAAATTTGTGCATGTCTGTAATAGAATTTATAACATGATTCAAAAATTTTAAATAGTAGGAAACATTGTCTTATAGTCTCATCGCCAGTGTTTTTTCTTTTTTAAAATAATGATGCATCTTAAAATTTGTGGCATCCAAGAGTCAATGAAATTTAGTGTTATTACTGATATTACCATGATCACTCATGGCTTAAACCTTTTCTGTCTTGTTTAAGAAATCCTTCCCTATCCATAGGTTATTATATTTTTGCTCTTTACATTTAGATTTCTGATTCACTTGTAACTGATTTTTGTGTATGATATAGGATGAGGGTCCAATTTATTTTCCGTGTGGATAACCAAGCACCAGTTCCTGAAAAATCTACCTGACCTTTTTCTACTGCTCTTTAATACCAGCTAAATCATAAGTCTAGTTTTCATTTACACGTGGGTCTGCTCCTGACCTATTATATTTCATTAGTTCTGTTTCTCTGTGGAGGCTTGGTTTACCAGTTGTTAAGAGCTCAACTGCTAACCAAAGTATCAGCAGTTCGAATCCAATCAGCTGCTCCTTGGAAATCCTGTGGGGCAATTGTATTTGTCCAATAGGGTTGCTATTTATCAGAACCGACTTGACAGCTATAGGTTTGATTTTGTCTCTTTAGTTATGTAGTATGTTAAGTGCTATGTCTGCTAACCAAAAGGTCAGCAGTTGAAATTCACCAGGTGCTGCTTGGAAGCTCTATGGGGCAGTTGTACTTTGACCTCTAGTGTGGCTATGAGTCAGATCCAACTAGATGGCAGTGGTTTTTCACATTAGTAAGATATAATTTAATTACTCTGAATTTATAATTCTTTGTATATTAAATATCAAGTTCTCCCATCTAATTGTTCTTCCTGTTCAGCTTATCAATTCTGTACTCCCAAAATTCTCTTGAATTTGGTTTATTCCTAGGTACTTCATTTTGTGTGTGTGTTTTTCTTTATTTTTCTTAACTGTGCTTTAAGCTCAAGTTTACAGAGCAAATTAGTTTGCTGTTCAATAGTTTAAACACAACTTGTTCCACCGCATTGGTTGCTGTCTTTGAAATGTGTTAGCACTCTCCTCATTGCCACCCTGAGTTCCCCATTTCCTTTTGTCTGGTTTCCCCACCATTTCTTGCCTTCTCATGTTTTCTTTGGGGCATATATTGTTCTTCTGGTCTCATGTGGATGATTGCTGTCAAGAAGCACTTTCCTCATGTGTGTTTTTATTTATCAGACTGTCTATTATTTGATGGAAAGGTGATCTCTGGAGTTATTTTTTTATAATGCAGTTGTTAAGTGGAATCATTTTTCCAAGTCACATTTCCTAACTGATTGTTGCTGGCATATGTAAATACAATTGATTTTTATATATTGGCTTTGCGTCCAGAAACACTGTACACCTTCAATTCTATTATTCTGTGATACATTCCTTTGCATTTTCTATGTCGACACATAGCAATATGAAAATAGTGACTGTTTGTTCCTTAGGTTTCATTTTCCTGAGTTGTTGTATCAGCTAAAACTTGTAGCTCAATATGGAATAGAAATGATGATAATGGAATTTTTGCCTTGTTTTGGAAACCCTGGTGGTGTAGTGTTGAAGTGCTGTGACTGCTACCAGAAGGCTGACAGTTCAAATCCACCAGGTGCTCTTTGGAACCTCTATGGGGCATTTCTACTCTGCCTAGAGGGCCACTATGAGTTGGAATCAACTCCACAGCAGTGGGTTTGGTTTTGGTTTGGTTTGTGAAATTAAAGAGAGTAATTTTAATATTTAACAATGAAATAAGGTATTTGACAAGGTTCTGTGATAATCAGCCCCAAGTGATCTTAATGATCTTCACATCCCAGTAGTGAATAGGGATGACTTGTGTGACTTCAGGATGTTGTGGAACTGTTGGTGTGTGACTTCCAAGGCTAGGTTAGAAAAGAGCATACAGCTTCCACCTTGCTCTCTTTCTTGGGTCCCTTGCTCTGACGAAAGCTCGCTGCATGTTGAGGACACTCAAGCAGCCCTATGTGGGGGTCAGCAGCCAGCAGCAAATTGCCGGCTCTGAGTGAGCCACCTTGGACAAGAATTCTCCAGCCCCAGAGAAGCAAACCTTCAGCTGACTGCAGTGCCTGCCAACATTCTTTTTCTTTTTTAACTTCTATTTTATTGTGCTTTAAGTGAGAGTTTACAATTCAAGCCAGTTTGTCACACTGAAACTTAGATATACATTGCTCTGTGATCCTAGTGGCTCTCCCCACACTGTGACAGCACATTCCTTTTCTCCACCCTGTATTTCCTGTGTCCATTCACCCAGCTCCTGTCCCCCTCTGCCTTCTCATCTTGCTTCTGCACAGGAGCTGCCCAGTTAGTTTCATGGATCTGCTTAAGCCAAGATGCACACCCTTCACCAGCGTCATACTGTCTCTTACAGTCCAGTCTTGTCTTTGTCTGAAGAGTTGGCTTTGGGAATGTTTTCACTTCTGGGCTCACAGAGAGTCCAGGGGCTATGTCTTCTGGGGACCTTCCAGTCTGTGAAACCATAAAGACTGGTATTTTTACTAGGTTTTTTTTTCTGCACACTACTTTTCTCCCACTTCATCAGGGACTTTTTGTTGTTTCCTGTCAGGGCAATCGTTGGTGGTAGCCAGACACCATCTAGCTCTTTCAGTCCCCTACTGGTGTAATCTCTGGTTTATGTGGCCCTCTCTGTCTCTTGGGGGAACCCTAGTGGCATAGTGGTGAAGTGCTACGGCTGCTCTCCAAAAGACCATCAGTTCTAGTCCACTAGGTGTTCCTTGGAAGCTCTGTAGGGCAGTCCTACTCTGTACTGTAGAGTGGCTATGAGTTGGCATCAACTCAACAGCAAGGAGAGGTTTTCTTTCTGTCTTTGGGCTCATGTTTTCCTTAAGTCTTTGGTATTCTTCTTCCTCCTTTGCTCCGAGGGGGTTGGGACCAACTGATGTTTCTCAGATGGCAGCTTGCTCTCTTTTAAGACTCCAGACACCACTCACTGAAGTGGAATTCAGAACATTTTCTTAATAAACTTTGTTATGCCAGTTGACCTAGATGTCCCTTGAAACCATAGTCCCAGATCCCTGTCCCTGCTACTCTGTCCCTTGACGTATTTTGTTGTATTCAAGAAACCTCTTAGCTTTTAGTTTAGTCTTGTTTGCTCTCTTCACTGTACTGTCTGCTGTCCTTCCCTTCACCTAAAATAATTCTTGCCAGTCAGTATTCTTTTTTAAAAAAAGTATTTTATTGTAAGTGAAAGTTTACAATCCAAGCCAATTTTCCATATAAACCCCCAAGTACCCACCTCTCTGCAACAGTATCTGCTGTCTTCACTCTGTGACAGCACATTGCTCTTTTTCACTCTTTATTTCCACCATCCATTCAACCAACTCTTGTTCCCCCCTCTCCACCACTTTCTCTCCCCTCTAAAAAGAAACCAGTAGGACAATTCCATATGAGGTCTGGCAATTAAGTTTGTGAACTCATCCTGGAAAAAGTACTACATATCTCATTGCTGAGCATCACTATGGTCACCCTCGAAGTACTCCCATTTGGAAGCTATGCACCAACACCAGCACCAGTGCCACCCTTCAAAGCAATTTTGGAACTCTTTCTGGAATGGCCATTGTGCACAGTGGCACAGTGGCAAGTTTGCAAACTTCACTGTATAGTTTTCTGTCAGGGAATTTTTTAGCTAGTAAATAACTGTATTGGAACACTTTCTACTCACCTGATCTGGCCCCCAATGACTTTTCTTTACCTGAAGATAAAGGAAATACTGAAATGAAGACATTTTTATGACATTCAGGCTATCAAGGGTAATGCAAAAACAACTCTGATGGCCACTCCAGAAAAAGAGTTCCAAAATTGCTTTGAAGGGTGGACTAGGTGCTGGTGTCAGTGCATAGCTTCCTAAGGGGAGTTCTTTGAAGGTGACTGTAATGATATTCAGCAATGAGATACGTAGTACCTTTTCTAGGATGAGTTTGCAATCTTAATTGGCAGTCCTCATACGTATGTTAAGCCATAAAGCACACATAGCACATGCATTACTCTGTGTCCCCAAGTCCAGCTCTTTCCTTCTCTGAAGTTTTGCCTTCAGCACTGGTTTCAGCTCTGGCCTAGCAGCAAGCCCATGGGCCACATTCTCAGGGGATTCTCCAGGTTGTCGGATCATCAAGGTTGGTCTTTTAAAAGAGTTCTAGACCTGCACACCCTTTTTTCTCATGCTGCATCAGGGACTCTACATTGTGTCCCCCATCAGGACTGTCTTTGGTAGCAGCTGGGCCCTGGTCTCATGCCGATGAGGTAGTCTCCCAATCATATGGGTCTTTCTGTCTCCTGGGTTCATTTTTCCTCATGTCTTTGATGTTCTGAGTTATTATCTGTTTCACGTGGGCTGGGAAAAATTGACGTTCCTCAGATGGCAGCTTGCTGGCTTTTAAGACTCCAGATGCCACTCACTAATGTGGGGTGCAGAAGACTCTTGGAAAAAGACTAGTTATGTCAATTGACTTTGATGTCCCCTCAAAACATGGCCCCCAGATGACTGTCTCTGCTTCTCTGGCCTTTGGAATGTTGGGTTGAATTTAGAAAACCTTTTAGCTTATAGTGTACTCCAGTTAGGCTAACCTGCCTTCTACTGCATTCTGTCACTCCTTTCACCTAACTGAATTCCTATCAAATATCTAATCCATGAATAACCCTCTCTCTCCCTCCCCACCCTTGTAGCCATCAAAGAACATTTTCTTCTGTGCATAAGTCCTTTTGTAATTCCTTATAATAATGGTCTCATACTTATTTATCCTTTTGCAGCTGACTGATTTCACGCAACATAATATCTTCCAGTTGATTCCAGGTTATGGGATGTTTCATAAAATCATCATTATTCTTTATCATGGCATAGTGTTTCATTGGGTATATGTGCCATAGCTTGTTTATCCACACACCTGTTGATGGGCATCTATACTGATTCCACCTTTTTGTTATTGTGGACAGTGCTGCGATAAACATTCATGTGCATGTATCTGTTCACATGACAGGATAAATTCCAAGCAGTGAGCTTGGTGGATCATATGGTACTTCTGTTTCTAGCTTTTTAAGAAAGCATCAAATTGCTTTTCAAAGAGGTTTGTAACATTCCTACCAGCAGTGCAGGATTCCAGAGCCTCTCCAACCTTTGTTGTTCTGTGTTTTTTGGATTATGACCAGTCTTGTTGGGGTGAGATGGTACCTCATTGTAGTTTTGATTTGGATTTCTCTAATGGCTAACGATCGGGAACATTGCCTCCTGTGTTGTTTGGCCAGCCAACATTCTTAAAAAGGCCCTCAGCTAGCATCACCCAACTAAGCTGCTCCCAGATTTCTAAATGTTTATTATTGTGTTACACTGTTAAGTTTTGGAATGATCTGTTACGTAGCAATGGGTAATTAATACAAGGGAGTTTCATAGAGACTTTATCAGGCTAAGGAAGTTCCCATCTATCTCTTGTTTTATAAGAGTTTTTAAAAATTATGAACTGATGTTGAATTTTATCAATGTACTTTTGACATATTTAGTGAATGAACATACTGTCTTCCTTTGATATGTGACATGATGAATTATATTGATTGATTTTCTAGTATTAAACAAAGCTTCCATTCACAGGATAATATTAACTTGGTGATAATATACTGCCATTTTTGTATGTTATTAGATTGATTTTCTAACACTGTCATGGATTGAATTGTGTGCCACAGAACTGTGTGTAGCAGTTTGGCTAGGCCATGGTTGTTGGTGTTGTGTGATGTTCCTGTATGCTATAAACCCAACCTCTACTATATTAATGATGGAGAATAGGCCCCAGTTCTGTTGGTGGAGCAGGACTCAGTGTGTATGACTGTATTGTGTCTTGGGATATAAAGGAAAGGGAAACTAGCAAAGAGACTTGGGGTCCTCTTACCACCAAGAAGCGGTGCCAGAAGCAGAATGCATTCTCAAAGGACCTTGGGTCCTTGTGCCTCAGAAGCTGCCAGTCCAGGGGAAGTGTGACAACAAGAACCTTCCTCCAGAGCCAATAGAGGAAACCTTCCCCGGAGGTGATACTCTGAATTTGGGCTTGTAGCTTCCTGGACCATGACAGAATGAAATTTCTCTTTTTAAAGCCATCCCTTGAGGGAACTCTCTCCCTGAAATTTAGAGAGGTCATCTTACTCAATGATCAGACCTCACCATTAGCTGAAAACAGCCTGGTGTGCATGTTCCACAGGGTTGACCAAAAACAGATGGGTATGCCCCACCTAGTATAACCACAAAACCATAAATAACTTTATGCCTACCTTTCCCACCCTCCTAATTGAAAGCTCTTCCCTTATCAAAATCTTGACTATAAAAAAAACTTACCCCCCCAATTAACACTTCTTGCCTCTCAGACCATAAATCCTCTAATCAAAATTTCTTGCTACCCCTCTTCTCTTTCTTTCCATATCAGATCATAACCCCCTTCACTCCACATTGAAACTCCCCTCATTGAAACTTTAAAACTATAAAAAGTTGCCCTACGGAGGAAAGGCAGGCTGAGCCACTCTCGGCTCAGACTCCACTCTCTTTCTCTTCGAATAAACTTCACTGGACCCTTGGACTGGTGTGTCTCTGCCACTGTTTCAGGCCACCCTCTCCCCAACATCCACCATAATATTTTTGTTTGAACAGTACCAGATGACAAAGACAAACATTTATTAAGTTTTTGCACCTACATTATTGATTGAATCTGGTCTGTAATTTTCCTTTTTCATACAGTCTTTGTCAAGTTTTAGTATCAAGATTTCCCTAGCCTCAATTTAGTTGAGAGGTGATATATCCTTTTCTGTACTCTATATTGTTTTATGTAAATTCAAATAATTTTACTTTTGAATATAAATAATTTCACAACTGAATCTATGTTAGAACTTACTGATAAGACCACCTGGCCTTGATTTTTATATGGCAAGATTTTTAGCTATTGCTTCCATTCCTTACTGATTATAGGATTATTCAAGGTTTTATTTCTTCTTGAGTCAATCCCAGTAAGTTACAGTTGTTTTTTTTCTTGGAAACTTAGCTCATACATTCACTGAAAAAGATACTTTCATATTTCATCCAGAATTTTTAGTTGTTTTCACTTTCAGAGTTGCTTCTAATACAAGCTACTTGGCTGTGATCCTTTCTCACCTTTCCTTGTTTTTGATGATCTTAACCATTTTGATGAGCACCGGTCAGTCATACTGTAGTATGTCTCTCAATTAAGATTCATCTGATGTTTTTCTCATGATTAGATTGGGTTTATGTGTTTTGGGAGGAAGACCACAGAGGTAAGGTACCATTTTCATTATGTCATATCAAGTGTATATACTATCACTGTGACTTATCACTGTTGATGCTGACCTTGATTACCTGGTTAAAATAGTGTTTATCAGCAGTATTGGTGTGCAACTGAAAGGTTACTCCTCCTCGCTCTTTCCATACTGTAATCTTTGTAAGGAAACCACTATGTGCAGCCCACACTTAAGGGGTAGGAAGGTATGCTGCACCTCACTGAGAGTGGAGTATCTACATTAATTATTTGGAGTTCTTCTGCATAGGAACCCTGGTGGTGTGCTGATTAATTGCTAAGCTGCTGACCAAAAAGTCAGCAGTTCAAGTCCACCATACACTCCTTGGAAATTTTATGGGGCAGTTCTACCCTGTCTGACAGGGTTGCTATGAGTCAATGGCAGTGGCTTTGTTTTGGCTTTTGGTGTTGACATCTAAAGTTAATCAGTATCTTCATTTCCTGATTAAAATAATAAACTCAGAACACTTTCATTTCCTTCCCATTTCAGCCACTCCATATAGTTAACTTGACTACTTTTTAACTTTGGAAATCCCATGAACATTTCCCTCAGACTAGTGAAACCCTGGTGGCAAGTGAAGCACTGTCTGCTGACTGAAAGGTCAGCAGTTTGAACCTACCAGGTGCTCCTTGGAAACTCAATGGTGCAGTTCTTCTCTGTCCTATAGGGTTGCTATGAGTCGGAATCCACTGGATGCCAGTGGGCTTAGTTTTTCTTTTTTTGGAGTGATATTCTTTCTTGTTTTCTTCTGCTAATATAGATTTATTCTCCCTCCCCACTCTCACCATTTATAGGCTTTCACTACTACTGGCTTTAATTCCTATAGAATAAGTTGAAATTCATCATATATCTTTAGGTAAGTACTGTCGTTTCTCAATATATTGTGTATCTGACTTTTCGTCTTGTTCTTATTCGTGAGGCTAGACTACTGATCCTTTTTTTTTCTCTTCCTGCTTGTTCATGGTAGGATTACATTCACCTTTAGACTGTAAAGAAACTGTTAAGCACATCCCTGGAGATGGCATTTTTGTTTGCATATCATGACCTCAGTTCATCTCTGGCCACATTCTGTAACTCACATTTATATAAACATTCATTTGCATTCACATAGGGACTTAGGTGGACTTACTGTGCTGAGCACGTTGGGTTGCTCTTTTCCCCATATGTTAGAGCTTACAGAGTTTCAGAGGGCTGTACAAGCATGGATGGTGGGCAGCTGCCAGCCCCCTATGTGTGTCTCAATGGAGCCTGATCCCTCTAACTATTCTGACTCCAATATGAAAGTCTGTTTGGTCCAAAACAAAGTCTTTATATAGTCAAAAAGAACTTTAAGTTTTTAAAAGTTTGAGGAACTAAAGAATGAAATTTGAAACCTCAGAAATGAATAAATCTAGAGAACATACAATTCAAAGCAGTAAGAAAAATGTATTGAGTAGTTCCTATAATACTGTAAGGGAGTTTACATGGGTTAAGTCATTCAATTTTCACAACTCTAGGAGAGATACATTATCTTTATTGCTTGAATTAATAAGTGAAGAAACCAAGGTTTAGAGATGCAAGATAAGGTGCTCAAGTTCATAGGCTGTAAAGTGTGAGAGCTTGTTATTTTAACCACAGTGCTACACTGCATAACAAAACTAAATTTTAGTCACAGATAGGCTTGGTTAGGGAAGTGTGTAGAATCTTCAGTCTGTTTATTTTTTTCCCACTTCAACGTTGTGGAGTTTTTGCCCCAAAGTACATTTTTAGTTTTAACTTTACACTAAGGGGAAACCCTGGTGGAGTACTGGTTAAATGCTTGGGCTGCTAACCAAAAGGTTGACATTTCAAATCCACCAGGTGCTCCTTGGAAACTCTATGGGGCAGTTCTACTCTGTCCTACAGGGTTGCTATGAGTTGAAATCAACTCAACAGCACTGGGTTTGGTTTGTCACACCAGGGTATGATTTAACTGTTATCCATTCAACCTTTCTCTGAGCTTTTGGAATTTCAAATCTTGGGTTTATTCAATGTGGAATGGTCAAAACACAGACAGGCCAGTCACATTAAGGGACCAGTCACATTGAGAAGCTACTCTCAAATCTACATCCCTTAGCTATTTCACAATGTCTTCTCATTTGAACCTATACATTCTTGAGAAAGACTATGCATTTTCACAAAAGGCTTTTATGAAAACACATGTTGGGCCTATAGAAAAAGAGATTAAGAAAGAGGTAGGGTGAAATAAGGACTTCTCTTTATAAAATAAGAACTTACAAGTTGAGGTTTTCTTGCATAGCCTTTATTACAAGCAGTAGTATGTGTGTTAAGTATTGGATTTGGCAAATGACACTGCAGACAGAAAACTTTGGCAAGGACCAGAAGACAGCAATGGTGTTAGAAAGTGTGAGGATCAGAACCAATATAGAAGAAAGCCTAATTTAAAAAACAAAAACATTACTCATAACAGAAAAGACTCCTTGATGGCTGCAAGGGAGCCGAGGGTGGGAGGGCAAGAGGGGAGGGTTTAGATTAGACAGTTGTTAGAAATTTGGTTGGGTGAAATTGGTGACAGCACGCGTTAGTACGAAGATCAATATTAATGGGACTTCAACACAACTTGTGTACTCCTCCCATCTTAACCAAATATTGCAAAGACAGAGTAGCTGGGGTGGGGGCTGGGGACTGTGCTGTCAGGGGAAATCAAGGCCAACTGGCACAACTAGCATTTTGCTAATGAGGTCTCTCCGCACCCCACATTGGTGAGTGGCGTCTGGGGTTTTAAAAGCTGCCAAGCTGCCATCTGAGGGTACAGCAAATGGTCCCAACTCAGTAGGAATGGATAATCACCAAGATCCATAACAATATCGGGGAAAGAGAATCCAGAAGACAGAAAGCCCCACATGAATGGATGTCTACATCTACTTGTGACTCGAAGAACGAGATGGTGCCCGGCCACTACCAGTGACAGCCCCGATGGAGATCACAAAGTTGAGTCTCACTGGCAACACAAGTATAAATAGGGGTGCACCCTGCGATCTCCACTAAAAGACTACAATTGATGGTTCGGGGGCCTTGGAATTCTCCTGGGAGGAGGGGCCCTGGCCCTGATGCAGCCCCTGTCCATAAATCGTACTGAAGGTCAACTTTTCAGACAGCAATGGATTGGACTTGGTGACTCAGAGTGACCATATTGTGTGGGCACTTCATTGTTCTAGGCATCTATAGGAGGTCATCCTGTTGACCTCATACTGGAGGAAGGGGAATGGGTGGAGAGGAGAAGATAGGAGACTGCTGGGAAGATAAGTCATGTATGGAGCAGAGAAAGAGTGTGCTGTCACCGTGCAGGAAGAGCAGTGGAAGCTGCATGTAAGTCAGCATGCAAATTTATATGGGAATGTACATTTTCATTCAATCATAATAAAAAAAATCATTACTGATCACACAAAATCAATTTCAAAATTTCATAAAGAATTAAAAGAGATAATGATTTCTTTAGGAAGGACTTAAGTTGTACAACCATGAAAAGCTTTTCTGAGAAGGTGACACATGAAGTGAGCAGAGCAAGATAGAAAAGAACTATCTAGCATAGATTTAGGGAAAAGCATTACAGGTAGAAAATGAAAGAACCCAAACCTATTGCCATCTGATTGATTCCAACTCATAATGGCTCTAAAGAATAGAGTAGAACTGCCCCATAGAGTTTCCAGGGAGTGGCTGGTGGATTTGAACTGTCAGTCTTTTGGTTACTACCTATAGCTCCACCAGGTTCTCCTTGGAGAACAGTTCTACTCTGACCTATAGGGTTGCTATGAGTTGGAACTGACTCAGTGGCAGTGAGTTTAGTTTTTTGGGTTTGTAGCTCTTAACCATCACAGGTGAAAACAAGCAAGCAAGCAAACAACAACAACAAAAAACCCAATCCCTTTGTTGTCCAATTGATCCCAGCTGATAACAGCCCTATAGGACTGTCATGGTTTGAATTGTATCCCCCCCAAAAATGTGTGCAGCCATGTGGCTGGGATATGGTTCCCAGTATCTTGGAAATGTCCTCCATTGTGTGGTTTTGCTAACCTGTAGGTTAAAGGATTAGGGTGGGGCTGTGAATTCCTGCTATGGGGGAAGTTTCTCTGGAGTATGGCTTGCCCCACCCTTAATGCTTTTAGCTTGCAAGGAATAAAAGGAAAAAGAACCAAGGACAATTTGAGAACCTCGCTACCATCAAGCAAGCAGCACCGGGAGCACAGCGCGTCGTTCAGACCAGAGGTTCTTGCGTTAGGACACTCCCTGGACAATGACTGATGCAATACCGGACTTTCCTCCGGAGCCGTCAAGGGGAAAGTCTTTCCCTGGAGCGGACACCCTGAATATGGACTTGCAACCTACTGGATTGTGTAAGAATAAATCTTTCTTTGTTAAAGCCATCCACTCTGTGGTATTTCTGTTAGAGCAGCCCTAGCTGACTAAAACAAGGACACAGTGGGACTTCCCCATAGTTTCCAAGGACTGCTTTGTGGATTCAAACTGCTAACCCTTTGGTTAGCTGGCAGTCATAGCAATAGCCAGAAGTCTTTTTAGGGTTTACACAATATTTTAGTCAGCTAGGGCTGCTCTAACAGAATTACCACAAAGTGGATGTCTTTAACAAAGGAAGGTTTATTCTTACACAGTCTGGTTGGCTACAAGTCCATATTCAGGGTGTCCACTCCAGGGGAAGGCTTTCCCCATGTCGGCTCTGGAGGAAAGTCTGGTGTTGTGTCAGTCTTTGTCCTAGGAGCATCTCGGTACAGGAACCTCAGGTCTGAAGGACACGTTCTTCTCCTGGTGCTGCTTTCTTGATGGCACAAGGTTCCCAATTCTCTGCCTGCTTCTCTGTCCTCCTATCTCTCATAGGATGAAAGAATTAAGGGTGGGGCAAGCCATATTCCAGGGAAACTCCCTTTACAGGGGAACAGGGAGGTAATCCTATGAAGGGATCTACAGCCCCACCCTAATCCTTTAACATACCATTTAGGAAAACCATGAAATGGAGGACAGTCACAAGATACTGGGAATCATGGCCCAGGCACATGGCTACACAATTCAATCCATGACATACAATTTATGATAATCAAAGTAAAACAGTAATTCTTATCTGTTTTTTGGTCTTAAAAAGAAAGTCTCCGGAAACATCTCATAACCTGGTTTCAACTAGAAGACATTATGTTGAGTGAAAGTAGTCACCAACAAAAGGACAAATATTGTATGAGACCTCTACGATAAGATCTCAGAAACAGACTTGTGTATAGAAGACAAGACTTTCTGACAGCTGCAAGGGAGGGGAAGGAGGACGGGTGAGGGTGGGAGGGTTTAGATTAGACAGTTGCTAGAAATCTGGTTGGGTGAAATTGGTGATAGCACACATTAGAAACAAGAACATTATGTGGACTTCAGCATAACTTTAATACTCCTTCCATCTTAACCCAATAGTGCAAGGATAGAGTAGCTGGGGCAGGGGGCAGGGGACTGCTGGGAGCCAGCCCCGACAACCTTTTGGGGCCCCCACGGAGGGAGGGAAAGGCATCATCGAGGAAATGAATTGAGAGAGACAGGAAAGAGTTTTGGAGAAAGGCAGCCCATAAAGGTCTGTTTGTCTTTATTTTTTATAGATGAGGTGACGTGATTTTTACCCTATTTCTTTTATCATATAAGCTATTGGCTAACAAGAAACTAACCCCTCATTATTAGCTAACAAGAAACTGACTCCTCGTGGTCTTCTTTTTCTAGTAATTGTCAACGCCTTTTTCGATAATTGTCCGAGGCAGGTGTTTTGGCGATAATTAACAGTGAAAACAAAGTTAACAGTGAAAACAAAGTTATGCTTTGAACTTAATGGTTCTATTCATACCTCAAGGTGAAAGGCACAGAAGGGTAGACTCCTTGAAGCTTCATTATTTAGCTGTCTCTATTTGCTTCTCTAAGTTTTTATTTTATCTCTTCCTGTGCAGATAGTAAGTGTCTACCATCCCCCAACCCAAGCTGTTCTAAGAAAGATGTTTATTTAGTGTTTATTCATTTGTCATACCAATTATAATGAACTTGGAAGTTTATCTTTCTTTTTGCTGTAGGGAGTGAGATGCTTGTATAGCTTTAAGGGCTGTGTGGAGAATTGTCCTTGGGAAGCCTTTCAAGGGTTTTTCTGCAAACTTGTGTTTCATATGTGGAAAAAGGTGGGGGAGATGCAGTTGGGGGAAACCAGTGGAGCTGAACAGGCCTCAGTGCTTTCAGGCGTGCTGTATTGAAATTTGTTCCTCTGTGCTCTTTTCCCTAGAAGTTCCTGGTCAGATATTCCCAATATTATTTCATAAGCCAAGGGGGTCATAAAGCCCCTCTTAGAAGGCATCTCCCTTGATCCTCGTGCCAGGAGAGGAGGGGATATTTTCTGAGGAGAATTTAATTAGGAAGTGAAATACTAACAGGGACAGTAGGCCAAAAACATGTCACGGGTGAGATGCCTCCGCCTGCCATCACAGAAGCTTGTGACTGTCTACAGGGGCTTTTGTGGGTGACAGATCTCGGCAGCGGACCATGCTCTTAGGTGAAATCGAGGCCAATTGGCACAACTAGTGTTTTGCTAAGAGGGCTCTCTGCACTCCACATTGATGAGTGGCGTCTGGGGTCTTAAAAGTTGCCAAGCTGCCATCCGAGGGCACAGCAGATGGTCCCAACTCAGCAGGAATGGATGCTCACCGAGGACCAAAATGACATAGGGTAAAGGCAACCCAGAAGATAGAGAGACCCACCTGAGTGGGTGCCTACATTGACTTGGGACTGGAAGAACTGGATGGTGCCCAGCCACCACCAGTGATAGCCACGATGGAGCTCACTAAGTTGAGTCTCACTGGCAACACAAGAATAAAAAGGGGTGCATCCTGAGATCTCCACTAAAAGACCTCAACTGATGGTTCATCAGTTTCGGAGTTCTCCTGGGAGCATGAACCCTGGCCCTGATGCTGCCCTTGCCCATAAATCAGAATGAAGTTCTACTCTTTGGACACGAATGGATTGGATTTGGTGATGCAGAGTCACCATATATTGGATGCACTTTATGGTTCTATATGTCTATAGGATATCATCCTGCTGATCTCTGGCTGGAAGAAGGAGAGTGGGTGGAGAGGAGGGGAAAGGAGGCTGTTGGGAGGATGAGACATGTATGGAGCAGAGAGGAATAGTGTGCTGTCACTGGACAGGGAGAGCAGTGGAAGCTGCATAGAGGTGGGCACGTAAATCTATACGGGAATATACATTTTCACGGTCATATTAAATAAATAAAGTGTCCACCTAATTATAAAGGTTTTCAAAAGCTTCCCGGGGGCTATGACCTGATGCTAATTCTGCCTTCTATTCCTTTTTGGAGGGCAAGGATCATTTCCTTTTACTGTTCTGAAGTTGTTACTTTCTCTTTAAGACAAAGTTATCCCTTTAACTGAGGGCTCTAAAGAGATTCTTCAGCCCAGTGACAGCATATCTGGATCTACTTGAAATGTGGCTTCTTTCTCGACCTTGATTTAGCTCAAGCAAGACTCTGACCTGTTAAACAAGTTTCAAAAGAATAAGAAATATCTTTAAATTAGATACACTGGCAAAAACAAGACATAAGACCCTTAACAAGAAAAGATTGTTTTTGAAAACACATATTGTATAAGACAACACTGGCAGAAAAAATGATTCTGAGGTTGAATTGGCCAAAATGTGTAGCTCGAAGTCAAACCTTAAGCACTTAGTCTATAAGAATCAAGACACTTTTTCACCAAAAATTATAAATCTGGAGTCCCTACAAGTAGTTTGTTTAAGCACAACAATGACAAAGACATTTCCCAAACCCCACAAAGGCAAAATATAAAACTACACCACAAATACATTTATCTAATCAAATACACACAGGAGGCCTCACACTGTCACACACATACAGCTTCACTTTACACAGCCTGTTTTCTTAGTGACAGTGAGCTTAGCAAGTAATTTCCTGATTTTTAACAAAAGAGCTTTGATTGTAGGATGGTAAAATAATTTTATGAATCCATTCAATTGTTAACTTTTTTCCAGAGTTTAATTGGTACATTAGCCAGATCAATTATATTATAGTAGAACTTCGTTTGATCTCTAGTCACAAGTGGGCACCCATACCGAAACCAAACAGACAGAATCCACTCTGTCAGGCTTTTCTTAGGAACAGAGGCCTTATTTCCCATATTATGGAGTATAGAGATACATAGAAAGCTTTCTTAGTTGGGACAGACGTTCCCTTCTTACCACAGTTGGTGTCAAGACAGACAGAAGTTTGAACCCTGATAAAAACTTGAGTTCTCTGTACACAGCCAAAACAAAGTACTTGAACTCTTTATAGATTAGTGAATCACCTCCAGGCGTGGATGGGTGGTATTTGAAGGCTCTCAGAGTGTTTGAAAGTCACACCTCCAGACCTGCCTGTCCAGACTGACAAGGGGGATTCCTCCAAATTCTCTCAATCCTGGGTCGAGCCAAGAAGAAGAGGAGGAAGGGAGAGGAGGCCAAAGAATCTGCTTTCTAACCTAACAGGATATATAGCAGAGGTTCAGGGTAATGGGAGGTGTTATGCTTGGACCAGTGTGTCCCTCACATTGTGCGGAGTTTGTCTTGCAGGGGGCAGACACTTTCCTTGTCCACTCCACACACCACCTTTTCCCGTCACAGGAGCCTTCCAGCAGCAGATGCACTTTGGCTCTTAAATGTCTGACCCGTGCCTGCAAATTATTTTATTGACCTTATCCTCGGTCTTTGAATGGAACAGACAGATACCCTCACGCTTCCAGGCCAGAGTCACTGGTGAGGTAACAAGCAGCTGGGCCTTCAGAATTCACCAGGGAGTGCCCTGGTCAAAATCTTTGCATTGCCACAGCAGCCAACTGCCTCTTCACTGAGGGCTTTTAGAGATGTAGCAGAAAGGTAAAGGAGAGAAAAGTCAGCTCTTCCCGGGGTAAGAACCTACCAGAGGGGTCCCAGAAGTCCTGCTGTGATGGCCAAAAATATGTTGCTGAATTAAAGCAAGTTTGTTCTGCCTGTCACTGTAGCTGAAAACTCAGAAATAGAGTGAAGTTCAATGTGTTTTATTCACAGATAGCCAGCAAACCTGGAGGAACTGTGAGGATAACTTCTCCAAAAACAACTGTACTCAGACCTACTGTGTGGAGGTGAAAGGGGGTGGATGTAGGGTCGGAGGAGACCCCCAAGTGGGTGGTAGGTCATGGAATGTGAGAAGGGGGAAGAAGGGTTGGCACAGAAGGAGAGAGCAACATTCCAGAAGTGGAAGGAGAGTCTGCTGGAGCTGAAGGCAGAGGGGAAGTATAAGGAAGTAGAGAGGCTTGTCAGAAGGATCAAAATCAGGTTCAGGAAGTTGTGGCTTAGAAGGCTGAGGATTTTTATGAAGGAGGAGGAAAGTGGCACAGGAAGAAAGTAACAAAAGGGAGGGGTGATTACATAGGAAGAAGAAGGCGCAGATATAAGGGGCCTCAGACCACTTGCTGTTGTGAATTATGAAGTTGACTAAATCATGGAGCATGTTCTTAGGTGCCTAGATCTTTTAGGAAACACCCAATGCGGTGTCCTCAGGGGGCTTAGACTGGCTAGTCCCCATAGTGTAGAGAGTGAGTAGGAGGAAGACAGGGGCAAGATTAGTCCTGCTAGGGAGAGATAGGCATCCCCACTTCTCACTGGTGCCCCAGTTCTGATCCCAACTCACTGTCCAGGTGTCCCCGGAAAGTGACGATGAGGGGGCAAAGAACCAGTGTTCCGGCACCCCAAGGAAAGCCTCGACCCAGCACTGGGGTTTGTGAGAAAAAGAAACGAGAGAGATAGCAAGGCTTCTTGGTGAAGGAAATCTCCCCTCCAACTCACCAGTTTAGAATTTTGTCCATGTGTTATGGGCCGTTTGGAGCACTGCAGCAAGGGTGCAAGGGAAGGGAGAACCCTTGAGTTGGTGGTCTTATACACCCCTGTCCCTGGGAGAGGGTGGCCCAAACCAGAGTCGGAGACATACCAGTCCAAGGGTCTGGGGAAGTTTATTGGAAGAGAAAGAGAGTGGGGTCTGAGCTGAGTGGCTCAGCCTAGCCCCTCCTTAGTAGGGCTTTTTTTTTTTTTTTTAATAGTTTTAAAGTTTTAAGGAGGTAGTGTTGGGTGAAGGGGGTTTATGGTTTGATAAGGAAAGAAAGAGGAGTAGCAACAAGTTCTGGTTAGGGGACTTAGGGTCTTAATAAGGAAGAAGTGTTGATCAGAAGTGGAAGACTAAAGTTTGCTTATGGTCAAGATTTGATAAGGGAAGAGCTTTCAGTTAGGAGAGTGGGGAGCAGGGAAGACAGGCTTAAACTTATTTGTGGTTATACCAAGTGGGGCCTACCAGGTTGTTTTCAGTTGATGGTAGGTCTAATCATTGGATAAGATGACCTTTCTGAAGGATGGAGTCCTCCCAATGACCTCCCTGAATTTCAGGGACAGAGTTCCCTCAATGACCACAAGAGCCCATTCAAAAGCTAGCCCTGGTAGAAACCTTCTGGGATTTTATTTTATGCTAGACTTCTAGAGAAATATGTTTCATATATTTTTTAAAAATGAGCACCAAGTAACACACAAAGCTGTCCCTGTCCAACTGTTAACATGGCTACAGAGGGCTATAGAAGTCTTCCTGCTGAGGGAGTTTTATCTGTACATTTCCCACCAGTCATGGTTATCAGGAAACCATGGTGGCAGTCCTGTAGGGTCACTATGAGTTGGGATTGACTCGACAACACTGGGTTTGGTTCATGGTTAACCTTTCTTTATCGGTCTCTTTTTATGATGTTAGCTACTGCTGATTCTCTAAGGACACCCAGATTCATTCATTTATTGAGATTTGCAAAATGGTGATATTCCAGTTCTGTGATTTCTTTTCCATTCATTTGCTGAAATCCATTAACAAAAAGATGCTTCCCATCATCTATTATTTGGTTACCTAGTGGCATAGCTCCTAGGGGAAAGGCAGCAAATTTGGGGGAGTTTTCTTCCCCTTTTGTTTACAAGGTTTACCTATTAACCCCTGAAGATAACCAGTTAGTTTTTTTATAATATCATTACAGATGCATAAATTTAAACATATTTGATGGATCTTTAATTTTTGTCCTTTTGAAGCTCAAATGATTTAAACTTTGGCCAGTGGCAGCCTCTTTAAGTTGGCTCCTAAATCTTTTTGACATGACTCCAGTGATGATAACACTCTTATTATCTGGTATGACCAGAATTTTCCAAGCTCGTCTTGGATAATTCCTACTTCAGGACTATAACCAGCTATGTCCCCAGGAAGTCCTGGCTTCTGCTAGTGGGAAGCAGATTTTCAGTTCCACAACCTGGGCACAGTCTCTTCAGTCAACAGATCTATCTATCTATCTATGTTTTTTTTTTAAAACAAAATTTCTCCTAAATCCACTGATAATTTCCATTCAAATTCAGTGCAACAGTTTTGTTTTAACTCTTTCCTTATCATGTGTGTATTTCCTTTCTTCCTCACTGAGAATCCTGGTTGTCAAGGGTGTGAGTGATGACAGAATTAAAATATTTGATAATTTGCTCATTTATTTTATCCCATGTTATACACACAACAATCTCAGAATAATAATACCGATACTACCACAATCAATATAGTTGTTAAGAATAATTAAATTCGGTTGTTCTTTTGCTTTGTTTTACATATGGTTTTCCTATCCGACTCGACGGCACTTGGCACTTGGCTGGCATTCTTTCTCCTGGTTTTGGTGGTTGAACTATATTTACATTGTCTAGATAGACAGTGG
The DNA here is from genome assembly GCA_028571685.1 of Heterohyrax brucei. NCBI lineage: Eukaryota > Metazoa > Chordata > Mammalia > Hyracoidea > Procaviidae > Heterohyrax > Heterohyrax brucei. The sequence continues at coordinate 31,795,081 of CM053154.1, forward strand.
TTTAGTGCTATGGCTACTAACCAAAAGGTTGGTAGTTCAAATCCACCAGGTGCTCCTTGGAAACTCTACAGGGCAGTTTTACTCTGACCTGTGGAGTCTCTATGAGTCAGAATCAACTCAACAGCAACAGGTAAACATAAAGTCATTATAAACTGTACTCATTACCCCCTAGCCCTCTAAACTGGGATGAGGCAACGTGTAAAGTGCTCATCTGCTAACTGGAAAATCAATGGTATGAATCCAGCTGCTCCACAGGTGGAAAAACCTGGCAATCTGTTCCTGCAAAGAATACAGCCTAGGAATCACCATGGGGCAGTTCTACTCTGTATTCTCTAGGGTGGCTGTGAGTTAGAATTGACCAAATAGCACACAACAACAAACACACAGCCTTTACGCACTAGACTCTCTTAACACTCATTTTGTCTTTAGTTCTACAAGTAACTATACGTTTAATGCTCATTCCCAGACCTCATACTGATGTTTCTCTAGTTATTCTAGCTGCCTGAAGCTCCTTATCTTGTGTGTTAAGGAGGACTCATCAAAATGACACACCGTGAGTTCTGGTATGTTGATAACAGTTTGTCTGGGTCCTTTATAGTTGAAAGTACAGTGTTTTTATGCAAATACGAATACTCCTCGGTATGCCAATTATTTTGCTGCCATGTTGCTTACAAAAATACCCTGGGGGGGGTGGGGCCGGCCAGGCAGAGTTGGCAAAGAAACATAGAGGACCCACACTACTTGTATTAAATTGCAGAAAGTGTTGAATACCATATCCTTGGCTGCATTTTTTATCTTGAATATCTTGAATAAATTATGCATTTTCTTCTGCTATTTCTTTTAGAAATCTAATGATAATCTTGATTTTTTTGTTTAGATGCCCAAGGACTTGTTGCTTATCTTTAAAGTACAATAATTTTACTAGAATATCTTTGGGGCTAGTTATCTTGGGTTAATAGTTTTAAATACACAATGTGCTGTTTCAAAATGTGGTTTTAGATTGTTTCTATTTCTGGAATGTTTTCTTGAATTATAGTTTTCAGTATGTTCTCTGTTATCTTACTTTGGTTTTCTGCTCAGAACCTCCCATTAACCACCCACATGTCAGATATACTTGCCCTGTCTTCAGAATGTGTAACTTTCTCTCTAATTTTATAAATTTCTTCTTGGTTAAAAAAACAAAAACAAAATAAAAAAACCTCTTTTCACCTTCTGTTTTTCTTAAGGCATTATCTGTTGTATTTATTCACTCTGGTACTCCTAAATTATTTATTTCTCATTTTTTTCTGTTATTTCTAATTTTTTCATGAGTTCTGTCACTTTATTTCTGAGTTTTTCTGTTTCTCACTTCTGCTCTTTTATGGCTCATACAAGTTTTAAAATATGTCTTTAAAGCTTGTTTGGAAACAAGGTGTCACAGTTTTAATCTATTTCTGGTGTGTTTTCACGGGCTGCAGATATGCTCTTCTGTTTCTTAGTCTCTTTTTCCTTGTAAAAAGTTTTATTGGATTTAACCTTGATGCTTTTCTGTTGCTCATTTTCACATGATGTTGCTTTTCCCAAACTTCTAGGGGACGTGAGTGTAGTGTTTAAAAATACGGTGACAATATTTTGGCAAAAGATGAAGTAATGGGGGCACCACATGAAAAATGTGAGAGATGTCATTGAATTGTAGAAATTATACTGGCAAATGTTTTGGTTATATATTTTCACCATAATAACAATTTTTAAGCGACCTGTAGAAAAAACAGGGTAACTTGCTTTCTGAGACCTCCCGACGCTGTTCCCTTCCCCGGCTCTCTCAGGACCATCTCTCTCCTGGACCTTGTTTAAACCTGTCTGGTTTCATTTTGATTCTGCTCCCACAAGTTCTTCCTGGGACGGAGCCCTGGTTGGTCGGTTTCAAGAGTTTGTCAGGGCCAGATTACTCTAGCTTCCTCAGATTTGACCCTGGGCCTCAGGTACTTACTCACTAACAGGATTAGGTGAAATCCCTCCTGTTCTACCTCCTGTTTCTTATTGGCTGTGTTGGGGTTTTCCAGTTTGGGATCTCTCAGACGCCTGCTGCTTTCTCCCACACAGATAGTAAAATGATGCAGATCCTGCAGCTATTGGTGACTCGCTTTCACCTGCTTGTATGTGAGGCTCATGGGGACACCTTGTCACTTAATTCTGCAAAATATGGTCTGTGAATACCGGTTTTGCTATCCAGTTGTTCTCTCAGTGCTGGGATCTGAAGAGATTAGATAACTGTGCTATCATCTCTGCCACGTGTCTAACATCCATATACAATTTTTTAAAATGCATAAAAGTGACACATGCTGTTTTTTTTTAAAAAACAAAATTCAGAAGTATATAAACAAAAGAGAAGTATTCCCCTCTGTCAGTTTAATTTCCCAGAAATATTCACTCCTAAAAAGTTATATATCTCTCTAGATATTTTTCTTTTTACAGTATGTGTATTTTTCTGTGATTTTACTATATACATTTCCCCCCAAATTTGGTTTTTGTGCTTAGTAATATATTTGGGACATCTTTACAGACTAATACAGTCTGATAGTTTCTGTTTCTGACTGCCACTGCTGGATGGATCTTTCTCTGAGGAAGGATAAAAACTGTGTTTTGAAAAGAAACATTCAACTAGTCTTAGGTCCATCACAGAATAACTGAACAGTGTCTGCCTGCAGCAGGACCCCCAGGCAAAGAACTCATTCCTAGGGGAACTCTAAGAGGCTTTGCTGTAAGAAAATTCTGTTTGAGGGAATAGTAAAAACTAAAGTAACACTCTGAGTGGGACATTACAATGCCACTTTCCCTTTGCCCACTTTGGTATGGGGTTCAGTCTTGATAGCAAAGAAGGAGGAGACAATTGAAGCTGTTAGATGGCATAGCAAACTGGGTACTCAGAGGAGGTCTGCAAGCTTGGCTTTACTACTAATGAAGTAACACTGAGCAAGTCACTTGACATCTCTGGGCTCAAAGACAAATTTTGCTCCTCAAAAGATTGTTTTGAAGTGCCTTTTAACTTAATTTCAAAAAAGCAAAGAAAATATATAAGGCACGTAGTTTCCAGTTCTGTTTGATTCTATAAAAGTCTCACTGCCTGTTTAATTGCTTCCTGCTCTTACGCATATATGCTTGATGTGTCCTGCCTTGAAGTTTTGGAAGCCCTTCAGTCCCTAAACCAGCTGCAAACGTCACTTAGCGCAGCAGCGCCGCCTCGTGGACACAAACAAGACAGAGCTACTAAAAGAATTGTGTTGAGTTGCCCTAGAGCTGGTTCTGATTCATAGTGATCCTACCTACGACACAATGAAAGGCTGCCTGTCCTGTGCCATCCTCACAGCTATTTTCTGTTTGAGCCCACTGTTACAGCCGCTGTGTAAAGCCACCTCATGGAGCATCTTTCTCTTTTTCACTGACCCTCTACTTTGCCAAGCATGCAGTCCTGTTCCAAGGACTGATTCCTCCTGATAACGTGTCCAAAGTACTTTAAAACAAAGTTGTGCCATCCTCTCTTCTAAGGAGCATTCTGGTTGTACTTCTTCCAAGACCTGTTGGTTTTGTCTTTTGGTAGGACACTGTCTTGGGAGATCCCTGGACTGCAGTTACCATCGCGTCCTGCAGAGGGCACCACTTCATCGCATTTTTAGGTGAGAAAGCCTCTTTGCTGCACCTACAAGGATGCTGTATCTCAGTAGCATCCTTTGAGCGTAGGTGTTGGCTTAAGCATCTCTGCAAGATCTGCAATCACAAACTTTCCCTTTTGTGAAACTAGAATTAACTGGAGGACAGAGTAACTGTGTAGGCAAGAGCAAGCCTTGTGCAGAGGTTAAAAGCCAATCTCAGTGGCGGTCTTGATAAGGCTATGACCATTCCAAAGTTACGGAAACCCTGTTTGTTAACTGCTATGGCTGCTAATCAAAGGCTGTGCAGTTCAAATCCACCAGGTGCTCCTTGTAACCTCTGCGGGACAATTCTACTCAGTTGCTATGAATTGGAATTGACAGCAATGGATTCAAGTTACTATGTAACTTTATAAACCACGGGTAGTACCTACCGTCAGCTATGTTTTAGAAAAAGTTTTTCTCTTTATGGTACACATGAGTCAGATATTAATGGATATATCTGGTCTCTTGTCTGGTGACATTTCTATCCAATGACACAGAGGTTTATACTGGTGGAGCAGGACTGGGTCACTGTCTTATTGTTTTCATTATTCACCTTTTGATCTATTCCCACCCAGCTAAGTCTCTCTCTCTCTCTCTCTCTCTCTCTCTCTCTCTCTCTCTCTCTCACACACACACACACACACACACACACAGTTTTCTGATACTTATACCTTGGTACCTTTTTCAAAGGAGTCCCTAGGTGGTACAAATGGTTAACAAATTCCACTGCTAACCAAAAGGTTGTAGGTTTGAGTCCACCCCAAGGTGCTTGGAAGAAAGGCTTTGGCAGTCTACTTCCAAAAAACCAGTCATTGAAAACTCTATGAAACATGGTTCTAATTTGGCAAACATGGGGTCTGGGGTCACCATGAGTCAAAATCAACTCAGCAGCAACTGGGTTACTGGTTACCTTTTCCACTGACCTAATCGTGTTTACATGATTAACAGAACTAAAAGCCAAATCCACTGTTGTTGTTGATTCTGACTCAGAGCCACCCTATAGGTCAGAGTAGAACTGCTCCACAGAGTTTCCAAAGAGCGCCTGGTACATTTGCACTGCTGACCTTTTGGTTAGCAGACACAGCGCTTAACCACTACAACACCAAGGATGTCTCAATAGAGCTAGAAAGATTTATTAAAGTATGTATAAACCCACCAATTGGCCTGGTTGCTTCCTTTTCTTATTTCCTAAAAGCAACACATAGGCCTCAAAGTTAGAAGGTAGCACTGAGAAGTATGTGCACCTTTGTAGATATGCACAAGATTTCCTGGCTGATGGTTGTTTGGCTTTGTTTCTCTGCTTTGACTCTTTTAGCCACTTGGTTTCTGAACTCTAGTTACACCAGTAGCCAGGATCACCATATGGCCTAGTCCAATGGTTTCTTAATTGTTTTGTTTTCCCTGATAAGTTTGCTGTCTCCTCACCTACAGGAAGCCCTTTAACTGCAGGCTCCATGCCCAGGTCTCTTGAATCCTGTGTCATAACCTTGGGTGCATCTCTCACATGTTGGTGGGCAAGTACTACTTGTTCATTACAAACATTTAGGATGAATAATGAGCAAAGGTATTTTAAAAAAGTGAGAAGTAGAGAAGAGGGAAAGAAAAGAATAAAAATGTTTCTGAAAGATTGGCCTGACCAATCAATGAGAGGTAGTAGCTGAGGACAAGAAAAAGGAAGAGGAAACCTAATCAAAGGCACCCTGACGGAAGGATGCTGGGATCCAGTTTTTCCACGAAATGGAAATTATATTGTAGGTAATAAGAATTTCTGAGAATATATTCATGGTCAAAATAGGCAGAAGAAAGATTTATTCCTTTATTGAAGGAAAAAAGAATGGTAAGCGGGTATCATGACAGAAAATTGTAATTTTGCAATGAATTCCTGTTGTTGAATAAGTCTACAGATTCAATACCATAGACCAGCTTAAAATAAACCCTGAATATTGAATATGTAATCATTTTTGGTGTAAGTCTAGAGGTCTCTATATATAATCCTTCTGTATTCACCTTCTGATAGTTTCTGAAAGGTTTCTTTGCCTGGGAAGTTCTTTGGTGCTTTCTTTATGGAGGCCTTCTGAAGCCATGGATGTTTTTTTCATTATGCTTTTATCCAGAGTTTGCTACTTTTGGGGCATCATGTGAGTCAATAGAGGCTGGGAGAGATGCTGTGAGGACGGACAGCAGTGTTTCTCTAGGCCATCTTAAAATGAAAGCTAAAAGGTATCTGACAACTTCCAAAGTCAGTCAGATTTTCAGGTGTACAGGTCCCTCTTCCCAGCTGGCAAAGTAAGTACCTCTATATCCAACCCCAGATGTTATGAATTAGTTCAAAATACAGAAAGGCTACTTCCCTGCTGGTGTCTGCCATAGGGCCCCAGCCGTAGGTGGCACTGTGTAGAATACTTCTTTTCTGCTGGAAAAGTGCTCTCCTCCAGACAGGCACTGCCTCCCAGGCTAGAAATTAGGTCCAGCTGAGGCCTCCATATGGGTATATCTGCCTCCCAGTGGAACAAGATGGTGTCCTGTACAACCTCCCCTCCTGCCTCAGTACAGGCTACTCAATGGCGGAGGTAGAAAGAGAGACCAAAGGTGCAGAAATACACAGAGTCCAAAGCCATGCTCTCAAAATATGGCAATTTTGCCTGCCAATCCCACCAGCAGTGCATCTGAGATTAGCTACTAGTCAAGTCCCAGCTCTTCCCACCAGCTAAGACCGAGGAAAAAAAGTTAAAATGGCAAGTTACCTTTGGTCCATGAAAGCCAGCACTCACCGAGGTCAGGGAGGGGGGTCTGTGAAATAGAGAGGGAGTTTTCTGTTCAGTGGTATCAAGTCCAAATTAACAGCCCTATGCTGTGTCCTAGGGCTCACTAGGTGTCCAGAAGGCTCCATTTAATTATCAATTTAGGTCTTGGTTTCCAGAAGGATTTAGGGAGATGTGTGTTTAGTCTGCCATATTGACTCTTCCCCCCAAATATATAAGCATTTTTTAATTTTGCTTTATTGTTCCATAGAGTTGAACTAGTATTTGCTAAAATTTCAAGGAATTCTGCTTCAGCTTTGGCTTCTTAAACAAAACAACTCAAGTCTTTTGCCCTCAAGTGGACTCCAACTCATAGAGACTCTAGAGGGTCAAGCAGAACTGTCCCATACAGTTTCCAAGGCTGGAAATCTTCATGCCACATCTTTCTTGCACAGTGCAGCTGGTAGATTCAAACTGCTGATGCTTTGGGTAGCAGCTGAGTGCTTTACCACTATGCAACCTGAGTCGCTTAGCTTCTTAGGTTCAGTGAATAAAAGAGGAGACAATAATGAGATGCATTTTTCAGAGATCCTTACTTAGCATCTGGAAACCCTGGTGGTGTAGTAGTTAAGTGTTACAGCTGCTAACCAAAAGGTTGGTAGCTTGAATCTACCACTTGCTCCTTGGAAACTCTGTGGAGCAGTTCTACCCTGTCCTATGGAATTGCTAATGAGTCAAAGTTGACTCAACAGCAGTGGGTTTGATTTGGGGTTTAAGACGTACTAAAGGAGCCCAGGTGGAGTAATGGTTACAAGCACAGCTGCTAACCTAAAGGTCCAAAACATAAATCCACCAGTGGTTCCATGAGAAAGAATACTTGGTGAACTTCTCCTATAAAGATTAAAGCCTAAGAAAACCTATGGGGCACTTCTACTCTGTCCTATAGGGTCACTGTGAGCAAGAATGGACTCAGTGGCATACAACAATAACAAGATTTATTGCAACAGAAGGACACCTGGATTTTTTTCCTGGTTTTTATTTGCTTTTTAATTGCATCTGCACATAAAATAACAAATCTGGAGTATTTTAAAGCAAAACCTCAGAGTTTTATCACTTTATCATTTTACTTACTTTATCACTTTACTGTTGGTGGAGTTGTGGTTAAGTGCTGTGTCTGCCAACCAAAGGCTAGCAGTTTGAATCTTCCAGGTGCTCCTTGGAAACTCTATGGAGTAGTTCTACTCTGTCCTATAGAGTCTTTCTGAGTTGGAATCAACTCAGTGGCAGTAGGTTTTGTTTTTTTTTTTTGGTTTTATTCCTCATTTAAATGATTTTTCCCCCCTGTTTCTAAGGTACTTGGTTTGGTAACAGTATTTTTTCCATATTGATTGGGAAAGAAATAATCCACTGATGTTGGTGAAATAAGCATGAAACAGCTGAGATGTGGATCAATGATTTGGTCATGGTTGTAAAGAAGAACAAGTAAGTCTAAATGCAGGAAAATATGGGAGTAGAATATACAGGTTAATTGAATTTCTGATGAACTGTGGGTTAATGAGAGACTTTGTTTTGACACTTATTAAAAATCTCTGTAAATTGCCTCCGTTGGTTTTCTTGCTTTAATAAGTAGGCTAATGAACATAATTAAATCTTCTCTTACTGAGTCAGCACCCTGTAGTGCCTGAGGCCGTTCTCTGTACACAACACACAGTTCTGTGTTGTAGCTACAGACAGCATGGGAGCTCAGGCTGATTCCTGACCAGTTCCTTACTTTTAAGAAGTAAATGCCTACGATCTGTACATTTTACTGTGTGTACATTTATCTTATTAAGCAAATAAGTAAATGCCTGGTGGATATCATAGAATAATCAACTACTCAATTCAGAAGGGACTTCTGAGATTTTGAAATTCAGTGCCATCATTCAACAGTTGAGAAGCACTAAGACCCAGAAAATAACAAGAAGGATTAGTGTATCTCAGATACAGTCATTGTCTCCTGATTACAAATCCTGTGTCCCTTTGAATAATTGGAGGACTGCCAACTAAGGTCTCAAATGTATCCTAGAAAAAGTGCTACATACCTCATTTCTGAATATCACTACAGTCACCTTCGAAGTACTCCCCTTGGGAAGCTATGCACTGATGCCAGTGCATAGTCCACCCTTCAAACCAAATTTGAAACTCTTTTTCTGGAATGGCTATCAGAGCTGTCATTGTATGACCCTTGATGTCCCGAATGTCATCAAAATGTCTCCCTTTCAATATTTCCTTCATCTTCAGGAAAAGAAAAAAGTTATTGGGGGCCAGATCAGGTGAGTATGGAGGGTGCTCCAATACAGTTATTTGTTCACTGGCTAAAACTTCCCTCACAGACAGCTCTACAATTATGTTCGTGAACTTGCCACCATGCCACCATGAGCAAAGGCCATTCCAGAAAGAGTTCCAAAATTGCTTTGAAGGGTGGACTAGGTTCTGACATCACTGTATAGCTTCCCAAGGGGAGTACTTTGAAGGTGACCGTAGTAATGCTCAGCAGAGGTATGTAGCACTTAGAACAATTAAGTTCGCGGACTCAATTGTCAGACTTTGTACATCATGCTGATTTTGAGTGAGTTTTTTGTCAAAGCGAGTCAAAATTAATCACCTGAGAGTTTTTGGCTAAATGACTCCCCATTTAACCAAGCCAGCCAAATATATCAAATAATCAGTTTTGAGAATGAACTCCGCTGCTGGCGACACAGCCGCTAACCAAAAGGTAAGCAGTTTGAATCCATCAGCTGTTCCTCAGTAAAAAGAGTAACAGTCTGCTTCCACAAAAATTTACAGCCTTGGAAACACTATGGGACAGTTCTACTCTGTCCTACAGAGTTGTTATGAGTTGGACTCGGTGGCAGTGGGTTTGGGTTTTCAGTTAAATGAACATAAACTCTGCTAACACGCCAACTCTACAGGGACAGGGACTTTGGCCTGTTGGATTCACTAATACACTTTTCATCTTGTTAGGTTCTGACACATAGAGACCCTGTGTACAACAGAACAAAACACTGTCCAGTCCTGTACCATCCTCACAATTCTTTTTTTTTTGTGATTGAGTGAAAGTGTACAATCCAATTTAAATTTGCATGCCTGCCTACCATGCAGCTCCTTCTGCTCTTCTTGCCAGGTGAAAGCATACTCCTCCTTTCCATTCCATATATGTTATATCCTCTTAACAATCTCCTGTCCTTTCCTCTCCACCCTCTCCCCTCCCCTCTAGTAAGAGGCTGGTGGGACAGCATCCTATAGATGCATAAAGAGATAAAGTGCACACATGTTATGGTCACTCTGTGTCCCCAAGTCCAGTTCATTCCTGTCCGAAGAGTTGACCTCAGTAATGATCTATGATCAGGAGCAGCATCGGGTGTAAAGGCCATGCTCCCAGAGAAACTCCTAGGCCTTCAGACCGTCAATTGCAGTCTTTTAGTCATCCTCACAATTTTGGCTATGCTTGAGTCTGTTGTTCAGTCACTGTGTCAATCCATCTCATTAAAGTCTTCCTCTTTTTTGCTAACCCTCTATTTTATCAAGCATGATGTCCTGCTCCAGGGTCTGGTCCCTCCTGATAACAGGTCCAAAGCATATGAGAGGAAGTCTCACCATCCTTGCTTCTAAGGAGCATTCTGAGTGTACTTCTTCCAAGACAGATTTGTTTGCCCTTCTGGTATTCCATGGTATAGTCAGTATTCTTCACCAACAATGGCAGCAATTCTTTCTGTCTTCCTTATTCACTGTCCAGCTTTCATATGCATAGAAAGCAACTGAAAACAGGATGGCTTGGGGTCAGTTGCACCTTAGCTTTTGCTTTTTAAAACCTTAAGGTAATATATTTACTTTTTAATATCTTAAAGAGGTTTTTTACAACAGATTTGCCCATTGAAATGTGTTTGATTCCTTGCCTGCTGCTTCCATGGGTATTGACTGTGGATCCAAGTAAAAGGAATTCCTAGACGACTTCAGTCTTTTCTCTGTTTACCATTATGATGCTTATTGGGTTGAGTTCTGAGGATTTTACTTTTCTTTATGTCAAGGTGTAATCCATACTGAAAGTTGTAGTCTTTGAGCATCATCACTAAGTGCTGCAAGCTCTGTTCATTTTCACCTGGCCAGGTTGTGTCATCTGCCTGTCGCAGCAGGTTGATGAGTCTCCCTTCAATCCTGATTTCTTCATATATTACAGCTTCTCAGAATATTTGCTCAGCATACAGATTGAAAAGCTGCAACCCTGATACCCACCTTTCCTGATTTTAAACCATATAGTATCTCGTCGTTCTGTTAGAATGACGACCTCTTTGTCTATGTATAGGTTCCTCATGAGCACAACTAAGTGTTCCTGAATTCCCAGTCTTTGCAATGTTATCCATAATTTGTCATGATCCATGTGGTCAAATGCCTTTAGCACAGTCTATAAAACACAGGTAAACATCTTTGTGCTATTCTCTGCTTTTAACCAAGATCCATCTGACATCAGCAATGATATCCCTCATTCCATATCTTCTGCTGAATCTGACTTGAATTTCTGGCAGTTACCTGACCATGTACTGCTGCAAATGCTTTTGAATCATCTTCAGCAAAATTTTACTTGTGTGTAATATTGAAGACATTGTTCAGTAATTTCCACATTCTGTTGGTTCATCTCTTTGGAATGGTCGCAGGTAGGGATCTTGTAAGCTTCAGTCTCCTCTGATACCCATTTTGGTCTCTTCTTCCTTTCTTGTCTCTTCAACAACTTCTTGCTTTCTTCATGTAGGATGTCCTTAATGTTATTCTACAACTTGCATGGTCTTCAATCATTAGGGTTCAATATGTCAAATCTGTGCTCAAGAAGGTCTCTAAATTCAGGTGAGATATACTCCAGATTGTACTTTGGCTTTTATGGACCAGTTTTAATTTTCTTTAACTTCAACTTGAACCTGCATATGAGCAACTGATGGCTCTTCCACTAGCCGGCCCTTGGCCTTATCTTGATTGATAACATTGCACTTTTCTATCATCTCTTTCACAGATGTAGTTGATTTGATTCCTGTGTATTCCATCTGGCAAGGTCCATGTGTATAGTCACCGTTTATGTTGTTGAAAATGTTATCTGTGATAAAGAGGTCACTGGTCTTGCAAAATTCTGTTATATGATCTCCATCATCATTTCTATCACCAAGACTTTGTCAGGCACTGTTCCCTCTTCTTTGTTACCAACTTTTACATTTTAATCACCAGTAATTATAAACACATCCTTAGTAGGTACTCAGTAGGTACTGAACGAAAGAATAACATGAAGATTGAATACTTACTATACATAATATAATATAACCTGATCTCAAGCTCATGGGCTACATGTGGTTCTATGCTAATTTATTCAACATTCATTAAACTGACAGTATACAGTCTGAAGGGTAGAATCATAATAGTAAAAACTTTGAATATGTAACTACAAAATGAAAGAAAAAGCAGTCATCATAGTAAAACATTTTAAACCCATTTCTCACATGGTCTGTGTATGTCAGTTTCCAATACCAAGTGTAATGCTTAAGGAAAACCTGACACATTTGAGAAGCCCAGATACTATATTAGGTGGTAAAAACACTTTTCAGATAGTCAAATGAATCAACAAAATAGAAGATGCCATAACACAGCTTTGCAAAGCTGGTCGTCAAGTTAGAATTCAACTTAATTCTACAGATGAATTGAATTAAGCATATGTCACTTTAAGACAAGCAAATAGAGCCACCAGATCAGGGAGAACAGAAAATTTTTGGATGCTGCTTTGTGCTTATTAACAGATTTGTCCTTTGACTCTCAAATTTGGTGGGGAGGAGTATATTATCTGATAAGTCAGTGTTAAGAAATACCTCAGAAACAAACCCTATAATGGATGAATTGCAGAAACCCTCTACTTAAGGACCAGTTTAAAATTTAACCACATCTGGGGTTATATGCCTGCACAGGTGTGTTTGGACTCAGAACACAGTTCTACAAGACAAAATCAGAAGATGGCACTTATCTACAAAAGAAGCCTCTTCTGGTGGCCTCTGTGAATCAGAATTGACTCCATTCAGAACTGACTCACTCCTAAAGGCTAGTGAGAGGGATGCAAATTAAAACTGCAATGAGATACCAACTCACCCATCTGAGAATACAATGGTTTAAAAAAAAAAAGGAAGAAAAACAAAACAATGGGCATTGTGGAGAAAACTGAAATACTAGCCCACTGTCGGTGGGGATGTAAAGTGATGCACAGCCAGTGAAGAGCCCTGGCGGTACAGTGGTTAAGAACGTGACTGTTACCCAAAAGGTTGGCAGTTTACATCTACCACTCACTCACTGGAAATCCTATGGGGCAGTTCTAGTCTGTCCTATAGGGTTGCTATGAATCAGAATCAGCTTGACAGCAACAGGCTTTTTAGTTTTATTGTACAAGGAGCCCTGGTGGTATGGTGGTTAGGCACTTTGCTACTAACTGAAAGGTTGGCACTTGACACCCACCAGCCTCTCTGTAGGGGAGAGATGCGGCAGTCCACTTTTGTAGAGTATAGCCTTGGAAACCCTATGGGACAATTCCACTCTGCCCTATAAGACCTATATGAGTCTGAATCAACGCTACAACAACAGGTTGGTTGAAAGCTAATAGCATTTTGAGTATCTTTTCATGCATTCATTGGCCGTTTGAATATTGTGTTTGGTGAAAAGTCTGTTCAAATCCCACTACCCATTTTTTTTAATTGGGTTGCTTGTCTTTTTGTTGTTAGTTGTTGAAGATCTGTATATATTGTTATACGTATACAATATTATATATATATATTTTATATATATATATAGGAAATTGGAGTCTTATTGGATATATTGTTCCCTGAAATTTTCTCCTGATCTGTAGCTTGTCTGTTCACTTGATAAAGACCCTTGATGAACAAAATTACATTATGTTTATAAGATCCCGTTTATTTTGTCTTTCGCTGCTCATGCTTTTGTTGTTATGTCTAATAAGGCATCCTTAAGAACTAAGTCCCATAGCCTCACCCCCACATTTTCTTCTAAGAATTTTTTTATGGTTTCAATTTTCACGTTTAGGTCCTTGATCCATTTGGAACTGGTTTTTGTGTGTATAGTGGATGCTATTTCATTAAATTTATTTATTGATGATTTATCACTAGCACATAATTTCCTTGAAGTCAAGGATCACATTTGATTCCCATGTGTATCTGCAGTGCTTGGCACAGTGTTGCAAAATAAAAGGAATTTAACAAGTACTTGTTGAATGAATGAATTTTAGAGATAGACTTAAGGGTTGTGCTGTTTTAAACTGCAATGATAGAAATCCAGTAGAAAAGAGTTTATGATGCAAGAAAAGCTTCGCTGGAATAGGTGAGACGGGTAGAGATTAAGGAAAATGAAGAAGTGTCTCTCTGGAGCTCTGGTCTTGGGTATTTCTGAGCTTGCTTCTAAACCTTTTAATCCTTCTTATCACAAACATCCACCAGTAAGACAGAGCTTAGTAAGGAACAGATACCCCTAAAAACATTTTCGCTGTTAGCAAGATACATTGAAAGGACAGCATTCTCATCATTTTTTTAATTCCTTAATTTTGCCTAATTTCTTCACTCATACTCCTATTCGTAAGAGTTTTATACATCCCATGGAGATGTTGCTTTCCAGGTAGAAAATTGGTTTCCCTCATTCTCAGACTGTATGTGATTAGCCACGTTGGTAAGAATGGTAGATGTGATTACTACAAGGTGAAAATGACTGGACATAAGAATGCAGAGGAGATATTTCCCCATCTTTGTACCTCAGGAAGACAAGGCTGGAACTGCCAGCGTGCAACCAGCCTCCTGACTGTGAGCTATTAGGATCCAAGGTTACTTGAAGGTCACTTTGAGACCTCAGCTGTTATGGAGTTGTGGTGTTTTCTGTATTTAAGGCTTGGAAAGGCATTTTGAAGACCACTTTTCCTGTTCTTATAATTTTAGAAATATCAAGATCAGAGATAAAATCTGTACTTCATGTCTTAATTTTCAAAGGTTGCTTAGCTAGCATTTGGTTAAATCTATAAACTTGTAGTGGTAAATGGCGCTTAGGTTAATGTTTAATTAACCCTTATGAAAGAAAGTGTTACTTTGTACTTCTATTACTGGCTTTAAAGTTTAAACACTTTACACAAATGATTTTATTAGTTCTTTGAACATCCCTATGACTAGATAAGGGACAAGAACTGTAATACACACAAATCGAATCCCTGAACCAAAAAAAAAAAAAAAATTAATTTTCTGTTAGTCCATCAATTTCTCAGCTAAGAAAAGTTTGTTATTGTTTTTAAATACTCTTTGCTCTTCACTTGAGCTTCCTTACAGAGAAGAGGTTGAGAATCTTATAAATGTTCTAAACTTTTCAACAAATTTTTATCCTCTGACTATTAGGGTGAAGAATTTGAATGGAATCTATGTGGGAGAGGTGGAGTTCCATGGGTGAACTAAATCCTCACAGTAAATCATTTGACCTTCTTTGAGAGCTGACCTAAGGCAATAATGGTGAGTTAAAATTCCCTACCCTGTGGCCCTCCAGTTCTTAGGCACTTAACCCTAGAGACCTCTTCTTGGCTGCAGCCTCCAGGTTATTAAGGGCTTGCCTGCTGGCAAACTTCATTTTCTCTTGCTCTCTTTTTACATTTGAGTGCTTCGTTTAAAGATGACAACTAACTAATCTATTAAATTAATTAATGAGCTGCTTACATTTGCTACATCTGTTCTGTCTCTTTTTACTTTCACCTTAATTCATTCTCCCTTGCCCCTCCAGTGTGTGGAAACTGTTGTCAGTGGTGGCTTGAGTTCTCAGAAGCATCAGGCATCCTTCCTTCTTACCCTTCCCTTCCATCTCATGAGCCCATTTTCTTCTGGTTTTCCTTCTACCTCTAACTCTTGGTCACTCCTTAGTCCCCCTTTGTTTGCTACACCCCTCTGCCACTGCCACTGAGTCGATTTCAACACATAGAGACCTTATAGGTCACAGTAGAACTGCCCCACAGAGTTTTCAAGGAGCACCTGGTGACTATGAACAGCTGACATTTTGGTTAGCAGACTTAGGACTTAACCACTATGCAACCTGGGTTTCCTACTCCCCTCTGCATGACATTCAAATATGACTTCCACAGGGTAGTCTCCTAGGGTCTTTTTTCATCTTCTTCTGAACTGGGCGTGCAGATGATTAACAACTTAAACCTCTGTTTTGCTTCATTTCCTAGTGCTGCCGTAGCAGAAATACCACAACTATGTAGCTTGAAAGAACACAGGCTTATTGTCTCACAGTTTAGGAGGTTAGGAGTCCAAATTCAGGGCACTGGCTCTAGTGGAAGTATCTCCTTCTGTCTTCACTGATAAAAGATTTCTTGCAGTTTCTGTTAGCCCTGGCATTCTCTTGATTCTTTGGTAATCCCTGCCAGCATGTATTTTCCCCTTCAGGTATGCTTGCTTCTCTGTGCCTAACTGCTTCTTTTTATGTCTCAAAAGTGAGTAGGTTTAAGACACACCTTACATTGATAAGAGCCCTAGTGGTGCAGTGCTTCAAAGCTTGGCTGCTAACCAAAAGGTCAGCAATTTGAATCCACCAGCCACTCCTTGGAAACCCTATGGGGCAGTTCTACTCTTTCCTCAAGGTCACTGTGAGTCAGAAGTGACTCCAGTGCAATGGCTGTTGGTTTCACTAATACAGCCTCATTAACATAGCAGAAAACTCTATTTCCAAATGGAACTATGGTCACAGGGATTAGAATTCCAGCACATACTTTTGGGTGACACAATTCTGTCCGTTATAGCTGCTAATCTAAAGGTTGGAGGTTCAGATCCACCCAGAGGCATCTTGGAATAAAGCCCAGGTGATCTACTTCTGAAAAACTCAGCCAGCAAAAATCCCATGGAGCATAGTTTTACTATGACACACAGTCAAGTCAATTACAGTTGACTTGACATCAACTGATTATCTCAGATGCTGTATAGCTTTGATTGCCTTCTTTAACCTAATGACTCCTACATCTGTCTAGCCCAAAATGCTACTGAGAATTTCAGCTTTCTGAATATTTCCACTTGAATGTCCCACAGGCACCTGCCACACAACTTGATCAAAATGCATCTCCTTTCCAGAACCTTCTTTTTCCCCTCTTATGTCCTTAACTCAGTGAATGACACCACCATAAACTCTGATGCTCACAACCAAAAGTATAATTTAACCAACAAATTGCTATGGGCCACACTCTATTCTAGAACATGTACACAAAGCATAAAGTATTGAAAACAATGGGTTCCTTTCTTCAGGTTGCTTAGAATCTGGTGAAGAAGGTAGATATTAAGCAAATAACTGCACAAATAACTAAATCTTAACTGTTAAAATTACTAGGAAAAAACTAGGAATCATCCTGGAGTCTTTTTTCCTCCTACATAGAGCCGTCAGTTCTAACTTCTAAAAATCTGTTCGTCATCTACTCTCCATCATAGCACCACTAATATCTCTCACTTGGACTGCTAGAATTGTTTCCTAACTGGTTTCCCTGCAGTCTATTCATAGGACCATGTCCATAGTAACGTTTTAAAAATGGAAATGTGACACAACACCTCCTTATTTAAAATCCTTTGGTGTTTTTCCCAGTGCCCTTTGGATAAAGTCTATACTTCTTACCATGATGTCCAATACCAGGTCCTGTGTGATTTGGCCCCTCTTTGCTTATATCTTTATTTCTAGACCCGAATACTCTTTCTTTTCACCATACCTTTTCAATCTGTATGCCTAGCAAATAATCCAAGAATCTGGACCATGTGAAGAAGAACAAGGCATCAGGATTGGAGGAAGACTCATTAACAACCTGCGTTATGCAGATGACACAACCTTGCTTGCTGAAAGTGAAGAGGATTTGAAATGCATACTGATGAAGATCAAGGACCACAGTCTGAACATGAAGAAAAAATCCTCACAGTTGAACCAGTAAGCAAATAACATGATAAACAGAAGGATTGAGGTTGTCAAAAATTTCATTTTACTTGCCTCCATGATCAATGCCCATAGAAGCAGCAGTCAACAAATCAAAAGACACATCACCTTGGGAAAATCTGCTGCAAAAGACCTCTTTAAAGTCTTGAAAAGTAAAGATGTCACCTTGAAGACTGAGGTGAGCCTAACCCAAGCCATGGTATTTTCAGTTGCGTCACAGACAAGTGAGTAAGGAATTCAATCAGTTCTAATTTCTAAAAATCTTCCATATGACTAAGGAAGACAGAAGAAGAATTGATGCCTCTGAATTCTGATGTTGGAGAAGAACATTGAATGTACCATGGACTCCAAAAAGAACAAACAGATCTGTTCCGGAAGAAGTACAACCAGAGTGCTCTTTGGAAGTAAGGATGGCAAGACTTCATTTTACATACTTTGGACATGTTCTCAGGAGGGATTAATCCCTGGAGGACATCATGCTTGGTAGAGTGCAGGGTCAGTGAAAGAGAGGAAGACCCTCAACAAGATGGACTGGCACAAGGGCTGCAACAACGGGGTTAAGCATAAAAATCGTTGTGGGCCTCGTGCAGGACCAGACAGTGTTTTGCTCTGTTGTGTTCTCACTATGAGTCAGAACTGACTCAATAGCAGCGAACAACAATAACAGCAATACTATTTCCAAATCAAATCCACTGCCATTGAGTTGATTCCAACTCATCGTGACCTTGTAGGACATAGTCGAGTTTCCAAGGCTGTGATCTTTATGGAAGCAGATTGCCACACTTTTCTCCCACAGAGCGGCTGGTTATACACACTTTTAAACACCTCCTATTTATTGCAAGGAAACTCTGGTGGCATAGTAGGCTAAGTGCTGCATCTGCTGCACCCCTTGGGAACTGTATGGAGCAGTTCTACTCTGACCACTAGGGTCACTGTGAGTCAGACCCATCTCAACAGCCGTGGGTTTTTATTTATTGCAAAAAGATGCCTGGTAGCACAGTGGTTAAGAGCTTGGCTGCTACCCAAAAGACCAGCAGTTTGAATCAACCAGTTTTCCTTGAAAACCATATGGGGCAGTTCTACGCTGTCCTATAGGGTCACTTGAGCCAAAATCAACTCAAAAGCAATTGTTTTTTTCTTTTTATTTCCCTTCGTCGTTTCCTGCTTTCCTCCCTTCCTCTCTCCCTTCCTCTCTCCCTTCCTCTCTCCCTTCCTCTCTCCCTTCCTCTCTCCCTTCCTCTCTCCTTTCCTCTCTCCCTTCCTCTCTCCCTTCCTCTCTCCCTTCCTCCCTCTCTCCCTTTCTTTCTTGTAAATGGTTTATGTAACAGGTTCAGTTTAACAAATACCTGTCCAACATACCTCTTGGGCTAGGTATTGCTAGGAAGACAGTAATGGCTAGGCAGACAGGATCCCTGTCCTCAGGGAGCATCACATTTCAAACATGATGAATGGTTTTACAGTGGCTTGCAGAGGGTAGACTTTCTTGAGACTCAAAACAAAAACAGGAACTAGCTAAGCAAAGAGTAGGGAAAAGGAGTGGAGCAGCAGAGTACTCTCAGCAAAGGAAAAGGAATATACTAAGTCTGTGAAAGTAAACAATACTGTTGTTGTTAGGTGCCATCAAATTCGTTTCCAGTTTGTAGCCACCCTCTGCATAATAGAATGAAACATTGCCTGGTCCTGTGCCACCAATACAATAGTGAGAATATTTGACTTCATTGTTGCAGTCTGATTTTAAAGCCAAATCTAGCCTTCCAGGTATACATATCAAGGTAAAGGAAATAATACATTTGAATCCTGTTTTCCTTATCAATAGTTTGTTAGCTTCAAAGATAAATTTTAAATACTCGAGCATGCATCTGCAGACCTTCCATTTGTACTTGAGCTGGGCCCTGCAAATATTAGAGACAGACCTCTTGAAAATCGTCCTGTAAACAAGGATCAAAAAAAAAAAAAAGGAGTTAAGAAAGTGTGATTTAAAAAGCCCTCGGGACCTATCCACCTTTCATCAGATAGGTGAAACAGCTTGTGAACATTTCATAAACCAAGCTGGCACAAGAACATTCAGCAGTGGGAGAACCCAGCATGTTCTGAGCAGCCACCTTAATTAAAGAGGCCAATGACTGAAGATGGCAAGAACTGGTTAGAGGAGCTCCAAGACTGTTAATATTTCAGGACGAATGTGTCACTGACTTAACTGGATCCAAACTAAATCTAACTGCTTTCACTTTACGTGACCTGGCATGATTCACCTTGTTCTACAGCAACAGACGTATGGTGTTTAATGTACCAAAGGCTTGTGCTTTCCAAGTGTCCAAAGTTTGTATGTTTGTGAACAGTGTAAACTTAACACTAGTCTGACTCCCTCCCTCCTTGCCTTCCCTCCTTTTTTCTCTTTTTCCTTCTTAGCCTAGTGCACAGACATTTGACCCCAGAAAAAAGAAAATCTTTGGGAATTGTAAATTGTCCTGAAAGTAAACAAGTTTTTTCTATGGAATAAAGCAGATTAAGGTATGAGCCCAGAGTCAATGACTTTCATTCCTCATCCCATTCCTGAGAGGGACCCCCCATGTGCTCTTCAGCAAGCTCTTTGCTTCTTCATCCTTGTTTTCTTAAATTCTAGCTCACAGAGCTAACACTTGTCCCTTACTGCCTAAAGGAAGTGGCTATCTGCATAAACTGAATAAAGAAAGAAAAGTACAAAATGTCATGTGAATATGTTTTATTCATGAGAAACAGCATGAGAGCAGTGTACAGTGAAGAAAGGGCTTTTGGTCACAGAGAGTGTTATTTTTCAGCCACACCCACATGCTGACAACAATCTCAGCTAGTTGCATCCTCTCCAGTTACAAAGACCAAAAAGCTCCGGCTGCCCCAGAATCCCACTTCATATTAAAAGGAAATTATTGGAGGTGAAACACTAAGGTGGCAAAACTAAGGACTTATCGGATAGACAAATGTCCCCTCTGCTTACTTCCAAGATCCTAGAATTCCAGCTGTTTTGAGAGTGTGAATGCTCAGCCGAACTGGAGAAGCATCTGCCGACACTGAGATCCTGACATAGGTCAGTCTGTCTGAGGTTCAGTGTTCCATTTTATTCTAACCAGGGCTTAAATTAGTTGTTGCCTCACAGGCTTACACATGTAAGATTCTTAACAATGTCAGTAGCTGTATACAGATGCAGTTCTACTCTGTCACATGGATTCACTATGAGTTGGAATCGACTTGATGGCACCCAACAACATTTTGGATGAATAAAAATAATAGGAAGGTGTGCTTTTTACTGATACAGAAAGAAGGTCAACCAATACCTATTCCTCTTATTGAAACACCCATTTAATTACCAGGCTGGGGAGAAAGAAGTAGTGATTTCATAAGCCTGAGATAACTGAAGGTACGCCCTTGGGTGTTGTACCAAAAACAGGGCCATGAAGGGCCCAGTGTCTGTTTCTTTGCAGACAGTGGTAACGGGACGGGTATCAAATGCTAAGCCAGAAGTGCATGTCCTGTGAACTGGGAAGAGGGCACCACTGGCAGAAGCAGAAAAGCCCCATTGCTTCCCCTTCAAGCAGTCACCTTGCCCAGCACCAGCTTTTCGCCAGTGAATTCAGAGCCTCCACCTGACTGAGGAGACCCACCACCCTCTGCATCCCACCCTCTGCATCCCACGCTAACCAGAACCAAACCGTGGCTGCCGAGCTGGTTGTGACGCCTGGCAACCCTACCTGTTGCTGATTAGAACCGCCCCACAGGGTTTTCAGCAGCTGTGATACAGATGTAGATCACCTGTGATCTTGACAGAAGTAGATTACCAGAGCTTCCTCCCACAGCGCCTTTGGGTGGACTTGAAACGACCCACTTTTCAGTTAGTAGTGAGAGCAAATCATTTCTACCCTCCAGGGACCTTACACACCCAGGAAGTTCCTTACTAAGGAAACATGAGGAGGTTCACTTTTTTCATACAAGTCCAGTAACTGAGACAAGTGTTATATTCATCTTAAAATCTGGAAACACACACACAGATAGTGTACACTGTTTCTAACGAACTCCTGTGGTAACCACATCATTGCAAAAATGGGTTTTTTGCTTCAAAAAAAAAAAAGAAATCTTGCAGTTGTTACAGCAAATGTCTGCATGAATAAAGTCATATTTTTCCCTGAGAATTGCTCATCGCTGTCCTACAGCCAGATGCAAACGGAATTTCCCTCGTAAAGGAAATATAAAGATTCTCACTGTGATATGAAAATACTGATTACTTTTCTTTCTTATTGAAAGATTGCCATTTCCCCTTGTAACTGTTAACAGACTAGGCTTGCCTACAAATACGTCCAGGTGGGTAGGTGAAGAATCGAAGGGATGCTTGTTTTGTCTCTTTGCCAACCCTTTCATCTGGGAAGGTTGTATGTTAGTTTTAACAACAGAGGATTTATAGGCCAATACGGAAATACTTTCATGTGTTAACATTTGTACAGTTTTCTGATTTCATCTATAGAGATAGAATGGTTAAGTGTGTCAGTATGTCGAGTATGTAACTGTTATGAATGAAAACACCAACTATTTCATGCAAGCCCATAGCTAATAGCTAACAGTTATAAAACTCTGGAGTGGAATCATATTCCTTATTTCAGTAGTCTGGAAAATGTGTCTGACAAGTAGCGGGTAATCATCCACTGAATTCTGACAGTACTGTCTTTGTCACGTGCTGCTGCTCATCCCTTATTGGTATCTTACTGGGGTGTCTATAGACATTCCCAGAGTCTAAGTGAAGGCTTAACATTCTTCCATCATTTTGATTATAAGTAACGAGAGCTCATTTATAAAAACATTATTGTATATGTTAGAAAGCTGAAAGCTGATAGTATTTTATTCCCTTTTGCTACTAGAGAGAGGAAGACTCATTACATAGACAGCATAAAAGCCACCAGCTTCCAAGTCCTGAATGTCTTCCTACCTTATTTCCCCATTGCCATACCAAAGAGATTCACAATCTTTTTCATTCTATTGACAAGAACAGTGGTGATGAATTAAGGATGGCAAGATTTTTTGAAACGAGAGTGTAGAGTTTACTACAGAGGCATGGAACAGAAGACTAGAGCAAGGCCTCTTTACTGGCTGGATTTTACAATGTTACATAACATGACTTTTGGACCAAAGGAGTACAGTAGGTGTCTTTGGCTTTCTCTCTGCTTTCTCCTCCCTCCCTCCCTCCTTCCCTCCCTCCCTCCCTCCTTCCCTCCTTCATTCCTCTCTTTGTGTGTCTCTTTCTCTTTCCTTCTTTCTTCCCTCCCTCCCTCTTTTCTTTCTTACTTTTAAAAAAACAAACTTCCTATTACTTTTGATGATAACAAATAATGTGCAGTCCAATTTAGCAATGTTAAAATGTTGAAGGGTCAAGCATCTGGGAGAATGGAAGCCAAATACTGTAGCCTCCACTCCTTCATTTTATTCATTCATTCAAAAGCATTTGCCAGACAGATTTGGCATGTCAGCAGCGGTCTAGTCTGTACAGAAGATGTAAAGATGTGTAAGAGGCCAGCACTTCCACTGAGTTTGTAATCTACTAGAGGAAATGAACTATGCATATATAAATACCAAAAGTACAAGACACTGTGAAGTACAAGCACATAAATACCTAACACACAAGCCATAGGAAAAGTGCTAAGCACCTTCCTGGGGTAAAGTGGAACACTCTCCGAGGAGCTGGCGTTGGAGCTGGCTGTAAACAGGCCAAGATGACAGGGAAGGATCTTCCAGGCAGAGGTAACTACAGGAGTAAAAACATGATTAAACCACCTTCTCAGGAAAGTCTTCTTTGACCTCTGGTAGACTTACATGCTCCTTCTGCCTTACTGCTTACTATGATTTATCAACACTTTCATTACAACAGTTATAGTTGTATGTTCCATAACAACTGTATATTGTTATCAGTTGTTTGCAAGTCAATTTCTCCAGTAAACTATAAACTCGTTTACTACCAGAGTCATGTCTTTTCATCTGTCTTCCCAACCCTTTGTAGGGGTTCTGATATATGGGGTCCAACAATTAAGTCTGCAAACTTAATTGTTCTAAGTGCTGGAGACCTCACTGCTGAATATCAATACGGTCATCTTTGTAGTACTTCCCTTAGGAAGCTATGCACTGACGCCAGTGTCTAGTCCACTCTTCTAAGCAATTTTGGAACTCTTTCTGGAATGGTCATTGTGCATGGTGGCAAGGTGGCAAGTTCATGAACTTCATTGTATAGTTGTCTGTGAGGGAGTTTTTAGCCAGTAAACAAATAACTGTATTGGGACACCCTCCCTACTCACCTGATCTGGCCCCCGGTGGCTTTTTTCTCTACTGAAGATAAAGGAAACTGAAAGGAAGACATTTTGATGACATTTAGGACAGCTCTGATGGCCATTCCAGAAGAAGAGGTCCAATATCGCTTTGAAAGGTGGACTAGTTACAAGCATTTGTGTATTGCTTCCTAAAAGGAGTACGTCAAAGAGGACCTTAGTGGTATTTAGCAATGAGGTATGTAGCACTTTTTCTACAATGAGTTTATGAACTTAATTGGCCATCTTCCTAGGCTAGCAGAATGTGTTCAGGGATCAGTGAGTACTCCAGTTGAGCTGGAATCAAAGATTCATGAAGGAGAGCAGTGGGAATTACAGCTACGAAAGTAGACTGGAAAGTAGGTCTGACAATATCAAGTGTCAGCAAGGAAGTGGAGCAGTGGAAACCCTTCTCCACTGCTAGTAAGGCTGTAAGTTAGTACAGCCGTTTTGGAGAACAACTTACCAACATCAAATCAAGTGGTCAATGCTCATATCTGAGATCTAGATACGCTAATTCTACAGAAACTTCACATATTTACAGGAGGCATATGTATTAATGTTCACAGGGAAAAAAAAAAGGAAACAAACTAAATGCCCATCAAAAGGAAAATGGATGAATAACTACAAATACATGTATCAACAAAGGTGAATATTGCAAATATGATACTGAGTGGGAAGAAAAAGAAATAAGGCTTCAGAAGACCTATGATATCTTTTATATAAAGTTAAAGTACTGCAGATGATGCTGTGTGTTATTTAGGGATCAAAGACAGATGACCCACTAATCAAGGCACACATTGTTTTACTTGTGCCTACTTGTTAATCTGGAGTCACAATTTCACATGGGTTTCACCACATCAAATATCTGGCTATAATCTTTACAGAAGCAGAAACTACTAGAAAGATCTCTACCCGTGTTTTACTAATTATGCAAAGGCATGCAACAATGTGAATCATAACATATTATAAATGACACTGAAAAGAATGGCAATTCCAGAACATTTCATTGTGCTCATGTGGAACCTGTACATAGACTGAGACTCAATCATTTGGACAGAATCTGATGATACTGTGTAGTTTAAAATCAGGAAGGGTGTGTGTCAGGGTTGTATTCTTTTACCGTACTTACTCAAACTGTATGCTGAACAAATAATCCAAGAAACTGAACTACATGAAGAAGAACAGAGTAGTAGGGCCTGAGGGAGACTCAAGAGTGACCTGCTGTATGCAGATGACACAACCTTGCTTGCCGAAAGTGAAGAAGACTTAAATCTCTTACTGATGGAGATCAAAGTCTACAGCTTTCGGTATGGATTACACCTCAAAGAAAACCAAACTCCTCACAACTGGAACAATAAGCAACATCACAATAAATGGAGAAAACATTGAAGTTGTCAAGGGGTTCATTTTACTCGTATCCATAATCGATGTCCATGGAAGCAGCAGTCAAGTAATCAAATGAAGTACTTCAATGGGCAAATCTGCTGCAAAAGGCATCTTTAAAGTGTTAAAAAGCAAAGATGTCACTTGGAGGATTAAAGTGTACTAAGTATTAAGGTGTATTTTCAATCACCTTATATGCATTTGAAAGCATATTAATGAAAAAGAAAGACTGAAGAAAAATTGATGGCTTTGAATTGCAGTGCCAGGAAAGAACACTGAATATGCCATGGACTCCCCAAAATAAAAAAAGAACAGATGTGTCTTGCAAGAAGTACAAACAGAGCGCTCCTTAGAAGGAAGGATGGAAATACTGCATCTTATATGTTGTCAGGAGGGATTAATCCCTGGAGAAGGACATCATGCTTGGTAAAGAAGAGGGTCATAGAAAAAGAGGCAGACTGTCAATGAGATGGGTTGACACATGGAACAATGGGCTGAAACACAGTGACAACTGTGAGGATGGCACAGGACTGAGCAGCACTCTGTTCTGTGTTACACGGGTTCACTATGCGTCGGAACCAACCTAACAAAAGTTTAACTTCATTAGCTTTCTGTTTCTGTCCACATCATCCACATCTCAAAACCTAGCTAATCATCTATAAATCCACTGCCATCGAGTCAATTCTAACTCATGGGCATCTCATGTATTACAGAGTAAAACTGTTTCAATAGACTTTTCTTGGCTGCAATCTTTATGGAAACAGATCACCAGGCCTTCCTTGATCAGAACCTCTGTGTGGGATCAAAATGCCAATTTTCAAGTTACCAGTTTAGCACACACCATTTGTGCCCCTTCAGGATCCCCATCAGGTCTGACTCACCGTGACCGAATGTATATTAGGCTATAACTGTGCTCCATAGCATTTTCAGTGGCTGATTTTTCTGGATGTAGCTCATCAGGTCTTTCTTCCAAGGCACCTCTGAGTAGATTTGAATGATCAGCCTTTTGGTTAGCAGCTGAAAGCTTTGGCATCCTCAAATTCTTTTCAGAAGAAGATGGGATATGTTGTAGCTAATGTACACAGACACGCATACATTTTGTATTAAATTAGTAACATGAATATGTATAAATGTATGTATTTACAAAAGCATAAATGTTTCAGAGATGTTTTCATTGAAAGGGCTATTTTTTTTATATCATATATGTAACAGACAAAAACAAGATCATTAGCATGGAAGACTCCCAGGCCATACCTCCTTCTGACCGCCTCACCCAAATCAACTTAATGAGGAGGATTAAACATGACGACAAGAGTCCCTTGGTCTAAATCTCTCAAGCTGTCAAACTGGGTGAAATGTAGATTCTGCCTATTTGTGATTTATTTAGCAATCACATGTTAAAACCAAAAAAACCTGTTGCCATTGAGTCAATTTCAGCTCATAGTGACTTTTATAGGACAGAGTGGAACTGCCCCATAGCATTTCCAAGGAGCACCTGGTGGATTTGAACTGCTGAACTTTTGGTCAGCAGCTATAGCACTTAACCACTATACCACCAGGGTTTTCACTCACATTTAGACAACTGGAAAAGACAGATTTAATTAAATATATTTGAAATCCACAAACAAGAGGTAAATGTAAGGAACTTGGATTTGGAGATGTTAAGCTATTGTATTATGTGTTCTAAAATTGTGTTTTGCTTTAAAATGTCTTAACGATTTAATTTACCAATAAAACAATCACTTTCAAGTCAGTTTTGACTCATGGTGACTCTACGTGTGTCAGAGTAGAACAATGCTTCGTAGAGCTATTAGTGCTGATTTTTTAGAGGTAGATTTCTAAGTCTTTCTTTCAAGGCGCCTCTGGGTGGACTCCAACCCCCAACCTTTTGGGTAGCAGACAAGCACATTAACTCTTTGTACCACAGAGGACTTCCAACTTACCAGTAGGTCAGATTAAAATCCTTGGAGTTGAGAACACTATTTTGCAGTACTTAAAATGACAGAAAAGGATCAGGGTAGTCTTCAGCCCCACCAGCCTCATCACAGGTGCTCTTAATAGATATTTATGCTGCTGCCAATGAATTGTCCAACCCTTTAAAAAACATTTATAAAGATGCATACTAAACAAACACACAGTGCTCAACAGATACATCAGTGCAGCAAATAAAGTATTTATACTATGTATAAAAAGCACATTGCTATTTTGTAATAGACTCTTAGAGAAATGAGTTTCCTAAATTTATTACCTATTAAATAAAACAGATTTTATTTCATTTTATTAAGTTTAATTTGCCTACATTTCAAAACCCTTCAACCTAATTTCTGCACTTGGTGAATCATAAAACTTTCTGAAATGCAATTCTGGGAGACTATACTGAGAAAGCAGCATGGTATGCAGAAAAGGGCTTGCGCCTAGGAGTCAGACTGACCTGGGCTGACTTCTGGCTTAGTGGCACAACCAAAATTCAATCCAGCTGTGTGACTTTCATTCCAACTTATAGCGACCCTAAGTGACAGAGTAGTACTGCCCTATAGGATTTTCTAGGCTGTAATCACTTCAAATCCACCGGGCACTCCCTGGAAAATCTATGGAGCAGTTCTACTCATCCTATAGGGTTGCTATGAGTCAGAATTGACTTGACAGCAGTGGTTTTAGCAGGGTTTCATATTTACAGAAGTAGATCACCAGATCTTTGTCCCATGGAGCCACTGGGTAGGTTCAACCCACCAAGATTTTGATTAGTAGCTAAGCACTTAACTGTAGTGCAACCCAGACTCCACAGTGTGACTTTAAGCTAGTCATTTAATCTGTTGAGATTCACCTTCCTCCTTCGAAAACAGGAGTAGTAACTTATGCCTCATAAGGCTGTTGTGTGTATCAAGAGTTAAAGTAGCAGCAAAGTGCTTGCCACATAATTACTCACTGAGAGGTTAGTTGTCTTTGACTGTGACTCTCATCAGGAAGCCAGTGTCCAAGTATCTGGGTTACACCATGAAGTATGGGTGAGTAGGAAATGATAAATTCTGTTGAAGACAAAAGTTAAGAACAGACATCTTACTTCAATTTTAAGGTTTTTCTTATCCATGAAACCAAATGTCAGCTGTAAAAATCCTGCCAGATAATTGATAAAATCTAGCACCCTTTCTTGGTGAAAATGCTAATGAAGATTAGATTAGAAGGTTAATTCCTCAATATGATTCAGGGCATATATGAAAAGTCAACAACCAACATTATACTTAACGGGAAAAAGACTGAGAGCTTTCCCACTGAAATCAGGAACTAAACAGCGTGCTCACTCTCATCATTTCTATTCAGTACTGTGTTAGAAGGCCTAGCCACAGCAACAAGAAAAAGAAATAAAATATATCCAGATTAAAAAAGAATTTATTTATTCATAGACAATATGACCCTATATTTAGAAAATTCCAAAGGGTTCACAGGAAAACTTCTAGAACTAACAGGGAATTTAGCAAAGTTGTACAGTACAAGATCAACAGACAAAAATCATTTGGAGTCCTACACACAAGCAGCAAGAAATCTGAACAAGAAATTAGGTAAACAATTCTCATTTGCAATAGCATCTAAGAGAAAATACACCTAGGGCTAAGTCTAACCAGGAATGTGAAGGACTTACACAATGAAAACTATAAAACACTGCTGAAGGAGGTTACAGAAGACTTAAATAAATGGAAAATGTTCCACCTTCATGGATTAGAAAATTTAATGTTGTTAAAATGTCAGTACTACTCAATGTCAGTACTACTAAAATGTCAGTACTACACTCTGTATATTCAATGCAACCCTGATCAAAATTCCAACAGCCTTCTTTACAGAAATATAAAAACCAATCCTCAACTTTATATGAAATGGCAAGAGGCCTCAAATAGCTAAAGCAATGCTGACAGAGAAGAACAAAGTAGGAGAACTAACACTTTCTGGTTACAACTACAGTAATCAAAACAGCCTGGTACTGGTCTAACAGTAAATATATAGACCAATGTAATAGAATTGATAGTCCATAAATAAACTTACACACCTATGGTAAACTGACTTTTGATGAGGGTGCTAAGTCCATTTGACTTAGGAAAGAAGAGTCTTCAGTAAATGGTTCTGGAATTGTTCACAATAGCAAAAAGATGGAAACAACCTATATGCTCATCAACAGATAAATGGATAAAATGTGGTACCTACACACAATGGAGTATTATACAACAATAAAGAACAACAATGAATTTGTGAAATATCTCATAACATTGAAGAAACTGAAGGGCATTATGCTGAGTGAAATCAGTCAATCACAAAAGAACAAACATTGTACGAGAATTCTACTATAAAAACTCATTAAAAGGTTTACACACTAAATGAATCAATCTTTGATGGCTATGAGGGAGGGAAAAGGTGGGGATGGAAAAATACTAAATAGACAATAAAAAACTCACTGCCTTTGAGTTGGGTCCAACTCATAGTGACCCTATAGGTCAGAGTAGAACTGCCCCATAGAGTTTCCCAGGAGCACCTGGTGGAGTTGAACTACTAACTTTTTTGTTAGCAGACATAGGACTTAACCTGCTACACCACCAGACTTTCCAAACAGACAATAGACAAGTGGTAATTTTGGTGAAGGGTAAGAGAATACATAACACTGGGGAATGCAGCACAACTTATACAAGACAAGATCATGGAAGGACCACAAACACATCCAAACTTCCTGTGGGACCAAATTGCTGGGCTGAGGGCTGTGGACACCATGGTCTTGAGGAACATCTAGCTCAACTGGCATAAATGGCTTAGAAAGAAAATATTCTACATTCTACTTCAGTGAGTAGTATCTAGGGTCTCAAAAGCCTGTGAGTGGTCATCTAAGATACTCCACTGGTCTTCCTCTTGTGGGAGCAAGGAAGAATGAAGGAAACTAAAGATATAAGGGAGTGATTAGTCCAAAGAACTACGGGACCACATCTACTATGGCCTCCATCAGACTAAATCCAGTACAAATAGATGGTGCTTGGCTACCACCATTGACTACTCTGACAGGGATCACAACAGAGGGTCCAGGACAGAGCTAGGGAAAAAATGTAGAACAAAATTCTAGCTCAAAAAGAAAGACCAGAGAGAGATGGGATGAAGATAGCAGACTAGCCACACATTTCTTCTGATCCCTCTAACAACTAAGACCTTGAAAACCAACTGAACTGAATATAAAGGATATTCTAGGAGCACAGAGATCTGGCAGAAAGCTGTGAAATTGGACTGGGTAATAAGAAGGGGAATAACTACCTTTGTCAGAAGCAGATAGGCAGCCACAGAGGGGCTTGCTTCTGCTGGCACGGGAACCGAGTTGCAGCACAGGAGTGGAGACCATCTTTATTAGCTGGGAAACTGAGCTTGGGACTGCTGGACCTGGGAGCACTGCTGGGGCTGGCAGCCATGCTGAATAGTGGTGGCTGTGTGGAGTGTGTCTTTCTCAATGAGAAAGCTGAACTGAGAAGAGCCACACCTATAGCATATGGCAGTGACTGCCAACCAAGTGCAGCAGTGCGCTTTCTCACCCTCCCTTCTTTGAGCTACACCAGAGGCTAAATTCTGGTGTACTGCCTGGGCCAGAAGTGGGACATTGTATGCACTTTTTTTTTTTTTTCTGCCAGAGCTTTTCTCCCAGACTTGGAAAGAGAAACAAAGAGAGGAGTGGAAGAAAAGTTCCACTGGCTCCTCTTAGCTGCAGACTGCTACAGAACCCCAGAAGACTTCCACCAGACCATCTCAAGCTTAGTGCTCATGAACCTTCATGGCTGAACCCTTTCCTATGTGCTTATTTCTCTCCCTGTCCCCAGCCTTTCCCCACTACCTTTTCTGTTCTACACCAGAGGCTAAATTCTGTTCCACCACTAGGGTCAGAAGTGAGACATTTTATACGTGTGCCTTGAGCTTTTCTTCCAGACTCAGAGAAAGAAACAAAAGGAAAGAAGGACAGAAGACAAGTTCCATCAACTCCTGTAAGCTACAGATCACTGGACCTACAGTCACAGAAGACATTCACTGAAGCATCACAAGCCAAGTGCTCACCAACTCCTGTGATGCAAACCTTTGCTATGCACTGACTTCACTCCCTATCCCCAGCCTTTTCCCTTTACCTCCTGTGCTCTACATTTGATTCTAAATTCTGGTGCACTACTGGGCTAGAAGTAGGTCAATTTATCCATGTGTCCTGAGGTTTTCTCCTAGACTTGGGGAAGGGAATAAAAGAAGAGTTGGAAGAAGAGTTCTGCTAGATCCCCTGAGCCAGCAATTCCTGCTTTCTTTCTCAGTGCAGTCGCCTCTCCAACCATTGGGTGACAGGGCATCAGAATTATTAAAAAAACAAAAAAAAGTCATGGCTGTTGAGTGGATTCCAGCTCATAGTGACCCTATCAGTCAGAGTAGAACTGCCCCCTAGAGTTTCCAAGGAGCACTTCAGTAATCACTCCAGTTCAAACAACTAGACTCCCTGGACAGTCAAAACCAAGTTAAAATACATATATGTGTAACAGATATGTGTATGTGTGTGTGTGTGTGTGTGTGTGTGTGCATGTGACAGATATATATATCTGTTAGACCATAATCACATAACAAATAAATCACAACAGCTTCTGATGGCTTGGAAACAACAATCAATTTCTAATCATTTAAAGAAGCAGACTATTGTGGCTTCAGAAAACTCTGAAAATAAAGAATCAAAATATGTCCCAGATGAAGAAATCTTCCTGCAATTATCAGAGACAGAATACAAAAGAGTTATGTACAGAGCCCTCCAAAAAATCAAGGTGGAGATTAGACAAAGTGTGGCAGAACAAAAGGAAAATGTAAACAAGCTACAAGAATTGCTGGAGCAACAACGATCTGAATTTTAGCAGTTTAACAATAAAATCACAGAGTTAGACAATTCAATGGAAAGTCAAAGGGGCAAGATAGATGTAATGGAATGCAGAGTTAGAGATATTGAAGATAAAACAACTGACGCAAGCATTTATGAGGAAGAATCAGGTAAAAAAATTTAAAAAATGAAGAATCTTTATGAGGTATGTGGGACTCTATCAAGAGGAACGATTTATAAGGGACTGGAGTACCAGAACAGGGAGGGATATCAGAAAATACAGAAGGAGTAGGTCCAAGACGGTAGACTAGACAGACATCTCCTCAATTCCTTCTGAGAACTAAGGCCCAGAACAGTAACTGAAAGAAGCAGTGTGGACATTTTGTGAGCTCCAAGATCAGACACAGGACTGCACAACAGGAAGGGGGAAAATACTTTGTCAGTGGCAAGACAGCAGCACAGTGAGTACTGCTTCTGCTGGCACAGCACCTGGGTGGACTGCAGGTACAGATGCCTTCTTTGCCACTGGGAGGCCGGGACTGTGTCTGCCGAGCTTGTGAGTCTGACACTGCTAGATTCTTTGCTGATCTGCAGTGCTTAAGTGAACAGCCTATCCCACAGCAGAGAGACAGTGATTGGGACACTCACATTTAGAGATCCCAGCAGCAGTGAAGAACTGAGGGTGCCAGTGACCCTCCCCACCTCTCATGTCTGAGCTGCACCATAGAATCTGCGGACTCACACTGTAACAAAGGCGGCTCAGGCAGGATGCCAGCTTGGTCAGTGGAAAGGCAGAATCAGCCTCGCCTGAGGGCTCAGCTGAGGCTAATTTTCACGCTATACAACACTGCCTGTCTGGTTAGTGCTGCTCCCAGCAGAAAAACTGCTGTTAAGACGATTGCATCTAGAGAAAGTAGTGGCGGCTGGGGTCTCAGTGTGGTGGGGACCTAACCCCTCCCTTCTTTAAGCCACATGCTGACTGCCTACAAGAGACCAACTTAGTCAGGAGGTGAGGGCTGCCAACCCTGAGGGCCCGATTGCTATCACCTATGGCTGGTCAATGCCTCTCTCTGCAGAAAATCAGCTTTTAAGACCTATTCCACAATTCCCATTGGTGCAACACGGGAGAAACAGAACAGCTTCTGGATGGTGCGAAGACAACAATCAGTATCTAACCATTTAAAGTATAGAGACCCTACAGTGCAGAGTAGAAGAGCTCCACAGGATTTCCAAGGAGTGCCTGGCAGATTTGAACTGCTGACCAAATGTCAGCAGACGTAGCACTTCACCACCATGCCACCATGGTTAGATAGATTAGGTAGTTGATAGGAATACAGTTAGGTGAAGGGAGTGACAGCACACAGGAGAAGGGAGGCCAGCATAACTGGACTACATCATAAGCTAAAAGGTTTTCTAAATACAGCCTAATGTTTTAAAGGACAGAGTAGCAGGGACAGGGCTCTGGGAACCATGCTTTCATGGGACATCAAAGTCAGTTGGCATAGCTAATTTTTTTCAAAGAAATCACCCTGTGATCCTTACTGGTGAGTGGCTCTTGGGGTCTTAAAAGCCAGCAAGCTGCTGTCTAAGGAACATCAATTGGTTCCAACCCACTTGGAGCAGTTAAAAACCAAGAACATTAAAGACATGAGGAAAACATGAGCCTAGGAGACAGAAGGACTCATATGACTGGGAGATGACTTCAACATGAGAGCAGAAGAGCTAGCTAGTGCCCAGCCACCACTGAAGACAGGCCTGACGGGAAACACAATGTCGAGTCTGATGAAGCATGAGAAAAGGAGAGTGCAGATCTAGAACTCTACCAGAAGGCCAGACTTGATGGTCTAACATCCTGGAGGGTCCCCTGAGAACATGGTCCCTGGACTTGCTGCTAGCCCAGAGCTGAACCCAGGACTGAAGACAACTCTTTAGACAAAGATTGGACTGGACTATGGGACACAGAGTGATTCAGGTGGTATGTGTGCTTCTTGGCTTAATATATATATGAGGCTGTCCACCTGGTTCCTCTTGAGAGAGGAGAGGGGAAGATGGAGAGGAGGGGACAAGTATTAGTTGAGTGGATACCAGAAATACAGAGTGGAAAGGAATGTGCTATCACAGCACGAAGAGAGCACATAGAGTTGCACAGAGCTGTGGGTTCAGGATTTTAGAGATTCACTTGGAGAGTACTTTGAAGGTGACCATAATGACAGTCAACAATGAGGTATGTAGTACATTTTCTAGAATGAGTTTTTAAACTTAATTGTCAGACCTCATACTACTCAGCCAGTAGGGGTATTATTTATTCATTCTGCATGTATCTGTTGAGTGCCTCATATATATTGTTATTCCTAGGTGCCATTAAGTTGGCTCTGAGCCATAGCAACTCTATATACAATAGAAACAAAACACATTAGTCTTCAAGGTGACATCTTCTCTCGTTAACACTTTGAAAAAGGTTTTTCATGGGACCCCACTATTATACATGAGCAGACAGCCAAGGATTATCAGTTAGCTGCTGGAAAATATCTTCCAAAAAGGAAAACAAGAAAGAACAAAACAAAACCTGGAGGACACAAGATTATGGAGGAGAAGAAAAATACATCCCTCAAGCTATTATTAATATTCTTAAAGGAATAACAGAAAACATTGCATCCATGGAACAAGAGGAGCAGCAACAAAAAGGAAAATTCCAAGAACAAAAAGGAACTTCAAAAATTAAAGTATGATGGCAGGAACCAAAAACCCAATAGAAGGTTTAAGAAGTTGAAGAAGTCTACTGGAAAGCCAAGGAAAAGACAAAAACATGGGGAGAAAAAAAAGATTTTTTTTTTTTAAATAGTTTTTAAAGATAGCAGATCATGGAGATTCGAGACAGTGAGAGAGCAAAGACAAGGGCTGGGAGGAAATCCTCAATGAATTAATGATAGTAAACTTCTCAAAAGTGAAGTAGCAGCATCCCCCAAGTGTATGTAAAAATGGATCCAAACCAAGGTACATCATCAAGAAATTTTGAAAAACTGGGAGGAAAAGAGAATACCTTAAAATAAAATACTCTTTTTCATAAGACTAATAGAAAGTAGGGTAGGTTTCTCCAAAATACAGCAGTAAATCAACAGAGAAGGAGATTTAGGACCCAAGAACAGGAGATTCAATCCAGGAGAGAAGAAAAGTGAATCTCTAGAAAGACACTAAAGAGAATTCCAAGGCCAATACCTCTGGGGCAGACTTGGAGAGCTCCCAGCCCAGCTGAAGCGGACAAGAGGGCTCCAGGAGAGATGGCTTCAAGAAAATGAAATCAACAGAAAATCTGATACGATCAAACACACAGAGAAGCAATGTAGACAACAGATGGTGAGACCCAGTTTCATTAATGATAAGAGCATAGAAAGCTAAAAGAAAAGGAAAATCATTAAGTTTAGAGAAAACAAAAAGTTGAGCAAGAGAGAAATTACAGCTATATTACATGGCTCATGTGTGAACTACATTTACATAGTCATAGTAACGCAAACACTGAATATTGACCCAACCAAAATTACAACACAGCTGTTTGGGAGAATGGGGAAGGTAAAGCTTGTACATGCCCCTGAGAATGAATGAGTGTGTGTATGTCATAGTGATGGTGGTAGTGGTGAAAAAGATGACATTCTCATCTTTCGTGGTAGGAAATCAATTGAAAAAAAAATAACTAAGTAGCCACACAGGCATACCATTTAGAGACACAGGGGCAAGTGCCAAAAGAGTCAGCCAAAAAGAGTTCAAAATGATTACCTCCAAGGAGCAGAAGATGGTGGAGAGAGGTGCACGGGGACCAAGCCACATTAAACTATTGACTCTTTAAACTATGTGCAAGTATAACTTCAGTGTAAAGTAAAAATAAAATACAAAGAAACTACAAGAGACTTTTCAAGTGAACAGAGCTCATTGGGTCACACTCCTCTCAATTTATTGCCATAACTCTTATCTCACTATTACCACCTGTCTCCTACCCTACTCCAAAGACCCTCATAACACAGAACTGATAGAAGAAAAGGAGACACTGGGTGAGTCTGGAATCCGCCCTGCCAAGATCCTGTTAGGAAGTTTAGGGTTACTACTCAGTAGAGTTCATTGACAGTAGATGACTTCTCAGAAGTTAGTGTAAAGCTCTGCTAATCAAGTCACTGAGTGGCGCAAATCGCTAAGCACTGCACTGCTATCTGAAGGGAGGGTGGTTCAAATCCACTCACAGGCACCTTGGAAGAAAGGCGTGGCAATCTACTCTAGAAGGATCACAGATATTGAAAATCCACTGAGGTGCAGATCTGCTCCAAAATATATGAGGTTGCCATAAATCCAAATCAACTCCATGGCAACCGGTTTGGATCTGGGCTATTGAAGTTATACATACTAAAACCAGATCTTTTCTATCATATTTCTTCTTCTTTACATTCCACTGAATATCTTGATTGTAAAATCTAAGTTACCTTCTGCTTCTTCTTTCTCCTGGTTCTCCTCCTTTAAAGGCTGGAATGGCCTTGGGGTCCACTTGGCTTTGGCAAGCACTCAGACTTGCCCAGTCTTTAAAATTTGGGTAACAGAATTCTTTTTTGTTCTTCTTCTTCTTCTTTTTTATTTTTAAACATACATTCCTTATTCTGCAAGAGTCTTGCAAGATTCTTTTTATTTTATTTTATTTTATTTTTTTTCCATCCCCACCCCTCTGCTCCCTGGTAAACATAAAAAATTGTTTCCCTCTAAGTGTGAGCCTTTTCATGCGTTTTCATAGCAGTGGTCTTACATATACCTGCCCCTCTGTGACTGACATGCTTCACTCAGCATACTGCCCTCCAGCTTGCTTCATGTTACGACAGCATCAAGTTTTTCCAGCACCATCTGCTAAAAAAAAAAAAAAATTCTGCTAAAGACTGCCCTTTTCCATTTGATGAACTCTGGGCCCTCGTCAAAGATCAGGTGACCACAGGTGGATGGATTCCATCCACTGGGTTCTCAGTTCTGTTCTATTGGTAAGTATACCTGTGGTTGTGCTGGTACCAAGGATCTTTCTTTGTAAACTGTGTCTCTTGTAAACGGCATACTGATAAATCCTGTGAATCCTGTTTCTTAAATCTGTTCTGTCACTATCTCTTCCTGGGTGCATTTATGTCATTTACATCCAGTGTAATTGTGTAATTGTTGATAAGTATGACTTTATGGCTGTCATTTTGAAACTTTTTTTTTTTTGGTTGTCATTTTCTTTCTTTTACTCTGATGTGCTGAATTTCTTAGGTTTATGAATTTCTTTTTAATTTCTTTTGTTTTCATTAGGATTTTAGGTTTTCCTTTTTTATTCTGATGAGTAGATTTATTAACTTTCTGTGTGGTAATCTAGAAATTTACCCTTGTCTCCCCAGGTTTGGACCATTCTATTATGACTTTGTAGAACCTCACCTTCGATGCCATTAGAAAGTTCTATAGCTGCACCGTTTATTCTCTCATTTTTAAAACATCTTTTCACTTCATTGTACTGCTTTCACCAGTGGAAAAATGCCAAGTTATTATAAGTTATGGCTTTTTTAGGGAGAGGTACAGTATGTTATCTTTTACCTACCAAATTCTGGAATATTTTCCCTTCCTCTGTCACTGGCAACTGTCCTGTTCCTGATCTAAGGCTGGTCCATGACATAGACAAGGGAACTGTTTGGGAGACAAAGTTGGAATGACCTGGGTCAACCATATGTGCGTATCCATTCATTGCACAGCACTTGGGAGAGGAGTGTTTCATTTCAGATTAGTTGAAAACAAAACATTTTACTCCATCCTTGACTTTGACCTAGACAACCCTATTATCTGTAAGACATAAGCATGCTTATCCTATTTTCAATTAAACAAAGCTAGAATGGATATGTAAAACCTAGGAAGAAAGAATTGGGATTGAAAAAGCCCTCATGGACTCCAAATAAGTAAAAAGTACTACAGATACTTTTAAAGTCCCATGCTTGTGTTAAAATTTCTTTTCAAAAAACACAGGTGGGAAAAGAGCTTAACAGCTCAAATGAACACTGCTATGAGGACTAACAGCAAGCATAAGGAATTGATAGTAGGAAGTGGCTAGAAAAGAAACCAAACCAAAAAAGGAAATGCTCATCTTTCTACCTCTCTTAGATCATAGGCAAGATTTTTTTATGATCTATCAATCAGTTGGAAACCCTAGTGGTGTAGCAGTTAAGAGGCTGGCAGTTCAAATCCCCAGGCATACCTTGGAAACTCTATGGAGCAATTCTATTCTGTCCTATAGGGTCACTAGGAGTCAGAATCGAATTGATGGCAGTTGAGTTTTTGGTTTATCAATCAGTTTAGCAATACTTGCTGAGGATGGGCCATTTATCTATCACAAGGAAGGTATTGTAACAGTTCAACAACAAGAGGAAGAACTCAAGGATCTTTCAATAGGTTGAGAAGACAGTATATATATATATATATATATATATATAGGACATGATGGCAATGATAATAACCTATTTGAATAATATTTTAATTTGTCACTTTCTAATAATTTATATGGAAACCCTGGTAGCATAGAGGTTAAGAGCTACACTGGCTAACCAACAGTATAGTTGATATTTTTTGAATCATTTATATCATATCTTTTGACTTCATATGACCCAGAAATTCTACTTCTAGGTATATACCAAGAGAAATGGAAACATATCACCCACAAAAACTGTACACAAATGTTCATAGCAGCATTATTCATCATAGCCCCAAAATGGAAACAACCCAAATGTTCATCAACTGATGAATGAATATAATCTGGCATATCCACACAATAGAATACTTCTCAGTGATACAAAGGAATGAAGACAGAGGTTTACCATTTGATCCAGCAATTGCATTCCTAGGTATTTACCCAAACAAAATTAAAACATACATCCATGTGAAAACCCACATGTAAATATCTACTTTCTGCACAATTTTTTTATGAATGTAAAACTGCCCTAGAAGATAAATTCCAAAAAAGAGAGAGTGGAATAAAATGTAAGGTATGCTACAACATGGATGAACATTGAAAACATTTTTCCAAGTGAAAAATATTTGTCTGAAAAACCATAGTTATCTGTCAGTCATTCATTCCAGGAAAAATGACATTAATGAAAAAAAGTGGCCAGTTCAGCTTACAACTCAAATGGCCACACAAATGCTTTTCTTCAAAACAATCACAGCGCATTGTTATGAGCAGAGGTGCTTTATGTATACTTCCCACTTTACACAGTATTTTAAAAAGGCTTGTTCCCATGAGTCAAGATTTAATAAAATTAGTAACGTGACTCCTTTATCGAGAACTCTTGTTGTTGGGTGCCATCAAGTTAATTCCAACTCATAGTGACCCCTTCTATGCAGAATAGAACTGCCCCATAGGGTTTTCTAGAATGTAATCTCTCTACAGAATCTTTGGAAACCCTGGAGGTATAGTGGTTAAGAGCTAAAGTTGTTAACCAAAAAAGTAAGCAGTTCAAATCAACCAAGTGCTCCTTGGAGACTCTTTGGGAGCCGTTCTACTCTGCCTTATAGGGTTGCTATAAGTAGAACAGACTCAACAGCAATGAGACAAGAGCAGGTTGCCAGGTTTTGCTCCGATGAAGTCACTGGGAGGGTTTAAACTGACAATCTTTCCGTTAGTAGTGGAGCACGTCGAGTTGAGTCTCACTCATAGGGACCCTAGAGACCAGAGTAGAACTGCCCCATAGAGATTCCAAGGAGTTCCTGGTGGATTTGAACTGCCGACCTTTTGGTTAGCAGAGGTAGCACTTAACCTCCTACACCACCAGGGCTCCCTTTATTGAGAGCACTGCTAAGTAAACTGCATTTTTGCCCTCAGTGCATGGCAGTGAATAACACAATGACCACAAGCACAGTTTGGTGCTAGTGCTGTGATTCCTGCCAAAGTGCCAGTTGTTTAACCATCCTGCTTAGGAAAGAGCAGCACAAATGTCAACATGGTAGAAAAAAGGCAAAGGTTTAGTTTATTATGATCATCATTTTGACCTCACAGATCCCCCGAAAGGTTCTCAGGGACTGTTCAGGAACCATGGACCATATTTTAAAAACTTCTGTGTCAAATGCTTTTCTCCAAGACATGCACTTAGTAAATTTTAGAACCAAGGTCCTAAGTGGCATAGTGGGTATATGCTATGGCTGCTAATCAAAAGGTTAGCAGTTCAAATCCACCAAGCACTCCTTAGAAACAGTTCGACTGTACTCTGTGAGGTCACCATGAGTTAGAACTGGCTTGATGGCAGTGGGTTTGGTTTTGGCTCTTAGTCCAATTGGTTCTCGACTATGCTACAGAACACCCAAATGAAGTATAATGAGAATTCATATTATAACCAAATAATTATATTTCTACACACAGGCCTAGTCAGAACACAGTTGGCTATGCAGTTAAGCACTCAGCTGCTAACTGAAAAGTTGGTGGTTTG
This sequence comes from Heterohyrax brucei, assembly GCA_028571685.1. NCBI lineage: Eukaryota > Metazoa > Chordata > Mammalia > Hyracoidea > Procaviidae > Heterohyrax > Heterohyrax brucei. The sequence goes on from CM053154.1 coordinate 31,835,509, forward strand.
AATCTATGATGCAACATCATGGGAGGAAGACCTGACCACTGAAACAAAGTCCAAATCCATTTATGTTCAATGGATTCTGACTCACAGCCTAGAAACTCCTGTGGGGAAATTCTGTGCTATCCCATGGAGTCTCTATGAGTCAAAACCAACTGAGGGCATCTAAGAACAATAAACGGTACTTTTAAGCCCATGTCAGATACTCGAGGTAGTTTAAATAGATTTGCTTAAGAGATCTGGACAATCAAAGGAGACAAAGTTGATATCCATTTCCTAAGGGTGAAAATTACCTTACCTTTGCTTGATTAAAGCTAAGGCTTTGATGTACTTGAAATCACAGTCTTAATATTAGGTGGAACCTGCAAAGTAATCTAGTCCATTACCTCATCCCATGCAAAAACCACCTCACAGCATCACTGACAGGTTCTGGGGAGAAATGACTCACTCCTCCCAAGACACAGTCCAAGAAACCAAACCACCAAACCCTTTGTGCTGCTGTTGAGTCAGTTCAACCTGATACCTGCCCTTTCGCCTCCCCCTCCACAGCCATACTCTCCTTCCCACTTGAGGTCACTTCTTCATTGAACACTCAAGAGCAATAAACAACAGACCTCTTTACACTTCTGTAGAGTACTTTAAGTTGACTATCAAGGTCCCCCCTAAACTGTCCCTCTGCAGTGTAAAAGTAAGCACTTCCTGATTTACGATGTAGTCAAGCTATGACAATTGACCACCTGTTTTTTTGTTTGTTTTGGTACATTTTAGCATCGGTAATACACACTACATACAATGTTAAAACATATCTGTAGTTTATACATAGGTTTTCCAACTCTCAAAGACAAAAAGCAGATTTATAAAGACGCTAATAACAAAAGGCAGTAAAAACGAAAACTTAAAAAAACAAACAAGGTATTCAACTTGTATCAGAACCGACTTATGATGGAGCTATTTAAATGGAACCCGTTATAAAGCGGGGACTATCTGTACTCAGTTTCTTTAATGTTCTTTTTGTCTGAACAAACTTTTGTTTTTAGAGTGCCTAGTGTCATCTTTACTCATTCAAGTTTTGACCCCCAATCTTACCTCTGCCATGCAATGGGCCTGGCCACCTTTCCCTTCTGTGGTTCAGGGGTTGTGTTGTCTGGTATCATTTCATTTGCAGCACAGCTCTATAAAATAGGTACCACCAACAGTTGCCTCCCCACACACCTTTTAAAAAAAATATTTTTAAGGAATTATGGTTTGAGACTTTCAGGTAATTGTACACAGCTGTGTAACCACCATCACCCCAAAAAGTTCCCTTGTGCCCGTTTGCAATCACATGTCATTAAAATGAGATAATTCTGTATGTATTATTTTCTAGCTTGAAGTTTCTCATGACAAGTTGCACTGATAATTTTTCAATGGCAGTGGATATAATTTTACAGCATAATTTAACACTCAGTGAAGTGCACATTTCATGATGAATTTAACCCATGTCCTGTTGTCAGATACCTATTTTTCACAATGTCCTGATCCCTCTTTCTAAAGTTATTTCTTTCACTTCTATTATACTACTCTACTCTGGTTTTTTTCCCCCATGTTTTTCTGATACTTTTTAGCTTGTTGTGATCTGTGTCCTATTAAATGTTGGTACCTTGAAAGATTCTGTCATTGAATCTTTCCTTATTCTGTAATCTCTTCCTGAACGACTGCTACAAACTCTTGGGCTCTCATTCTACTTCTCTTCTGAACACTAGATCCTTATTCTCAATTATCTCTTGGATATTATTTCCATAAAGGTGTTCTTCTTATACCTCAAACTCCACATGTAAAAATATTGAACTCTGGCAGCATAGTCATTAAGTGCTATGTCTACCAACCAAAAAGTCAACAGTTCAAATCTACCAGGTGCTCCTTGGACACTCCATGGAGTAGTTCTACTTTGTCTAGAGTCACTAGGAATCAGATTGACTCTACAGCAGTGGGCTTGGGTTTTTTTTAGTTTTTCCTTTCCAAAATCTGCTTTTCTTTTTTTAGTATCCATTTCAATTAGTGATGTCGCCTTCCTTCCAGCTGCTCAGGCTAGAAACCTCAAAGTCATCTTTGATTCTTTGCCTCCCTCATCTCACATGTGCCATCAATTAACTGTTATCAATTATATTCCACAATGTCTTCCAGCTGTGCCCTTTCTTTCCATGTCTGCCATGACTATGCTAGGTTTTTTTTAGGTCCTATGAACTCTCACCTGCAGGGGCCAATTATCCAATAAGCAAGGTGAGCATGGTGCTTACCTTCTTTACCAGGTCCTTTGTAGTAAATAATTTCACATTTTTGTACCACTTAAAGAGATTCTGCTTCTAGGTATGTCTGGCAGCTTCCTCTCTCCCAACTTCACAGCAACTTTCTATAAAAGCAAAGCATCTTTTCAAATTTACAGTCCCTGGATTATCCACTAAGCAAAGTAAACAAAGGTTTATTTGGGCTTATTTACCTGTTAGTAAGCACAAATAAACCCTTGCTTATCTTGCTTATTGGGTAACCCATCCCTTCAGGGATAGTAAATTTAAAAAGATGCTTACTTACTAAGCAGATTAGTAAGTAAGCAGCACTAAACTGATGCTTATCATGTTCACCGGGTAATCCAGCACTGCCTGTCTGAGTTGTAGCAATAGCCTCCTAACCGATCTTCCAGCCCCTAATCTGCTCCCCCTCTGATGCATTCTTTATGTTGCCAACAATTAGCTTTCTGACACCCAGAGATCATTTTCCTCTTCTGCTTGAAAATATCTGATGGCTCCATAATACACGTAGTGCCAAACGTATAATGGGGTTCCATTCCTACGACTCCTTGAGTCTGTTTTCATTGAAGTGGAATCTCTCTCTTTTTCAATTATTACTGCCTTTTGTTATCAGTATCTTTATAAACCTGATCTTTGTCTTGGGGGGGGGGTTGGAAACATTACAGATAAAATTAGATACATTTTAACGCTGTATATAATACATATTACCCCTCCCCCCAAATCTCACTGCTGTCCAGCTGATTCTGACTCAAAGTCACCCTAACTATAGGACGAAGTAGAACTACTCCACAGTTTCCAAGGAGGGCCTGGTGGACTTGACCTTTTAGTTAGCAGACGTTGCACTTAACAGCTATGCCACCAGTGTTTCCTGCAATACACATTACTAACTATAAAATGAACCAAAAAGAAAAAAAAGGTGCTAAGTGTAGTTTTGGCTAATTGGAATACATTCTAAACTGGGGACTACCCGTATTTACATAAAAACTAGAAAGCAAACCCACTGACGTCGAGTCAATTCCTGCTCATAGTGAATCTACAGGACAAAACAGGACTGCCCCGTAGTTTTCACCCCTTGGAAACCAAGGGGCGTCTGGTAGCTTCAAACTGCCGACCTTTTGGTTAACAGCCAGAACACTTAACCATTACACCACCAGGATTTCACTTGCTTATAGAACCAGGTCTAAACTTTCTACCTGAATTCAAGACCTTTTTCCTTTTCCCTTCTCCCACACATCACCTTAAAGGTCATTACACTGGCCAACGAATATTCCTGGAACACTTGCCTGCTTCTCTACTGCCTATCCAGTCTTTAGTCTGTTTTGCTGACTCTGTCCTCTGTCCATTTGTTCCAGGGCACGTGTTGGCACTAGAGCAGACAAAAGTAAAAATTAGCTCATCCTACTGGCCGGTCCTGGTTAGCAAGGTCTCACACCACCTCAAAGGCAGCGTGCTTAAAACCACATATTTGCAAACCCGAGTTAGGGAGGGGTTGGCGGTGAGGGGGAGGCTAAACTGTCTCTCTACATTTCTTCACAGCAGAAAAAGCGATTGCATTTCTGCAGGAAGCGACGTGCTCGTCGTGCTCTCCGTGCTCAGCCTCTCAGAGCTCCACGGGGCAGTTGTCTCCCCAATCGCAAAACACCGCCACACCTTTCCCATTCCAAAGAAAGGCAGACTGAGGTCCAGGAAAGCTGCCTTTTGAGTCAGGCTTCCCTCCCCGCCCCGCCCCGCCCCCGCGGCAGACCGGAGATTCACAGGAGAAAGAGGTTGTAACGATCGTGCCTTCTGATTGGAGCAGCCAGAATCAGACAAGCTTCGGGGCTGCTGATTGGCTCTGGCTCGGTCAGGCGCTGTTGGCCTGTTGTAAATGTAAATAAGCCCCGGAGGGCCGCGGTCTGTGACCGACAGTAACCCCGGCGGAAAGCCGGCGGAGAGGGAGGCGCTTCCTCGCTATCCGCGTCTGCTCGCGGCCAGGCCCAGACAGGCAGGCACTTTGACGGGAGGGGGAGGGGCTGGGCCGGAGGGCCGAGCGCGGTCTGCCCGGGCCGTCAGCTGCAGTGAAACAGGCCTGCCGCTCGGAGCTGGGGCTCACACCCCCGCCCCCCGGCTTTGACTGTTGCAGAGGGTTTACCGGAATGTGCCATTTGAGGACCAAGGTGCGGCGCCGGCAGTTTATGGGGCAACATGAACGGCTGTGGTGGGTGTGCCTTCACAGCCACTGGTTTCTGGCAGCCTCTCCTTACCTTTCCTGTCCCACTATCCTATAGTTTGGGCAAGAGAGCGGAGGGCTTCCTACTGCTTGCCTCTGGCCCGATAACAAAGTGCCACTTCTACCCTGTACTCCAGGGGAAAGGGGAAGTAAGGAGCCGGTTTTCTTTGTGAAGTAGGAAATACGAAGAAGGGGGAGGGAAAAGGATGGTACATATTAAGAATAAACGGTGGTCCCTGTGCACTGCTGGTGGAATGCAAAAGGGTGCAGCTGCTGAGAAAAACAGGTGAGTGGTTCATGAAAAAGTTAAACAGAATTACCAGATGACCCAGCAGTTCCTCACCTAGGTGTGTACCCAAAAGAATAGAAAACAGGTACTCAGATACTTGTACAGGAATGTTTGCAGCGGCATTATTCACAATACACAAAAGGTGGAAACAACCCAAATGTCCATGTGGCTGGATGGATAAACAAATTATGGTTCATTCATAGAATGGAATATTATTCGGCAATAAATTAAGTACACATACAGGCTACATGGATGAATCATAAAAGCATGTTAAGAGCAAGAAGACAGATATAAAAGGTCAGGCATTATATGATTCCATTTCTATGACATATTCTGAATAGGCAAATCCCTAAAGACAACGAGCGGATTAGTGGTCGCCAGAAGCTGGGGAAGAGGGGAGTTTGTAGGACTCACTGTTTAATGGGTACACGGTTTTATTTAGGATTAAATAGAAGTAGTGGCTGCACAACATTGTGGATGTATTAAGTGTCACTGAGTGGTTCACTTTAAAGTGATTAATTTTATGGTATCTAAGTTTTACCTCAATTAAAAAATGCACATATCGGAAACAAACAAAAAAGACTAAAGAGTAACTAAGACTAACCACTTGCTGGGATTCAGAAGTCTCTAAGAAGGGAGGTACATGCAAACCAAACCCAAATCCATTGCTGTGGAGTCCATTCTGTCTCAGAGTGTAGGACTGCCCCAGGGGGTTTCCGTGGTTGTAAATCTTTAGGGATGCCGATTGCCTTATCTTTCTCCTGGTGGCAGATACTGGGTTAGAACTAGTCTACCTTTTGGTTACAGCCAAGTACTTTAAGCCTACCACCACCAGGGCTCCAAGGGAATATACCAAAAAAAAAAAAAAAAAACCAAACCTACTGCCATCAAGTCGATTCCGACTCATAGTGACCCTATAGAACAAAGTAGAACTGCCCCACAGTTTCCAAGGACTCAAATTGCCAACCTTTTGGCTAACAGCCTTAGCAATTAACCATGATATCTGGAGGGTTTCTCCAAGGGATTTTAGTCATAAACAATCCTGGGTCCTCCTCTGCCATTTGCCTTTACTTTCCTCCTGTTACTGAGGACAATCCTAAGATTTTAAAGCTTGGTGTGCTTACGGCTGCTTTTTGCTCCCTATGGGAAATGGCCAGGCAGCAGGGGCCCCTTTGGCCCTTCACAGTTGGCCACTTGCCTGGGTCCAGAACCACTGTGAGTCAGCATAGCACACAGTATGTCTTTATGAGCGCTCTTGTGGCTGGGATGTTATGGGTTGGGCTGGGAGGCAGATCTGGGTCCTGAAAAATGGAAAGATGCCTGCCTCCAGCAACACCCCCATCCCTACCTCTGCATTAGAAAGAATTTCAGTCCCTTGGAGCCTGCAATTAGGCCCTGTGGCATTTGCCCCAAAGTCAGTGTACACACAAGAGTCAGCACTTTTGCTTGCTCTGCACAAAGTTAACTACAGGTCACAGACCAGGCCTCCCACTCGCTGTGACATTTCACACAACTTGTAGCCGAGATGGAATTTGAAAGGAGACATGTGATCTTTCAATCATCCAGTCAGGCACTGATTGTTCAGGTGCTGGATGACACTTCTGAAAGAGAAATACGGCTTTAGGCAGCTGTCAGAGTTTACTGGAGGGTGGGTGGTTTGGAAAAGTATTGGAGGAAATACCAGGTGTGTTTCTAAGGTTTGTGAAGAGAGCTTAAAATTAAGGTGTGGTTGAAGGTTAAGATGGGTGAAGGTACTGTGGGTGAATTGGACTCTTCTGAAACAGAAGGCACGTCTGCACTCTGATTCTGCGGCAAGTCAAGCTCCCTGCCGTTGTCCCCTAGGGAGAAGAACTGCACAACCAGGCGTTGCCTCTGAGTGTCACTGAAAGTCACTGGGCATGCACTTAAATATGTGAGAGGATTATGAACTGGCTTTGTCTAGCTTGTCATCTGCTCCACACCCAAGAAAGAGTACTTGATCTCAGAGCTGATCTCAGACTCCAAGCACGGCTCCATGACTTACTCTCACAGGTCACTTTCTCCCAGAACTTTTACCTCGCCGGGAACATTGGAATAATAACAGCGTGTACTTTCCATACAGTAAGAGAATGCACAGGAAAGTACTCAAAACAGTGCCTGGTTACCGGAAATGCTGGTGTTGATATTATCATTATATCCCCAAGTCTCGTGAACTGTGAACTTCAATTTCACCATCAAAAGGAAGGCAGATTTCTGTGTACACATTAGCTTAAACCCCTTTAACTGGCATCTGGATTTTCCCAGGTAATTTGGCACAGCAAGAAGGTTGTCCTAGATTCCCCAGCTTGTAGCAGTTACCTTTTCTCTTGTGGCTAATGTCTTTGCTGTAGTTTGAGATTAGAGATCATGTCACTGTATAATTAAGAGCATATGGATGGCACCTAGGGTCTTAGAAGCTAGCAAGCTGCCATCTGAGGTACACCACATGGTCCCAACTCGTCTGGAAAAGATGATCACCGAGAACAACAAAAACTTCAGGAAAAAGAGCTCAGGAGACTGAAGGACCCATGTGCCTGAGAGACTGTATCAACATGTGACCAGAAGAACCAGATGGTGCTGGGCCACCACGGAAGACAACTGTGATGGGGCACACAATGTTACGTCCCTGTAGCAACATGAGAAAAAGAGGAGTGCAGCTCAAGAACTCCACGAAAAGACCACAATGTTGGTCCAGGGGCCTGGGGGATCCCCTGAGAGCGTGGCCCCTAGACCTGCTGCTGCCCCTGACCAGAAAACACTGCTGAGGTCAACTCTTTGGACAAAAGTAAATGGACCTGAGGACATAGTGTGACCATATGGTGTGTGTAATTTGTGGTTCTGTGCACTTATAGAATGCTGTCTTACTGGCCTCTTTCTAGATAGGAGAGAAGAGGGTGGAGAGGAGGGAACAGGAGTTTGTTAAGAGGGTATGATGTGTACAAAAGGAAAAGGAGGAATATGCTGTCACTAGGCAGAAAGCAGAAAGAGCTGTAGATAGGCGGGCATGCAAAATTAATTTGGATTTTATACTTTCACTTAACCACAGTAATAATTTAAAAAAATATGGAGTATTTCCTTTGGTTAAATATGAATTTGAACCTCAACCATAATTAATGGCAAAAACATTAAAAGGGAAAACATTTCCTCATGTAATGTTTTATTGAGATATGATTCTTATATCATAAAATTGACCCTTTTAAAGTATATAATTCAGTGATTTTTAGTATAGTCACAGAGTTATACAACCACTATCACAATCTAAGTTTAGAACATTTTAATCGTCTCCCCTCAAATCCCAGGACCATTGATTATTTCCCTAACTCCTGGCAACAAATTATCAGCTTTTTGTCTCTGTAAGTGGAGTCATATATTATGTGGTCTTTTGTGTGTGACTTCTTAACACAATGTATTCAGGATTCATTGTGTAGCATATATCAGTACTTCATGTCCTTTTTTACAGCAGAATAGTGTTTCATTGCATGGATGTGCTACATTTTGCTTACCTATTCATCTGTTGTTGGAAATTTGACTTTTTAAAAAAATTTATTTATTTATTTTATTTGTTTATTTTTTTTTATTTAATATGACTGAGTGAAAATGTACATTCCCATATAAATTTACATGCCCACCTATATGCAGCTTCCACTGCTCTCCCTGTCCGGTGACAGCACACTCTTCCTCTCTGCTCCATACATGTCTCATCCTCCCAGCAGTCTCCTTTCCCCTCCTCTCCACTCACTCTCCTTCCTCCAGCCAGAGGTCAGCAGGATGATATCATATAGATGCATAGAACCATAAAGTGCAACCAATATATGGTCACTCTGCATCGCCAAGTCCAATCCATTCATGTCCAAAGAGTGGACCTTCGTTCTGATTTATGGGCAAGGGCAGCATCAGGGCCAGAGGCCATGCTCCCAGGGGATCCCCAAAACCGCTGGACCATCAATTGAGGTCTTTTAGTGGAGATCTCAGGATGCACCCCTTTTTATTCTTGTATTGCCAGTGAGACTCAACTTAGTGAGCTCTGTTGATGGAAATTTGAATTGTTTCTGCTTTTTGGCTATTGTGGTGTATGTCATTGCTATGCGGGGTTGAGTCATTTCCAACTCATAGCAACCAAATCAACAGAACTGCCCCACAGGGTTTCCTAGGCTATAAACTTTATGGGAGCAAATTGACAGGTTTTTCTACCTTGGAGCAGTTAGGTGGGTTTGAACTGACGACTTTCTGGTTAGCAGTACTTAATTATTACATTGCCAGAGTTCCTTATTGTTAAGTGCTGTTTTAGTCAGCTAGTGCTGCTCTACCAGAAATACCACAAAGTGGATGGCTTTAACAAAGGAAAGTTTATTCTTACATAAAGTAGGCTACAAGTCCAAATTTAGGATGTCTGCTCCAGAGAAAGGCTTTTCCCCTTGTTGGCTCTGGAGGAAAGTCCGGTGTTGCATCAGTCTTTGTCCAGGAAGCATCTTGGCACAGGAACTCCAGGTCTGAAGGATGCGCTCTACTCCTGGTGCTGCTTGCTTGATGGTGTGAGGTTCCCAGTTCTCTGCTTGCTTCTCTTTCCTTTTATCTCTTGTAGAATGAAAGGATTAAGGATTAAGGGGCAAGCCATACTCCAGGGAAACTCCCTTTACAGTGGAACAGGGAGGTAATCCTGTGAACGGATTTACAGTCCCACCCTAATCGCTTAACATACAGCACAGGAAAATCACAGATGGAGGACAATCACAAAATACTGGGAATCTTGGCCCAGCCACATGGCTACACATATTTTCGGGGGGGACATAATTCAATCCATGACCAGTGCCACTGATTCAGTTACCACTCAAAGAGACCCAGTGCACAACAGAATGAAACACTGCCTGATTCTGTGCCATCCTCATGAGCATTGCTATGCTGGAGCCCATTGTTGCAACCACTGTTGTTAGTCGCAGAGAGTCTTCCTCTCTTTGGCTGCCCCTTTGCTTTACCCAGCATTATGTTCTTCTCCAGGGACTGATCCCTGCAGATAATATGTCCAAAGTATATAATATGAAGTCTTGCCACCCTGACATCTAAGGAGCACCCTGGCTGCTCTACTTGTAAGGCAGATTTGTTTGTTCTTTTGGGAGCCTACCGTATAGTCAGTATTCTTTGCCAACACCATATTCAAATGTCAGTTCTTCTTCAGGCTTCCTTGTTAATAGTCCAACTTTTGAATGTGTGTGAAGCTGTTGAAAATACCACTACTTTGGTCAGGTACATCTTAGTCTTCAAACTCACTGCCATCGAGTTAATTCTGACTCCTAGCAACCTGTTAGGACAGAGTAGAACTGCTACACAGGACTTCCAAGGACTGCCTGGCAGCTTTCAACTGCTGATCTTTTGGTTAGCAGACGTAGCATTTAACCACTATGCAACCAGGGTTTCCATTAGTCCTCAATGTGGTATCTTTGCTTTCTAACACTTCAAGGAGATCTTTATGCTAGATATGCCCAATATAATCTGTCAACTGTGTTATACAGTATATATTATATAATGCAGTTATGAATATTCACATTCAAGTTTTTGTGTCAATAAATGTTTTCAATTCTGTTGGGTATATATACCTTGAAGTGGAATTGTAGAGTCAAATTGTACTCTCTGTAGGAGACCTAGTGGTGCAGTGGTTAAAGACCAGAACATCAGCAGTCGGAACCCATGAGCCACTGTGTGGGAGAATGATGTGGTAGTCTGCTTCCATGAAGAGTTACAGTCTTTGAACCCATGAGATCACTATGAGTCAGAATGGACTACACAGCAGTGGGTATGGAAATTCTATATTTAATCTTTTGAAGAACTGCCGAACTGTTTTCCAAAGTGGCTAAACCATTTTACATTCCTACTAGCAATGTATAAGATTCCAAAATCTCCACATTCTCCTCAACACTTGTCCATCCTTTGTATTATAATCATCCTGGTAGATGTGAAGTGATAATTCATTTCCATTCTGATTCGTTTATTTCTCTGGTGGCTAATGATGTTAAGCATGTTTTCATGTGCTTAATGGTCATTTGTGTGTCTTTGGAGAAATATATTTTCAAATTCTTTGCCCGCTTTAAGATGGATTATTTGTCTTTCTATTGTAGACCTGTAAGAATTCCTTTTATGTCCTGGATGCCAAAATCTTCTTATACAGGTGATTTGCAATTTTTCTGCTGTTTTTTGGGTTGCCTTTTCACTTTCTTAATAATACGAGGTCTGACAATTACGTCTGTGAACTTAATTGTTCTAACTGCTACATATCTTATTGTTGAATATCACCGTAGTCACCTTCGACCTGCTCTCCTTGGGGAGCTGTGCACCAATGTCAGTTCCTCATCTACCCTTCAAAGTAATTTTTGGACTCTTTCTGGAATGATCATTGTGCACAACGGCAAGGTGGGAAGTTTGCGAACTTAATTATATAGTTGTCTGTGAGGCAGTTTTTAGGCAATAAACAAATAACTGTATTGGAACACCTTCCTTACTCACCTGATCTGGCCCCGAGTGACTTTTTTCTTTACCCAAAGATGAAGGAAATATTGAAAAGAAGATACTTTGATGACATTTGTGACATCAGGAGTAATACGACAACAGGTCTGATGGCCATTCTAGAACAAGAGTTCCAAAATTGCTTTAAAGGGTGGACTAGATGCTAGCATCCGTGCATAGCTCCCCAAGGGGAGTACTTCAAAGGTGACCATAGTGATACTCAACAATGAGGTATTTTTCTAGGATGAGTCAGCAAACTTAATTGGCAGTCCTCATATCCTTTGAAGTGCAAAAGTTTTTTTTTTTTTTTTAAATAAAGTCAAGTGTATCTTTTATTCTTTTTCTTGTTTCTTTTTTCTGATTTCTCCTCATAGATACTGGAGTCACTGGCTCTGTCTCCAAATCAGAAATCCTCTTTTGCATTTGTTCCATTCTGTTTTCTTGGCTTTGGATTGAAGTTTCTATGTCTTTGATTTTGTTCTTCATCTGTCAGATTTCCAAGTACTGATGTTCCATCAGATCGAACAACTCACTTAATTTTTTGTTTTGCTGTGCTGCATTTTGTATAAGGTCTAGGAGGGCTCTATGTGTAATTCTTTTGTATTCACCTTCTGATGGTTTCAGAAAAAGCTTCTTTGTCTGGGAAGTTCTGAGGTGGTTTCTTTTGGGGGCCTTCTGATGCTATAGGTGACTTCTGGGTTACCATCTTCTCCAATGTTTGTTGTTTTTTTGGGCTTCATGTGGGTCAGTAGAGGCTGAGAGAGATGCTTTGGTCTGTGCAGGCCTGTGCTCTCCAAGAGTGGGGTCAGCGAAACAGAGGAGGTTTTGCGTTCAGTGGTATGAAGTCCAAATTAACAGCCCTATGCTGCATCCCGGGGCTCGCTTGGTGTCCAGAAGGCTCCATTTAATTATCATTTCAGGTCTTGATTTCCAGAGGGATTTAGGGAGATGTGCGTTTAGTCCGCCATCTTGACTCTGCACCCCTCTTTTATTCTTTTGTTACTTGTGTTTTTGATCACTTATATAAGAAACCAGTGGCTAATCCAAGGTCATGAAGGATTTACATTGATTTTTTTTCTAAGCTTTGTAGTTTTAGTTGATCCATTTTGAGTTAATTTTTGTATGTGATATAAGAGAGTAGGCCAACATCATTCTTTTACGTGCTGACACCTGGTTGTCTCAGTACCATTTGCTGAAAAGACTATTCTTTTCCCGTTGAATTGTTGAGGCACCCATGTTGAAAACCATAAATAGGAGTTTATTTCTGTCCTCTCAGTTTATTCTAAATATGTCTAACTTTTTGCCAGCACCACGTTGTCTTGATTACTCATTCACTGTTTCATTCTGATCTGTTTATTTCTTTGATGGCTAATGATGTTAAGCATGTTTTCATGTGCTTAATGGTCATTTGTGTGTCTTCTTTGGAGAAATATGTTTTCAAATTCTTTGCTCACTTTAAATTGGGTTATTTGTCTTTCTATTGTAGACCTCTAATTTTGGAATCAGTATGTAAGTCCTCCAACTCAGTTCTTTTTTTTAAGATTGTTGTGGCTCTGTTTAGGTTTTTTGCATTTCCTTACAAATTTTAGGATCAGCTTATCAATTATAAAATTGCTTTAAAAAAATAAGCATGGAATTGTGGTAGGGATTGTATTGAAAATGTAGAACTGTTTGGAGACCACTACTATCTTCGCAGTATTAAGCCTCCCAATCCATTTATTTAGGTCTTCACTTTCAACAATGTTTCATAGTTTTCAGTGTTCTAGTCTTATGCACTTCTTTTTGTTAAATGTATTCTTAAGTATTTTAATCTTTTTGATTTTATCATAAATAGAATTGTTAATTTTATTTTCTAATTATTCACTGATAGTATATAAAGACACAAGTGATTTTTTTTTTGGTATATTGATTCTGTATTCTGCAACCTTTTTATATTCGCGTATTAGCTCTAATAGTTTTTTGTGGGTGCTTTAGGCTTTCCACTATACAAGATCATGTCTTCAAATGGAGATAAGGGAGGCAGACTGGCAGATGGAAATAGTTTTACTTGTTCCTTTTCAATCTGGATGTCTTTTATTTCTATTTCTTGCTTAAATGTCCTGTCAGTCATCTTTTAGAAAGGTCTATTCTGATCTTTCAGCCTGGGAGAAATGGTGGTGCAGTGGTTAAGTGCTGGAGTACTAACCAGAGGACTGACAGTTCAAATCCACTAGCTGCTTCTTGGAAACTCTATGGGACAGTTTTATTTTGTCCTGTAGGATTGCTGTGAGTTGAAATTCACTTGCCAACAATAGGTTTGGTCTTCTTTCTTTCTTCCTTTTTTATCTTGATCTTTAGGGAGGAGAAGAAAAAGTAGTACCATTAGGAAACACTGGTGGCATGGTGGTTAAGTGCTATGTCTGCTAACCAAAAGGTTGGCTGTTCAAATCTATCAGGCAATCCTTGGAAACCCTATGGGGCAGTTTTATTCTGTCCTATAGGGTCGCTGTGAGTTGGCATCCACTTGACAGCAGTGGGTTTGGTTTTTTTTGGTTATAGAGCATCAGGAATTTTTTTTTCTGTACTCTTCTGTATCTCTTCTCTATTATTAACTGAACTTTTTTTTTTTTTTGGTCCTTTTGTCCAATGGTTAAATCTGTCTCTCTCTTTTTCTTTCTTAATATTTTATTGTGTTTTCAGTGAAAGTTTATACAGCAAATTAGGTTCTCATCTGATGATTTCTGCACAGATTGTTCCGTGACATTAGTCACATTTTTCACATGTCTCTGCACAGTTGTCAGCAGTCTCTATAATTGTGTTCCAGCTGTTCCATTTCTAGTACCCTAGGTTTTCTGCTCCTTTATTTTCCCTGCTTTACAGTGAGTGTTGATCTTTCAGTCTCATACAGATGATTTTTTAGTAGAACACCATTTTTTGCAGGTAATATCATTTATTTGGTGTGTCACACTGCTGTTTTGCTAAAAGATGATCTCAGGGGATAGTTCTGGTTCCTGGTTGAAAGATTGTCCCAGGGACAATCTTTTTTTTTTTTTATTTAATATGACTGAGTGAAAATGTACATTCCCGTATAAATTTACATGCCCACCTATATGCAGCTTCCACTGCTCTCCCTGTCCGGTGACTGCACACTATTCCTCTCTGCTCCATACATGTCTCATCCTCCCAACAGTCTCCTTCCCCTCCTCTCCACCCACTCTCCTTCCTCCAGCCAGAGGTCAGCAGGATGATATTCTATAGATGTATAGAACCATAAAGTGCATCCAGTATATGGTCACTCTGCATTGCCAAGTCCAATCCATTCCTGTCCAAAGAGTGGGCCTTCGTTATAATTTATGGGTAAGGGCAGCATCAGGGCTGGGGGCCATGCTTTCAGGTGAACCCCAAAACCACTGGACCATCAATTGAGGTCTTTTAGTGGAGATCTCAGGATGCACCCTTTTTATTCTTGTGTTGCCAGTGAGAGTTCTCTCTGTAAGCTCCATCGTGGCTATCACTGGTGGTGGCCCGGCACCATCTGGTTCTTCCGGTCCCAAGTCGATATAGGCATCCACTCTTGTGGGTCTCTCTGTCTTCTAGGTTGTCTTTACCGCATGTCATTTTGGTCCTCGGTGAGCATCCGTTCCTGCTGAGTTGGGACCATTTGCTGTGTCCTCGGATGGCAGTTTGGCAGCTTTTAAGACCCCAGACACCACTCACCAATGTGGGGTGCAGAGAGCTCTCTTAGCAAAACGCTAGTTGTGCCAATTGGCCTCGATTTCACCTAAGAGCATGGTCCCTGCCCCTTGCCCCAGCTACTCTATCCTTGCAATATTGGATTAAGATGGAAGGAGTACTCAAGTTATGCTGAAGTCCACTTAATGTTGTTCTTGTTTCTAATGTGTGCTGTCACCGCTTTCTCCCAACTAGATTTCTAGTAACTATCTAATCTAAACCCTTTCCTCCCTCCCCTCCTTTGCAGCTGTTAAAGAGTCTTTTCTTCTATACACAAGTCTATTTTTGAGATCTTATCGTAGAGGTCTCATACAATATTTGTCCTTTTGTCGCTGACTACTTTCACTCAACATAATGTCTTCCAGTTGAAACCAGGTTAGGAGATGTTTCCTGGAATCATCGTTATTCTTTATCATTGCGTAGTGCTCCATTGAGTATGTGCACCATAGTTTACCTATCCATTCTTCTGTTGTTGGGCATCTGGGTTGATTCCGTCTTTTTGCTATCGTGGGCTGTGCTGCGATAAACATTCTGGTGCATGTGTCCATTGGTGTGAAAGACCTTGATTCTGTAGGATATATTCCAAGTAGTGGAATTACTGGGTCAAATGGTATATCAATATCCATTTTTTAAAGGAAGCGTCAGATTGCTTTCCAAAGAGGCTGGACCATTTTGCAACGCCACCAACAGTGTAGGAGGGTTCCACTTTCTCCATAGCCTCTCCAGCATTTGTTGTTTTGTGTTTTCTGGATCATGGCCAATCTTGTTGGGGTGCGATGGTATCTCATTGTCATCTTGATTTGAATTTCTTTAATAACTAAAGATCATGAACATGTCCGCATGTGTTTTTTGGCTGCCTGGATCTCTTCTTTAGTGAAATGTCTGTCCATCTCCTTTGCCCATCACTTAATTGGATGGTTTATCTTCTTCTTATTGATATTTAGTAGTATCTTATAGATTATGGAGATCAGGCGTCGGTCTGACATAGAGTTGCCAAATATTTTTTTCCATTCTGTGGGTGTTCTTTTAATTCTATTAATAAAGTCTTTGGATGAGCAAAAGTATTTGATTCTTAATAGTTCCCATTTATCTATTTTCTGTTGATTGTGGTTTCTTTGACAGATTTTGGAGTCTGTCTTCATTGTGTATTAAAACTTCCATTGTTGTTCCTACCGTTTCTTGGATGAGCCTTATTGTTTTAGGTTTGATATTTAGGTCTTTTATCCAATTGGAGTTGGTTTTTGTATAAGGTGTAAGATATGGATCTTGATTCAGTTTATTGCACATGGATAACCAATTTTGCCAGCACCATTTGTTGAAGATACTGTTTTTACCCCTGTTTAATATCTTAGGGCCTTTGTTGAATATCAACTGTTCATAGGCAGATGGTGTCATCTCTGGAGTTTCAGTTCTGTTCCATTGATCCATCTGTCTGTTCTTGTACCAGTACCAGGCTGTTTTGACCACTGTGGCAGTGTAGTATGTTCTAAGGTTGGGTAATGAGAGGCCTCCCAGTGTGTTCTTCTTCTTTAGCAGTACCTTACTTATCTGGGGCTTCTTCCCTTTCCAAACAAAATTGGTGATTTGTTTCTCCATCTCATTAAAAAATGACGCTGGAACTTGTATTGGGATTGCATTATATACATAAATTGCTTTGGGTAAAATAGACATTTTCACAATGTTAAGTCTTCCTATCCATGAGCAGGGTAGGTTTTTCCATTTATCTAAGCCAGGGACAATCTTATGGAATCCTCTGGTCATACCTGGTCCGGTTAATCTGGTCCTTTTTTTTAAGAATTTGAATCTTGTTCTATATCTGCGCCCCTCCCCCATTCTATCCAGAACCACCTATTATGACATCAATAATAGATGGTCAGTGGTGACAGCCAGGCACTCTAGTTCTTTTGGTGGCAGAGCAGATGAGGCGCTGGCCTGTGTATGATGTCAGACTTGTAGAATTGTTTCTTGCCTGAGATTTTGGATAACTTCTTTTTTGCTCCTGATCAGTAGAGAACAATAGTTGTATCTTAGAGGGCTGCTCACAAGCTTTTTAAGGTTCCTAGACACTACCCACTGCACTAGGATGCAGAACGTGAACTTTGTGAACTATGTTATACCAATTGACTGAATTGTCCTAATGGTTGAATCTGGATTCCTAAACACGACCTTAACCTCTTTATTCCCTCCCATACAAAACATGGTAAAAACACTTCATTACTTTTCCCCTAGTAGCTCTTATTATATACTCATCCTTACAGGTAAGCTCTTTCATTCATTCTCTTTCCCTTCCACTTTTGAATTCAACTAGACCTATTAATCCACTCTTTCAGGTCCAAGTTCCCCCTGTCCTCTTCCTTTCTAGAAGTTTGCAAGTAGGAATAAGAGCTCCAGAAGGAGGTATCCCCAAATCCAAACCTGTTGCCATCAAGTCAGTTCTGACTTCTAATGACCTTGTAGGACAGAGTAGAACTGGCCCATAGGGCTTTCAAGGCTGTAATCTTTACACAAGCAGACTACATCTTTCTCCCACAGGATAAAGTAACAAATATACAAAATAATAGAGATTGCCTGGAGGGAGCTTAAAAGTATGTTTAAGCAGAATGAGGACAGTCAAGTGTAAAATAGGAAATGAAAAGCAAGTAACAGAAAGCATGTGAGGCTAAATAGTTTCAACTGGATGCCAGTTAATGGGAAACAAAGCAGAGACTTGGAAGGACTAGTGCAGATATAAAACTGAAAAAAAAAAATTCACCAACTACTTGAAAGAAAATAAAGAGGGAAAGAGACTAAAGGTAGAGAGCCAGATATCAATCATAGAAGACACTGTCAATTTAAGTTATTAAAGTCTGGCAAAACTTCAGTGAATATAGACTTTGATTTTGGGATATTTGGAATTACTGAGAGTCCTGATTTTTGTCCAAAGAGAGGACAACCTTCTGTTAGAAAGTATGATGAACCAGCAGAGCTGGTTCTGAGAGGCCTTATAAGTCTAGGTGTTGGCCAAGGTGGCTCCTTCTGGAATGTGCAACCTCTACAAACTGCGAAAAGTCTTTCTCTTTTCTACATCAGGACTGTCAGATGGTAGGCACATGGAGGATCGGCATTTCCAGGAAGCTGTTTAATTCCCTGGGGTAACTACTCTTCAAAAGCAGGAAGGAATACGCTCCTATGATTAGCTAGGGACATTCCCCAGAGTGCTTCTCCAAATATTCTCTCCCTTGCTTGGTTTCTGTATCTTGAGTTCACGTGACCGTGTGACACTCAACAGCCTGGCATCTCCCCAGGGTAGTGGTGCCAGCTGGTGTTAATGTGTTTGATTTAGACACTCCTGGCTTCCTGCTATTGAAGCCCAGAATCTAACCTATAGTAACCCCCTAGTCAGGGCAGGGCAGGTTACTGGGGTATGAGTCAACTGTCATAACTTCTACTTTTTTTTTACTCTTAAAGGTACAGATCACAGATAGGGTATGGTGACCATGGAGATCAATTCCAGGAAGAGCAGGGGACTTCAAATCTCACGGAAATAACTCCCAGACACAGTGCAGTCAGATTCACTTCACTTTTATTATGAACAAACACAATCTCAGGTCAGTACAACTAGCTTCAGAATTGATATTAATAGAAATTATTCCAAAATTATCTTAGGTCACAAATAACTACTATCCCACATAAAAAGGGAAAAAAAATCCCATCCAGTTAAGGAAAGGTATCTCACGTAGATTTCCATGGCAATGAGTTTATGCACTCTCAAACTTTGTCTGGCTAGTCATCCACCACCTATCCAATGGACTCATTCAATCCCTTGGAGAAAACCATAGAGATTAATGATACCATTCAGGACATGGATGTGTTAAGTTCATGGTGGATAGTGCAGCTATAAAAATACTCAGGACTTAAGAGAATTCCTCTGCTAAAAGATCCCCAAATGCTTTATAAAAAGCATTAGTCACTCCTCAAAACTGCCCTTTGAGGTAGGTCAGTATTATTATCCCCATTTTAACAGAAGGAAAACTGAGGCACATTGGAGTTAAGTGACTTGCTCAGGGTCACATAGCAAGTCAGTGGCACAGTGGTAGGAGAGGTCCTGGTCTTAACCACCAGTGTAACGTTGCCACATAGCTTTCTTCAACCCCACACGCTGACCCATTTGAGTTACACTTACAGAGAATACACTCAGGAGACTAGTTAACTGAGGAGGAAACTTTCCATTTTAAATGCTACAACCATTTTGAAATCTAAAAAGCTTATAAATCAAATACATTCAAATGACTTCCACCCTCCATCAGATGTGGGCACTCAATAGGACAGCCCCAGTAAAGTTCCCTGGATGAAGTGCACAAGGGAATCCTGCAAATGGCCGTACTGAAAATTCTCCAGGTAGGCTCCTTGTTCTGCCAGCCACTTCTGTAGGCTCTGAGGGTGCAAAGGATCTCCATAGAGGGTGAGAGGGGGAGGAGCGGAGGGCGAGGAGCAGAGGGCAGGCTCATATGCAACACTGATTAGAAAAGCTGTAAGGCACCCAGATAAGTTGGCCGCACACCCACAAAGCAAGGACTGTTTGAAATTAAGACTCGATCAGATCTGAGTTTCTGGATCTTTAACGTATCACTTGAGTTGAGCTTTTAAAATCTTGAATATAGTGTTCCTTGTTCAGCACACACAGACACCCATCTACATATACCCCCATGTATGCTGGGGCCCTCAGCCTGAGAATCTCGGCCCAGCCCTGTGTAGGGTTGTGGTATGGATCAGATCCATGCAACACACTTAGAAGTGAAAGTTGTTTTTATTGTTCTTACGCTATATAAAGCAGGCACCTGATGACCTGTGGAATTGAAGCCACCAAACAAGAGATTTCCAAGGGGTCGGTGCACACAGGCCAGCAGATCTAAACTAATGATCTTCCATTTATTCTTTCCTACTGAGATAAATGGCTCCCAAAACAGGATGCCTGGAGTACAGGCTAATACCCTGTAACCTCTATTCGATTAACACAAGAAGAAATACTGTCTTCCCTTCCACCATTGGGGCTCAACAGTGGGCAGAGTATTTGGTGCATTGTACAATTGTAATCTTACAATAAAAAGTTGTATTTCTGCATTAACAACTGAGGTACAGAGACAGAAGTGTTCGAGTCCTCAAAGCACTGATGTTTTCTTTCAGATAGCATCTATATTATTGTCTACCCTAGGCTGTGCTGTGGGGAATGCTGGTTTGCTCGAGAGTCTGTTGAACAAGTTTCATGCTATCTCAGATCCCCAGTCCCTAAAAGCTTTGCAGTATACCCTCATTCTAGGGAACAGGGCCTCCTTTTGAAATGAGGTACTTTGGAACTTGCCTTTGCTTCTTGCATATCCCTAGTGAAGACCAGGCACCCTCCTGCTTCTGCAAGCATTGTACTGTCAGCTGGGAGCACCAACTCAGACTGGGCAGACTTACAGAGCAAGCAGGGGGCATCCGGCTTGCTTTCTGGTTCTGACCCAGACACAGGAGACGGAAAACAAACCCTCTTTTCCTCTGTGGCTGGCTCGCTGGCACAGCACAGCGTTTGGCTCAGCTGTACCACAAGAGAGAGAGCCTCTCTGAGCTAAGGATGTTCCTAGTATGGTTTGCCAGCCTTGTCTTGGGTCATCAGTGTGGCAGAAGAATGCAGGGGTATAAGGTGGAGACACTCAGGAGTCCAAATGAGAAACAGTGCTTCAGTGACTCCGAGCATTTTTGTCTGGACAGGAAGAGCGATCATTACCTCTAGATCATTCCAGAGAAGGACAGCAACATCAGGGAAGAGAGAGAACCAGTAGAAAAAGGACTAAAGAGGGAAAAGCCAGGAATCAAGAATCAGAGGAATTCCTGCCTCATCCCCAGGCCATTCTATGCTCTAGGGTAGGTGTTAACAGAGCAACGATATAAGGGGTGAATTTTTTTACCCATTCCAAGGATAGCAAATTAACAACTATAATTTGTTTGTATAACTATTTTTCAAATCAGGATACTCAATAGCATACTTCAGTAACCTTCTGGATCCCCTGGCAATGTGTTCTCAGAGGTCTGGCTTTGGAAAGTTCTCTCTCAGGAGCTGCCTACAGACTTTCCCCTTCAACCCTTGGTCTTCTGTCCTTATCCTAGTGGTAATGGGGAAGTAGACAACTCCTGCAAAGCTTCTTCAAACGTCCCTCTTTTAGGGAATCCCTCTAGGTGAAATGTTTTAGTGTTCCAAGCAAAGCATATACATATATGTATAGAAAATGTTTGACCCAACTCTACCTCCTAAAGGCCTTCCTGGGGGGGGGGTGGGGGCCCCCCAGGAAGGTATAGCTGGAAATGCTGCAGCCAGCTTGAAGCTATGAATGGAGCTGACTGGTACTCTGAAGATGGCACAGCAGAAAGATGCAAGAACTTTGATGACTCCATGAGCTGGCACACTCACTAATTTTGCAGGCAGCCAAACCTTAAAACTTCTTGTTCTATGAAATACGAAATCTCCCTGTTAAGTAAGGGGAAAAAAGAAAAACTATCCTTCCAGCAGAGACCAACTTTAGTGCAGACTAATGCTTCTTTTTAATATCCTCAGCCTAAATTCTACTGATAACCTTGACACTAGCTTTTGAGGTCTAGCATTGCAAGCTGCCTGGCCATTCCCCTGCTCATGGTCAGGAGAGAAAGGGAGCGTGCTGCATGATGCGGCTTGAAGTCCTCACTAGATAGTTGATTTCTCCTGCCTTGTTTACCGCACTACTCCCTTACCTATTGATCATGCTCCCTCTCTCCCCTGATGGTCTACATTGTCTAGAAAAGCCTTGTGCGAAAGAATTTTCTATTCCAACTAGCAAAAGTCTTAGCTGAAGATAATCAACATGGTGCTTCCCCAAAAAACTGCTATCTTTCTAGCTTGAACCAACTACCCTGGCACCTCAAGGAAAGAGACTCATCAAGGGGAAAGGCCACTCGAATGGTATACTCTAGAAAGGTGGTCTATGCTTGAGAAATTTGACATCTACCAAAGACTAACCAGCTGCTTGCCTGGGAGGCAATGAGGGGGAAGAGAAGGAAAGGTGATAGGAATGAAGCCAAGAGATGGACAGTGCAACTAGGAGAGAGAGAAGAAAAGAAATAAAAATATCGGTTTAGCATCATAAAGGCAGAGTTGTTGGCTTTCAATATTTCCGCATTTTTAAAAGAATACTGGAGTAGGTTAATGTCGTCATCTTTAGCATTCTGTTAGCATTATTCAGTAGTTAATAAAAAGATCATTAAACCTCTGCCCCACTGGCTTTTGAAAAAGGAACCTGAGGGACTCAAAACTCAGCCACTCTTGTAGCTTCCGTCTCCAGTTCTCTTAACCCTGGCCAGGATGCTGGCCTTGGGTACTTTCTTCCGGTCATAAGCCAGACCGAGAGCAGCCATGCAGTCGATGAAGAAGGTGGTTAAGTTGATGTGCCAACGGTACTCGCTGGTGGAGTAGTCATAGGGAAAGCTGTGGTGGTAGTTGTGGAAGCCTTCACCTGGAACAAAAGCAGAGGGAAGTTAGGGAGCTCTACTGCGGGCGGTTGTCTTCAAGATCCTTGCATACCTGTCAGCTAGCAGACTACCTCAACCGGGCAGAAGCTCTCTGTTGTCCAGTTAATGAAAGAGTGAATCCAGTCCCTTATACTCTAAACCAAATCAGCGTCATACACATCAAGAGACATGTTTCGAGCAACACTGGGTTTGGGAAACCATGGCTATCTGGGAGCCGTGCTGGGAGGAAGACCGCTGGTTTCTCTCTAGAGATTGTGTGAAAGGCCAGAGAAAAAGAAACAGCCATTGTTTTGAAGGCTTCACTAAGTATTGGGGACCCTGAGGGGTTTGTGTTATGGTTAGGAGGGGGAAGACAATCCAGAACGAAGAACTTTTGCTGTGTTTCCCACAAAGACCAGCAAAGGAGCACAACCTCCCCCACTGTCTCTGTTACCTCTGAAAGCCAGAAGTACCAGCTGGCGCCAACAACACAAAGTCAGTAGAGGAAGCCCAACCCTGAGACCTGAGTTTCCTCAGCCACTGCGGGTCCAGAGCAGGCTGCTCTGGCTCCTGATCCTCTGAACTTTGGCTCTGATGAATGAGTGATGCTTTCTGAGGGAAGAGTCAAAATGTTTCTTTTCTCTCTAACCTCTGGGATTCTGTGAACTGTTGGGATAGGCAGTTCATTTTGTTGGATGGAAGAAAACAAAGTCTGGATTCAAGATAATTTCTGTAATGGGCAAAGCTTTGAAAATTCTACAGAGTTCTCCAACCTCAACAAAGCTCTTCTCTCTTACCTCATTCAACAATACTGACTTTACCACAGACCGGGGATCAATATCAAATTCTGACTCCCAGCAACCGTACAGTGCAGAGTAAAACTGCCCCATACAGTTTCCAAGGAACATTTGGTGGATTCAGACTGCCAACCTTTCGGTTAGCAGCTGTAGCTCTTAACTACCACACCACCATCATTTCCTCACCCAGGCTATTACAGGGTGTATATTCCTCTGTGACATCTGATTATCCAGTGTGAACTGAGCAGTGGAGTGGCTTAACCCCAGGGCTAAAGATACCAGAGTATCACTATTTCCATAAATGGTTTTCCAGCTATGCTCTGTATTAGAGCTAAACAGGCCTAAACTTACCAGATTTAAAATGGAATCAGAGGCACACAGAGATAAGGGAGAACAAAGAAAAAGGAGAGATCCAGAAGATGTAAGAAGAACAAGGTTCTACAATTGGGGCAGTAAGAGACAGCTCCTGAAAGGTGCAAGGGAGGTCAGCTTTGGGAGAGAGAAGAGCCTGTGAAGGGGGAAGGGAGGGAGTGATTCAAGAAGCAAAAAAGACCAGCTTGGTCAGGACACAGCCAGAGGGGAAAAAAGAGGGAGGTTGTAATGGAAGAGAGCGGTTACTACACCGTAGGTGTTTTGTGGTAGGTGAGACCAAGGCAGATAAAACTGGTGGTTACCAAGAGGAAGGGAAAGCTCGTGAAAGATTTCTTTGCAACACTGGACAAATGTTCATACCATTAAATCCCATTTCTATGAGAATCTCAGACTTGTGCAGCCTAGGTGACTTATTTCAAACATGGTCCAAAGTAAGAGATAGTGAAAAAAAAAAAAAGACTTTACTGAAGAGAATAAAGATAGACAGGGTTCAGACTATGAAGAAGAAAAGACTTTCAAGACAGCAAAAATAAGTGTGATGGCCCACGGTGTGTGTAAGTATGTGGGATGGTGTGGAGCCTGGGCAGTACTGGACGGCCAGGAGCACGGATCACTGGGAGGAAGAAGAGCCCACTGGTCGGCTTTGCTGTTGTCAGGTACTGTTGCATCAGTTATAACTCATAGCTACACTATGCACAACAGAAAGAAACACTGCCTGGTCCTGCGCCATGCCCACAGTTGTTTTTATGCTTAAGCCCACTGTTACAGCCACTGTGTCAGTCCATCTTGTTGAGTGTCTTCCTCTCTGTCACTGACCCTCCTCTCTACCAAGCATGAAGTCCTTCTCCGGGGACTGATCCTCCTGACAACATGTCCAAAGTATGTGAGATATAGTCTGCTTAAAGAAACTGAACTAGAAGCCTTGGTCAAGATACGTAATTCAGTTGGACAGAGTAATAGACAAAAACAAATGTAGATGGAAGGTAGCACCTTGTCTGACTCTGGCAATCGGGACTGGACTTTAAAAGAGAAGTAAGATCATGAATTACACCAGGGAGTTGGAACTTGTGGTCAAACTGTTTCCTATGGGGATTTGGAAGCTGTCATTGGGCAATGACGGATCCCTGGCACAGAATAAAAGTAGAAGAGAGAAAAACAAAGGAGAAGATGAGTGGCAGGTGGTAGGAAAGACCACCTACACGTGCCTTGCTGGCCTTCATGTCGGCACCTATGAAAATGAGGGTATACCTTGTCTGGATATAGTGGGGAGATAAAAAAGTGTATTGAACTAAGCTGTCATTACTTATTCTGCATTTTTACAGCATGTTTAAAAACAGGAGGCCCACAGGCCATACAGATGCCCCTATGGTTCCATTTATGCATTCCCTGCCTCAGACAAGGTGATAGTCCAACCCCCCAGTGACTAGAAAACAGAAAACTCAAAGGGACTTATACATAGTATTTGGAGATTGTTTTGGACCCTGTAATCAAAGGCAGTTATTTTTTACTCCACCCTTTTCACTTCAGACTTTTTGCCTGATTCTCATAAGGTGTTCTGATCTATAGGACCCCCAAACCAGCCCTCAAAATCCCTGTGGAACACAACCATCCAACTTGCAATCAATCCTGGGACTGGCTTGAGACCAAGCAGCCATTTCCTGCTGAGCGTGGGTCACCATAAATCAGCGTATAACACTAACAACTTCCTAGAGGAAAATCTGTGAGGCAAAACTGTCACATAGGTAGGTTAACCTGGTTTCTCTAATCAACAGACCACTAGACCTCCTCTTGCCGTGGACTGCTGACTTACCTGCAGCTCCCAGTGAAACCAGGATATTCTGTCGGGGGCTGATGTTCTTATCATACGGGCGATAGCCGTAGAGATGGGCGGCACTGTTCACTAGCCAGGTAGCATTGAGCACCAAGGCATAACGAAAGAGAGTGGCAACAAAGAGGCTGTGTTGGAAAGTTTCACCCCAGATGTACCACGGCACCAGGGTGGGCAGGATGAAGCACATCAGCAGGATACCGGGTTTGTAATATCTGCATGGGGAGAGAACACACTGAGTCAGCAGAGAAGACTTGCAGACCTATCTAGATTTCCCACAACTGTTGGGTTGGGCTGTCTCTTTCCTTCTTTATGAGTACTTACTGTATGTCAGAAAACAGAGCAAGAAGGGATAGGCAGGATATCTTCGGAGGATGTCATATTATTCTCTCACTTTTTAAGATGACAGACACCCTGGTGGCGTAGTGGCTAAGTGCTATGTCTCCTAACCAGAAGGCTGGCAATTTGAATCCACCAGGTGCTCCTTGGAGCAGTTCTACTCGGTCCTATAGGGTTGCTATGAGTTGGAATTGACTCAGTATGACTGGCTTGTTTTTGTTTTTTTTTTTAAACATTAGGTCACGAAGAGGGGTAATGACTTTCCAGGACCACACCACTAGGAATCACTGGAGCAAGGACTAGAATGTCCTCTCAAGATGCTAAATCCATGGTTCTTTTTCACTGCAGTATAATGCCACAATACTAGAAGAGGGGAAGTCCAGATTAAAAGCTAATAAACTGAGCTGTCTTTCCCAGCCTGGTTTTCCACCCTGCGTTTGGGTTTTTCTCTGTCACCCACCAGTGTTCTTTTACCAAGTCTGTGTTTAGTGCCATGCCCTTCATTTCCTGCTAGCTACCCTCTAATCCCTGGCTCTTCTTTTCCCTCAGAAGGGCACACTAAGTATCCTTGACTGCCTGCAGATCTCTATCCCTCTGGTGGCCCTATCCTTCTTTTTTCTCATATGTACCCCAGGACTCTGACATTCTAAGGGAATTGGCTTCCTACCTCCAGGACTCAAGTCTTATACTTCTATGTCCCAGGCATCCAATCCCTTTCCATTCTTGCCCCTTCTCCCCTGGCATGGATCCTCATCACCTATTAATATGTAGCTGCTTCCCAATCTGTACTCTTGCCTCTCATCTCTTTGTCTCCATTGCTCCTGTCACCTATTCTCAGAGTGACCTATCCAAAGCATATCTTTGACTATGTCACATTCCTGTTAAGAAATACTGTAGATGGTTTCCCATTGCCTATTAAAGAAACCCTGGTTCCTTAAAGAGCTACGGCTGCTAATGAAAAAGCTGGCAGTTTGAATCTACCAGGTGCTCCTTGGAAACTCTATGGGACAATTCTACTCTGTCCTATGGAGTCACTATGAGTCGGAATCGATTCAATGGCAATGAGCTTTTTGTTGTCTTTATCGTCCCTATTGAAATAAATCCTGGGCTCAAAAAAGAAAAAAAATCATCTAAGAATGGCACTAGCCTCTCTTCCCTGTCTTATTTCCAACAACACGCTGTACTTCAAGCAAGAGGACTGTCACTGGAACGTGCTTCATGCTTTAGCTCATGTGGTTCTTCCTGTTTGCACTGCCTCCCGTATAGCCCCCAATTATCAATATCCCTACTCAGCCACTAGACTCGATTGTATGCTACTGCCTCATAAATCCTTCCCTGATGTGCCTCATGGTGAGATCTCCTGCCCCTTTGTGCCTCTTGGGATACAGAATACATTCTAGCTTGTATCATGGTTCTTGTGGATATTTGGATTTATCCCCTCACCCACCCCTCAATAGTCTAGACTCCTTCAGAGTGAAAAGCCAAAATCAAACCCAACACCGTGTCAGTTCCAACTCATAGCAACCCTATAGGACACAGTAGGACTCCCCTATAGAGTTTTCCAGGAGGGCCTGGTGGATTCAAACTGCCAACCTTTAGTTAACACTTAACCAGTACGTCACCAGGGTTTCCTTGAGGGTAAAAGCTGTGGCATATTCATCTTAGTTTCTATGGCTGTTCTAGGTCAATAAACATTCATTGAATTTATTTAACTTAAATAGCTCAGAGAGAGGAATAGAGCTCTAGTCTATGGCTATAAGTCTGTAGAACATTAAAAGCTAGAGTTTCGAATTGTATAATGAAAACCCAGTAACCTTCTCAGCTTATGTTTTAGAAATCCTCACATAAAATCAAACCAAAACAAAAACCCACTGCCATGGAGTTGATTCTATCTCACAGTGACCCTCTAGGACAGAGCAGAGCTGCTCCATAGTTTACAAAGAACACCTGGTAGATTTGAACGGCCAACCTTTTGGTTAGCAGATGTATCACTGAATCACTAGCATTAAATGGGGGCACCCACATGCCAGGCGCTGAGGCCCCTCCCTGCCACCAGCTCCACCATCCCTCCACTCACTTCCTCTGGAACATCACCATCTTCTCAGCTCTTAGGTCAGACAAGTCCAGCAAAGCACCCTTCTCTTTCACAGCCGGGTGTTTGCGCACCAGCAGCCAACCCACGTGAGAGAAGAAAAAGCCACGTCGGGAATTGTGAGGGTCAGCATTTGTATCAGAAAACTTGTGGTGGACACGGTGGTCTCTGGCCCATTCAAAAATGTCATTCTGGAGGACAGAGAAAAGAGACACAGGCCTGAGGGGACATACCCTCATAGCAGAATTCCCATGGCTTTTAGTCAACTTCACCAAATACCCAGGAGTCTGAGCTCCCAAGGAAGAAGCAATGGAGTTGTCTCCTCCCAACTTACTACCAAAGGGGAGAAGCAACTTGAAGTCTCCAGGCCACATGACTAGAACTGGCTGCTTCTTGAAGGTTCTATGGTGGGTGGGTTGGATGTAGATCACAGAGAACTCAGATAGTTCTAGGGGTGAAGGATGAGACTGCAGGGTGCTCCATTCTGATGTCTTTGGCAAGAGGCTGCTCATACAGTCTATGAACAGGGCCAGGCATTTAAGTCAACATCACAACCCCAGTTCCGAATGACCCATGGATTTCTCTGGGATTCTTCCTAACTCTTAAAGAATGTGCCACTATCTCCCATTTCTTCCCTTTGCCTCACATTGTGTGGAAACTTTAAGGTCTAAAATATTACATCAGAGAGATTATTCAGCTGTGGAAAGTACCTGTTGATACTTCACGGTGAGAGGGGCTGATTTCGTTTCCTTGTTTTCATCTCTTGCTCCAAGCTAAGCCCCGCACCCCCTGCTATCCTTTGCCCACTGTTACCACTGAATAGCTCTCTTAAGACAATCCCCTTTCCCCAATTCCCTTCATTCCACCTCTGCTGTAAAACTTTCTCCCTCACAAACCTCAGCACTTGACTCAGCCTAACAGCCCAAGAGGAGCAAAATAGTTCATTTAACTTCTCAGTGACTCAGTTTCCTCCTCTGTAAAATGAGGATGATAATAATAGCATCTACCTCTTAAGACTGTTGTGAAAATTTATGGAGGTAATCTATGCCAAGGGCTTAGAACCATGCTGGGCACGTAATGCCATAAAACTGTATCCTTTTAGCATCAAAAACAACAGACTGTTCAAGTCTGTGAAGCACAAAATTTAATCCCACTGTGACAGGGTCCTAAAATAATCCCTTAGAATAGTAATTCATTATCCAATGTCTGCCGAGGAAACTAGAGCAGAAAAGCTGGGCTCAGTCCCTGGCTTATGTTTTGCAGACCTTACAAAGGACCACAGATCCACCAAGAAAGAACGCTACACCTGCAAAGTACTTCATGTTTCCTCATGTGTCTCTTTTCCTGTGCTTTACACACTTAAGGACTGAATTTGCACTTGAGATGACTACAAGGAGAGACAAGAAACAAATTAAATGGCTGCCAGGGTGCTGCTCCTCTCCAGGTCTGTCCCCTCTGTTCTGCCCCTAAAGATCATCAACAAGAGTGGAGGAAAAAAAGAGATGAATGGAACACGCGTGCCGCGTCTTACCTGGAAGGCCATTGTGTTGGCAATCACCAGGAAAGCCCGCAGGGGCAGGCGAGCTTTGTAACTGCGATGGCTCCACAGGCGATGAGCTCCTGCTGTTATGCCCAGGGCACTGATCCAGTAGTAGAAAATCACTGCCAGGAGAAGGCAGAAAGGGTTGGGGTTGGTCACTACCTGCAGTGAGCTCCATCTGGGACAGCCATGCCCCTAAAGTTCAAGTCTGTTGTATTCTGTAGGCTTCAAGTGAGAACTTGCTTTGCCTTGAACTCTACAGTCATCTTGGTCTCTCAGATTATAAACCAAAGCCAAAGCAAAACCACTGCTGCCGAGTCGATTCCAACTCATAGTGACCTTATGGCATGGAGTAGAACCGCTCCATGGAATTTCCAAGAAAGGCCTAGTGGATTTGAACTGCTGACCTCTTGGTTAGCAGCCGTAGCACTTAACCACTATGCCACACTTAAAATACACCACCCTCATCCCACGTGCATCCTGTCATAAGAAGTTAGAGCAGCAGGAACTTCAAGAAGGCAAGCATGGGGCTCTCACCATGCAGCTGGTTGTCATTTTGAGTGTAGCGGGACATCATTCTCTGTCCTTAACTCCTCTGACCTTCCACTAACCTTCTCCAACATTTTAAGAATCACAAACTACTCCTGCAGAGCTTACAGCAACATAAGCAGGGGTGATATTAAAATGTTAGTAGCCAGTTATAGCTTGGACACTGACCAGTTAGAGGGGTACTGGGGGCTCTCTACTGGACCAGGCATTATTAACTGCCAAGTTACAGGTAGTTTTAGTAGACCCTCGGGGAAAGTTTGCATGATAGGGGGCAGTCAGAGGATTCAGAACTATGGCTACTTATCACTGGTATAAAGACACTTGAATTTTGAGTAGGCAGTATGGCTATACTAGGGGAGAATCAGCCCTGCACATAAGACATTATTTGCAGTGTCTTAAGCTTTAACAATAATTTTAATATTCTCTAATTAATTCATCAGAGACCTTGAGTGGGTAAGTCGTATTAATATCTTCACTTTGCAGTTGAAAAAAACAGAAGCTCAGAGAGGTTCAATGTTTATCTGCAATCCCATGACTATTAAGAAATGAAGCCATAGCTTGAAACTAGCATTTCTATCAGTAATCAAGTTCATGTTCCAACCACATCATTACTTCCCAAGATGTGTACACAGTTCCTGTCTCTCCTTTGCAGCATCACTCTGTCAGCGCATACTTCGTCTGGGTAAGGCTCATCCTAGACAGCAGTGAGCTATCAGTGGGGCACCCCAACATTATACAGCCCCGTCTTCTAGGGGGCTTAGGGGATGCCAGGTATAATCCCTAACTGGGAAGTGGGTTGCTGGGCGTATCTATCTTCCTCTGTTCAGCAGCTCCATAAGGCAGGGGCTGAGGTCTTTGTAGAGCTGAAGAGATTAATAGCAGTGACTATTGACAATGTTTCATTCCTAGGGAAACAGCTAGAAACAATGGGCCCTCAGTAGCCTTAGAATTTAGTTGCAACTGGGGACACCACACATTGTAACAAACTGTACTGTGTCCTTCTCCAGCCAGACATCAGCTTCCTGAACAGCCCTTCTCTCCTCTATCCTACCTTCCTCCATCCGATCCAGTTCCTCCTGCAGGATCCTGAGGACAGTCCTAGAGTCAGAGTCTATCCCAATGAGTTTTATTCATACTTCCTCTGAGGGATTAAGGCCTTCTTGTCCTCAAACCAGGCAGTGATATCTCCCCAGTTACACAAATATATGCATCTGACGTGAAGAAAACAACTGAGCCCAAGCCCCCACCAGTGACCAAAGAGGCAGAAAAATGGCACTGAAGCAGAAGCACTCAGCTCAGAAAGCAGGTAAGATCCCGGTATGAGTAGGAGAGTTGGGAAAAGAGCCCAAATGCTGTACTGCTTTTTTCTGTTAACACCTCTGAGACTATCAAATAAACTCAGAAAACCCTAACCATTGCCACTGAGTTAATTCTGACTCATAATGACCCTGTAGGACAGAGAAGAACTGCCCCATGAGGTTTCCAAAGCTAGGAATCTAGCTGCCACATCTTTCCCCTGCAGAGCAGCTGGTGGGTCTGAACCGCTGACCTCTGGTCCGCAGTCACTTAACCACTGCCCCACCAGGGCTCTTTCTGTGTATCAAATAAAGGAGTTTATGTCATTTGGAGACACATTCTTTCTTTCACTGATGGTTAAGCAAAATCTCACAGTTTGAGCCCCAACAAAGGAACTAGAGAGGTTTAGCCACTTGGTCTTCAAGGTTGCCAGAGATGTTGCTTCAGCCCTACCCTAAGATTCTTCTGAGAGGCTCTCACTTAAGCAAAACAAGGTGAAGCCAAGCTCTTCTCTGTGGGTGAGAAGACAAGATGAACCACTGGCTCCTTTCTCTATCCCTCTTAGCCCTCAAGACAGAGAAGTTCTGAGATCCTCATTACAAGATGTTCTTCCCATCAGTTAAGTCACCTACCGAAAGGCCTCGGGAGGGGAGGCAAGGCCTGGCTGAAGCCCAGTGCTGTCATTAGAAGCCACACTCAAGTCACCATCCAGCCTCTTGTGTGCCATGTCTAATCTAAAGGTACAGCACACACCCACAGGCGGGGCTCCAAAACGGCAGAGGGAACTGCCCTGGCTTTGGGATAGCATTCTGCTCTCTGTTCTAGCAGCCAAGGGTGAGGATCAAGCAAAGGCATTCTGGCCACAGGGAGTCCTCTGTGGGACCAAGGCCTACAGATATGGTACCAAGTGGGGTCTTACGGCTAGAAAGGGCTTGCGGGTGACAAACCTACTTGTGAAGATGCCTTTCTGGAGGGGGTTACGGGGGCAGTCTACAGTCTCCCTGGGGAACCCTTATCCCTGCTGTTGATCCCTCATGCTACCAGTAAGTGGGTTCTCGGAGGGGCTAGAGAACAGATGTTTCCCTCCCCTTACAAATTTAATAGCCCTTCCTGGTCTGCAGAAGAACTGATTTCCTGTGTGCAGTCTGCTCTTGGAAATCCCAGTACCATAGTGGTTAAGTACTACAGCTACTAACCAAAAAGTCGGCAGTTTGAATCTACCAGGTGCTCCTTGGAAAACACTACAGGGCAGATCTACTCTGTCCTGTAGGGTCACTATGAGTTGGAAATGACTAGACCACAGTGTGTTTGGTTTTGGCTGGGTCTGGTCTTATCCAACAATGACAAACCTGTAGCCTAGGAACTAGTACCTTCCTAATCCTATAAAAATACTGTTGTCCCACTTTGTCCCCAGAAAAACTCAGGTTTCTGAAAAATGGGTCTTCCAAGTTGTATTCACTTCCCTACCCATGATGCCTGAAGGACTTCAATGACCAGATTCTGTCATCATTAGAAGGCTAAGAAGCCCTGGGGCAAAGAAAGAAAACTTGGTCCTCCAGTCATTCTACATAACTATAACTATTCTCCAATAGTACAGCTACTACAAGCCAGCACCCCACACCTGAGAATGCCCTGGAAATCCAAAGCTTTTTTTGTGAAGAGAACATCTAGGCTCCCTGTTCCTCAGGAATAAGGGCAGAAAGTAGCAATTTGGGGGCCCCCAGATCTCTGGAGCTGCTTGTTCTCCCCTTCCCAACTCAGGCTTAAGGCAGCAGAGGTGAAATGCCTGCAAAGCACATACTGCTGGCTTCCTGAAAAAGGTGGTGAGTGAGCTCAGGACAGGTCAAAAACACAATGGGAACTGTTTCCTTGTCATTGCAGTAACCTCAGGGTGGTTGGCTGTCCCTGGCAAGGCAGGAGGGTAGGGACCAGGAAGAACTAGGGTTAGGAGAGAGGGGCTGGAGCAGGCAGGGTAGATGGGGAGTGGGACAGGAAACATTTCTTCAGCCTTAGTTCATGAAGCCATTGGTCCGGTCCCATGTTCCAAGGCATCCCTAGTAGGGTTTCTGACCCTCTCTTATGGCTGGCAGGGCTGGGACAGACAGCCTTGCTAATGACTCAAACTGAAGACCTGTTTTCAGGGCAAGCTGCCTGGGGCACAGGTCTATTCACTTCAAAGCCTACACGTGGTCTCACTGCTCCTCCCTCAACCCCACCTTAAAGGGCCCCCAGAACCAATACTCCAGTATCCCAGTCCCCCTAAGGCTGTGCTCCCAGCCCACTCAGCCTCTCAGGCCACCAAGGACAAACGCTGGGAAAACAGACAGAAGGAGCTGATGTCCCTGCTCCATGTAAGATCCCACCTTGTTCAGAGAGTGGTGAGAAAACTAGTGTACTGGGTCAAGAGGTAGAGGACTAGGGCATCTGCTTACCCCAGAGCCAGGTGTAGAACTTGGAGGTGGGAAGCAGTGTGATCCCATATAGAGCTCCCAGATGTAACAAAGACATAAGGATGATGTTTCTCCAGACATATACCGTCTTGGGCCTTGGGCCCTCTTTGTCCTTGTAGTTAGGGTCATAGATATCATCTTTCATTTCAGGGCGGACTTCTTCCTCCAAGCGTAGCAAAGTCTTCTCCAACTTGCTTTCTCCATTCTGCAGGAGTTTGGAGGGAGGTGCTGTGATGGTGGTGGTGGTGGTGTAGGAGCTAGACATCTGGAAGGGAGAGGGCGCAGACAAGTCAGGAAGGGAAGAACCGGGAGAGGACACGTGGAAGCCTACGAGGACTACTCGGCAATCGAGAGAACGGTGCGGCACTGACTTACACCCTGCCCCATCCCCAGGTGAACTGAGGGCGGGGTCTCCGCGGAGTTGGAAGAGGACTGAGTTCCCAAGAACTGTGCAGATAGATCAGGGAGTGAAATCTCAGGGTGAAGGAGCAGCAAAGAGTAAAAGACTCCTTCCCCTATATACACACACAAAGGAAGTCCCCACAGACGTTCGTAGAGGTACGGCCACGACTGGATTTTTCTTCATTTTAAAGCTTAAGAAATAAAAGTTTACGTATTACAATCCACCTTCTCAATAAACTGAACAAAGTTCGATTCTCAAAAGGTGGCAAATCCTCCCCGGAGCTCCGAACTCTCTCTCCAACCAACCAGTGCTCTATAAGTCCCAGGAGCGCCAGCGAACCCGCGAGCAGGGAGCCATTGCTGGGAAGCTCACCTCGTCTTGCAGCAAGTGGGCTGGCATCTCGGCTCGCGGATGCGGGAGTCACTTCTCCGGGGCTGAGCCTGCGGAGCTGAGTTCGGGGCGGCGAGCACAGAGGGTGGACTTCGGCTCCGGATCCGGCGCTCGGCGTGGCGGTGTGCGGCACTGCGCTCGGAGCCTTTCTCTGCGCCTCACACGCTGGGATCCCGGGCCGGGCCGGGTTCGTTGTGCCGGGAGCCCCCAGAGGCTGGGGATTTAAAGGCTAAACTGGTAGTGGGTGGTGATGTCACCTGTTTCCTCAGACCCCTTTTTATTCTCTGCCAACGAGGAGCAAAGTGCGCGGGGCCAGCTGGCCTGGGCTGCCCCGCGTGGAGGTGCCACAGGGCCGGCGAGGGGAGGAGACAGACAGCCGAGGCGTGCAGGGGGCCGGAGCAGTGTAACTGGGATGCTGCCGACACCGCCGCTGCCGCTGGGGAAATGCTAATGATGCCTCTGTAAACTCTGGAGCGTCATTGGCCGAAGGGAATTTGGTGCCACCTAGTCCCGCCGTTGCCATTGGCTCGGCGCAATCTGCTGTTCCCTCTGCCGCGAGCTCCTCGCTCCCCCTCCCCTCTCTTTCTCTTTTCCCTCTCTTCCTCCGGCCGCCGACTCTCTGCCCCACACCCCACGTCTTCCGAGGAGCTCGGGGGCTTTCTTTCTGGAAGAAGGAGAAGACCTGACCGGGGTCGGGGGGTGGGAACAAGCTCAACACTAGTCCCTGAGTATCGCTAGTGGATGGTCGTTCGGGGAAGTTTCAATGAAAACAGTGGGGAAGCCACAGTTCCCACTACTACTCCCAATTTCAGCCGATCTTCTCATTTCTGGAGACGCCTAAGAGGGGAGTCGTGGGTTTCACCCAAGTGTGCAAGGAGGGCTTTTGAAGCCCCGCCCCCCCCCACCCGGAGCGCCCAGGGCTTTGTCCACTGCCGAACAATGGCTGTTGCCCGCCCACCAGCTACACCAGCGAACTGGAGACTGCATTCGACTCTGGCCCTGTCTCCCTGACACACCATCACACAGACTTGCACGCAGTTGCACTTACAGGCATACCCGCATGGGTGCCCAGTGTTCAGGTCCCTGGGTATCTCGGCAGGGGACGCTCATCGTGCAGCATCAGAGGGCAATGCCATTGTCCGTAACCCCCGCGTCTCCTGAACGTGAGTGGGATGTTTTGGAGATTCTTCAGGTTGTCAAATTATTCCTTTTTAAATCTCCTTCATGGAAGAGGGCAGAAGCACAGACATGACCGCTTGCCCAGAATCAGGTGAAAAGGACCTAGTGTGTGAAATAAGAACAGCTAACAGGCATTGAGTTCTTCTGTCCGAGTTAGTTGCTGAGGAGTTGGCTCTGACTGAGGGCGACCCCACTGCTGCAGAAGGAAACACCCCCTGATCCTGCACTACCTTCAGAATCCTGTCTGCATCCCTGTTACTGACCGTTGTCTTTTGAGTGCCTTTCAACCTAGGGTGCACGCCTTCAGCACTTGGACAACTTTCTGTTGGGATTCATGGTTTTCACTGGTGAACTTTTGGAAATAGATTGCCAGGTTTTTCTTCCTACTCTTAGTGTGGAAGCTCCTCTGAAACCTGCCCACCATGAGTGCCCCTGCAGGTATTTGAAATATGCATAGCTTCCAGCATCAAAGCAACGCAAAGCACCACAGCATGAGAAACTGACAGATAGGTGGTGGACGGAATTAACAGTGTAAGTTAACTCACAGGAATTGTCTAATTTAATCTTCACCACAACCCTATGAAGTGAGTACTCCATTATTTCACATTCAAGTTTCCATTTAAGCTGAGCTGTGGAGAGGTCAGTGAGTTTTTATGAAGAGGTCAAGTAGTTTTCATGTGACCATAATATAGGGTAAGTGATAGAGCTGGATTTGAACCCCAAAAAATCTTGTGCTCTTAACCCCTGCCCAGAAGCATGTTGTCCTGGGTCCCTGTGGTGCTTTGACCTCACTGACTTTGTCCCCACAACTGTCTTTTCTGGGGCTGGAAGAGCCTTACCAAAAGAGTGGATGTGGAGCTGGGCAGACCACGCATTCTGCAAGCCTTCTTCCATATCTGTGCGTCCCCAGATGTTGTCCCAGGGGCTGAGTGACTCTGCACCTACTCCAAGATCCTTCCTCTGGAGAGAGGGAAAGATAAGGAGACCCGTGCCAATGACTGGCTTTTCGGGAAGAAAGGCACTTGGGATTGCCTGGGGAAGACTAAGCAGCTCCCTTTTTGGCCATTAATGTCAGGGTCAGGTCCACTACCTGGCAAATTACCAGATTTCTTTTTTCTGGTCTTGGCCCCGGAGGGTAGGCGTTTTCAAATAAGGATACCCCATTCAGTCATTGTTCAGAAG
Organism: Heterohyrax brucei; assembly: GCA_028571685.1. NCBI lineage: Eukaryota > Metazoa > Chordata > Mammalia > Hyracoidea > Procaviidae > Heterohyrax > Heterohyrax brucei. The sequence goes on from CM053154.1 coordinate 31,872,424, forward strand.
TGCTGGGTGCATGTACAGTCATGCTGTACCTCTTCAAGCTCTCTCTGCAATATCTGATTTACTTAATTCCTTACCAACTGCGGGGTTCACACTTCAAAGAAGAGACTCAGGATTTCCTTTGGGAGGTGCCTTTTACTGTGGCTGAAACTAGCTCTGTCGTTGAGACTGGCTTGCTTTCTCCCTAACTACCTTTGTACATTTGACCTTTGTTTCTTCCAGACTGTGAACTGCATCAGAAAAAAGTCTGAAAATTCAGGGTCTCCTAGAAAACTCATTTCCCCTTCATTTAGACTCTGGAAAATATTAAGTGTTAAGCCAGGTGGATAGCATTCATTTTCTTCCCAGAAAAAGAAAGGAGAGGCCCGTCAAGACAGAAACTGTAGAACTGGAGTACTGTCTTTATCTCTAAAAACAGGGTGCTGCCCTGCAGGGAAAACTTTGGCTGTTGGGAGAAATGTGAATCAGGGAGAGGTAGCTTCATGAAGAAAGGATCGGAGACCATTTATTTCATGGCTGATAACTGTAACAGAATGATGACCAGTTCCCGAGCTTGGATTTCCTCCCTGAAGTTCATTTAGCGCATACCACATGGCTGTGATTGTGTTACCCATTACATGAAAACCGCTGGTAACTTGGTACTGCTCACACAATAAGGATACATTGTAGAAGGTACATTGTGGGGAAAGTGTGAGCCTTAGTATGAAGAAATATTAAGTCAGTGACAAATTCCAAACCCACTGCCACTGAGTTGATTGTGACTCATAGTGACCCTATAGCACATGGTAGAACTGTCTCATAGAGTTTCCAAGGAGCACCTGGGGAATTAGAACTGCCAACCTTCTGGTTAGCAGCCATAAAACTTAACCACTATGCCACCAGGGTTTCCAGTGACAAATTAGAAGTTATAAATAAGTAGTGTCTTCCAATAAGGATGTCTTATTTTTGTCAGCTCACGGGGGCCATATTTGTGAAGATATAGCAGCCAGTTTTATCACGTTTTTTGACAAATAGCCATGAAAAGTTACATGATTTCACACCGCATAGAAATTATTAATGTTTATTATCAAAGTGGGCGTTCCATACATTTGCAGTGTGGATAATCATCCCAGCAAGAGAACAACTTGATGTTTAATAAAAAAAAAATTGAGACAACTGACTCTGTTGCCAGTTGGACAATGCCTGTGAGTCAGTGAACCCCACATACCAATGAAAACATTGCCACAGTTTGTTAGAGTGTAGGTGAGAATCCATTCAAATAATTTCTTCCCAAGCACAGGAACTGGGTATTTCATCAACCAGAATTTGGTGGATTTTGTATCTGGACTTGAAACTTCACCCTTACAAAATTGTTTCAATTCAAGAACTGAAGCCCAGTGACAATAGATTGCATTGTACATTTGCTGACCAGGCTCTGGAGCAACTGGAAGTTGACCCTGTTTTGGGTCAAAAAATCATCAACAAAGGCCATTTTGGAACGACTGGTTTTGTTAACAAACAAAGCTGTTGCATTTGGAGCAATGAGAATCCAATGGAGAGCCGAGAAATCCACTGCATCCCTCAAAAGTTACCTTTTGGTGTGGATTTCAGTCTGGTAGAATCGTTGGCCCTTATTTTTCCCAAAGTGAATGAAAACAGTCTGTGACTATCAACAGCAAATTGTATCGGGCAATGAGAACTGATTATTTTGGGCCCCACTTTGAAAGTGCCATGGTGGCTGTTTACCCGAAGGTCTTTCCCCACACATAATACCATCAAATGTACTTCAAAAAAATAAAACAATTAGAAGTGTGTCATTTACACAACTTTTTTAATTCAAGTTCAAAAGTTGGACACCCTTATTGGAAGACCCTTTATATGATCAATCTATATACACCCTGGTGGCACAAAGGTAACCTTTTAGCAGTCTGAATCCACCATGTGCTCCTTGGAAATTCTATGGGACAGTTGTACTCTGTTGTATAGGGTCTCTGTGAGTTGGAATCGCTTTGACGACAATGGATTTGGTTTTGGTTTATGTATAGAATGCAATTATGTAATCAAGCTGTTAGCTACTTTAGCATCTAAGAAGAAAGTACAAAGTATCCTTGGTAGATGGAGTTTCAAGCTCTAGACCTTTTTTTTTCAAAAAGAGTCACAAGGTACCCTGGATATTTTTAAGTTTCTTTTTGGTGATGTGACTCAAGCAAGAAGTAAATCTCCAAACTTCTTGAGATAGGAACCCTATTATCATCTTTCATTTGTTCATAGTTTAGGCTCCGAGCTGATCAGTAAGAGTAAGATAGCTTGAGCTCTTCACTGACCTGTCCCTCATGTCCTTTGACTCTGAGCTGACTGGTAAGAGAAAGCCAAATATTTGGGTAATTTTGATGTGGTAGAAAGAAATTCTAAAAAGCACTCAGTACTGTTGTGAAAATCTAGGAAAATAGAAGTCTCTTTGGGCTTAAAATTAAAATTTCTCGGAAAACTAGGAATAGAAGGAAACTTTCTAAACTGGATGCTTTAGTCCACTGGTACTGCTCTAACATAAATACAAGTGGAAAGCTTTAACAAAGAAAAGTTTATTGTTACACAGTCCAGTAGACTAGAAGTCTGAATTTGAGTTGCTGGCACCAGGGAAATGTACTCTCTCCCTGACAACTGTGGAGGAAGGGCTTTTTGTTCCATCAGTCTTTCCTTGGTCTGGGAACAGGTTGGTCTGGAAGATGTGCTCTTCCCCCAGGGCTGCTTTCTTGATCATGTAAGGTCACCAACTCTCTGCTTGCTTCCCTTTTCTGTCATCTCTTGTAGGATAAAAGGTCCAATGAGTCACACTCCAGGGAAACTCCCTTAGTAAGAGTGTTACAGGCCCACTCTAATCCTCTTTAGTATAACCCAATCTATCGACCACAGACAGAAATTAGGATTTACAGCATGGGAAAATTATAAATGGAAGGCAATCACACAATATTGGGAATCATGGCCCAGCCAGATTGCTACACACATTTTTGGGGGGACACAATTCAATCAACAGCACCTAGTTAAGACCATTTACAAAAGGCCTACACCTAATACTATATACTTAATGGAGAAATATTAAATCTCTTTTCTGTGAGACTGAGAACAGGCAAACATGTCTGCTCTCAGTACTTGTAGTTATCATTGCATTACAAATCCTAGCTAGTGCAATAAGGCAAGAAAAAGAAATAAAAGGCAGGAAAAGAAGAAGTAAAACTTCTTATTTGCAAAAGACATGATTGTATATATAGGAAACCTTATAGAATGTCAATCCCTAACCCCTCAAAAAGCCAAAACAAATGAATTTATAAAGCCCACAGGATATGAAGTCAGTTAAAAACAAAACAAAACTGAGTCCTGTCTAGATACTATTAAAGAACAATTGGAAAGTGAAGTTTTAAAGGTTATATTTGAAACAGCATAAAAATATCAGCTAACAAAATACATGCAAGCTCTCTATGTTATACTACAAAGAGAAATTAAAGATGATGTAAATAAATGATAGTGTATCATGTTCATGGATGGTAAGACTCAGTGTTGATCTGTAGATTAATTCAAAACCTATATAAATCCATCAGGTCTATTTGAAGAAATAGAGAAGGTGAGTCTAACCTTTCAATGGAAATGTGAAGAATTGAGAATAGCCAAGGCAATCTGGGAAAAGAACAAGCTTGGAAGAATTACAGAATTTTATTTCATCTCTTACTAGAAAGAGTAAGACAATGTGATATTGATGAAGCCAATCCAATAGGAGATGAATTTTCTTTTTACACAAATATTGCTGAAACAGCTGAATACCACATAAAATAACTATTTTGACCCTATCTCACTAGACACACAAAAATTATTTGAGAGTTATCATAGGCCTAACTATGAAATCCATAATAGTAAGGCTTTTATATATAACCATGGGAAAATACTGAGGTGGGCAAAGATTTGGGGCCGGGTATAAAAAGTAATGAATATTGTTAGGTGCCGTGGAGTTTCTTCTGACTCATAGCAACCCAATATAAAACACTAGCTGATCCTGCAGCATCCTCACAATAGTTGCTATATTTGAGCCTATTGTTGCAGCCACTGTGTTAGTCTGTGTTGCTGAAAGACTTCCTCTGTTTTACTAACCCTCTATTTTATCATGCACAATATCCTTACTCATGGACTGACCCTTTCTGAGAGCATGTCCAAAGCGTATGAAATGAGGTCTCATCATCCTCACTTCTAAGGAGCATTCTGGCTGTACTTTTTCCAAGACAGATTTGTTCATTCTTCTGGTGGTGCATGGTATATTCAATATTTTTTGCCAGTATTATAATTCAAAGTCATCAGTTCTTCTCCAGTCTTCTTTATTCATTGTCCAGCTTTCACACACATAGGAAATAATTGAAAATACTACAGTTTGGGTCAGGAGCACCTTAGTCTCCTTTGCTATTCGACACCTTAAAAAGATCTTTTACGAAAAATTTGCTGTATTGTGTTGTTTGATTTCTCAATGGCTACTTTCATGGGCATTAATTATGGATTCAAGTAAAACAGAATCCCTGAGAATTTCAATCTTTTTTTGGTTTATGATGACATTGCCTATTGGTCCAATTGTGAAGATTTTTGTTTTCTTTATGTCGAGGTGTAACCTACACTGAAGGCTGCAGTGTTTGATCTTCATTAATTAAGTGCTTCAATTCCTCTTCACTTTTATTTAGCAAACATGGTTGTACCATCTGCATATTGTCTTGTTTTTGGTCATTAGTGTTCAATGTGTTAAATCTATTTTTGAGATGTTCTCCAGATTCAGCTAGGGTATACTGAGGGTCATACTTTGCCTCTCATGGAGTTTTAATTTTCCTCAACTTCAATTTAAACTTGAGTATGAGCAATTGATGATCTGTTCTGCAGTCCGTCCCTTCGCTTCTTTTGACTGATGTGAACACTGAGTTTTTCCATCCTCTCTTTGTATAGGTATACATGATTTGACACAGGGCTATTCCATCTCTCTAGGTCCACCATTTATGTTGTTGTAAAAAGGTATTTTCGGTGAATAAGTTATTGGTCTTATAAAATTCTATCACGCTGTATCTAGCATCGTTTCTATCATGAAAATCATATTTTCCAACTACTGATCCTTCTTGGTTTTCAACTTTTGCATTCCAATCACCAGTAATCATAAATTCATCTTTACTGCATCTTTGATCAATTTCAGCCTGTAGAAGTTGGTAAAAAAAACCTTTAATTTCTTTATCTTTGACATCAAAAAAACCTGTTGCCATTGAGTAGATTTTGACCTTATAGGACACAGTAAAACTGCCCCATAGAGTTTCCAAGGAGCACCTGGTAGATTTGATCTATCAACCTTTTGGTTCCTAAGTGGTACACCACCAGAGTTTCCATCTTTGATATTAGTGGTGCATAAATTAGAATACTGGTTGTATTAACTGGTCTTCCTTGTATGCGTACCTTATCCTATTGCTGACAGTATTGTACTTCAAGGTAGATCTTGAAATGTTCTTTCTTTGGCCGTGAATGTGATGCCATTCCACTTCAATTTGTCATTTCCAGAGTAGTAGGCAGTATACTTGTTTGATTCCAAATGGCCAACATCCGTCTATTTCAGCTCATTAATGCCTATGATATCAGTCTTCAAGTATTCCATTTCATTTTTGACAATTTCCAGTTCCCTTAGAGTCATACTTTGTACATCCACGTTCAGATTATTAATGGATACTTGCAGCTGTTTCTTCTCATTTTGAGTCATGCCACATCAGCAAATAAAAGGCCCCAAAAGTTTACTCCATCTACATTGTTAAGGTCAACTTTACTTTGAGAAGGCAGCTGTGACTCAGTTGTATTTTGAGTGCCATTTCCCACTTAAAGGGCTCATCTTCCAGCACTGTACCAGACTATGTGCTTCTGCTGTCCAGAAGGTTTTCAACATGGACTTTTTTTTCAGAAGTGTATTTCTAGGTCATTCATCCTAGTCTGTCTTAGTCTGTAAGCACTGCTGAACCTGTCCTCATGGGTGACCTTGTTGGTATTTGAATTACTGGTGGCATAGCTTCTACTATCTTAGCAACATGTAAGCCACTGACAAAAAATAATAGCCATAAGGAAAAAATGGATAAATTGAACTCCATGGAAATTAAAAATATTTATCCAAAGGAATCATTAAGAAAACAAACAAAAAATAGATAAATGGGGACTACTAAGGATCAAACACTTATACTTATCCAAAGAATTTATGAAGAGAGTAATAAAACTGCCTACAGACTGGGAAAAATATTGGACAGCCACGTATCTGATTGATGCTCAGTTTCCATTGTCCATAAGGTACTGCAAAATATCAACAAGAAAAAGACAAATAACCCAATTAAACAGTGGACAAAAGACATGGGAAAACACTTCTCCAAAGAAAACATCCAGGCAGCCAAGAGACACATGAGGAAATGCTTACAATGATTAGCCATTAGAGAAATCCAAATCAAAACTACAATGAGATACCATCTCACCCCAACAAGGCTGGCACTAATCCAAAAACACAAAATAACAAATGTTGGAGAGGCTGTGGAGAGATTGGAACTCTCCTTTACTGCTGGTGGAATGCAAAATGGTATAACCTCTTTGGAAAGAAATTTGGGGCTTTCTTAAAAAGCTAGAAGTAGGAATACCATATGATCTAGCTGCTTGGAATATACCCTGCAGAAATAAGGACTGTCACATAAATAGATACATGCACACAAATGTTTATTGCAACACTGCCTACAACAGCAAGAAGATGGAATCAATCTAGGTGCCTATCAACAAATGAATGGATAAACAAACTATGGTATATTTACACAATGGAACACTATACAATGATAAAGAACAATGATGATTTTAGGAAACATCTGATAACCTGGAATCAACTGGAAGACATTATGCTGAGTGAAATCAGTCAGCTGCAAAAAGACAAATATTATATGAGACCACTATTATAAAGACTTAAGAGAAAACTTATGCACAAAAGAAAATATTCTTTGATGGTTACAAGGATAAGGAGGGAGAGGGTTGTTCATAGATTAGTCAGTCGGAATTTGCTTAGGTGAAGGGAGTGACAGCACACAGTAGAAAGGAGGCCAGCACAGCTGGACTACACCATAAGCTAAAAGGTTTTTAAATACAACCCAACATTTTAAAGGACACAGTAGCAGGGACAGGGGTCTGAGGACCATGGTTTCTGGGGACACAGAATCAGTTGGCATAACTGATCTTTTTCTAAGAGATTGTTCTGCATCACATATTGCTGAGTGGCACCTGGGGTCTTAAAAGCCAGCAAGCTGCCATCTAAGGAACATAAGTTGGTCTCAATCCACCTGGAGCTGATCAAAATGAAGACATGAGGAAACTATAAGCCCAAGAAACAGAAGGATCCATATGACTGTGAGACTACTTGAGCATGAGACCAGAAGAACTAGATGGTGCCCAGCTACCACCAAAGACAGACCTGTTAAGGAACACAATGAAGAGTTCCTGATGTAGCACAAGAAAAAGGGGTTTGTAGATCAAGAACCCTATTAAAAGACCAGACTTGATGCCCAACAACCTGCAGGGTCCCCTGAGAACATGGCCCTTATACTTGGTGCTAGTTCAGAACTGAAACCAGTACCGAAGCCAACACTTCAGACAAAGGCTGGACTGGACTGTGGGACACAGAGTGATGCAGGTGGTGTGTGTACTTTATGGCTTTATAAATATATGTATACACATACACATATACATGCATATACATACATATATATGTGTGTATATGTACATATACGACACACATGAGGATGTCCAACTGGTCTCTTTTTAGAGAGGAGAGGAGAGGGTGGAGAGAAGGGGACAAGTGCTGGTTGAGTGGATACAGTAAGTAAACAGTGGAAAGGAAGTATGTGTTGTCACAGGGTGAGAAGAGCAGATAGAGTTGCATAGACGTGGGTGCTCAGGGTTTTATATGGCAAATTGATGTGGATTGTAAACATTCACTTAATCACAATGAAAAATTAAAACAAAGGAAATAAACAAGACAAAGACTGGGAAAGACGAGGTCTGACAGTTAAGTCCACAAACTTAGTTATTCTAAGTGTTGCGCACCTCAAGGAGATGGTAGCAGCCATCAAAAAACTTCCTACAAAGAAAAGACCAGATCAGTTTATTTCATTGATGATGATTTCTATCAAGCATTTTCAGAATTAACACCAATCCTTCTTAAAATCCAAAGTAAATCCAGTGCCACTGAGCCGCTTCTGTTTCATGGGTGACTATATAGGACAAGGTAGAACTGCCACATCAAGTTTCCAAGTGGCACCTGGTGGATCTGAACTGCCGACCTTTTGATTAGCAGCCTTAGCCTTAACTGCTATGCCACCAGGATTTCTCAGTCCTCCTTAAACTCTTCCAAAAAGTAGGAGGAAATGCTTCACAACTCATTGTACAAGGCCAGTATTACACTGATACCAAATTAAACAAAAGTACAATCCAATCTCTCTTATGAATGACATGTAAATTGTAGTTCCAACAGGGACTATGTTTAAAGCTGTTTTTTTTAACTGTAATTAGATAAAAGTATACAATCCAGATTAATTTTACATGCCTGCCTATCTGCAGTTTCTTCTGCTCTGCTTGCTTCGTGACAGCATACTTCTCCTTTTCATTCTTGTCATATCCTCTTAACAAGCTCCTGTCCCCTGCTCTTCACCCTCTTCTCTCCCATCTAGAAAGAGACCAGTAGGACAGCATCCTATAAATGCATAGAACCCCAAAGTACACACACGATATGGTCATATTGTGTCCCTGAGTCCAGTCCATTTTTGTCTGAAGAGTTCACCTTGGTAGGGTTTTCTGGATGGTCAGCAGCAGATCTAGGGGCCACACTCCCAGGTGACTCCTCAGGCTGTTGGACCTTCAATTGTGGTCTTTTAGTAGAGTTCTTGAGCTGCATCCCTCTTTTTCTCATATTGTCACATGGACTCCATGTTGTGTGCCCCATCATAGCTGTCTTTCGTGGTGGCCAGGCAACATCTTTTTCTTCTGGTCACATATTGATACAGTCTCCCATTCACATGGGTCCTTCTGTCTCCTGAGCTCTCTTTCCCTCTTGTCTTTGTTGTTCTTAGTCACCATCTCTTCCAGATGAGTTAGGACAATTTGGTATATCTCAGATGGCAGCTTGCTAGCTTTTGAGATCCCAGACACTGCTCACCACTATAGGTTGCAGAAGACTGTCTTAGCAATAGGCTAGTTATGCCAGCTGACCTCGATGTCCTCTGAGAGTGTGGTCTCCAGGCCCCACCCTGCTACTCTATTCTTGCAATATTGGGTTGAGATTAGAAGAGTCAATAAAGCTGTTTTTGAAAACTACAAGATACTGCAGTATACTGAATTACTTAATATGGCCCTTCTAGCCATAATCTTTGTAACTCCCAACAAATGACTGTGTGGCTCTATATAAATGGGGTGCTTATGGTCCACAAAAGGGACTGGATTACTGCTAACAATGTAAATCAGGTGTGTGGTACACTTATCGGGGTGCCACCATGAAAATAAGGTATATGGAACTCTAATGAGAGGATTGGTCAGTTTTGTCATCCCACTAGGTTTAAAATGGGCCATCCTAGAGGCAGGAAAGGAGGATCTCACCATCATCGAGTAAGAAGAACCAAGATGGGAGCAGTCTTCAGACCCAAGATTCTTGAGCTGAAGACCGCCTAGATCCAGGAGACAGAGAAAGGGGCTGTAACATGAAAGACAGAGACACTAGACAGGAGAAAGCAGGAGGCTGGCACAAGATGACTGTAGTGGGGTTTCCCAGCCCATGTGAGAAAGCTGAGTACCTTTAGGCATGAGGTTTACTGGCACAGTGGGGTGCCTCTGGGCACTTACCGGCAGGGCTAACAGAGCTTTGTAACACTTGCCCAAGCAAGACAGTGAGACTTAGTTCAGGGACCAAGAGGTTTAGGACCAGAGAGAGGTGTGTTTCTGGGGCTGGCTGAGAAGAGCCTGTCCTGATTGAAGAGTTGTATCCTGAGGATTCCTGAACCTGAATTGTAACCTGTTAAACCTTACTAATAAACCCCATAACTGTGAATATGATCTGTGAGTTATGTGTGGCCACTGTGATGAATTATCAAACCTTGCAGGCACATAGAGAAAGTTACAGCTTGGTGAAAAGGGGGGAGGGAGGAGACATACCGACCTTGGCCTCAAAGGAACCAGCCTTGGGCTGCTGATCTTGATTCTCCTTCCTCCTTGTGAGGTTAGAAAGGGTCAGATATCCCTGCTGTAACATTTTTACAGGTGCACTCACCTATTAGCATAACTAAGGTAAAAAAAAAGGTTGTTGACTGTTGGATCGTAACAAATTATGCATACCATTGCAAAGAAAGCAAATACCAGAACACTTGACTGTGCTCATGAGGAACCTAAGTCTAGATCAAGAGGCAGCCATTTGATCAGAACAACGGGATATTGCATGGTTTAAACTCAGGAAAGATGTGCGTCAAGGGTGCATCATTCTACCACACCTATTTGATCCACATGCTGAGCAAATAACCGGAGAAGGTGAAGAAGAATGGGGCATCGGGGTTGGAGGAAGGCCCACCAACAAGGTGCCATCTGCGGATGACAGAACCTTGCCTGCTGAAAGTGAAGAGGACTTGAAGTATTTATGGATGAAGATCAAAGACAACAGCCTTTGGTATGGATTACACCTCAACGTGAAGGAAATAAAAATCCTCACAGAAGGACCAATAAGCAACATCATGATAAACAGGAAATAGGCTAAAGTTGCCAGAGGTTTCGTTTTACTTGGATCCACAATTGACACCCTTGGAATAAGCAGTTAGGAACTCAAAAGATGCATTGCATTGGGCAAATCTGCCACAGAAGACCTCTTTAACGCCTTGTAAAGATATCACCTTGAAGACTAGAGTGCACCTCAATCAAAGCATGGTGTTTTCAGTTGCCTTCTATGCATGTGAAAGCTGGACAATGAATAAAGAAGACTGAAGAAGAATTGATGCCTTTGAATTGTGGTGTTGGAGAAGAATATTGAATATAACGTAGACTGCCAAGAGAATGAACAAATCAGTCTTGGAAATACAACCAGAAAGCTTCGCAGAAACAAGGATGGTGAGACTTTGTCTCACATACTTTGGACTGAAAACTAGGATTTGGTAAGACAGCACTGTTGGTACAGTAGTTAAAGCACTCAGCTATAAACCAAGAGGTTGGTAGTTCAATCCCACCAGCTGCTTCATAGGAGAAAGATGTGGCAGTCTGCTTCCGTAAAGGTTTACAGCCTTGGAAACCCCATGAGGGCAGGTCTACTCAGTCAGGAGGGATCAGTCTCTGGAGAAGGACACCAGGCATGGTAAAATAGAGGGACAATGATAAAGAAGAAGACTCTAATAGGATGGACCGACACAGTGGCTGCAACAATGGATTTAAGCATAACATGCTTGTGAGGTTGGCCCAGGACCAGGCTGTGTTTCATTCTGTTATACATAAGGTCGCTATGAATCAGAATAGACTTAATGGCACCTAACAACAACAAGGTTTTGAAAAGGATGAGAACACTAACTGTTGACAAGTATTTAGAACAATGGAACTCTCAGATGCTGCTGGTGGAAAGGTAGAATGATACAACTACCTTGGACCATGACTTTGAACTTTCTTATAAAGGTAAACATTTGTCAATCCTAAAATTCAGCAGTTCCACCCCTAGGAATTTCCTCAAGCAGAATGAAAACATATGTCCACAAAAAGACTTATACAACAAAATTTATTGCTGCTTTATTCATACTACCCCTAAATGAGAAACATTCCAGAAGTTCATCAAGAGGAGATGGAATAAACAAGTTTTGGAATATTCAGACAATGGCTAGTCAGCAATGAAAAACTGAACAAAAAATACGTATACCGTAACATAGATGACTCTTAAAAACATGATGCTCACCAAAGAAGTTAGAGGCAAAAAAAAGAAGAAAGTTCATAGTGAATAATTCTTTTTATAGAAAATTCAGTAACAGGAAACACAGATGTATAGTAATAGAAATTAGAATGTGATTGGTTGCGTGGGATAGCGAGAATTGACTTTGAAAGCGGACTGAAGGACATTTTTGGTGATGACAATGTTTTATATCTTGTTTTGGGTGGTGGTTACTTGGGTATATACAACAGTCAAAATTCATCAGATTGAATACTTAAGATCTGCACATTTTATTATACAGTAATTACACTTCAATTTGAAAAACTAGGATCAGGTTAGATAGCACTGGTGGTGCAATAGTTAAAGCACTCAGCTGCAAACCAAGGTAGATAGTTCAATTCCACCAGCCATTTCACAGGAGAAAGATATGACAGTCTGCTTTTGGGAAGATTTACAGTCTTGGAAACCCTATGGGGACAGTTCTGTTCAGTCCTACAGGGTCAGTGTGAGTTGGAATTGACTTGATGGCTGTGGATTTTTGGTTTAGTTGTTTTATTTTGCTCGCTGTCAGAGAACTGGCAGCTGAATTATCTCAGCACTTGAGCCATGGTGTTTACCTGACTTTTGTCTTACAGAAACATCTGGAAGGAGGCCCGAAGGACTCTTCTGCCACTTCCGACGGTTAAGTTGTTGCATTATCCTGCTAAACTTTCTGCTCACCTGTGAAGAAAGGACATGACTTCCAGCGTTTCACTGCCAATGGTGATGAAGGAGGACTGTGGTCTTGAATGGTAGAGGCCTTTCTCAGCAACAACCTCGGCCCTTTCCCCTCTCCTCATGTGGAGGCCTCCCCAAGTGACCACTGCATTCCAGGTATGGTTTGGGAGTTCCCATTCTAAGCAGCTGTAGAGCTCCCTGGGAAGCCATGAGCTGCCTGTATGGGAAGTTTTCCAGGTGGTGAGTAGGGGGGCCCACTCCAAGAACTCTTCTGGGTTTTCCGATGGGGCATGCTGCTGTTGCCCTTCTCAACTCCCCCAGCTGTGACTCAATCTTGGCTGCAAAATCTGTTGCTACAAGACAGTCCTTGTTGAAGGTGACGTGGCCTGGCTAAGGGTCTGAAACTTAGGCATGCATTCTGAGTTTCGGTTTTTCTGCTTCTTTGGCTCATCTTGAAGACTTGGGAGTCTGGAGCGTTGTGATACTGACTCTGAATTGCTTTGTGGCCAACTAAGTCACAAAGTTCCTTTCTTATTTTCATAGTGGGAAAGTCAAGGGGGTGATACAGTTACAGGCCATTCTCAGGAAGCAAGCTGGCACTTAGGAGGGTACATAATAGCAGGATTCTGGAACCTCCTTCTTCCTCTGCCAGCTCTAGCCCCAGCTTCATTTCTGACTCACTTGTTCATGCTTCCTCAGTTTCTCCTTCAGTGAAATGGAGAAAGGGGACTGAAATTCTTGTGGACTGCCTTGGGAAGTCCATATATACAGCTCTGGGTCTCCCAGGGGTTTGAGGCAAGGATGAGAGTCCCTGCAATACGCTTTCTTCACATATGTGGCCTTTGTCCCTGGAAATCATGTGACTCCCATGAATACCCACTTACAGTATGGTATGCCCCAGTACTAGGTACAGTTTGGGTCTCTCTTTTCTTAACACATCTAGGGAGAGAAAACTGTGGATACATACCTGGGATTATGGTGTGTTTGTTACTGAAAGGAAGGAAACGAGTTACTGCTCAGTGGCGAAAGCTGGTCATTGCCTAATAACTATTTTGAGAGCCTGTGACTGTCCTTAGAAGTATGCCTAACACCAATCTGGAGAAACTGACTGTCCTCATCACAACGCTAACAAGGTGGAATGTCTTACTTATCCAGTGTGGCTGTAACAGAAATACCACAAGTGGATGGCTTTAACAAAGAGAAATTTATTTTCCTATAGCAAAGCAGGGTAAAAGTCCAAGTTCAGGGTGTCAGCTCCAGGGGAAAGCTGTCTCTGTTGGCTCTGGAGGAAGTTCCTTGTCATCGGCCTACCCCTCGACTGAGAGCTCCTGAGGTGCAGGGAACCAGAGTCCGAAGGACTGGCTCTGCTCCAGAACTGCTTCTTTCCAGATGGTATGAGGTCCCTAACTCTCTGCTTGCTTTCCTTTCCTTTATATTCCAAGAGATTACCTCAAGACAGATGCAGTCTTAGGCTTTGAGGCCCACCCCCCAGCACAACTGCCACCCCTTCTCCCTCGTTAACATTGTCGAGGCAGGATTTCTAGCAGAGAGGAACATCGCACAAGACTGGGAATCATGGTCTAGACAAATGGCTACACGTGTTTTAGGGGGGTGGGGACACAATTCAGCCCACGACAGGGACTATGTTCATAGATTTTCTTTTTAATTGTGCTTTAAGTGAATTTATAACTCAAGTCAACTCATCCTGCAAAAACTTATGCACACATTGCTATGTGACCCTAGTTGTTTTCCCCACACTGTGACACTACACTGTGGTGTGGTGTCTCACTTCCAAACAGGAGCTTCCCGGTTAGTCTCCTGTAACTACCTGAGCCAAGAAGAACACTCTTAACCAGTGTCATTTTATGTCTCCTAGTCCAGTTCAATCTTTGTCTGAAGAGTTGGCCTCCAGAATAGTTTCAGTTCTGTACTAACAGAAGTTCACAGATTTTCATGCAACCTGGATGACTCACAGAAACCCTGGTTGCCTAGTGGTTAAGTGCTATGGCTGCTAACCAAAAGTTATCAGTTCAAATCTGTCAGGCTTTCCTTGGAAACCCAATGGGGCAGTTCTACACTGTCCTAGAGGGTCGCTATGAGTCAGAATTGACTTGAATACAGTGGAGTTTTGGGGGGGCAGGGGGTTGGATGGCTCACTTGACGTTCTCTGAAAAGAAAAGCATCCTTAGGCTTTGAATTCTGGAAAGGGAGAGCTCACATATAGATGGACTGTGACTGCCATAGCTGCTCAGGGACCTTGGGGCTATCTCCTGCCTCAGTGGCCCTGAAGCTCTGCTCTTCTTTACCTTTACCTTCCTTGCTCTTTGACAATAACACACTCACTGGGCCACAGAGCATCTTCTCAAGTGACAGAAACTAGGCCCACTCCTTCCCCATGATTGACAAGGACTGGATACAAGCCTTTTCTTAGTCACTGTAGCTTTAGCTACTCCAGATCCTGAGATCAACGTGACCACTTGTTCAAATAAACAAGGACACTGAGAAACATTGCCATCCAAGCAGCCCCACGTATCTGCCCATCTGTACTGCCCACAGCATTGAGGCAAAAGGCCAGAGCTGTAGAAACTGCTTCATAATCCTGACCTCTTAGACATCCCTGGGGACAGAGTGCAGTGTGAGGAATGGATGGAAACCAGGCCCAAAGCCTGCCCCTGTGTTTGCCCCAGGCAGCTCTCTGCCAAGACAAGGGGGCAGTGTCCTCCCAGGCTGGATGCTTGTCCCTCTTCTGAGCAGTTCAAGGTGAGTCACAAGTAGCAGACAGCCAGGACAGCGGGTGTAGGTGGACTTCCTCTCTTGTGCAGAGGAAAGGGGACCAGGCTAGTCTGCCCTCTGGAAACCATGTGGTGTTTTAGTCAGCTAGGGCTACTCTAACAGAAATACCACAGAGTGGATGGCTTTAACAAAGAAAGATTTATTCTTACACAGTCCGGTAGGTTGCAAGTCCATATTCAGGGTGTCCGCTCCAGGGAAAGACTTTCCCCTTGTCGGCTCTGGAGGTAAGTCCCGTATTGCATCAGTCTTTGTCCAGGGAGCGTCCTCACGCAAGAACCTCTGGTCTGAAGGACACGCTCTGCTCCCGATGCTGCTTGCTTGATGGTAGCGAGGTTCTCAAATTGTCCCTTGTTTCTTTTTCCTTTTATTCCTTGCAAGCTAAAAGCATTAAGGGTGGAGCAAGCCATACTCCAGGGAAACTCCCCCTACAGCAGGAATTCACAGCCCCACCCTAATTCTTTAACATACAGGTTAGCAAAACCACACAATGGAGGACAGTCCCAAGATACTGGGAACCATATCCCAGCCACTTGGCTGCACACATTTTTGGGGGGACACAATTCAAACCATGACATCTCACCCTTTGACAACCCAAAAATCACATCACAAAACATTTAACACATTCATCTCACCTTAACAAAATTATGTCCATCCATATAACAGAAGTCTTAAATCAGTTCCAAGTCCAAAATACAAAAACTCTTCTACATCTGTGAAACTTAGAAGGCATTAACAGGCAACAGACAAGTCAACAGAACACATTACATTAGCCCTCAAAGCTTTGGAAATACTGTTACATTTTCTGAGACATTCTACACAACAGCAATGCTCTCCAGACTCTAGGTATCGGCCACACTCTCTGGTTTCTGAGTGGAGACCTCCAGCACCGTGCTACAACTCTGCCTTCAAGGCCCACTTGGACAGAAACTCTGTCCCATTGGCTTTAGGAGCACCCTAAGCCCAACTGAGTGGCAATTCCACCCTTACGAACACAGCATGCCATGGTTCCACCCTTCCAAACCCCTGAGGTCATGGCCATACCTCTTGAGACTGAGGCAGCTCAGCTTCTCACGCTATTTGTCTCTTCAGCTTCAGCTTCCTATGGCCGCATGGCCCAGGCCTCAGGCCCACATCTGCCCTGCCGGGCAAGTGTTCCAAAGTTCTGTAGCTCCACTGGTGTAAGTGCCCGGAGGCACCCCACTCTTGCTGGAAAGCGTCCTGCCCAAAGGCACTCAACTCTCTCACTCCGTGGGTCAGCAAGGCCAGCTCACCGATTCAAGTGCCCAGAGGCACCCCGTTCCACGAGGAAAACTCTGCGCAGGCACTGACCTCTCTCGCTCCACGGGTCAGCTCCAGTGCTGCCTCTGGTTCTGCTGCTGTCGCTGCCGCTGCTGCCGGTCCTCTGTTGTTTCTCACCATCTGCGCCTTCTTCGCTCCTTCTGAATCTTCTATCCATTCGCAGTTTCAAAGTGGCTTCCACATTTTAGGTATTTGCTAGAGCAGCACCCCACTCCCATAGTACCATTTCTGTTTTAGTCAGCTAGGGCTGCTCTAACAGAAATACTACAGAATGGATGGCTTTAACAAAGAAAGATTTATTCTTACACAGTCCAGTAGGTTGCAAGTTCATATTCAGGGTGTCCGCTCCAGGGAAAGACTTTCCCCTTGTCGGCTCTGGAGGAAAGTCTGGTATTGCATCAGTCTTTGTCCAGGGAGCGTCCTCACGCAAGAACCTCTGGTCTGAAGGACGTGCTCTGCTCCCGGTGCTGCTTGCTTGATGGTAGCGAGGTTCTCAAATTGTCCTTTGTTTCTTTTTCCTTTTATTCCTTGCAAGCTAAAAGCATTAAGGGTGGGGCAAGCCACACTCCAGGGAAACTCCCCCTACAGCGGGAATTCACAGCCCCACCCTAATTCTTTAACATACAGGTTAGCAAAACCACACAATGGAGGACAGTCCCAAGATACTGGGAACCATATCCCAGCCACTTGGCTGCACACATTTTTGGGGGGACACAATTCAAACCATGACATGTGGCCATCACCGACTTTAGGAAGAGACTGGAGACAAAAAGAACAGGGTCCCCACACCTCCATGAATAGCCTGGTCCACTCTTCTGTGTGCTCCTGTGCACAATGGATGTGCTAAGGTAATAAGGAGGAAGGAGATCCTGACCTCGGGCAGTTCGCCATAGCGGAGGTGGTCCTTATGACCAGGATGATAGAGGTTAGCACAAGACACTATAGATGCCAGAAGAGAAGCCCATATCAGGCCCAGCTTGAGAGAATCAAGGAAGACTTCCTGGAGGAGGTGGTATTGTTAGATCTCGAGGACCCAACATGGGTAGGTGTGAAGAGCAGTTAACAGCTCTTCTCCTGCCCAGCTACCTTTATTACTGGCTATCCAGTAGGGCTACGGCTTACCCCTTCTTCCAGCCTTTTCCCCAAGTCTCTCCCCTGTGAAGCACAGAACTAATGCATGTACATACATGTACACACACATTTTCATGGGCAGGTATGTGTACCAGGGGCCCTCTCAGGTTAGTGCAACCTACCTCTGGGGCCTGCAGATCAGACAGTGTGTCCGGAAATAGTTTCAAGTCCCGCACCCACACTAAGAAACAAATGAGGCAAAGGGAAAGCCTTTCTTGCCTTGCCTCTGTTTCTGAACCAAAGCAGGCAGAGGAGAGGGACTGGCGCTAGCTCTTTTTGCTTTTGTAGTCAGAAAGAAGTATGCCCCACTCGCTTGCCAAAGGGGAGAAGAATTACCTGAGGAGTCCACTACCAACCTAGCCATTCCTAGTCCTTCAGTCCCTCAGTCTTGCTCTCCTCCTTTCCTCTTTCCCTCCCCAGCCACCGCTCCCTGTAGGCCCCGCTGGAATGTCCCCACAGAAGGCAGGCTTTCTCTCAGCCTTGTTCACCCAGGGAGCACAACTGGCCCACTCCTTTCCTTTGCCTGACAGTAACCTCTTCCACAATTGATGTCACCACTGCTTTGCACTGACATAGCAGCTGAGCCAGGCCCAGCAGCGTTGTGAAGTCCAGAGGGCGGCTGTCTGGGTCTGAGGCCAAGCCTCCCTCTGTGTCCCCTACAGAGCGGCTTCCCAACCGGGAGTCTGTTTTCTCTCCCATTCCATCCTTCTGAGAGAACACATCCACCCAGGGATTGAGTGTTGACTGAGACTGCCCTGTGGCCCAACAGAAAGTCACTTCTCTGCTCAAGATGGGCAGAATGGAGCCAGAGTTCTAGTCCCGTCTCTTGGGAGCTCACAAGCTGCTAAAGGAAACAGGACTAAGCACAAGAGCAATGGGGTGGCAGAGTATCTGGTGACAGTGGAAGGTAGACAGGGTAGACGTATGGTAGTAAATGGAGTCAGAGTTCAGGCAAGGGAGTGAGGTGACCCTGCCTGAAAGAGGTGCTCACAGAACCACACTGACTGACTGGTGCCAGAGGACAGTCACTTGAGGCAGCAGGGACCCCAGAAAAGGGATGGGGCCAGGTGTCAGCTAATTGGCTTCTTGGTACCTAGGCCTATAGGTTGTGGCTGAAGCCAGCATCTGGGAAATCTCATTACCTCCTTTATGTTTTAGGGCTTACATGTAGAAAGATGCTAAGGGCAGAGGTATGGAAGAAGTAGTGTCTGCTGTGGAGGGGGAGTATACCTGGTTTCATGAAGGATACCAGGAACAGAACCTGATTCAGAGGATGTGAGACACTTGGCCCCTGGACACTAGGGGAGTGGAGAGGGGAGTGCAACAAAATCATCACAAGAGGTGGGGATTGAACTGGCTCTCTCAGAGGCGGGAAACAATTGTGGCGGTACTTTGTAGAAACTCCTGATAGCGGAGGCTGTCCCTTGGTGTGGGGGCCAAGAGACTGGGCCTCACAGACCTCCAGTGACAGATAGCATAAGTGACCAAGAACATTTACCCAGGGCTGTGCCACCCACCCGCTTTCAGCCCAGGAGCAGCCTAACTAATGAGTGAGCTGGTAGGCCTCTTCCTGAGGGACACAAAACTCTTCTAATCATCAATTTTTGGCCAAGCACTCCTCAAAGTTCTTGTTAAACCTTTTGCAGATACAGGGGTGGATTACTCAATAAGCAAGAGAAACATGGGCTTACTTGTACTCACTTCGTCATTTGGGATGTACAAGAATTATAAATTTGAAAAGAGGCTTTGATTTTGTAGGAAGGTGCTGTGTGATGGCAGAGAGACAGATGCAGCCATACCTTCAAGCAGAATCTTTCATGTGGTGGGAAAAAATCTGCAACTGTTCACTACAGATGATCTGGTAAGCAAGGTAGGTACTGTGCTTACCTTGTCTGCCAGATAATCTGGCCCTGCTCTGACTACGTGGTAGTCTATGCCTCCAAACTTCCTGTCTTAGTCAATCTTGTCTGCCATAACAAATACCACAAGTGAATGTCTTTTAAAACAGAAATTTTATTCTGTCACAATCCAGTAGGCTACAAGTCCAAATTCAGGGCATCAGCTCCAGTGGGAAGCCTCCTCTGTTGGCTTTGGGGAAAGGTTCTCATCATCAATCTTCCCCTGGACTGGGGACTTCTGAGGCACGGGGACCCCCAGATCCTTTCCAAAGGATACCTTCTGCTCCTGGCACTGCTTCTCGGTGGTAGGAGGTTCCCAACTCTCTCTACTTGCTTCCTTCTTTCTATCTCAAGAGATTGCTTCAAGGCACCAAACAATCTTACACATTGAGTCCTGCCTTACCAACACAGCTGCAGCCAACCCTCCCTCGTTAACCTCCCAGAGGCAGGATTTACAACGTGGAGGAACACCACACGATGCCAGGAGTCATGGCCTAGCCACGGCTACACATATTTTGGGGGCAGACACAATTCAATCCATTACATTCCACCCTTTGGCACTCTTCCCAAAAAATCACATCCTTGCAACACATACAACATATTAACCCCATTATAGCAAAAGTCTCAAGTCGAAGTCCAAAATTCAGAAATTCCTCTTCAACTACAAAACCTAGACCACAGGTTATCTGCTTCCAAAATACAATGATACAACAGCCAGGCACAAGTTACACATTTCCATTACAAATGGGAGAAATTATAAGGAAAGATGGCACAACAGGCGACAAGCAAATTAGCAGAACATATTCATTATCCCTCAAGGCTTGAAAATAATCTTCCGTTCTCTGGGACATTTTATGCAAAGGCCCTGCCCTCCAGAATCTAGTTATTGGCTCCCTTCTCCAGACTCTGTGTGGAGGCCCCTTGGTCCTGCACTGCAACTGTACTTTCCAAGTCCAGTGGGACAGCAACTCTGTTCCCTCTGTTCCCTAGTCATCTGAGTGGCAACTCCACCCTCAGAAACCCCAGGGGCCATGGCTCCATCATTAGACACCTCTGAGGTCATGACCATACATTTTGAGACTGAGACAGCTCGGTTCCTCGTGCTTCTTGTCTCTTCAGCTTCTGCTTCCTGTGGTCTCATGGCCTGGGTCTCACACCCATATCTGCCATGCTGGAGCAAGTGTTCCAGAACTCTGTAGCTCCACTAATTAAGTGTCTGGAGGTACCACATTATGCAAGGAAGTCTCCTGCACACAGGCACTCAGCATTCTCGCTCAAGAGTCAGTAAGCCTAGCTCCACCAATTTAAGTGCCCCAAGGCACTGCACTCTGCCAGGAAGCCTCCTGCACACAGGTACTCGGCATTCTTACTCCGTGAGTCAGCTCCAGAGCTATCTCGCTGGTGTCCCAGTACTGCCTCTGCCTCTCCATTGAGGCTTCTCTCCATCTGTGCCTTCCTTGGTGCTAACAGTTCTCCTGGGTTCCTTCTGAGTCTTCTATCCATTCACAGTTTCAAAACCACTTCCACATGTTAGGTATCTGTTAGAGCACCACCGCACTCTCTCAGCACCAGATTCTGTCTTAGTCATCTAGTGTTCCTGTAACAGAAATACCGCAAGTGGCTGGCTTTAAAAAGAAGTTTTATTCTGTCACAGTCCAGTAGGCTACACATCCAAATTCAGGGCATCAGCTCTAGCAGGAGTCTGTCTCTGTTGGCTCTGGAGGAATGTCCTTGTCATCAATCTTCCCTTGAACTGGGTATTTCTGAGGTGCAGGGACCCTCCAGGCCCTTTCCAAAGGATGTACTCTGTTCCCAGTGCTGCTTCTTGGTGATATGAGGTCCCCAAGTCTTTCTGCTAGCTTCTGTCTTTATATCTCAGGAGAATGTTTCAAGGCATGAAACGATCTTACACACTGAGTCCTGCCTCACCAACACAACTGTTGCCTACCTTCCCTCATTAACATCAAAGAGACAGGCTTTACAACATTGAGGAGCATCAGTACCAGGAATCATGGCCTAGTCAAATGGCTACATAAGCTTTTGGGGGAACACAATTCAATCCATAACACTTCCTACACTGTCTTTCCCTCGAGGTCAGACTTCCATGATGTGATGGCTCTTCCCACACACCTTGGAGCCCTCCTATTTCCCCCGCAGGTGTTACATGTATTAACTCTCTTACACAATTCTCTAGTACCTGTATGTGCTACTCAAAGGACCTGGTTTGACAGGACTATGAGGTCTCCAGAACGGTAAAGCTCTATGGGCTAAGACCTTATAGCAAGATCAAACACAAGTCCTCAGAGTTGTCCAGAGATGAACAGTAAGTGCCAGGAAGGAGTTGGGGGCAGGACGAGTCCCTGTAAGTTTACCAAAAACCAAACCCTGCCTTTGAGTCTATCCCAGCTCACATGACCCTATAGGACAGAGTAAAACTGCTCCATAGTCTCTAAAGAGCACCTGGCAGATGTGAACTGCCGACCTTTTGGTTAGTAGATGTAGCACTTAACCACTACGCCACCAGGGTTTCCATCATGTGAGTATAAAAACCAAAAACCAAACTCATTGGCGTCAAGTGGATGCTGATTCACAGCGACCCTACAGGGCAGAGTAGAATTGCTGCATAGAATTTCTAAGGAGCGCCTCAAGTATTTAAACTGCCATCCTTTTGGTTTAGCAGCATTAGCACTTAAACGGTAGCCACCAGGATTTCCCTTGTGAGTACACTGCCTCTCAAAACTTCATCTGAAAGGTCTCTTCTCCAGTCCCTCCACACCAAGAGATGGGCTTTTGGGTTCTGCTGCCACCTTGTGACCACTCTAGGCAAAGTAGCTTCTTGGCTGCTGCCCTGTTTCTGTGGTTTGGCTCAAGACTTACTGCTGTGGCTGGATGTCTTCTGAGTTTGCTGACTCACAGAGACCCTGTGTGACAGAGTCGAATTGCCCCATAGGGTTTTTTCAGCTGCATGCAATGTTTATGGAAGAAGACAACCTGGTCTTTCTCTTGCGGAGCCACTGGGTAAGCTCACACCACCAACCTTTTGGTTCTCAGCCAAACTCAACTATAGTGCCGTCATGTTTGTGTACTCATTTCTATTCTTATTTCACCATCAAAAGGCAGGCTTTCATCATCTGTCCCTTAGCTAGAGTAGAAATCTGCCAACCGGTTTCCTTGCCTCTGATTTTACACGAAAGTAACCCATCCTGTTATCCAACTGTTTTTCATAAAGCACAGCTTTGATTACATTGCTTTGTTCAGAAAACTTCTTTATCTTTCTGATGCCTAAAGAATTAAATGTCTGGCATTTGAGGGCTCCCCCATCTGATCCCAATTCTTTTTCCAGACTTACATCTCATTTGCCAGCCCAAATGGAGCTATTTTTTTTTTCCTCAACGTGTACCCAATGTTCCTCCCTGCCTCCCTTTGCTTATGGTGCCTTCCCTTGTATAGGTGACATAGAGGATGTCAACATCTCTCAAGTGAGGCAGATTGGGTTCTGAAACCTGATTCTATCGTGTTTTCCCTCAGAGCCTCAACTTCTATCCCTGTAAAATGAGGATAATAAAATTCTACCTGCTAAGATTATGAGAAAATTAGTTGAGATAATACAGTGTAAAGGGTCTGGCATGTAGGTGGTGAATAAATGTAAATGTTGTCTATTTCCATCTCTTAGGTGTTCCTGTGTGGAGAAAATGGTGAGGGGCTCAACTGCTGGCTGAAAGGTTGGTAATTCAAACTCACCCAGAGATACTTTGAAAGAAAGCCCTGGTGATCGCTTCTGACAGGTCACAGCTTCAAAAACCCTGTGGAGCACAGTTCTACTCTGAAACACACGGAGTTAACATGAGTCGGAATCAACCTGGTGGCAACTGGCAACAACAATTGTATCTCCTAAAATATTACTCATCCTTCAAAGACCATCTGAAGACCACTCCCTTGGAAATGGCTCTTTTTTTTTTTTTTTTTTTTGCTTACAAGTGGCCATCCAAGGTAGAACAATTGGTCTCTACTTATCTGGAGCAAAGAGGACAAAGGAGTCAGGAATAGGAGGAAGAAATGGAATACATAGTTAATTTGCTTGCATAAACAACTGTCTCTGCCGTGAGACCAGAACTATTCTGAATGTCTTGATCAAGGATCCTATAGAAGAACCCTAATCAAAAGGAGGGAAATGTAGAACAGAACCTCAAATTCTTACGGACTCCAGACTTTCTGGAGCCTTGGAAGCTGGATGAAACTCAGAAACTATTGCTCTCAGTCTTTAAACCTTGAATACAAAACCAAAAATTCCCTCAAGTCTTTTTTAAGTCAAAAAATGTTGTTGTTGTTGTCAGGTGTCATTGAGTCACTTCTGACTTAGAGCAACCCTGTGTACAATGGAAGGAAACACTGCCTGGTCCTGCACCACGCCCACGATCATTGTGATGCTTGCTCCCCTTGTTGCAGTCAACATGTCAGTCCTTCTTGTTGAGGGTCTTCCTCTTTTTTGTTGGCCCTCTACTTTGCCAAGCATGGTGTCCTTCTCCAGGGATTGATCCCTCCTGACTATATGCCCAAAGTATATAAGATGTAGTCTTGCCATCCTTGCTTCTAACAAACACTCTGCACATATTCCAGGACAAATCAGACAATAGTTAAACTTAATTAGTAATAAAAACTGTCTGCTTTGAGCATTGTGCTTGCTTCTAAAGAATTATCTATGCAGGATCAAACTGTCAACGGCGACTTGAAAAGTTAGAAAAGAAACTAGGGGCAGTGAATTCATGTCACTAACTCAGAAAAAAGGGTAAGAGTTGTTACACAACTTGAAGAGTATCACTGAATGGTACACGGAAAAATTGTTGAATAGGTATGTTTCGCTGCATGCATTTTCAACAACAGAATTACTTTAAGAAACAAATGTTTTTGGTCATTCCACCCTCTAAAACACAATCACTCTCCACTTCTGAATCCTGCTAGATACTCTGCTTCTCATTATATCACTTTCCACTGTAGCTATTTGAATACCTGTCACATATTACCTATTTCCTTCTCCAACTACCTTCCGATAAGATAGTAAGTAACACAGTGGCTTAGACTCAGCGGGAGATAAGTAATTTCAGCGATGATGCCACGTCAAGAAATAAGCTATTGTATAACAGTTTCTGGCTAAGTGGAGAGCTAACGAAGTATGGACAACCAGCAGAGAGTTTCTCTTAAGTCTGAGATAAAAATGAACTTCATGTCTTTGTGAACGTAACTACTCAGCACTTGCCTTTAAAAATAATTATTTTTCTAAACATGCACATAGTCATTGTAGGAAAAAATTAACAAGGTAAAAACACCTATAATCACACTATGGAAAGATAACCACTGCTCAATTTTGATTCATTTACTGTTACTTTTTTTTTAGGCCATGTATGTAAGTATAGCACACGCATAAAATTTGCATTCTGTTACAATGCCAGCCAGGCAAGCCAAGTGCCGTCAAGTCAGATCCGACTCATGGTGACTCTGTTGCAATACAGGTACATATACCAGAATTTTTCATGTACTGTCTGGTAAGACTTTTCTCATGACATGAAATATTGTCCAAAAATATTCTTAATTCCTGCCTAATAGTGCATCATGTAAATGTATCACAATTTATTTACTCTTTTTCTCCCCTGTAGTTAGATATTTACATCTCCTCTCCTAGTTTAGCTATTATCAGTAATACTGACACAAATATCAGGATAGATCACTACAGATTTCTAGACTTATGATTACAATTTCAAGGGAATAAAATAAACAAAGAGAACTCTTGTTTCTGAATTCCTGTTCAGAAAATTTGTACTTTGACTAGATCCTTTAGTTCCTTTTGCCGCTGTTCCAGGTTTTTAGGAGATAACTAATTTTAGAAACGAAAAAAGTGGTTGGGTTCCATGTGTTAAAGCCGATCTGATGCAAGCTTAGTTCAGCTCATATTTCAGTGACCATAAACTGTTTTAATATTTCTTGCAATGTTACAACTTTGTCCTTATTCACTCTTTTTAACTTGGCCTATTTCCCTGTGCTTATTAGCAGTAAAGCATTTTTGAAAACCTTGTTTCCTTGCAGAGACAAGAAGGGAGAAGAACCACAGCCTCTACCAGACTGAGGCCAGCACAGTATGGTATCCAGCTACCACCACTTACTGCTCTGACAGGGATCACAGTACAGATTCCCGTACAGAATGGGAGAAAAATGTACAACAAAATTCTAACTTGAACAACAAAAAAAGACTAGACATACTGGTTTGGGGACTGGAGAAACTCCGAGAATATAGCCCCTGAATATCCTTTTAACTTAGTACTGAAGTCACTCCTGAGGTTCATTCTTCAGCCACAGATTATACAGGCTCATAGACAAACAATAACACAAATAGTTCAGCCACATATATGGGACTAAAAGGGCACATGAGCCCAGGGGCAAGGACGAGAAAGCAGGAGGGGACAGAAAAGCTGGGTGAATGGAAGCAAGGAACCCATGGTTGAGAAGGGAAGAGTTGAAAAGTTGTAGGATTGGCAATCAGTGTCACAAACAATGCATGTACTAATTGTTATTTCAGAAACTAATTTTCTCTGTAAACCTTCACCTAAAACATAATTTAAAACAAAAAGGGGAAGGGGAAGAAGCAGAGATCATCATCCCATTATTACTCAGTGGCCCCAGAAAATCAGTTGCCTGCTGTATAACCTAATGGCACCTGCTTCTTCACCCTTGTAGCAATTTTTGTGCTTATAAACCATAAGCCAGTTGTATAATTCTTTAGGTAATGCCTGTCTTCTCTACTAAAAAATAAGTTCCATGACACAGGGGCAATGTCACTTGTTTGCTGCTCTGGCGCTTCTCTGGCTAAGCATAACCACTGACCATGAAGTCAGCTCTGACTCACGATGCCACCACGAGTGTCAGAGTAAAACAGTGTTTCATAGAGTTTTCAATGACTGATCTTTCAGAAGTGGATCACCAGGCCTTTCTTCTCAGGCATCTCCAGATCGACTCAAATCCCCAACTTTTCAGTTTGTGGCCCAGTGCTTTCATCATTTGCACCACCCAGGGACTTGAGGGCTAAGCATAATTCCCACTGTATAGTTAACATTCAGTAAATACCTCTGGAACGAACTGATGACTGGAGGAAGGACTCTGTGTGGAAGAATACGTGTCTTCTCCAGAAGACCCAGATGGTGCCCGGCCGTGACCAAAGAGACCTGATCGGGGGACGCAATGTAGGGTCCCTGACACGGCATGAGAAAAAGAGGTGTGCAGATCAAGAACTCTACTGAAAGACCAGAAATGATGGTCCAACAACCTGGAAGGTCCCCTGGGAACATGGCCCCTAGGCTTGCTGCTGGCGCAGATCTGAAACCAGTGCTGAGGTCAGCGCTTCAGACTAAGAACAGACTGGACTCGGGAACACAAAGTGAACATGTGGTGAATGTACTTTATGATTTGTACAGGTACGGGAGGTTCTGTCCAGAGGGGAGAGGAGAGGGTGAAGAGGAGGGGACAAGTGTTTGTTAAAGAGGATACTAGAGTGGAAAAGAGAAGTGTGCTGTCGCAGGGTGAGAACAGACAGAATTGCAGAGAGTATGGCGTACAGGATTGACTTGGATTGTAAACTTTCACTTATTCATAATAATAATAATAAAAGATGTGTCTTTTGCAAGGGGACCCTCAGAGGATGGGAGAAGGAGGTATCTTCGGTGACTGAAATGATGCTGAAAGAGTGTACAGTGGGAAAACAGGCCCCGGTCCTCTAATCTCCCTTTCTCATGGGCTTTGATCCAACTGCTGAGTGATGATGAGAGAGAAAAAAAAAACCAGCTC
This sequence comes from Heterohyrax brucei, assembly GCA_028571685.1. Classification (NCBI taxonomy): domain Eukaryota; kingdom Metazoa; phylum Chordata; class Mammalia; order Hyracoidea; family Procaviidae; genus Heterohyrax; species Heterohyrax brucei. The sequence continues at coordinate 31,900,024 of CM053154.1, forward strand.
CCAAGCCCTTACTTGGAACAATCCTTCTCTTGGAACAATCCCTCTCCTTCCCTTGAGGTGGGTCTCTCTTTCTTTCGAACTTCGTGTCTCAAACCCACATGCAGCTCCTTTCTTCCTGCCTGCACGTCTTCCAGCAGGTGGCCTGACTGATACTCTGCATCTGTTATCAAGCCCCAAGACAGCTGAGCTCTGCCTAGAAGTGATAATGCCGATAGGTGACTCCAGGGCCGCAGGAATGACCGATGTCTGAATTACACTCAGCAAGTGGGAGCCTCTCAGAGGCAGGATCAGCACGAAATTTCCAGGGGTTCAGGGAATCTAAGATTTTCTTCGGTATCTCTGTTGATGCATCATTTGTTTCCCACCCACTAATGTTGGTTGGTTTTCTCCATCTGTACAGACTTCTAGGGAAACCGTGGACAAATGGACATGAGATTATGTTCCAGAGGTTCCTCTAGAAAAAAGGAGGAAAGCTGAACGTTTCATTCAAAAAAGGACCTTTTTGGAGAGATGGAAGATGCAAAATGCATTCAGCAAGACTTGTATCGTAGGTGAGGTGGTAGGACGTCCAGGGGTAAAGTGGGTCTCTTTGATGAGGAGGTAGGTTGCCTCCAGCCTCTCTGCAAGCTTGCAGAACAAACTGAACAAAATGATATATTCTTGGCTTCTTAGGCTGGAGATAACCTGCAACAGGACTTCTTACACCTAAACCTTCTAATGGATGTGGTTTGTCCCTTCTGATGTGTGGAGCAGCAGGGTCTCACTACTGTGGTGTCTGTTCCATGTGAACAGATAACAAAGAACTTCCCGGGCTTAGCCTACTCATGTCTGCTAGATTGACTCAGCATATTTGTTACCAAAAGCTTGGACTACTCAGATTTTAGTATTTTTGCACACAGATGACTCTGGTGGTATACTGGTAAAGCTTACGGTTTTATGAAAACCCTGGTTGCATAGTGGCTAAGTGCTATGGCTGCTAACCAGATGACAGGCAGTTCAAATCCTCCAGATGCTCCTTGGATACTTTGTGGAGCACTTGTACTCTGTCCTATAAGGTCACTATGAGTCAGAATTGACTCGATGGCAGTGGGTTTGGTTATTTTGGTTTATACCCAGGGTTCATATAGGTATATGATTTGTGATATCTTATACTGAGAATCATTATTATAGCGAACACTATTACTTAGGGAGCAAGTCCTATTGTTTGTTTATTGGGGTAAAAAAAGGTAGAGAATTGCTATGTGAATACAGAATGGGCTATGCAGTTTGCCTCTCCCTATAGAAGCTGAAATGTGACTCATTCCAGGGTTCTTTTCTCTAGAATAAGGATGATGACCTATTCCAGGGATTCCTTCTAGGTAATCTATAGGAAGATCAATCATAAGTTTTCTTCCTATCACCTTTGATGTCTCTGGCCTCTTTCCCAGGGTCTGGTAGATCTGGGTGGCACTGAAGAAGCTGGCTAGGATGAACATGGGGTAAAAATGATGGCAGAAATGGGTAATCCTCTTCCCCAAATCTGCACTAGGATAGCATGTGACCAAGAAGTTGATCACAGTAGAGCAAGAGGACCGGTTTGCAAGATGAGCTAAGAGGCCACGTGGTGAAGAGGTACTTGTGGTTTAGATGGGCCCAAGGAGAAGGCTTGCAGGTGGTTAGAAAACTCTTCTAAGAGGTGCTTGCATTCAAAGACTACTTTAATAATAATCTTCAGCCCAAATGTCATTATTTAATTCTGTAGTTGTTAGCACTGGGAAAAGGAATGAGTGTGGAAACTCTTGTCCTTCAGAGATAATCGTAACCAAGTCCTGGCTGAAGGTACCTACCTTAACCATGAACTACTGTGTATGTATGAGTAGAGTACATGCTATGGTAAGATAAGAAATTTGTTTTATACTTTATAGTACACAGTTTATAAAGATATTTATACCCTTTTATTTTAATCTTAAGACACTCCTAAGAGTTGTTAAGGTAGCTATTATTAGTAGTACTTTAAAATAAGTCCTTAGGTAAAATATTTCTCAAAAGTGACTTGCCTAGAACCAGACAGCTAATAAGTTGCTGAGCCAAGAGTTCATTTCAGGAGAGTCAGTTTGAAGTTTAAGTTTCTGGGGTTTTGTTAAATGGGTAAGAGGCAGCCTGAGCTACCGGACTTCCCTGCAACTGGTGGCTTCTCACCCCCATCCTTTTTTTTTTCTTTATTTAAGAAAACTTGTTCAAGCAGGAAAAGTCAAGGGCCAATAGAAGCTTGAGGACATGATGAAATGCTGGACACAGGTTATAAAGGAATTCTTGATTATCACATCAACAGCTTCTTGAGCAAAGTTAAACACCCTAGGAATGCAGAGTTCCTTTTGAGAACGTTTCACAAGCTGTGTTTCATAACCAGAGCTCTTAAGAGTGTCATGTGTTAGTCCACACATGTGGGGAATGCTCAAGACTGAGCAGGGAACAGCGATAGAATGCTGCCAGGCAGGTGATCATAAGCAAACTGGCCCTGGCCCTGCACCCCATGGCTACAGGACCCATCACATGATCGACCTCCTTGAGTTTGTTCAAATCCCCATGGGTCACAGGTCTGTCCCTGGAATTAAGAAACACCACAAGGAAGTCAGAAACTGTTTCCTGTTCTCTGCCTCACTTCTCTGGAAGACTGTAAACTTTTTGGTCATCACCCTCATCCCGAGGTCCAGTTTTGCAAGCCAAGAGGCCTTTTGCAATTGTTTGAAAACCTCATTGTTTAAGAGGCAGCCGTTCCCTTTCCTTCACCTTCAGTTAATACAAGATAACCAATACTGGTACCATTTCTTATCCTTTCCCCTAAAGACACACCTTGAAGTGTGTCTTAAACAAAAAAGAAAACTAAACCCATTGCCACCAAATTACTTCTAACCCTTGGTGACCCCACATCCCTAGGTGGTGCAAATGGTTTGTACTCGACAGTTAACTCACACATTGACTCCACAAGAGAAAGACAGGAATATTACAGGCTAGGAAGCTCTATGGGTCAGTCCTACTCTATTACATGGGTGGTCACTCTGAATCATACTCTACTTGACAGCACCTAACATTTACTAACCTAAAGTCTGGCTGTTTGAACCAATCCAGAGACACTGTGGGAGAAAGGCACTGTGCTCTTGTAAAGATTACAGCCAAGAAAATCCTATGGAGCAATTCTACTCTAATACGTGATGTTGCCATGAAGTGTGCCCTGCTGGTAGATAACATAAACAGATTGGGCCTTAGTCTATCTAGGAAGGCTCACAGAGTGTCCTCAGTCCATCTGGGCTTGGAGCAGGGACAGTCATGTAGTAGCCCCTGAAGGACAGGGAGAGTTGATGCTTTTCATCCCAGTTTGAGAAGTCGAGGTACACTTATTTATTAAGGAACTTAGTTCAGCCTAGGTTGTCTGGGATCAGGGTTTCCTTTTGGAGATACTTAATGCAGATGACTTCCACCAGGCTGATCTTTTTGTTTTTATTTATTTATTTTTTTATGATTGAGTGAAAATGTACAATCCCACATAAATTTGCATGCCCGCCTATGTGTAGCTCCCCGTGCACTCCCTGCTCAGTGACAGCACACTCCTCTCCGTTCTATACATGTCGTATCCTCCTAACAATCTCCTATCCTCACCTCTCTACCCTCTCCCCCACCTCCAGTAAGAGGTCAGCAGGATGACATCCTGTAGATGCATGAAACCATAAAGTGCACACCCGATATGGTCACTCTGTGTCACAAAGTCCAATCCATTCCTGTCCAAAGAGTTGACCTCCATTATGATTTATGGACAGGGGCAGCAGCAGGGCCAGGAGCCATGCTCCCAGGGGAGCCCTGAGGCCCCTGGACCATCAATTGTGGTCTTTTAATGGAAATCTCAAAGTGCACCCCTTTTTATTCTCATATTGCCAGCGAGACTCAACTTTGTGAGCCCTATCACGCTGTCACTGGTGGTAGTTGGGCAACATCTAATTCTTCTGGTCACATGTGGGGGGGCGGAGTCAAGATGGCGGACTAAGTCCACGTCTCCTTATATCCCTCTGGAAACCAAGACCTGAATTGATAATCAAACGGAGCCTTCTGATCACCTAATCAGCCTCAGGACACAGCACAGGGCTGTTAATTGGGACTTCATACCACTGAGCGAAAAACCTCTTCTCTTTCACTGACTCCCGCTCCTGGCTAGTCCCGGCTCTCACCGACAGAAGGGAAACGCACTATTGTGACTTTTTTTCCTCTGTCTCGGCCGGCGGGCACAGCTGGGTCTTGCCTAGCAGCTAGACTCAGACGCTGCTAGGGGGATAGGCAGGCGAAATTTCCATATTCTGAGAGCCAGGCTTAAGACTCTGTTAATCTAGCCACTTTGAGCCTGTTGTTTTATATCTGCCTCAGCAGGGTTTGAACGGAATTCCACAGTCAGGGTGCGGGACGCCATGTTGGTACCGAGATTTTAGCGGAACCTCATTCTTAGACTGGGAGCCAGTGCCTGCAAACAGGACAGCGCTTCTCCGACAGAAAAGCAGTAATTTTCCCAGTGCCACCTACGTTGCAGGCCCTGCAACAGAAGTAGAGGAATCACTACCTCTCGGCACCTTTAGCCCCTCTGTCTGCTGCCTGTGTGGAGGATGCCATCTTGGATACGGTGGCCACAGCTGGACCTAATTCTTAGCTTGGGAGCCAGAGCCTGCCCACAGGAGAGCGCTTTTCTATCACAAAAGCAGTACTCGACGCAGTGTCAGCTAAGGCTAAGCCCTGTCAGCAGAGGCCAACAGGGCAGTAGCATTGCTGTATTCTGAACTAGTTTGTTATCATCTGGGGTTGGATATAGTGGCACTTACTTTGTCAGTTGAGAAAAGGGACCTCTACACCTGAAAACCTAACTGACTTGTAAAGTGGTCAGATACCTTTTGCTTTACATTTTAGGACAGCCTAGAGAAACATTTGCAATTCATCCTCACAGTACCTCTTCCAGCCTCTAGATACTTACATGGAACCCAAAAAGCAACAGACAATTGTGGCATACAAGAAATCACCCATGGCTTCAGAAGGCTCCCAAACAAAGCAACCAAGGAGTTTTCCAGATGAAGAAACTTTTATGAAAGCATCAGGAAGTGAATACAAAATGATTATATACAGAGCCCTTCTAGACCTTATACAAAATGCAGCAGAACAAAATGAAAAATTAAGCAAGCTGTTCAATCTGATGGAACACCAGTACTCTGAAATCCAACAGATCAAGAACAAAATCAAAGACATAGAAACTTCCATGCAAACCCAAGAAAACAGAATGGAACAAATAGAAAAAAGAATTTCTGACTTGGAAGACAGAGCTACTGATGCCAGCATCTATGAGCAGAAATCAGAAAAAAGAAACAAGAAAAATGAAGAAACATTAAGAAGCATGTGGGACTCTATTAAGAGGAACAACCTTCGATTAATTGGAGTCCCTGAACAGGGTGAGACATCTGAGAACACAGAGAGTCTTGTTGCTGAGCTGCTGAAAGAAAACTTACCAGAAATCATGAAGGAAGAGAATATAGACATCTCAGATGCATATCGTACACCACCCAATATAGATCTCAAAAGAAAGACTCCAAGATGTGTTATAATCAAGCTTAACAAAATGAAACATAAGCAGCAACTCTTAAAGGCAGCAAGACTCAAAGCAAAGCTAACATTCAGAGGGAAACCCTGTAGGCTCTCATCAGATTTCTCAGCAGAAACCATGCTGGAACAGAGACAGCAGCATGATACATTCAAAGTCTTGAAGGAGAAGAACTTCCAACCAAGAATTATATATCCTGCAAAACTATCTTTCAAATACGAAAATGAGATTAAGACATTCCCAGATAAACAGAAACTCAGAGACTTTGTAAAAACCAAACCCAAACTATAAGAAATACTGAAAGAAGTTCTTGGCTCTGGCTCAGAAGAATGAAACCACTAACTTTATATTTTAGAACAACACACTACTCAATACTCTACTCTCTTAGGGAAGGCTCCAAAGTCAATCACAACTTTGATAAGGAAAGAAGCAATCCAGTGATCATCATGAAAACTATGGTGTCATCATAACAAAAAGAGGGATGTACTACAGTTGTTACAGTCCTTCCAGATGGAGAGGAAGATGACAAGACTGGTAGTAATTAAAATTTGGTTTACACAGTTTATTAAGGGGGACCATAGGGGCAGCTATAAAGCACAACAAAGAGGTATCATACCATTTCAAGAAATGCAATACACAAGTCTCAACAACTGCAAAACCAGCTCTGAAAAAGGTGAAAAATCAACTCACAAAAAACAATGTCCCAGAACAGACTAATAAGAACAACAGAGAAAACATCAACACAAAAATAAACATATCACAATGGCAGCAGTGAACACATACCTATCAATAATTACATTGAATGTGAATGGACTGAACGCTCCAGTAAAGAGACATCGAATGTCATCTTGGATCAAAAGACATGACCCATCCATATGTTCTCTACAAGAAACTCACTTGAGACCTAAAGATAGGAACAAACTGAAAATTAAAGGATGGAAGAATATATATCAAGCTAACAATGAACAAAGAAGAGCAGCGGTGGCAGTTCTAATCTCAGACAAAATCAATTTTAAGTGAAATCCACCATCGTGGACAAAGATGGACACTATTTATTGCTGAAAGGTTCAGTACACAAGCAAGACTTAACTATATTAAATATTTATGCACCTAATATCACAGCACCTAAACATGTTGAAGAAACACTATGCTCAAAAGAGAGTTAGATGACTCCACAATAATAGTGGGAGACTTTAACACTCCACTCTCACTACTAGACAGATCATCTAGAAAAAAGCTCAGTAAAGATACAGAAGGCCTCATTGCCACAATTAACCAACTAAGCCTCATTGATGTATACAGAACTTTCCACCCATCAGCAGACAACTACACCTTCTTCTCCAGTGCACACGATTCTTCTGGTCACATGTCGATATAGTGACCCACTCACGTGGGTCTCTGTCTTCTGGGTTCTCTTTCCCCATGCTGTTTTGGCTCTTGGTGATCATCCATTCCTGCTGAGTTGGGACCATTTGGTGTACCTCAGATGGCAGCTTGGCAGCTTTTAAGACCCCAGATGCCACTCACCAATGTGGGATGCAGAAGACTGTCTTAGCAAAACACTAGTTATGCAAATTGGCCTTGATGTCCTCTGACAGCGCAGTCCCCGGAACCCTGCCCCAGGTGCTCCATCCTTGCAATATTGGGTTAAGATGGGAGGAGTAATCATGTTATGTTGAAGCCCAGTTAAAATTGATCTTCTTTCTAATGTATGCTGTCACTGATTCCACACAACCAAATTTCTACCATCTAACCTATACCTCATTCTTTCCCTCCTTCCGTCCCCTCCCTTGCAGCTGTGAAAGAGTCTTTTTCTTCTGTGCATGAGTCTGTTTTTAAGTTCTTATTGTAGGGGTCTCATACAGTATTTGTCCTTTTGCCACTGACTACTTTCGTTCAACATAATGTTCTCCAATTGAAACCAGGTTATGAGATGCTTCCTTAAATTGTCATTGTTCTTTATCATTGCATAGTGTTCCGCTGAGTATATATACCATAGTTTACGTATCTATTCCTCTGTTGTTGGGCATCTGGGTTGATTCCATCTTTTTGCTATTGTGGACTGTGCTGCAATAAACATTCTTATGCATGTATCTGTTGGTGCGAATGTCCTTGATTCTGCAGGATATATTGCAGGCAGTGGAATTATTAGGTCAAACGGTATACCTATTTCTAGCTTTTTAAGGAAGCACCAGATTGCTTTCCAGAGAGGTTACACCATTTTGCGATCCCACCAATGGAGTTCTGATTTCTCCACAGCCTCTCCAGCATTTGTTGTTTTGCATTTTCTGGATCATGGCAAACCTTGTTGGGATTAGATGGTATCTCATCATAGTTTTGTTCTGAATTTCTTTAATAGCTAGTGATCATGAACATTTCTGCATGTGTATTTTGGCTGTCTGGATATCGTCTTTAGGGAAGTCTCTGTCCATCTCTTTCTCCCATCACTTAATTGGATTGTTTATCTTTTTCTTATTAATATTTTGTAGTACCTTATAGATTATGGAGATCAGACATCAGTCCAACATATAGTTGCAAATATTTTTTCCCATTCTGTAGGTGGTCTTTTAATTCTGTTTATAAAGTGGTGTTTGATTCTTAGTAGTTACCATTTGTCTACTTTCTCTTCTCTTGCTTGTGTTTTGTCAGATTTTTGAAGTCTGTCTACATTGTGTGTTAAAACTTCCATTGTTGATTCTATTACTTCTTTGATGAGCTTTATCGTTTTAGATTTGATATGTAAGTCTTTTATCCAGTTGGAGTTGGCTTTTGCATAAGGTGTTAGATATGGACCTGTTTCAGTCTTTTGCAGATGGATATCCAATTTTGCCAGTGCCATTTGTTGAAGAGATTGCTTTTACCCCAGTTTAATGTCTTAGGGCCTTTTACGAATATCAACTATTCATAGGATGGTGGTATCTCTGGGGTTTCAACTGTGTTCCATTGATCTATCTGTACCAGGCTGTTTTGACAACTGCGGCAGCGCAATAGTTTCTAAAGCTGGGTAGTGAGAGGCCTCCCAGTGTGTTCTTCTTCTTCAGTAGTGCTTTACTTATCCAGGTGTAGTTGTCTGCTGATGAATAGAAAGTTCTGTATATGTCAATGAGGTCTAGTTTGTTAATCATAGCAACAAGATCTTCTGTGTCTTTGTTGAGCTTTTTTCTAGATCTGTCCAGTATATTGACAGTGGAGTGTTGAAGTCTCCCACTACTATTGTGGAGTGATCTATCTCATTTTTGAGTGTAGTCAGGGTTTCTTCGATGAATTTAGATGCTGTAGTACTGGGTGTATAAATATTTAATATTATTAAGTCCTGCTTATGTATTGAACCTTTCAGCAATAGTGTTCATCCTTGTCCATGATGGTGGATTTTACATTAAAATCTAATTTATCTGAGATTAGTATTGCCACACCTGCTCTTCTTTGTGTATTGTTAGCTTGGTATCTTTTAATTTTCAGTTTGTTCGTATCTTTAAGTCTAAGGTGAGTTTCTTGTAAGCAACATATAGATGGGTTGTGTGTTTTGGTCCAAGATGTCACTCAATGTCTCTTTACTGGAATGTTCAGTCCATTTACATTCAATGTAATTATTGATAGGTATGTGTTTAGTGCTGTCATTGTGATGTGTTTATTTTTGTGTTGAAGTTTTCTCTGTTTCTGTTACTATTCTGTTCTGGAACATCCTTCTTTATGAGTTGATTTTTCACCTTTTTCAGTGCTGGTTTTGTGGTTGTTGAGACTCCTATATTATTCTTGATTTGATATGTTGCATCTTTAGTGTCTTTGGGTAACTCCACCTTCCTGTCAAACAAGATGGCATCCTGCACAGGCTCTACTGCCCACTTGTGAATGGCTGGTTCAATGGCGGAGGTTCCAAGACACCTCAGAGGGGCCGAGGTGCACAGTCCAAAGTCAGGCTCTCAAAATGTGGCCATTCGACCCACTGATCCTTTGGCAGTGCATCTCAGCTTTGCTGCCAGTTAAGTCCCAGCCCCACCCGCTGGCTAAGACGGACAGAAAAAAAAAGTTAAAATGGTGAGTTAGCTTCGGACCTCGAGAGCCGGCCCTCAGCAAGGGTGGGGATCGGTGAAAGACCAGAAGCTTCCTGTTCTGCGGTATGTAGTCCAAATTGACAGCCCGATGCCGTGTCCTAGGGCTCACTAGGTGTCCAGAAGTCTCTGTTTAGTTACCAGTTCAGGCCTTCGTTTCCAGAGGGATTAAGGAGACATGTGTTTAGTCTGCCATCTTGACGCTGCTTCCTTCCAGGCTGATGTTTTATCCAACATGAGGGTGGACTTTGGGCCACTGAAGCGGTGTGGCAGCCCTAGGTGGACAGCCTGGGCAGCGTAAAAGGTTCAGTACTTGACTACTAGCTAAAGGCTGGCAGTTCAAACCCACCAACAGGTGCCTCAGGAGACAGGCCTAGTGGTCTGTTTCCAAAAAGTCACAGCCTTGAAAGCTCTAAGTAGTAGCAGTTCCACACTGCACACATAGGGTTATCGGGAGTTGGAAATGACTTAACAATAGTTAACAAAGCCAACAAACAACAGGCAGAGAGCTAGGAGTTCGAGAAAGGATATCTTCCACACCAGCCATGAAGGATAAGGGACTGAAGGATATATGACCAGTACTTGTGGGAACAGCCTTAATCTGGGGCACAACGTATTCCTGTAAGTGAGCTAAGCAGGTGATCAGAAATCAGAGCTGGGCATCCTAGAGTTTGAATTCAGAGAGATTAGGAAAAAAGGAGATTCCTTCTGATTCATTTTCTCATTTTGTGTTCAAGTTTGCCATTCTAGGCCCAACTAAGGAGAGGGCCAACTGGCAAGGGATAAGCTTGCCAGTTGACTTGAATCCAGGTGTCCACTCCCCTCAATGCCCCAAGTCACACTGTCCTTGCTTTTTGCTCTCTGGCTCATCTTCCTGTTCAGAGCTCAGCCCTTTCCCTAGGCCGAGCCCCACACTCTTAAGGAACAATCTTCTACTGCTATACCTCACCCATAAGCTGTGGAAGAACAGACTTCAAAAGAAAGAGAGCAGACAACCCAAAACTCTGCAGTCTTCCTCCTTTACCATCAGGGATCAGAGACCTGGTTCTTACGTGTCTGAGACAGGAGATCCTCCTGCCACTATTTTTTCCCCCACTAATGAGGGTGTTGGAGAAAAATGTTGAATGTACCTTGGGCTGCTGAAAGACCAAACAGATCTGTTCTGGAAGAAGTACAACCAGAGCACTCCTTGGAAGCGAAGATGACAAGACTGTGTCTCACATACTTTGGACATGTTGTCAGGAGGGATCACTCTCTGGAGAAGGATATCATGCTTGGTAGAGTGGAGGGTCAGCGAGAATGAGGAAGGCCCTCAAGGATATGAACTGACACAGTGGCTGCAACAATGGGTTTGAGCATAAAAGTAGTTGTGGGCATGGTGCATGACCAAGCAGTGTTTTGTTCTGTTGTTCACAGTCACTATGAATTGGAAGTGACTCGATGGCACCTAACAACAACAGTTAGGGTGAAGTGGGGGAGGAGGGCCCCCCCACTCTACTCTACCTGAGGAGAGCTGAAGGTGAGACATTAAAGGAGTTCTGACCGTGCTGCTGGTAGGGAGCCAGCACAGTGCAGTCTCCCATTCCTGGCTTGGTCCCCACCCCAATCCGTGTCGGCCCTCCTCTAGCTCCTCTCCTTGCTCTTTCATCACCTATTCTGCCCAACCTGTGGACCAGCCCTCCACCAGGCACCTCTGCAAGCAGCTCCACCACCAGCCTTTACCTCTTTTGCCCACACTTCCTTCAATCCTCATCTGCAAGCTCCCCCATCCCCACTTCAAACCCCTGCCTCCTAGTTCCCTCCCACCTCTTTTATTCTGTCCCCTGGGACTTGCAGCAAGAAGGGGAGAGAGAGCTCCTGACAGGATTGATGGTCATTCCTCACCCCTCCTCCTCCACCCCTCCCTCTGTCTGGTGAGTACCAATTCCCTCTACAAAAGGACGGGAGACAGAGGCTATGTGAGACCAGCTGCTTTTAGACTTCCTTTGCTTTGCCCTCTGCTGGCTTAGCTGGACTGTGCCTCTAGTTGTCCCCTCTTTCTCCATGTGAGAGTGGCCGCAGAGGTATCAGGTCCTCCGTCTCATTCCCTATGATCGCTATGGAAGGTCCCAAGGGGCAGGAACAGCAAAATCTGGGGAATGGAGCCTGGGATAACCCTGCTTACAGTGGTCCCCCTTCTCCGCATGGGACACTAGGGATCTACACCATCTCCAGTGCAGTGCACCCTCAACCCCAACCCAAGAAGCTTGAAGATGGACCCCAGGAGAAAACACACAGGACACTGGTGTCCAGCTGCTGCCTCCATATCTGTCGAGGCATCAGAGGTACCTTGTTGGGGGAAGGTTCTCCTGGGATATGGGAATCGGGGGAAGAGGCCAGCAAGAGATTTTAGGGGGAAACTGTATCCCAAAATAGAGTGAAATCTTGGTGTATGTTTGGGGATTGTGACTTGTCTGCATTAGAGTGTTGTGTTCCTGCAACACAATCCACTGGTCTCCCAATGGAGAAGCCAGCTGTGTTCATCACTTGGGAGTTTGGAGAGGTGTGTAGAGCTAGTTTGAGGGAAGACATGGGTGTCAAGATATTCTGAACTGCTCTACCTAAAGCAAGTGCTTCCTTTTCATGCCTTCTTTCTCTTCGATCCTTGCCATCACCCATGCCTCTACCTACTATGTTTTCCTTGGGGAGTTTGAGGAGGGCAGGCACACAGGTGTGGTTAGAGTAGCCCAATTCAGTCTAGGGCAGGCAAAAGGGCTAGGTCAAAATGAAGGTCAAGTTCAGGAGGAGATAGGTGGTGATAACTGGGACGGACTGTGCTGTTGGGGGACTCTGTGCATCTTTGCATTGCTCTTTAGGACTTTGGGGAACAGCCCTGACTGAGAACACAGCTGAGAACCGGGAGCTTTATGTGAAAACCACTCTTCGGGAGCTTCTGGTGTATATCGTGTTCCTGGTAGACATCTGCCTATGTGAGTAACATCTGTCTTTGTGTATATCTCTGGGTGCAACATCTATGTACACATTTCCACCAGCAACATCTGTGGGGACAGCATCTGTCTGTGTAAGCAAGCTATGTCCCGGGAACTTTAAATCAATATTCAAATCCTGTTTATTATCTCTTCAGCATAAGGTGTTTTTTTTATTAAAAAAAGAACTTGTCATTGAACTCATAAGACGCTGTTTATCAGAAAGCTATTAATAAACTTTCCTTTGTCAAGGATTTCAAGGGGAGTCTGGGTTTGCAGTTTGAGTTACAGACATCTATCAGCAGCCATTGTTTTGTTTTGGCAAGTAGAAGCTTTTATTCAAAGAATACGGACCATTCCTTTCTGTCTGGGGAGAAAAAAAAGTTTGGTGGGCTTCACAAACTTATTGTACTATGACTGATGTGCATTTCTTTAGAAGCAGGAGGAAAAAGACCTTACAGCTCAGATCCCTCATAAAAGAGCTAGAGATGCTGTTGGTAGTGAATGCAGTGAAGAGGCACGTGACAGCCACACTAGAGAGCACTGTGCCAAAGGCAGGTGAGGGCCGTGTATCAGGCGCTGAGCTCTAGACACAAACTGGGAAGGTTTGGTCTTTGAGAGAAGCAGATGGAAAAAGACAGAAGGGTGAACTGTGGAAGCACAAAATCTAACCAAAAACTGTAGGTAATAGGGCAGTTGGTCCCAACAGACACTATGAGGCCTGTAGACAGGAGGGTGGTGCTCTGAATTCAGTTCATTGCTTCTTTAAAAATGTGTGCAACCAGCCACGTTTGGCTAGTTTAACAGACTCACGTGTATATTTGTGGGTACTGAGTACAGCTGTAGATTGGACCATACAACTGAGGTATTTTCTGTTTCTAGGTGCTTAGCTTAGGTGCTTTTTACCTTACAGGAGGTTCTTTTAGGGTGCATGAGTCATTTGGAAGTAGAGTCTGAAGGTCAGATAAGTGTTGGCAGGAGAGTTCATCATCCTTGTAGCCAACCACATTTGCCCTGAGCAGACAGCACTTGCCCCAGGATGTATTCTGATGGGACCCACTCTGCTGGAGATAGGAGATAGTTCTGAGGATTTGCTGGTCACTCGGTATGGAATGAAAGGAATTGGGGCATGTAGGGGACCACAGCTAATCCAGGCTATGTTTTGTGGGGCCCGTTCAATTCCTTTCAGCAAACAATTATCAGGAATTCGTTTATTGATATTAGTGTTTTGTTATTTTTTCCTCCTTAACCATCTGCTGGGAAGGATTGCTCCTCTTCTTTTTTGGATCCCACAACAGCAGCTGAAATCCACAGTCAAAGAGCCTTTGTAAAATAACCCCAAAGTTTCTATTTCCAGCTTAGGCTTTAGAACAGGATGGGGAGGTTTCTAACTCCCCAGCATTACAGTAAATCATTTCTGACTCCTCTCAGTGGGGCTGGAAGGCACGGAAGCTTGGAAGCTGGAAGCCCAGCAGCCCAGTCACTCACATTCTCTACCTTGTGAGATCTCAGTGCACTGGTGAATGCCAGACAGTCTCTGACTTGTCAAAGTCTGAGTCATGGACTCAGCCCAACAGTTACAGAATCATGGAGCAGCCAGGGTCTTTCAAGGACATCTAGGTCAAGGTTACAGAAGGTGCAGCCATCCCTCCTGTGATCTCTCCTGTGGTGCTTGTCAGGTGGCCAGCCAGCCTCACACTGGGAGGTGTTGATGAAGATTTCACTGTTTCACAGGGCAGCCCGTTCTGCTGTTGGGGAGCTCTAATTTCCTCCCAGCAGTCAACAGACACCTGAGGAGCTCCCTCTTCTGTTGCAAACATTGGACTGAGGGATACAGAAATGAGTGGTACTTTGATCTTTCCTCTCAAAGGACTCACTTTCTACTTTTTAGAACATTAGTTCTTCTACTGAGTCGTCTACTTTCCTGTTATTCTCTGAAGCAGTACATGACAGCTCTTCATCTGTTCTAAACGTAGCTATCGTGTGTCTCCCTGGTCCCCTGTTCTCCAGGTTAAATAACTTTCTCTCTGAAACCAGCCATGATAGTATGGTTCCCAGAGGTGGTATTACGTAGAGGCTGGAAGCATGACCTCTGAAGTCACATAGACTTGGATGCCATATCAGGCTCCACCATGTACCAGTTGAGGGGCTTTCAGCAAATTGCTTAACTTCTTCTGTGAGTTTTCGTTCCTTCATCTGTCCCTACCAAATACCATGGTATTATGTGTGAATTTCATGAGATGATCGCCTTTAAGTCATTCACTCAGTGCCTGACACAGAAAAAGAAAATAAGAAACCAAACCATTTGCCATCAAGTCAATTCCAACTCATAATCACCCTATAGGACTGAATAGAACTGCCATGGGGCTGCCAAGGAGCAACTGGTGGATTTGAACTTTCAACCTCTTACCCACTGAGCCACCAGGGCTCTACCTGGCATACAGCAAAAATTATTTCAGAATGTGCACAACTCTCATTGCCTTGCTGCAGAATTGGTCTTTCTGATTCCTAGGACTGGACAAAATACTCCACAGGCAGTCTGAGAAGTACAGAATAGGGTGGTGATACTATTTTCTCCATTGTGTCCATATTTGAGGCATCTATAATGAGACATACAAGGAAATCCAGTGGTCCAGCAGTTTAGCATTCAGCTGTTAATTGAAATTTCACTCGACAGGAGAAAAGATGTGGCAGTCTGCTTTTTTAAAGATTTATGGCCTTGGAAACTCTATGGGGGCAGTTCTGCTTTGTCCTGCAGGGTGCTATGAGTTGACTCAGGAGCAATGGGCTTGTTTGTTTGTTTGGTATGAGAATATGCAGAGGAAGTGATAGCTAAGTTAGAACCTGAAAGATGAGGAACATGTATTCACACAAAAAGGGGTGAAGAGAAGGAAATTACCAGGAAGAAAGAACAGTATCTGCTGAGCCCCAGAACTGACAGAGGCCACAGTGAAGTGGGATTAAGTACATTGGGGTGACTGGAACCGACAGTCTGAGCAGCAGTGTGGTAAAACCTGAGGCTGGTGATATAAGCAGGGGCAGATAATGAATGGCCTTATAAGCAATGATAAGGAACTTGGACTTTATCCTGAGTGCTATGGTGGAGGTAGCGGTTGCCATTGAAGGGTTATAAACATAGAAGTAACATGATGAATTTTGAATTCTTGTAATTCTTAGGTGACAATAAACACATAAACCTTGGATCAAAAAGTTATTTTGGGGAAGGTTGAGTAGGAAAGACGATAGACCTTTGCTAAGCATATCTTGATGGCAATGGGTTTGGTTTTTTGTCTTATTTAACCCTCACAACAACCTCAGCAGGACCATTGAATCAATAAAAGACTAGGACTCAGTAGTCAGACTATTTGGGTTCAAGGCTTGGCGCTGACAGTTATCAGCTGTGTGGTCCTGGGCAAGTTTGCTAACTTCTCTTAAAACCAATCCTAACCAAACCTGTTGCCACTGAGTCAATTCAGACTTATACAGATCCTATAGGACAGAGTAGAACTGCCCCATAGAGTTTCCAAGGAGCACCTGGTGGATTTAAACAGCTGGCCTCTTAGTTAGCAGCTTTAACACTTAACCACTGTACCACCAGGGTTTCCTAACCTTTCTTAGCCTAATGCTCATACCCACCTGAGAAGATTGTTGTAAGGGTTAAGTAAAATAGTCTACTGCAGATCACTAACATGCTTAGATCAAGGAGCTGTGGTGGCAGTGTGGGTAAGTGCCCAGCTGCTAATGGAAAGGTCATCAGTTTGAACCCACCGATGGCTCCATGGGAGAGAAGACATGATGATCTGCTTCCTTAAATATTACAGCCTAGGAAACCCTATGGGCCATTCTACTGTGTCTTTATAGCATCACTATTAGTTGAAATTGACCCAATGACACACTTGCTTAGATAAGTCTCTGGCACATGGTAAATCATACCTATTATGATCTCCAACTCACAACAGACACCACAAAACTAGACTACAGCGTCATGAACTCAACTCCTGATGGGAGGCAAAGAAGAGAGGATTAACCTGATATTTTAAAGTTCTGAAAATACTGGGCTCTTAGTACAAACTTTGAAATCATTATACTACCCACCTATGTGTCATTGTTATGAATTGAATTATGTCCCCCACTAACTATGTGTTGTAAATCCTAATCTCTAAGCCTGGGGTTATTATCCTGTTTGGGAATGGGCTGTCTTTCTTATATTAATAAGGCAGGATTAGTGTAGGGTTGTAGGGTGTATCTTGAGTCACTGTCTTTTGAAATACAAGTGAGCAAGAGCAGAAGTGGGGGAAGAGAAATGGCAAGCCACATAAAAATTGCTCCAGCAGGGAGAGCAGTGGAAGCTGCATATCGGTGGGCATGTAGATTTATACGGGAATGTACATTTTCACTCAGTTATGTTAAATAAAAATAAAGAAGTATACATATATATATTAAAAAAAAAAATTGCTCCGGAAGCTCAGAAGAGACAAGGACCTTTTCCCAGAACCAGCAGAGACATTCTTCCCCTACACTGGCACCTTGAATTCAGACTTCTGACCTCCTACACTGTGAGTTTCTGTCTGTTAAAGTTACCCACTTGTGTTTCTGTTGTAGCAGCATTAGATAACCAACAGAGCTATTAACTGCCTTTGACCCTGAGACCTAAAGTCCCCACCTGCAAGGTACCAGGCCCCACAAGAACTTACTCATGAGATAGAATTAGAGGCCTTCACATTCCTACAGCATGGAGCAAAATGAGACTAATTCTAGTTTCCTCACCCTTTTCTTCTTCGTGTCTCTTATTTCTGGCAAAACTTTAGGTAATGTTGGGCTCTGGGCATAGTCTCCGTAGGGCCACTGTAGTCACTTTGGCCTCATCTCTCTGTGGCCTGGGTTCTCTCTCACCTTCTTGAGCTACAGCTAGCTTCATTTAGACTATACGTTCTCAATGGGAGGGTGACGTAATCCCCAAGGGAAGAAAATTGTTTCTTGGAGGGTAAAAACATGTTAGATCTTAAAATCATTTGTGACCTTCCAAAGGGTGACAGTACATAAACAGATTTAGGATATACCTGTGATATTGCAACATAATTGGAGTAGTGGGTTAGGAAGAAACTATCTAAAGAAGCTAGCGTGGCGGGCGAGGAGGCCAATAATATCGACGAGAAGGGCTGAGAGACACTGAACTAGACCTGCCTGATTTTGCTAATCCACATCCTCTGGTTAAACTCTCTCAAGCTTAAAGCCTAGAGTGGGCCACAAAACAGAGCGCCTGGTGGTGGCTGTGTTGTTCTGTCAAGATGCTGTGCTCAGATTGCTGGAGTAAGATCTGGTGGCATATGCACCTTGGCAAATATCTGTCACTGTGTCGCTGCAGATACTCTGTGTTGGGACAAACGCTGCGGCATAGTGGAAAGGGAAGAACACCAGAGTCGGACAAACTGGATTAAAATCCTAGCTCTTCCAGTTACTGTCTATGTGATCTTGGATGTTTCCTTGGAAACAAAACAAGGATAATAATACTATCTCCTGGAGATCATGTGTGTAAAGAATCTAACACATTCACTGATAGCAATGATCTTTGTATTATCTAACAGAAGTTTAAAACACCCAGTACCCTGGGCCAGTTATAGAAACTATCCTTCAGTGTTTGTGGTGAGTTCCATATGTAGTAGTAGTACAAGGAGCTCTAGTGGTGCAACAGTTAAGCACTCATCTGCTAAATGTAAGGCTGACAGTTCAAGCCCATCCCACATCTCTGGGAGAAAGACCTGGCCACCTGCTCCCATTAAGATTGAGAAAACCAAAATCAAACCAGCTGTCACTGAACCAATTCTGACTCATAGTGATCTATAAAGATTAGAGCCAAGAAAAACCTATTAGGCAGTTCTGCTCTGTCACCCAGGGACACTGTGCCTCAGAATTGACTGGATGGCACACAATATCATTCGAACAACATCAAATCTTCATTTCTGACACTAGACTTTTAAGTGAACGTGTTGTGTCTAGGAAGTCTCAGTTTATCACCACCATCATCATTATTGTTATTATTAATAACAGCACAAACCTTTGTTGAGTAATTGTGAAACATGCCTAGCAGTATGCCATGTCTATTATCTCACTGGACATTCACAACAGCTCTGTGAAATCAGAACCATTCTGTTTTAGTCAGCTAGGGCTGCTCTAACAGAAATACCACAGAGCGGATGGCTTTAACAAAAAAAAAAGATTTATTCTTACACAGTCCGGTAGGTTGCAAGTCCATATTCAGGGTGTCCGC
The DNA here is from genome assembly GCA_028571685.1 of Heterohyrax brucei. Classification (NCBI taxonomy): domain Eukaryota; kingdom Metazoa; phylum Chordata; class Mammalia; order Hyracoidea; family Procaviidae; genus Heterohyrax; species Heterohyrax brucei. The sequence goes on from CM053154.1 coordinate 31,918,912, forward strand.
TCCAGGGAAAGACTTTCCCCTTGACGGCTCTGGAGGAAAGTCCAGTATTGCATCAGTCATTGTCCAGGGAGTGTCCTAACGCAAGAACCTCTGGTCTGAACGACGCGCTCTGCTCCCGGTGCTGCTTGCTTGATGGTAGCGAGGTTCTCAAATTGTCCTTGGTTCTTTTTCCTTTTATTCCTTGCAAGCTAAAAGCATTAAGGGTGGGGCAAGCCATACTCCAGGGAAACTTCCCCATAGCAGGAATTCACAGCCCCACCCTAATCCTTTAACCTACAGGTTAGCAAAACCACACAATGGAGGACATTTCCAAGATACTGGGAACCATATCCCAGCCACATGGCTGCACACATTTTTGGGGGGACACAATTCAAACCATGACATCCCACCCTTTGACAACACAAAAATCACATCACAAAAACATTTAACACATTCATCTCACCATAGCAAAATTATGTCCATCCATATAACAGAAGTCTTAAATCAGCTCCAAGTCCAAAATACAAAAACTCTTCTACATCTGTGAAACTTAGAAGGCATTAACAGGCAACAGGCAAGTCAACAGAACACATTACATTAGCCCTCAAAGCTTTGGAAATACTCTTACATTTTCTGAGACATTCTACACAACAGCAATGCTCTCCAGACTCTAGGTATCGGCCACATTCTCAGGTTTCTGAGTGGAGACCTCCAGCCCCGTGCTACAACTCTGCCTTCAAGGCCCACTTGGACAGAAACTCTGTCCCATTGGCTTTAGGAGCACCCTAAGCCCAACTGAGTGGCAATTCCACCCTTACGAACACAGCACGCCATGGTTCCACCCTTTCAAACCCCTGAGGTCATGGCCATACCTCTTGAGACTGAGGCAGCTCAGCTTCTCAGCTATTTGTCTCTTCAGCGTCAGCTTCCTCTGGCCGCATGGCCCAGGCCTCAGGCCCACATCTGCCCTGCCGGGCAAGTGTTCCAAAGCTCTGTAGCTCCACTGGTTTAAGTGCCCGGAGGCACCCCACTCTTGCTGGAAAGCGTCCTGCCCAAAGGCACTCAACTCTCTCACTCTGTGGGTCAGCAAGGCCAGCTCACCGATTCAAGTGCCCAGAGGCACCCCGTTCCGCGAGGAAAACTCTGCGCAGGCACTGACCTCTCTCGCTCCACGGGTCGGCTCCAGCGCTGCCTCTGGTTCTGCTGCTGCCGCTGCTGCTGCTGCCGGTCCTCTGTTGTTTCTCACCATCTGCGCCTTCTTCGTTACTTCTGAATCTTCTATCCATTCGCAGTTTCAAAGTGGCTTCCACATTTTAGGTATTTGCTAGAGCAGCACCCCACTCCAACGGTACCAATTCTGTTTTAGTCAGCTAGGGCTGCTCTAACAGAAATACCACAGAGCGGATGGCTTTAACAAAAAAAAAAGATTTATTCTTACACAGTCCGGTAGGTTGCAAGTCCATATTCAGGGTGTCCGCTCCAGGGAAAGACTTTCCCCTTGACGGCTCTGGAGGAAAGTCCAGTATTGCATCAGTCATTGTCCAGGGAGTGTCCTAACGCAAGAACCTCTGGTCTGAACGACGCGCTCTGCTCCCGGTGCTGCTTGCTTGATGGTAGCGAGGTTCTCAAATTGTCCTTGGTTCTTTTTCCTTTTATTCCTTGCAAGCTAAAAGCATTAAGGGTGGGGCAAGCCATACTCCAGGGAAACTTCCCCATAGCAGGAATTCACAGCCCCACCCTAATCCTTTAACCTACAGGTTAGCAAAACCACACAATGGAGGACATTTCCAAGATACTGGGAACCATATCCCAGCCACATGGCTGCACACATTTTTGGGGGGACACAATTCAAACCATGACACATCCTAATCCCCATTTTAGAATTTAGGAAAAGCTTTGCTGTTGTTAATTCTTTTGTAACCATGGTGCATATAAATATCACTTACATTTGCCATCTCTGGGGTTTTTTGGGAGGCTTGTTCCCCATGTATAGTATTTGCTGGCAATGGGGTGGGGACTCAGGAAACAGCACAAGGCAGAAGAAAGTTCACTGGCAAAATATTGCTTTATTGAGAGGTTATTGTATATGTATAGAGTGGTGTATCCTTCAGAAGTAATTGTGTAAAACTTTTGTCTCTGGGTTTCTGTACAGCAAGATAAGGCTTGTAAGTATATTTTCTGTTTCCTGTGTGTTATTGGGAAGGTATAGTATTCAGGGTTAGGTAATATTCAAGTGAATATTTTTCTATGCCTCATCACATCTGTCCTACCGTCAGAGTCCATTGGGACATATGTATCCTATACAGTACTCATCAAAGTCCATCATAACCCCCTCCAAAAACAAACCCATTGTCATCAAGTCGATCCTGACTCATAGCGACCCTATAGCACAGGACATAGATTTTCCAAGGAGTGCCTGGTGAATTCGAACTGTTGACATTTTTTGGTTGGAGATCATAGCTCTTAACCACTATTGCCACCAGAGTTTTCAAATCTATCATACTTAACAAAAATTTTAAGACATTCAAAGACTCAGCAGGCGTTCCACTAGTGAAAAAACATTCTCTCTACCAAATCTTAAGAACAAAGAACAAAAAGTTATCTGACAGTGATTAAATAGCTTACTCAAGACCATACAGCGAGTAACTGGAAGGAGCTGGAACAGAGGTCAGCCACTGTTTGACTGACTCTCAGTCGCCCTACATGCAAATATGTTACATGCTGATTTGCTAACACCCATCAAAACTTTATCAACAATCACTGTACATTTCCCCTGATAGAAGGAGGACCTTGCAAGAATTCTACTAGCTGATTGTTTTTCTCTGTTTGAATTTCTTCATGTAAAACATGATCTAAAAACACTAAAAAATACTAACATCACCAAAGTGATACATCACCTAAATATCACCACCATGACACCAAAGCTCTTTCCACTTTTTCTTGACCCCAGACCTTGTTCATTCATATTCATATCTTACCGAGTTGCATCATATTATACATTTTATCTGACAATTATATCATAAACCAAACCTGTTGCTGTCAAGTCAACTCTGACTTATACTGAGATCCTGTGGGACAGAGTAGAACTGCCTCATGGGGTTTCCAAGGAAGAGTTGGTGGATTTGAACTGCTGACCTTTTGATCAGCAGCCAAGTGCTTAATCACTTTACCACCAGGCCTCCTCATGATAAACAGTGTCTCGTAATTCTAAGTGGTTTTTATATTTTATTTTAATGAGTACAGTCATGCCACAAAAATATTCCTATTATTCAGTATTTGCCTATTCTATATAGATAAATGTATCTACAGCTGCTATTTCTTCACTTTTGTTGAATTATTCCCTTGGCAGTTCCCAGGGAGAGGGACTACTGGCCAAAAGATACGTTATCTCTTTAGTGCTTGCTATGTTTTGTCATTTTGCCTCTGTGAAGGATTATACAAGTTTATTATAATCACAAGTGCTGTAAGATCAGACCAATTTTGTCACAACTCATTAGCATGGGCTAGTCTCATTTATAATTTTTACTATTAAATAAATAGAAAATGGTATCATTTGGCTTTATTTGGTTACTAGTGAGAATGGACGGTTTTCTCATGTTGCCGTTTATTTTTTGGTGTTAATTTTTTGTAAATTCTGTAGGAAAGATATGTTTTAAGAGGAATGAGGAGAAGAAATGTAGATGGAGCTGGCAGCATTTGACCCTAGTGGAGAACCAGCTACCAAGGGTCTCATTTTTAGTACCTGGTTTTCAGAGGGTGGAAAGAATAGTCAACAAAGTTAGGCAATACCTGAACAGCAGTCTGACTTAGGACGGGCTCTAGTAAGCTACAGTGGTCAACCACACTGGCTTTATTTCTGTATTCTAGTATTCTGTATTCTGTATTCTAGAGGATGGGGATGGTTCACTGGTCGTATTGTCACCTTCCATGTGGCAGACAGTTTGATTTCCGGCCAAAGCATCTCACGTGAAGCCACCGCTTTTGTGTCTGTGGAGGCTTGGGCATTGCTATGATACCGAGCAGGTTTCAGCAGACCTTATAGGCTGAGTTAGACCAGGAAGAAAGGCCTGGCAGTCTACTTCTAAAATGAAAACACTGTGGATCACAAGGACCCGATCTCACTGTATATGTGACTGTCGTTGAATCAGGGTCTCCATGAGTCTGGGCCCAGTCTGCAGCAGCTAACAGCAAAAACAACGTGTTCTTTCCTAGAAACTGAGCAGACTTAGAACCAGGGCTCCTTGGAGGCTCAGCTGGCAAAAGCAGAGCTATCTTCCTGATGCAGGCAATGTGGGGGAACCACCAGTCTTCTAATAAATAGCCACCACTATCAGCTGTGCAGCCTGTTAAAGCTTACAGAGAGCTTTTACACCTATTATCTCATTCAATCCCTACAGCAAATCCTGGAAGGGATAGATTTTGTTTTTTATTATTTCTCTTCTGCAGATTAGGACACTGTTAATATCATTACTACCAGTAGTTCAGGAATGATTGCCCAGTCAGAACTATGCCTGATGGGTGGAGTTGGTCCTGTCCCAGCTATACCTCAGCAGGACAAATGCTGGGAGAACGATCTTCCTGCCTCCCCTCCTTCATCACCACCAGACAGAGATATACACATCACCGTCATGATATTTATGAAAGGGCTTCTAGCCCTTTGTCTTCTTGGCAGATGGCAGTAGCTGTTTGTTGATGGAGGAAACATTGAAAGTCTTTGTGTAGAAAGAATGACTGTTTGTTTTAGGAGACAGTATTGTTATCTCAAAGAGACACCTGGATCTGGCTCTGTATAAGAGTGGTTTGGAGCCAGGACAAGGCTGGATCTGGTGACCATGGATTTAGGGAGCAAGGCAGAGACTCCCAGCTTTTGGTGATTCACGTTTCTCTATCAGTTAATGTCAATTAGGTGCTTTTTCTCAAACTCTGGTCCTAAAGAAATGCCTGTGTCTGTTCACTCTGCTTTCTTTTAGTGAATTTCAAGGTTCTAGCCATAGACTCAACGACCCCTGTGGTGCAGTGGTTAAAACCTAAAGTTACTAATCAAAAGTTCAGTCCCTCAAACACACCATCTGCTTTGTAGTAGAGAGAGGTGGCAGTCCTCTTCCATAAAGATTTACAACTTTGGAAAGTCTATGGGGCAGTTCTCCTCTGTGCTATCGGGTCTCTATGAGTTAGAATCAACTTGACAACAAGGAGGTTGTTGTCGTTGTTTTTTTCTAATTGTCTTTTTATGATGATTGAGTGAAAATATACAATTCCATATAAATTTGCATACCTGCCAATGAGCTGCTCCCACTGCTCTCCCTGCCCAGTGACAGCACACTCCTCCTGTCTGTTCTGTACATGTCGTATCCTCCTAACAATCTCCTATCCCTTCCTCTCCACCCTCTCCACCGTGTCCAGTAAAAGGTCAACCGGACGACATCCTATAGATGCATAGAACCATAAAGTGAATACACGATATGGTCGCTCTGCGTCACCAAGCCAGATCCATTTCTGTCTGAAGAGTTGACTTTCATTATGATTTATGGACAGGGGCAGCATCAGGGCCGGGGGCCATGCTTCTAGGGGAACCCTGAGGCCCCTGGACCATCAATTGTGGTCTGTTAGTGGAGATCTCAGGGTGCGCCCCATTGTATTTTCATGTAGCAAAGAGTTTTTTAGACACATGGCTGCTAGCTGTTGCAACCCATTCAGCAACTCCATGAGAAAAAGACCCGGCAATTTGTGTCCATTAAGACCGCAGCCTAGGAAACCCTGTGGGGCAGTTCTCCTCTGTCACATGGGAGGGTTCGCCATGAGTCAAAATCAACTCGATGACACTTAACACGGTAGCCACAGGTTCAGTCACCACTCCTCTGTCAGCAGAGCTTTGAATGTTGCTCTGATGCTGAGCAGGTTTTGGTGGAGCTTTCAGACTAAGACAGGCTAGGAAAACGGGCTTAGTGATCTACTATATAAAGCCAGCCAGTGAAAACCCTGTGAATCAAAGTGGTTTGATTCTGTTGTGCAGAGGGTCACCATGATTCCGGGTCTCCCTAGAGGGCAGCTAACGACAACAACAACGCATAGATTGTGGAACCTTCCATTGTTAAGATCGGTTGAAGTGAGTTTGGGGATTGGGAAAATGATGACTTGGTTGACTGAGCATTACTAGTTTCTAGAAAATGTATTGGAGGTTCAAGAATTATCTGTGGGTGAGCTCTTAGGTGGCTGTGATGATGGCAGAAGATAGCTGGCTACACAGAACCGTAACACTAGTGAGGCCACAGTGGTATGGTGATGAGGACTTGACACTTGGAATTAGGCACTCAAGTTCAAATGATGGTGCTACCAGCTACTAACCATGTGCTTTTGGCAAGAAAGACCAAAATACTGGGTATCTTTGAGCCTGATTTCATTACTTATCTAATGAGGATAATGTCTGACTTATGAAGCTGACAGGAGGAGAATAAAGTGCTTGAGCACAGTGCCTAGCTTTCGGTAAATATCAGTTGCCATTTCATATCAAGGTATAAATGAGGAAAACATAGAAATATTAAGCTTACGTAATCTGCTAGCATGCTGGGAACAGTTTGAAAGCACCAGGATAAAGTGCATCAAGGATCAAAAATCCTCCAGAAGGAGTTCTCAGGGATTAAGAATGATCACAGGGTGGTTTCATGCCTTTTGGAAGCATATTTAGATGCCCAGTGGCCCATCCGCAGACAGAGGAGTGCCAAGTCCTTCTGGTACACAGATGTGGTAATCTGAGCCAGCTCACCTGAATACTATTAGGACTGCCAATTAAATTTGCAAACTCATCCTAGAAGAAGTGTTACATGCCTCATGGCTGAATATCACTAAGGTCACCTTCAAAATACTCCCCTTGGAAAGCTATGTCCACCTTTCAAATCAATTTTGGGACTCTTCCTCTGGAATGGCCAACAGAGCAGTCATCATATTATTCTTGATGTCCTGAATGCCATCAAAATGCCATCCTTTCAATATTTCCTTCATCTTTGGGTAAAGAAAAAAGTCATTGGGGGTCAGATCAGGTGAGCAGGGAGGGTGTTCGAATACAGTTATTTGTTTACAGGCTAAAAACTCCCTCACAGACAACTATACAATTAAGTCTGTAAACTTGCCAGCTTGCCACCATGCACAATGGCCATTCCAGAAAAGAGTTCCAAAATTGCTTTGGACAAGGCACTGGCATTGGTGCATAGCTTCCCCAGGGGAGTACTTTGAAGGTGACCACAGTGACATTCAGCAGTGAGGTATGTGTTGCTGTTGCTGTTGTTAGGTGCCATCAGGTCAGTTCTGACTCCGAGCAACTCTAGGTGCAACAGAAGGAAACACTGCCCAGTCCTGCACCACACCCACAAGTGTTTTTGTGCTTAAGCCCATTGGTGCAGCCACTGTGTAAGTCCATCTTGTTGAGGGGCTTCCTCTTTTTTGCTGACCCTCCACCCACCAAACATGATATCCTTCTCCAGGGTCTGATCCACCCTGTTATGTAGCACTTAGAACAATTAAGTTCGCGAACTTAATTGTCAGACCTTGTAGGAATTTAGGCCTTACCTGGAGTCTTTGAGTGGTGCAGACATTTCAATGTATGGCTACCTGCCAAAGGATTCATGGTTTGAACCTATCCAGAGGCTCCTGAAAAAAACAAAAAAGACCCTGCAATCTGTTTCACCATGAAAACCCTGCAGAGCTCAGTTCTACTCTGCAACACATGGGGTAGCCATGAGTTAGAGCAGTTCCATGGCAACTGCATTTGTTTTTTAGGTCCCACATGGTAAATGCAGTGGTTAAGAGCTATAGCAGCTATTACTATTGACCAAAAGGTTGACAGTTCTAATCCACTAGCCATTCCTAGGAAACTCTATGGGGCAGTTGTACTCTGTCCTGTAGGGTTGCTATGAATCAAAATTAACTCAAAGGGCATGGACTTAGTTTTTATTTTGATGGTATACAACTATTTAATCAACTTGCTTTGGCCCATATTTGCTGTGGCAGAATTCCCTGGTGTCCCAAGTGTTGAGATCACAAGACTATGGGCCTGGACACATCCTGTTGTCCAAAGCTGAGTGACAGTCTGTTATTTACATTCCTCCGGTGTGGGGCTAAGTCATTGGTCTTTAGGAATACAGATGCATGTCATTCCCAAGATCAGAGAAAGGTTTTTCTTCTAATGATTTTCTACTAATGCTTAGATTAAATCCAGAAGAGGAAGCAACACTAGCTGATAACTTCTAGATATTCTAGATTGTTATAGATGACGTCAGGTTGGTGCACTACTGGTATGAATGGCCAGAGAATGAGTATCTAGCTCACATTCATAAGGCATGAGTTTTCCAACTTATGTACAGTCTTATTTTCTTCATGTACTTCAACCAAAACTATGCATTACAAGCAAATCAATGCAGAAGCAGACAGGACAATCCAGCTTTCTTCTATACAACTAGACAGTAAAGAGATTCACAAAAATGTAAAGCAAGTCCTACTTTTCTCACTAAAGACTTTTTGTTTTAGAAAATGTAGTTACATTTCAGAAAAATGAGTTATTTGTGTTTACATACAACTGATTTAATATCATTCTCAAATGAATACGTACTTAACTTTTCCCTCAGTTTTAATTTAGAGTAAGGTTAAATATTAATAGAGATAACCCAATAAACAAACAGTCTTGGGAGTCCTCCATAATTTTAAGAACACTAGGAGACTAAATGTTTGAGACTAAAATGTTTGAGAACTGCTAGCTTGGACAATGAGTCTGAGCTGGTTGCCTCAAATTGCTTCCCAGTGTAGGAGTAAAAGAGAGATGAGATAAAGTGAACCCATCAGCAAAAGCTTCAAACTAAAGACCAGACCCTTGACACTCACATTTTCACTCACGCATACATTCATGAGTTCTGCTGCCAAAGCCAAGCTAAGTGCCGGCAAGTCGATACCCAAACAAAAACCCATCATCTTCAAGTGGATTATGATTCATAGAAATACAGGAGATACACCCTATGTTTTCAAGGAAAGAGGGTGGCTGACACTTAAAGCCACAGTGATGTATAATATAGTGAGTACTGTAGTACGCCCGACTCGGGCACTTGGCTTGGCTTGGCGTAGTACAGCCACGGTCTGGGACCAGAGTGAAATGTGGGAACAACCTGCTCAGGGAGACTTGAGGATTCCTGCAGGTCCCAGACGCAGACAACTATTGAAGTCTGAGGAGATCTAGAGTCACTGCCCCCACATGTCTGTTAGTTTATTGTGCTGTGGTGGCTTGCTTATTGGTCCAGTTGTGAGGATTTTTGTCTTCTTTACATCAAGGTGTAATCCAGAACAAGGGATACTGCATGGTTTAAAATCAAGAAAGATGTGCATCAAAGTTGTATCCTTTCATCATACTTACTCAGTCTGTATGCTGAGCAAATAATCAGAAGCTGAACTAGAGGAAGAAGAACAGACGTTAGAATTGGAGGAAGACTCATTAACAGCTCGCGCTAAGCAGACGACACAACCTTGCTTGCTGAGGGTGCAGATGACTAGAAGTGCTTGTTAATGAAAATCAAAGACTACAACCTTCAGTATGGATTAGACTTTAACATTAAGAAAACAAAGATCTTCACAACTGGATCAATAAGCAACATCATGGTAAAGGAAGAAAATGTCGAAGTTGTCCAGGATTTCATTTTGCTTAGACCCACAATCAGTGCCTATGGAAGCAACAGTCAGGAAATCAGAGGACACACTGCAATGGGCCAATCTATGGCAAAAGACCTCTTTAAATCATTAAAAAGCAAAGGTGTCACCTTGAAGACTAAGGTATGCCTGACCCAAGCCGTGATGTTTTCAGTCACCTCATGTGCATATGAAAGCTGGATAATGAATGAGGAAGGCCAAAGAAGAGTTGATGCCTTGGAATTGTGATGTTGGTGAACAATATTGCACACACCATGCACTGCCAGAAGAAGGAAGAAATCTGTCTCTGAAAGAGTAGAGCTAGAAAGGACAAGGTGTTTGCTAACTTACTTGTTTTAACACCCTTGGCTCTCAACCTGGAGGAGGCAGTACAATTAGTTGAGAAAAGCAGTCCTATTTCTGCCCAAGGACAGTATCGTCAGAGAAAGACAGCTATCCTCCACTAAACAGTAACCAGCAGCAAAAGGGACTCTGTAGAGCAATTGCCTGGAAAAGAAGAATAAAACAGTTACTGACTATGAGCTAGGAAGGTCTGCCAGCTGTTCCAAAGAGATGATGAGAACATTTAGCCTCTACTGTAACACTAGGATCGATAAAGTCAGGTTATTACCCAAGCTCATGAAGATGATGATATTAGTCATACCTTTCTAGTAATAATAGATTTAAACCCTACCTACATCTAAAAGGTATTTGAGCCAGCTTACATTAAAAAGTACAGATAAAAACAACAATATAGCCCATTAGAACTAGAATACATAAAAAGATATAACTAAAGAAGTAGCAAAAGAGGGGAGGAAGATAAATTATACTAGAAAACTTAAGAGAAACACAAGTACTTCAAATGGGAACAAAGCCTGAGGTTACTGACAGCCAAAGCAAAGAAGAGAACAAAAACAGGCTGCATTGTTCTCAGTGTCAGTAAGGAAAAAGCATATCAGTTAATAAGGAGAAGCTAACCTTGGGGAGAATAGGTGTTAGTGGCTTTTATATAAGGGACATATAATAATGTAATGAAAGGAAACAGTTTTAAAAATTGGAGTTACTTTTCACTTGATTGATTCTTAAATCTGCCTCCTTTAAAATGCATGTCAAATCTTCATTCTGTAAGTGCAACTTAGAGGATAAGGATACACCTCCCTACACCCTCACATACACACATATAGACTGTATATGTATGTGTATTTTCATGGCATGCTGTACATTAGAGAGATCTCACTTTACCCAGAAATAAAGGCTGGAAAGCCCTGAGGAATGAATGGGTGAAATGTTCCTTGAATATCAGCATTAGCTGGATTTCCCAGTTCTATTTTTCTCAAAAATAATGGAATCTTTTTGGAAATGTCATGGTTGCCTTATAAATAGAAACTATGTTGCAATGAAATAAAAGGCAATGAAAGCTAGCTTAAGCAATGATGAGATTTACTGTTTCAGTAATAAAAGTTCAAAATGTTGCTGAGGGAAAACTCTGTTGTTGCTCGGTATGACTTGTTACAGCCAACAAACAAGAGACTGTAGTGGGAGATCAGAAAGATGCCTTATTTCACTGTATAGGAAAATGAGAAATTGCAACTGCTGCCTCCAAGACAGTCTGCAGGCAGCTTGGGGTAGTGGGCTTTCACAGACTAGGGTAGTGGGCTTTTACAGACAGCAAACCAGGAAACATAAATTTATCATGAATATTCAGGATTGATCTTCTGCAGACACTCAGGACTTAGGGAGGGAAGATTATGCATTTTTTAAAGATTTGGAAGATTTTTTAAGGATTCCTTGCTCAGAATGAAAGAAGAGGTTGATTTGCTCTCATTAGAATGTTAAGTCTCCATCCAGAGGCAGGTTGAGGTCATCTATGGCCTCTTGCAGGGTTATTCTATCAAGGACAATTTCAGAAGAAGGTAGTTTGTTCCTGGAGTAGGAGGATAAGCCAGAGCAGGTAACTCTTGCAAAGGTTGGGATCCGAGGCTGCTTGCCTCAAAAGGAGGGCAGGATTCAGTGCTGATCAGTCCAGTGGCTTAATGACATTATCAAAATCCTGTCTGTTTCTGGCACTTAGTTCTGCCAGCTTGCAAAATCAGTGTCATCTTAAAGCTAACTGCTCTCAAGTTTTCTCATTTGTATTCAGTACATAGAAAAGATCCAGAAGATCCCAGAAGTCTTTCTGCATGTCTCTTTGGCCTGAAATGGATTACATTTTTGTCCCTGAACTCATAGTATGAATCTAATTTGGGGTTCTGTTTTTGTGGCCGTTTCACAAACTGTGTCATACTCCATTAAGGACATCAGTGATGCCCTCCAGGAAGAATATTTAGGTTGTTTGCAGTATTTTTGTTTATATCACAAATACCCAAGGCAATATTTTTTGTTGTGGCAAATATACATTTGTGTATATATGTGTGCGCATGCGCGCGCGCGCGCACACACGCGCACACACGTACGCGCGCGCACACACACACACACACACACACACACACAGGGACTGCCAGTTAAGTTCATGAACTCATCCTGGAAAAAGTGCTACATACTTCATTGCTGATTATCACTATGGTCACCTTCAAAGTATGCCCCTTGGCAAGCTATGAATCAATGCCAGTGCCTAGTCCACCCTTCAAAGCAATTTTGGAACTCTTTCTGGAATGGCCATCAGAGCTGCTGTTGTATTATTCTTTATGTCCTGAATGTCATCAAAATGTCTTTCTTTCAATATTTCCTTCATCTTTGGGTAAAGAACAAAATAGTTTGGTGCCACATCAGGTGAGTAGGGAGAGTGTTCCAATACAGTTATTCGAGTACTGGTTAAAAACTCCCTCACAGACAACAATATAATTAAGTTAGTGAACTTGCCACTGTGCCACCATGCACAATGACCACTCCAGAAAGAGTTCCACAATTGCTTTGAAGGGTGGACTAGGTGCTGGTATCAGTGCACAGTTTCCCAAGGGGAGTACTTCAAAGGTGACCATAGTGATTTTCAGTAACGAAGTATCTAACATCTAGAATGATGAAGTTTGCTGACTTAATTGTCAGGCCTCATATGTGTGTGTGTCTCTGTGTGTACATATGTATGCATATATATACATATGTTGATAACACATTTACCAATTCAACATTTTGTACATGTACAATTCAGTGACACTGACGTGCGGGCAGTATTTCTGTACAGGTGGTATTTTCCTTCTTTGGGAATTATCTATGTCAGAGTACTACTCTTGATATGAATTTCTACATTATTACATCTTTATGGATTGAATTGTGTTCTTCCAAAGTGTGTATTATAAATCCTAACATCTATCAGTAGTTATAACCTCATTTGTGAATGGATGCTCATAATGAGGCAGGATTAGGTTGTATCTTGGATCAATCTCTTTGATACATAAAAGAGATTAAACAAGCAAGATAGAAGTAGAGATGAGGGAAGGGAGATATCAAGCTGCTTGTAGGTCACCGTAGAAGCTCGGAAGAGACAAGGACTGACTTCCAGAGGTGACAGAGAGAAAGTCTTCTCCTAGAGTTACACCCTGATTTTGGACTTCTAGCCTCCTAAACTGTGAGAGAATAAATTTCTGTTTGTTAAAGCCTCCTGTTTATGATGTTTCTGTTATGGCAACACCAGTAACTAAGAACGTGGTTTCACGAGTATGGTGCTGCTCTAACCGATACCTAAAATGTGGAATCAGTTTTGGAATTGGGTAATGGGTGAAGGCTGGAAGAATTTTAAGGTGCCTAACTGTAAAAGCTTAGATTGCCTTGGAGAGACTATTGGTAGAATTATGGATGTGAAAGGCAATTTTGATAAGGGCTTAGAAGGAAGTGAGGAGAACTACAGAGAAAGTCCTATTAGAGAATGTCTGTGGATACAAAACATAAAGATTTGGAAGATTTTGTTGTACAAATTAAGAACACATGTCCAAGAATATTCACCAGGGATGTGGCTGTGTAAACTTTTGTTAAAGATATTAAGCTTGTGGCTGATAGATCTAACCAACTATCACTGCAACAAACCATCAGCTTAGACTGAAAGGGATAGAGAAAAATGAAAGAATGTTGTCAGCCTCTTGGAATTGAACAGATGGGAAACAGGGCAAAGGAATTGCATCTGTTATCCTCCAAGAAAAGAAAAGGATCACCCATGGAGCTGCTCAAATTGACAGATCTGTTGGAAGGAGTATAGGAAGCAGAGCCGTCTCAGTTTCAAAGGGTGGGGCCACAGCCTTCTAGGTTTCAAAGGGTTGAATCTTTGTCAACTTGGTTACGGAGTGTGGGGTTGCAGTTAAAGTATGCCCAGGGCGTTGAGCAACTAGCGCTCAATGCTGAGTGGGCAGGGCTGCCATACCCAAGAGGTAGAAGAATGGACCTGCTGGGCCCAAGGAAGTGAGGTTACAACTTAAATGGACTAGGAGAATGCGGCCATCCAAAGCCAAGGGAGCAGAGTTGCTATCCCAGTAGGCCTGGAAGGTGAAGCTGAAGCCCAAGGTTGAGGGACCTTTACCCAGAATCCAGAATACATGACCAACAACCCAAGTCTGGAAGCCAAGGTCATTGCCTAGATTGTCTCAGAGAAGACAGGATGATTTTGAAGCCTTAAGGACCAATGCAATTTGTTCTGCTGGATATTGGACTTGCTTGGTGCCTGTTGTCTCTTCTTTCCCTCCAATTTCTTTCAACTGTAATGTAGACTTCTCCCTTGTGCCTATTCTATCATTGTACTTTGGAAACAAATAATTTATATTTTAGATTTAGACTGACAGATGAATAGGAATTTTTCCCAGCAGGGAATATGTTTAAAGTTGCACTCGTATTTGGAGTTGATTTAAGACTTCTGGGATTCTTTAATGGGGTGTATGTGTTTCTGCATGCATCAAGGACATAAATTCTGGGGGACTAAAAGGTAGAAAGTTATGGAATGAATTGTGTCCCCCCAAATATGTGTTGTAAGTCCCAACCTCTGCCAGTGGTTATAGTCCAGTTTGTAAATGGATCCTGTTAATGAGGCAGGACTAGATTATGTTTATTATGTTAATGAGGCAGAATTAAGCTGTATCTCAAGTCAATCACGTGATATATAAAAAAGATCAAACAAGCAAGATAGACATAATGATGGAAGAACCACGATGCAAATCTACATGAAGATTGCCCAGGAGCAAAAGCTAAGAAGAGATAAGGGAAGAAGTTTCTCCAGAGCTGACAGAGAAAGCCATTTATGGTATTTTTTTTCATCACAGTTCTAGAGGACTGAGACATACACTTTATGCCAGAATGAACACTTATAAAGCTCCTTTCAAGGTAACAAGTTTTTGAACTTAACAAATGCTTCTACAGTTCACCTCCTAACACAGACACTGAACTATTTTAATAGAGTTTGCATGTAAGTATAGTAAACTTGTATATTCCTACCTCTTCGTATTGATTTTAGAAAGGAGAGTCTGAGTCCCTAATCAGAAGAGTTTAGGGTGGTAGAATGGTATGTAAATCCATGGTCTTTGGAGTAAGGCAGACCTAAATGTGAGTCTGAGTTCTACTTGCTCACTCTATGACCTCTGAACAAGTTGGGTAACAATATTTTCAATCTCAGCTAATGGCACAAAATGGAGATGGTAGTTGTTATTATGGTCAGGACTAAATGAGACGATGTATGCAAAACTTACTGTTTAGAAATTGTGAATTTGATCTATACAGGCCAAAGTTATAAGTAAAGATACATGCAGGAGAATTTAATTTCTGCCTAAGAGAAAAACCCCAGATACTTCCTGTATTGACTTGAGACATCATCATCTAGTCTTTGAATTCCCTTCATAGCATTCTCATACAGCCATTGCCAACCTCTGGAACAAGGCCCCCTAACACCTCAGAAGCTTTCCTTGCTACTCAGTCAACTTCTGGCCCCTCCTTACTGCTCCACCCAGTCTCTAGTGTCACCTTTTCAAAACTGCTTAGAGAAATTTCCTTCTTCACCAGAACTTAAAGGAAGCAATGAGGAAAGCCAGCGACAGCGCCGGGCTAGCTACTGCCCTACAGGATCCTCAGAAGGCAAGCCTCTGCTGCCCTCCCAGAGAGCAAACGGGTGTTGGGGAAGTAGCCTATCTTATAACTGAAAGTGCTAGTGGTTAGGAAGGTCCTCCTTCTACGGAGCCAAGATTTTCTTCCCTGTAACTTCTATCCCTGGGATACAGTTCTGTCATTCAGAAACCCTAGTGACAAGTGGTTAAGTGCTATAACTGTTAACCAAAAAGCTGGCCATTCGAATCCACCAGGCACTCCTTGGAAACTCTGTGGAGTTCTACTTTGCCCTAGCGGTGGGTTTTTGTTTTGTTTCGTTTTACGTAGTCAGACACGTGCATTTCAAATCCTAGCTTCAGCAGTTGTTTACTTTGGGCTAGTCTCTTAAGGTCTCTGAGGCATAAAAATGGGGGAAATAATAGCATCTACAATTTTGGAACATATGGGGTTGCCATGAGCTGGCATCTACTTCACTGTCAACTGGTTTGGTATTTTTTGTTTTTACCCAAGTTGTGGGATTAAATGAAGTAAGCACTTAGCACAAGGCCACATCGTAGGTGTTCTGAGGGGCAGGAAGTGGCCACCTTGATCATTTCTTCCTCTTGGTATGGAGAAGGATGATAGTGGAATGGATATACAAATCCCCATCAGATTGAGAAATCTCTGAACCAGTTGCCCCAGTTTAGACAAGCTGGTTCCTCACCGGAAAGTCAAACAATGATCCTTATCACCTGACTTAGAAATTAATCCTGTGGTGGGGAGGGAGGGAGGAGGAAACACTAAGCTGTTTTCAGTCTTCTTACACCACTGTACACTTTAGGAGTATGACTTCATTCTATTGACACCAGTGGCTCTCATGGGTGATGAGTCAATGATCTCCCACTGGGACACGGAGGGATGCTCTGAGATGTCTGTATGGCTTGAAAAAGTTGTCTGCACCCCAGGGAGGTTTCAAGCACCCCTTGGGAGAGCCACTTTTTCCTCTTCTGCATTCCCAGTGTTGAGAGTCACTCAAATCTTTATGGAAGCCACCTGAGAGGGAGAGGCTGGTGCACTCCAGACATTGATGTTTTGGTTGGCAGCCAGGTGCTCTCACCACTTCACCACCAATGCTCACTTACAATTAAGACAGCGGTTCTCAAAGTGTGGTAGCATCAACATCACCTGGGTGCTTATTAGAAATGTTAATGTTGGGCTTCACTTTGGGTCCACAGCAATCTGTCTTTTAACAATGCTTCCAAGTCATTCAAATGTCAGCTCAGGATTGAGAATCAGTGGGTTAAGGGAAGTGGAGAGAAATATTACAGCTGGAGCCATCACCCCATCTAGAAACCCTGGGCTGCCCCCTGCCCTGCTTTTGCATTCAGATTGTTGCAGCCTCCAAGCCTGATGCCAATATGATGTTTTGGATTGGGTGACTGCTGAACAAACTGATTTTTGCCAGCACCATTTCTACCCTCAGACTGCGTCAGGGTTACTGGCCAACAATGCTTGCTTCTTAGGCCATCCAAGGACTGGCTTCACTTCTCTTACTCAAGACTTGCGTACATCTATTGTTTTCTTTTTTGGAGGAAGGAATGTTCCCGTTTCTGTCCAACACGTATTAAACAGAAATTGTCCTTGATTACTTCAACATCAGTGCCATTTTAGGCCAAGTATGAGGTCATAACACTTTATTGAGTTTGAAAATTATATATTCATTTCATTTTACCCTATATTACAATTATTTTTCATTGTTGGCTCAGTTCAACAAATGCTTGAGAACCTATTAAATAACAGGAACATGAATAGAATCCCTTGTTCAGCACCTAGTGTGTTCCCTGCATGCTAAAGATATTATCTTTAATCTACACATTTCAAGAAAAGTGTTATATTCCTATCTTACATATGAGAACACTGAGGCTCAGAATGTAAGTCTACATAAAGTAGTGAAGCTGAGATTTGAACTTTGGTCTGTCTGGCTCCAAAGCTTGTGTTCATTCTGCTACTTCAAGATTATTTTGGAATATATCTTCCTTAATAGAACTTTTTGAAGACAGGAACAATTTTAAAGTTATTTTTTATATCTCCCATAATACTTAGCAAGATATTTTTATACATGCCAGACAACGAGCTGCTATGAGTTGGAATTAACTCTATAGCAATGGGTTTAGAGTTTGAAAAATGTTTGTTGAATGAATATAAAATGCATCTTTAGAATCAGGTTGATAGACCGATAATATGGTCTTGCTGTTGTTAGGTCCCATCGCTATAGAGTTAATTCCAATTTGAAAGAAGTAAAGCCAGAATGCACCTTAGAAGCGAGGCTAGCAAGACTTCATCTCTCCTACTTTGGACATGTTATCAGAAGGGATTGAATTTGTTCTGACTCATAGCGACTCTGTATATCAGAACAGAACCTGCACCATCCCCGTGATCATTGTTATGCTTGAGCCAGTTGTATAATCCATCTCAGAGAAGGTTTTCCTCTTTCTCGTAGACTCTCTACATATACAATGCAATCCCAATACAGATTCCAGTGTCATTTTTTAATGAGATGGAGAAACAAATCACCAACTTTGTTTGGAAAGAGAAGAGACCCTGGATAAGTAAAGCACTACCAAAGAAGAACACACCAGAAGGCCTCTCACCACCCAACTTTAGAATCTATTACACTGCCATAGTTGTCAAAACAGCCTGGTGCTGGTACAAAAAGAGACAGATCAATGGAACAGAGTTGAGATGCCAGAGATGCCACCATCCTCCTATGAATAGCTGATGTTTGACAAAGGCTCTAAAACTGTAAACTGGGGTAAAAACAGTCTCTTTAACAAATGGTGCTGGCAAAATTAGATATCCATTTGCAAAAAATTGAAACAAGATCCGTATCTTACACCGTACACAAAAACCAACTCAAATTGAATAAAAGATGGCATATCAAACCTAAGACAATCAAGATCATGCAGGAAAAAATAGGATCAACAATGGAAATTTTAATATGTAACTTAGACAGACTTCAAAATATGACAAACAAAGTATGATCAACAGAAAATAGATGAATGGGAACTACTAAGAATCAACACTTTTGCTCATCCAAAGACTTTATCAAAAGAATTAAAAAACCACCTACAGAATGGGAAGAAATATTTGGCAACTATATGTCAGATCGACGTCCATAATCTACAAGGGTCTGCAAAATATCAACAAGAAAAGGGTAAATAACCCAATTAAATGTTGGGCAAAGGAGATGGACAGACAATTCACTAAAGAGGATGTCTAGGCAGCCAAAACACATGTGAGGAAATAATCATGATCTTTAGCTATTAAAGAAATCCAAATCAAAACTAGGATGAGATACCATCTCACCCAAATAAAATTGTCCATGATCCAAAAAATGCAAAACAACAAATGCTTGAGAGGCTGTGGAGAAACTGGAACTCTCCTACACTGCTGGTGCAATTGCAAAATGGTACCAAAGCTTGAAATAGATATACTATTTGACCCAGTAATCCCACTGCTTGGAATTTATCCTACAGAAGCAAAGTAGTCACAAAAACAGATACATGCACACAAATGTTTATTCCAGCACAGTCCACAATAGCAAAAAGATGGAATCAACCCAGATGCCCCACAACAGATGAGTGGATAAACAACTATGGCATATATACTCAACGGAACACTATGCAATGATAAAGAACAATGATGATTTTAAGAAGCATCTCATAACATGGTTTCAATTGGAAGACATTGTGTTAAGTGAAATCAGCGACACAAGAACAAATGTTGTGTGAGACCCTTACTATAAGGACTTAAAAACAAACTCATGTACAGATGAAAAGACTCTTTGATGGCTGCAAGGGAGGGGGGAGAGAGAGGAAGAGGGTTGGTTATAGATTAGATAGTTGGTAGAAATTTGGTTGGGTGAAATCAGTGACAGCACACATTAGAAAGAAGATCAAATTGACTGGACTTCAACATAACCTGAAAATTCTTACAGTCTTAACCCAATATTGCAATGATAGAGTAGCAGGCATGGGGGTCTGGGGACCATGGTCTCAGGGCACATCAAGGCCGATTGGCATAACTAGCCTATGGCTAAGAGAGTCTTCTGCACCCCATATTGGTACGTGGCATCCGGAGTCTTAAAAGCTAGCAAATTGCCATCTGAGATACACTAAATGGTCGCAACTCAGCTGGAAGAGATGATCTCCAAGGACAACAATGACATGAGGGAAAAAGCCCAGAAGACAGAAGGACCCACATGAATGTATGACTATATCAACATGTGACCAGGAGAACCAGATGGTGCCTGGCCACCACCAATGATAGCTATGATTGGGCTCTAATGTCAAGTCCCAGTGGCAACATGAGAAAAAGAGGAGTGCACTCTAAGAACTCCACTAAAAGACCACAACTGATGGCCCAAAGAGCTGGGGGGTTCCCCTGGGAGCATGGCCCCTAGACCTGATGCTGCCCCTGATCATAGATCATCACTGAGGTCAACTCTTCAGATAAGAATGGATTGGACTCGGGGACACAGAGTGACCATAGCATGTGTGCACTTTATGGTTCTATGCATCCATAGGATGTCGTCCTACTGGTTTCTTACTAGAAGAGAGTGGAGAGGGTGGAAAGGAGAGAACAGGAGATTGTTAAGAGGAAATGAAACATACAGACGGAGGCATGTGCTGTCACCAGGCAAGGAGAGTAGAAGGAGCTGTAGACAGGAGGGCATGCAAATTTAAATCAGATTGTACACTTTCACTCAATCACAATTAAAAAAAAAAAGAAATAGTGAGTATGGGTTTCAAAAGGTGCTGGGGAGCGTCACTCCTCATCTCATGAGATAAAGTAAAAATTTCAAATTAGCGAGGAAGAAAGGATGTTTGGACAGGAGAAAGTTTTGAATAGACACTAAGCTGGGTCTACACCCTAATTTAGTGAGTTTCTAAGGTAACGTCTTGGTCTTTCTTCTAAGTACGTTACATTTCAATTAAAAAGTTACAAAGCAGAGTGATTGTTGAATTTCTGATGATCAGTGGGGTTTTGACCCGGTGAAGCCGTTTCTCTCAGAAGGCATAGTCTGACTGCCTTGAGCAACACTCAGGTATATTATGCCTCCGTAAATGGTTAGCAACCAGTTGAGAGTACTAAGGTGGAACAGAAGTGCCCCATTGAGTTTCCAAGGAGACACTGGTGGATTCAAACTGCTGATCTTTAGGTTAAGCAGCTTGAGCTCTTAACCACTGCACCACCAGGGCTCCTAATTCTGGGCAGTAACATTGAATTGGAGAAGAAAAAAAACAAACAACAACAAAAAAAAAACCATAGTAACGACTGCCACCTAGTGGTCATTTCGGGGTGTAACAACGTTATTAGGAAAAGTTCAGCTCA
Source organism: Heterohyrax brucei (assembly GCA_028571685.1). Taxonomy (NCBI): domain Eukaryota; kingdom Metazoa; phylum Chordata; class Mammalia; order Hyracoidea; family Procaviidae; genus Heterohyrax; species Heterohyrax brucei. The sequence goes on from CM053154.1 coordinate 31,939,939, forward strand.
CCGACCACCGGTTGTTAACCACATGACGAACTCTCAGTCCACCGAAGTCTGATTTCCAGCAGCAGCCCGTTTGCCAGATCCAGAAAAGCTGAGTTTGAGTCCTTCAGATATTAAGGAGATATAATCACAGATTTGAGTTAAAGAGAAGTGAAGCAGTTTCTTGGACTTCATAGTGTGGGAGGAAGAAATGTTAAATAATAATGCCTCCTTCCTTGCTAAATTTTCCCTTTAAAAGAAGTACAACGTGCCTAATCCAGGACCGCTCACAGGCTTCTTGCTTCCAAGATGATGGAGCACTCTCCTCCAATCCAGGCCATTTACTTTCTACGTAGGCTGGGGAAAAAATTTTGTCCCAAGATCTGAAAAGGAAAATACTTCAAGGCAATTGCTCACAGGAGACTGACAAATCTTACTTTTTTTCTTTTTTCCTCTGAGTGTTTTCTTGTAAGTGCTTCAATTCACTAAGTGCTTCAAGTTGCCATGTCCTTGCACATTTCCTTATTACATTATACTTTGTCTTCTGTTGAGCTCTTTTACTTCATCATTTCTTTCTTTTACTTGAGACTATATTGAAGAACGGATTTCAGAGTCTTTTCTGATATACATTTTGATCTTTTTTTTCCTGTTTTAATGAGCTTTTGCTTTTTTTGTGTGTAATGTCCTTTATGTCTTTCTGCATTTCATTTGGTCTTTGATCATTAGTGTTCAATGTGTCAAATCTATTCCAAATTCAGGCGCGATATTCTCAAGGTCATATTTTGGCTCTTGTAGACTTGTTTTAATTGTCTTGGCTTTAGCTTGAACTTACATATGAGCAATTGATGGTTTGTTCCACAGTTTGCTGCTAGCCTTATTCTAACTGATGATATTCAGCTTTTCCATGGTCTCTTTCCACAGATGTAATCAATTTGATTCCTGTGTCTTCCATCCGGTAAGGTCCACTGTTCTATTGCCACCATTTATGTCACTGAAAAAGGTATTTGCAAGGAATATGTCATTGGTCTTGCAAAATTCTATCATGCGATCTCTAGCATTGTTTCTATCACCATGGCCTTATTTTCCAATAATTGTTCCCTTTTCTTTGTTTCCACCTTTCAAATTCCAATCACCAGTAATTATCAGTGCATCTTGATTGCGTGTTTGATTAAGTTCAAACTGCCTAATTTGGTAAAAATCTTCCGTTTTTTCATCTTTTGCATTATTTATTGGTGTGTAAAATTTGAATAATAGTTCATTAACTGTCTTCTTGTGGGCATATGGATATTATTCTATCACTGATAGCGTTGTAGTTCAGGATAAATCTTGGAAGATTCTTTTTGATGATGGATCTTACACCATTCTTCTTCAATTTGTCATTCCCTGCACAGTAGACCATGTGACTGATACCAAGTGGCCAATACTAGTTCATTATGTTTCACTCGTATTTAGGATATTGATTTTTATATGTTCTGCTTCATTTTTTATAACTTCCAGTTTTGTCCTTCAGAGTGGTTACATTTGGATACTTCTTAGCTTTTGTTTAGTCCAGTTATGCTGACTTGTCCTCTGCTGTGTATTATGTCTCTCCCTTTGTCTAACTTAATTCTTATTTACTATCTAATTAATAAGGATCCTTCTCCCTCCCTTGACAGTCTTGTAGCCATCAAAAACTGTTTTCTTCTGTGTTTAAACTGTTTCTTGAGTCCTTATACTAGTGATGTCATACAATATTTGTCCTTTTTCAACTAATTTCACTCAGCATAATGTCTTCCAGATTCCTCCGCATCATGAGATGTTTCCCAAATTCATTGTTGTTTGTTATCATTGCATGGTATTCTATTGTGTGAATATACAATAGTGTATTTACCCATTCATCTGTTGGTGGGTACCTAGGTTGATTCCATCTTTTTGCTATTGTGAACAGTGCTGCAGTAAATATCAGTGTGCATGTAACTATTTATGTGACAGCACTTCATTCTTTAGGATATAGTCCAAGAAAGGAAATTGCTAGATTGTATAGTATTTCTATTTCCAGCTTTTAAAGAAAGCGCCATGACAACAATGAGATACCATCTCACCCCAACAAGATTGGCCATGATCCAGAAAACACAAAACAACAAATGCTGGAGAGGCTGTGGAGAAAGTGGAACCCTCCTACACTGTTGGTGGGGTTGCAAAATGGTCCAGCCTCTTTGGAAGGCAATCTGGTGCTTCCTTAAAAAAATGGATATCGGTATACCATTTGACCCAGTAATTCCACTACTTGGAATATATCCTACAGAATCAAGGCCTTTCACACCAACGGACACATGCACCAGAATGTTTACCACAGCACAGTCCACGATAGCAAAAGGATGGAATCAACCCAGATGCCCAACAATAGAAGAATGGATAGGTAAACTATGGTACATATACTCAATGGAGCACTATGCAATGATAAAGAATAATGATGATTCCAGGAAACATCTCCTAACCTGGTTTCAACTGGAAGACATTATGTTGAGTGAGAGTAGTCAGCAACAAAAGGACAAATACTGTATGAGACCTCTACAATAAGATCTCAAAAACAGACTTGTGTATAGAAAAAAAGACTGTTTAACAGCTGCAAGGGAGGGGAGGGAGGGGGGTGAGAGGGGGAGGGTTTAGTTTAGATAGTTAGTAGAAATCTAGTTGGGAGAAAGCAGTGATAGCACACATTAGAAACAAGAACAACATTAAGTGGACTTCAGCATAACTTGAGTACTCCTTCCATCTTAACTCAATACTGCAAGGATAGAGTAGCTGGGGCGGGGGGCGGGGGACCATGCCCTTAGGTGAATTCCAGGCCAGTTGGCACAACTAGCATTTTGCTAAGAGAGCTCTCTGCACCCCACATTGGTGAGTGGCATCTGGGGTCTTAAAAGCTGCCAGGTGGCCATCTGAGGACACAGCAAATGGTCCCAACTCAGCAGGAACGGATGCTCACCGAGGACCAAAATGACATGCGGTAAAGACAACCGAGAAGACAGAGAGACCCATAAGAGTGGGTGCCTACATCGACTTGGGACCAGAAGAACCAGATGGTGCCCAGCCACCACCAGTGACAGCCACGATGGAGCTCACAGAGAGGAGTCTCACTGGCAACACAAGAATAAAAAGGGGTACATCATGAGATCTCCACTAAAAGACCTCAATTGATGGTCCAGCGGTTTGGGGGTTCCTCTGAGAGCATGGCCCCTGGCCCTGATGCTGCCCTTTCCCATATAACAAAGGTCCACTCTTTGGACAGGAATGGATTGGACTTGGCAATGCAGAGTGACCATATATTGGAAGCACTTTATGGTTCTATACATCTATAGTATATCATCTTGCTGACCTCTGGCTGGAGGAAGGGGAGTAGATGGAGAGGAGGGGAAAGGAGGCTGTTGGGAGGATGAGACATGTATGGAGCAGAGAGGAATAGTGTGCAGTCACCGGACAGGGAGAGTAGTGGAAGCTGCATATAGGTGGGCATGTAAATTTATACGTGAATGTACATTTTCACTCAGTCATGTTAAATAAAAATTAAAAAAAAAAAGAAAGAAATTCACATAAATCACACAGAAAAAGAAAAAAAGAAAGCGCCAAGTTGGTTTCCAGATTGGTTGTACTATTTTACATTCCCACCAGCAGTGTATAAGTGTTCCAGTCTCTCCACAGCCTCTCCAACATTTATTATTCTGTGTTTTTTGGATGAATGCCAGCCTTGTTAGGATGAGATGGTATTTCACTGTAGTTTTGATTTGCATTTCTCTAATAGCTAATGATTGCCAGCACTTCCTCATATATCTGTTAGCCCCCTAAATGTCTTCTTTGATGAAGTGCCTATTCATATTCTTTGCCAGCTTAAAAAAAATATTTGATTGTGGTTTAAGTGAAAGTTTACAATCCAAGTCAATTTGCCACATAAAACCCTACATATAGATACCTCTATGCAACTCCAGTTGCTCTCCCAAACTTGTGACAGCACACTCTTCCTTTCCACCCTGTATTTCCTTTATTAAATCAACCAACTCCTGTCCCCTCTTCTCTACCCTCCCATCTCACTTCCAAAGAGGAGCTGCTCTGACAGCCTCATGTATAGTTAAGCCAAGAAGTGCACAATTCATTGACATCACTCTGTGTCTTATAGTCCAGTCCAATTTTTCTCTGGAGAGTTGCCTTTGCCCAATTTTTAACCGGGCTATTTGTCTTTTTGTTGTTGAGGTTTTACAGTATCTTGTAGATTTTGGAGATTAGGCACTGATAAGATTTGTTGTAGTCAATTTTTTTCCCCCGTCTGAAGGTTGTCCTTTTACTCTTTTGGTAAAGTCTTTGAAGGAGCATAAGTGTTTGATTTTTAGGAGTTCCCAGGTATCTATTTTCTCTTCTGATGTTTTACATTGTAGTAATGTTTTATATTCTGTTTATGCCATGTATTACGGCTCCCAGAATTGTCCCTATTTTTTCTTCCATGATCTCTATCGTTTTAGATTTTATGTTTAGGTCTTCAATCCATTTTTAGATCATTTCTGTGAATGGTGTGAGATGTAGGTCTTAATTCATTTTTTTTGCAGATGGATATCCAGCAATACCAACACCCTATGTTAAAGAGACTATATTTTCCCCAATGTAAGGATTTGGGGCCTTTGTCAAACATCAGTGTTATCAGGAGGGATCAATCCCGGGAGAAGGACATCATGCTTGGTAGAGTGGAGTGTTGCAAAAAAGAGGAAGACTCTCAATAAAATGGATTGACACAGTGGCTGCAATGATGGGCTTAAGCATAATAATGACTGCGGGCATGGTGCAGGCCTAGGCAGCATTTCATTCTGTTGTGCATAGGGTCCCCATGAATTGGAAGTGACTCGATGGCACCTAACAACAACAGCATCAAATGTCAGCCATTCATAGATGGATGATTTTATGTCTGGATTCTCAATTCTGTTCCATTGATCCCGTGTATCTGTTGTTGTACTAGTACCAGGCTGTTTTGACTACCATGGCAGTATAACAGCTTCACGAGTCAGATAGTACAAGGTCTTCCACTTTGTTCTTCTACAGCAAAGCTTTTCTTATCCGGGGCTTATTCCCTTTCCGTGGCATTTGTTTTTCCATCTTATTAACAAGTGCCATTGGAATTTGGATTAGGATTGCACTGTATTTGTAGATCACTTTGGGTAAAACAGACATTTTCACAATGTTGAGTTTTTCTATCCGTGAGCAAGCAAGATATCTTCACTTGTGTGAGTCTTTTTTGGTTTCTTGCAGTAGTGTCTCATAATTTTCTTTGTATAGGTCTTTTATTTCTTATTAGATTTATTCCTAAGTATTTTATTTTTTGTGGGCTATTGTAAATGGTATTGATTCTATCATTTCCTTTTTGATATTCTCTGTTGGTGTAAAGGAATCCAGCTGATTTTTGTATGTTTATCTTGTATCTTGATACTTTTCTGAACTTTTATTAGTTCCAGTAATTTTTTTTGTGGGTTCTTCAGGGTTTTCTATATATAAGATCATGTCATCTGCAAGTAGAGATACTTTGACTTCTTCTTTACCAATGTGGATGCCCTTTATTTCTTTATCTTGCCTGATTTCTCTGACCAGAATCTCCAGCACAATGTTGAATGAAAGTGGTAATAGAGGGCATCCTTGCTTGGTTCCCATTCTCAAGGGGAAGGCTTTCAGACTTTCTCCATTTAGGATGATGTCTGCTGTTGGCTTTGTATAAATGCTCTTTATTATGTTGAGAAATTTACCTTCTATTCCTATTTTACCGAGAGTTTATAATGTGAATGGGTATTAGACTTTGTCAAATGCCTTTTCTGCATCAGTTGATCAAATCAAATAGTTCTTGTCTTTTGTTTCATTTATGTGGCTGATTACATTGTATTTCCAATGATGAGCCATCCTTGCATCCCTGGTATGAATCCTACTTGGTCATGGTGTATTACTTTTTTATATATATTGTTGAATTCTAGTGACTAGAATTTTGTTGAGAATTTTTGTATCTAAGTTCACAAGAGATATTAGTCTGTGTTTTCCTTTTTTGTAGTGTCTTTACTGGTTTTGGTATCAGGGTTATGCTGGCTTCATAGAATGAACTTGCAAGTATTCCAACCTTTTCTAGGCTCTTAAATACCTTTAGTAATAGTGGTGTTAACTCTTTTCTACAAATTTGGTAGAATTCTCCAGTGATGCCATCAAGTCCAGGGTTTTTTGTTGTTGTTGTTACAAGTTTTTTAATTAGCTTTTTAATCTCATCTTTTGTTACAGGTTTGTTTAGTTGCTTTACCTCTGTGTTAGCTTAGGTAGACAGTGTGTTTCTAGAAATTTGCCCATTTCCTGTAGGTTTTCAAATTTGTTTGAGTACAATTTTTGATGGTATTCTGTTATGATTTTTAAAATTTCAGTTGGGTGTGTTGTGATATTGCCCATCTAATTTCTTATTAAGGTTATTTACTTTCTCTCCTGCTTTTCTTTTGTCAGTTTGGCCAATGACTTACTGATTTTGCTGATCATTTCCAAGAACCAGCTTTTGGTCTTGGTAACACTATTGTTTTTCTATTCTATAATTCAGTTAGTTCTGCTCTAATTTTTATTATTTGCTTTCTTCTGGTTCCCAAGGGCTTCTTTTGCTGTTCTCTTTGTTCAAGTTGTAGAAGCAGTGCTTTAATTTGGGCCTTTTCTTCTTTTTGGATGTATGCATTTATTGAGATAAATTGACCTCTGAGTACTTCTTTTGATTTGTCACAAAGATTCTGGTAGGATGTGTTTTCATTCTCACTTGATTCTGTCAATTTCTTTATTCTATTCTTGATTTCTTCTATAACCCAGTAGTTTTGAGGCCAAGCATTATTCAGTTTCCATGTGCTTGATATTTTTTTTTTTGGCTTGCTTTTTCTATTATTCATTTCTACTTTTATGGCTTTATGGTCTGAAAAGATGCTTTGTAATATTTTGATGCTTTGGATTTTGTTAAAGCTTGCTTTCGGCCTAACATGTGTTCTATTTTAGAGAATGTCCCATGTACACTGGAAAAGAAAGTATATTTGGCTGCTGTTGGGTGGAGTGTTCTATATATATCTACGAGGTCAAGTTGGTTGATTGTGGCATTTAAATCTCCTGCGTCTTTACTGAGTTCTTTCTGGATGTTCTGCCCTTCACTGAAAGTGGTGTGTTAAAGCCTCCTACAGTTATTATGGGGCTGTCTGTTTCCCTTTTCAATGCAGTTAGAATTTGTTTTATGTATTTTGGAGCCCTATCATTGGGTATGCCATGAGTCGGATCCGATTCAACGGCACTTGGCTTATCATTGGGTACACAGATACTTAATATGGTTATGTCCTCCTGCAGTATTGACTCTTAAATCATTATATAGTGTACTTCTTTGTCCATTGTGGTGGACTTTAAAGTCTATTTTATCAGAAATTAATATTGCTACTGCTACTTTTTTATGAATATTGTTTGCTTGATGTATTTTTTCCATCCTTCGAGTTTTAGTTTGTTTGAGTCTTTAAATCTAAAGTGTGTCTCTTGTAGGCCGTATATAGATGGATTGTGTGTATTTAATCCAGTCTGCCATTCTCCATCTCTTTATTGGTGCATTTAATTCATTTACATTCAGTGTAATTATTGATAGGTATGAGTTTAGTGCTGTCATTTTGATACTTTTTTTTTTTGTCTGTTGTAGACAATTCCTTTGTTCCACTTAATTTTTGGAGTCGTTTTTCTTTTATGTGTTTTCTTTTTATTTTTTTCATTGCTGTTGGTTTTGTATTTGCCAAGACTTCATATTTTTCTGTTATAATAGTATCATTTTTTACATAATGACATTTCTGTTTCTGTATTTTCAGTGTTTTACTTTTGATTTATTTTAGTAGTTTCCCTATCTAGGTTGATATACAGTTGTTCTGTTCTGTATTCTAGTCTTAAGTTGTTATCTGATGTTATTGATTTTCTAGACAAAAGACACTCTTTAGTATTTCTTGTGATTTTGGTTTCGTTTTTGCAAATTTCCCTAATTTCCATTTACCCAGAAATGTCCTCATTTCACCATCATATTTGAGAGACAGTTTTGCTGGATATATAAGTCTTGGTTGGCACTTTTTTCCCTTCAAGGCTTTGTATATATCATCCCATTGCCTTCTTGCCTGCATAGTTTCTGCTGAGTAGTCTGAGTTTAGTCTTGTTGACTCTCCTTTGCAGTTTATTTTTTGTTTATCAATAGCGACTTTTAAAATTGTCTCCTTATCTTTAGTTTTGGCAAGTTTGATTATAATATGTCTTGGTGTCTGTTTTAGCCAGCTAGTGCTGCTCTAACAGAAATACCAGAGTGGATGGCCTTAACAAAGGAAGATTTATTCTTATACAGTCTGGTAGGCTACAAGTCCAAATTCAGGATGTCCGCTCCAGGGGAAGGCTTTCCCCCGTGTTGGCTCTGGAGGAATGTCAGGTATTGCATCAGTCTTTGTCTAGGGAGCATCTTGGCACTGGAACCTCAGGTCTGAAGGATGCATTCTTCTCCTGGTGCTGCTTTCTTGACAGTGAAAAGTTCCCAATTCTCTGCTGTTTTCTCTTTCCTTTTATCTCTTGTAGGATGAAAGGATTAAGGGTGGGGCAAGCCATACTCCAGGGAAACTCACTTTGCAGTGGAGCAGGGAGGTGATCTTATAAAGGAATTTACAGTTACACCCTAATCCTTTAACATATGGGACAGGACAATCACAAAATGGAGGACAGTCATATAATACAGAGAATCATGGCCCAGCCACATGGCTACACATATTTTTGAAGGGACACAGTTCAGTCCATGACAGTGTCTTTCTTTTGGGCTCTACTTTGTGTGGAGTTCAATGAGTGTCTTGGACAGATATCATCTGATGTTTTCTGATATCAGGGAAGCTTTTTGTCAACAAATCTTTGACAATTCTCTTTTATTTTTCTTCCTCCCCACTCCTCAGGTTCTGGTACTCCAATCACTTGTAGATTATTCTTCCAGACAGAGTTTCATGTAATTCTTAATGTTTCTTGATTTTTTTAAATTCTTTCATCTGATTTTTCCTCAACTATGTTCGTATCAAATGTTTTGTCTTCAGTCTCACTAATTCTTATATTGTCTCAGTTCTACTCTTGGACTTTCTATTGAGTTGTCTAATTCTTTAATTTTGCTATTAATCTTCTGAATTTCTACTTCCTGTCTCTGTTTGCTTTCTTGCAGCCCAGTTAACTTGTCATTATGCTCTGCTTCATTTTGCATCATCTCCTTCCTGATATCTTGAAGAGTTCTAAATATTAATCCTTAGTATTCCACCTCTCATAATTCTAAGACAGTCTCTTTGTCTGGAAAATGTTTTGATTCTTCATTGAGAGCTATCTGAAGCCATCATGATCTGCCTCTTCAAGTAATTTGATGTTGACTGTTGTAACTAATCCAATGCCAAAGCCAAGTGCCGTCGAGTCCAATAGTAAGTTGTTATATTTATTTTTGTTTTTTAAACTGTGTTCTGGCTACTTCTATTGTTTTGTTTTGAAATGGCCAAATAGGCTAATTGCATGGTTATTGGCACCTTTGAAACTCTAACATCCTGTTACTAGGTGGTTAATTCTGTTATTAGGCATGCAAGCCCAGGAGTTCATTTACTTTTCTTGTACGGATTCAGCTCAAGTAGTATGTGATGCAGGCTCTCCCCTACAGTCCTAGATGGGCAGGTATTTGGCTGCACATGCTAAGAAAGGCAGAGAGCTAACAGCTGTACAAGAGTGTCTATGAGGAAGTTTTGTCCCCCACCCCTTATGCCTGATCCTAGACAAAGGAATTGTTTCTGCCCTGAATTTCTGGCTCAGGATAGTTGGCAGGTTTTTTCCTCCTTCCCCCTATTTCTTAAATTGTTCCCTCTCTGAGTCTAGGAGAATGGCCTAGGTCTTAATTAAGGAGTCCTATTTCCAGCTCAGGTAATAACATCAGAATCCAGAACTAGGTACAGTGTAGAGAAGAGAAGGGGAAGCACTGGGAAAAGGAAAAGATATTTATCTGAAAATAAAGCCCTAGATTCATGTAGTAGGTTAGATGCAAGTCACCTAGTTTATGATGATTGAGTGCCATTTTTCACTCGTTCTGGAGGTGTGAGTGGATTCTTCGATACTCCATTTCTCCTGCTGAGGAGAACACTCTCCAAATGCCACTGCTCTATTCACCACACTGGCTGCAGCCAACTCCTGGTGGGTCATGTCTGGCCAGTCCTAGGTGCTTCTGGACCTCCATCACTCAGCTTTTCCTTTGATGTTGAGTTTTCCTATAATGTCATATGTAATTGGGTCTTTGTTGTCAGAGGGATTACAGGAAACATGTAACTACTCCACCAGCTGAGGTTTGCCCCAGCCCTAAATACTTTAATCTGAATTTTCTGAAAAATAAAGACATTCTCTTAACCAAGTCAGGAAATTATCATTTATCTGGTACTGTCATTGAATGAACAGACCTTATTGAAATTGCACTAAGTCAAAAAGAAAAATTCTTGTCTAGGACACATTCCAGAATCACATAGTGCATTTAGTTTTCATATGTCTTCCATCTCTTTTAATTTGGAAAAATTCTTCAATCTTTGTCTTTCATGATCTGGCTCAAAATGGGACAATTTGAGTAATAAAAATAAAAATATTAACAAATGATAATCCATGGGGCAGGGGTCCCATGAGGCCATGGTGATATAAATAAATGAAGAAGGGAAGACTCTTCTAATAGAGTATGCTAACTCATAAATGCAGAAGGAACGATAGAATGATAGACAATCACTATTTGACAAACATGATAGTAAAAAACAGGCATCAGTAAGTGCTCAAACTGGTAGGTAAAAGATCGGTGAGTAGTAATAGGAAGTTTACACAGTTTTACTCCCCGCAAGTACTTATTCATTGCAAAGAGAAAAATGATCCACGTTGAGAAAGCCTGAAAGACACCTCCTTCACAAGGGATTGAAGTTAACATCAGTAATGAGACAAATAGACAATATATCCCTTCTGATATAGTTTATCAAGAAGGATACAACATCTATGGTACTCCTGATAAAAATGCATGACCTGAATTTAATCATTAGGAAACACCAGATAAACCTCAATTGAGGGCCAATCTATAAAATAAATGGTTCATTCTCTTCAAACCTGTCTTTAACCAGGAAACTTTCCTTGGGAGCTCTGTTTAGGCACATGGGACTGGATGTGCAGGTTAGTGTAATTGACAGAGAGCTAGTTCTTAAAGGCAAAGGCCAGGTGTTTTTTCATCTGAGGAAGCAACTGTGCCCGTTAGGTTATACCAGTCTTGCCATGGCTAGATGGGTGCCATGTGTATCTCTTCCTGTGCCTGCAAAGTCACTGACTTCAGGAGCCAGGAAATCACATCTCCATGGCAAGGTGTTTGACCAGGGCCTTGAAGTAGTCTATAATTTGGAGTCACTTTCCAAAGGACGCAACATAGGATGCATGAAAGGAAATACTACCTAATGCACAGAGCAGAAATATCTTGCTATGGTGAGTGAGAACTAGTATGTCAAGATGCGTTAGGAAAAGGAAAGTGGATTTTCAGAATGGCAGTGTTAAGAGACAGCCATTGAGCAGAGTTCAGTCTTTCTGATGGGAATTAGGAGAAAAAGTAAAGGCTTTGTACCCACAAACTTCCCTAATTTGTTCCCTGATTCCAGTGTGGCAGTCAGCCTCTATGGCCAACCCTAGTGGGTAGATCTGATAGGTTTCTATCTAGGTAGTATCCCTGGACCCATGGGAACCTTGAGTATGACACAGACTTTTGGGTTGGTTTCCAGTGACTTACGGAATGACAAGCTCCAGTGCGTACTACTACACCAAAGTGATGTCTGAGCTCTTCTTACATACTCCATCAGACACTGGTGTCTCCTTCCAGACTATCAGCAACATGGCAGACTTCTGGGATGTGAGTATGAAATCTCTTTTACCCTTCCCATTTCCTTCTCAATGGCCTGAGGCCATAGGCCATAGTCCAGGGCTCAGAGATGACAATGGATTAGGTGTTATTGCAAAGATCAGGTCATTCAGGAATCAGGTGAAGTCAAAGGATCAGGCAAGAATTAAGGAGCCAGGTTAGAGCTCAGGTGGAGGTGAGGCACAGAATGAATGACCTGGGAATCAAGCCAGGATTTGAACTAAGATTAGCGATCAGAGGTAAGGGTTATTCAAAATATATTTTGAATAAAGTATAAGGCCAGGTCAGGTCTGGGCCTTATCAAGATTCATGAGTCAGCTGAGGCATCCAACAGAAGCTGACTGGAGATAAACTGGGAGTCAGGGAATGAGAGCAGGGGCCAGATAAAGGCTTGGTCAGACCCAACCCAGCTTGCGGTCCAGTTTGCCCAGGGTCCACTCCTGGACGGTTTGTATTGGACCAAATGGTACAACAACCAGAGCCTGGGCCATGGCTCCCACTCCTTCATCTACTATGAAAACCTGCTGCTGGGAGTTCCGAGGCTGCGGCAGCTGAGGGTCCGCAATGATTCCTGTGTGGTACATGAAGACTTCCGCGAGGACATTTTGACCTGCTACGGTGCCTACTCTCCAGATAAGGAAGAGCAGCTCCCCTATGGACCCCTCAACGGCACAGCGTGAGTGAGCTCCCCCTAATATCACAAGACTTGCCCTTCTTGAGGATCAGAAGCTGAGGGAGACACAGAAAGTGGAGATTCCCAAGCCTGACTGCACATTAGACTGGCTCTGAGAAAACTGTTTGAGAGCAAATTCCAAGGTCCTACCCAGCCCTACTGAAGCTCGTAAATTTCCATTTTAATAGGCAATTTGGACGTGTAGCCAGCCTGGCACCAAACCCAAAGTTTTGGGAGCCACTTCCACTGAACTCTAGTCAGGGCATTCAGGGAGACCTTAGGGGCATCTCCTTGAGTTCTATCTGTGATTGACAATCTTGTAGTTTGTCACTTAGGAACAAAGGAGGTGCAGAGACAGCAATAGCCTCCAGACATTTTGCCACACACACAGTGACACTTGTCCTACCCTAGGGAAAGACCAGCCAGGCAGCTTCCTTCTTTCCACCCACTCTTGGTGGTATGGAAAATGGGGGAAGCACTGCCATTGCCATAGGAGTCATGGTTGGACTCTTCCCTGAACATGGGAGTCTGGGGAAGAAAGTTTGGTGGCTAGAACAGAGAATCATAGGGTTAAGCAGTCAGTTGCACGATCCCAAGAGACGGAAGGATCATTTCTGGGTTGTATGGTCCAGATGTTTCCCTTGTGATTCCCAGTCTAGGGTTCAGAGTGTCCCTGGGATTTGCATCCATAGCCTTCAGTGACATAGTAAAAAATCAGGAAATGTACCTTTGAGTGTTAGTTCTGCCACTAGCTAGATAATCTCAGACATCATTGAATCTCTGTTTCCTTTTTTACAAAATAGGGATAATATTTGCCCCTCTTCCTTAAACAGCTGTTAGTGCCAAACAAGATAATGTATGAAAATAGACCTGAAAAACTAAAGCTCGAGGACTGTGAAGTGTTGCCATTGCTTGGAGAATGAGCCTTTGGGCTAGCTCAGGCCTCCTGTAGCTCCCATGGCTTCCTCTGTGGCAGGTGGACATACCACTCACAGGATGAGCTGGGGGGCTCCTCCCACTGGGGCCAGCTCACAAGCTACAGTGGAGGTGGCTACTACATGGACCTCCAAGGATCTCGACAAGCCAGTGCAGAGACCCTCCAAGATCTGCAAAAGGGGCTATGGCTGGACCGGGGCACTCGAGTGATCTTCATTGACTTTTCAGTCTACAATGCCAACATCAATCTTTTCTGTGTTTTGAGGTAGGCCCTTTCTTTGTGGCATTTTTCCACCTGTAGCTCCTGGTTCCCTTCTCCTCTGTTTGAGATCCTTCCCTAAACTTGTATGCTATCCTGAGGGTGTGGAGAAGAGGTAGAGGAACTGCCCCATCCCAGACCCCAATAGCCATTTCTCTGTCCCCCATACAGGCTGGTGGTGGAGTTTCCAGCTACAGGAGGTGCCATCCCATCCTGGCAGATCCGCACGGTGAAGCTGATTCGCTATGTCAGCAACTGGGACTTCTTTATCATTGGCTGTGAGATCGTCTTCTGTGTCTTCATCTTCTACTATGTGGTGGAGGAGATTTTGGAGCTCCACATCCACCGGCTTCACTACCTGACCAACATTTGGAACATCCTAGACCTGGTTGTCGTCTTGGTGAGAGACAGCTATCCTGGACTCGGGGCGTACGGGGAGGAAGAATGGGATCCACTTGGATAGAGGATCCAAGTTTCCAGGTTCTTCCTTTTGGGGGCCCAAGTCCTCCTTCTGACCTCTGATCAAATCACTGTGCAACACCTCCCTATGTGAAAAGTTAATAATGATCCCCTGGCTCAGCCCTGCTTTTGCTTTTGTACTTGGTATTCTGTTCTTATATCTCTCACCTTTATGAACTATCCTTTTGAAACTCTGTCATTTATTTTCTTTACCATTCTTGTTACCCTGCCCTTCCATCTCCTTCCTATTAACAGTGCATGATCATTTCCTGACTGAGGCTGGGAAGTGGTAGTGAGAGCCGAACTTATTTGGCTCTAATTCCCTATGACCCTTTACAACCAGTGACTTCAACAGCAGTGATGCTGACATATTTCCCACTGGCCTCACAGCCTTCTTTGGGACCTTAAAATACTTAAAATGCTCCCCAGTTGTCCTGGCAGATCCATTAGAACTTGAGGTAGTCAAGAATTCAGCAGGGAAGGAAGTTTTCCCCTACCTGTCTTACCTACCCCAACTCTCCCTGGGATGTTGTCTTTGACCTTCCGTTAAGATGCTCTTGATCTCTCTGACTAATGACACCCCTTGGCTTCTGTAATGACAGCTCTCGCTTATGGCTGTGGGTTTCCACGTATTTCGAACCCTTGAGGTGAATCGGCTGATGGGGAAACTCCTGCAGCAGCCAAACACATACGCTGACTTTGAGTTCCTGGCCTTCTGGCAGACACAGTACAACAACATGAATGCTGTCAATCTCTTCTTTGCCTGGATCAAGGTACCCTGAGACTCCTTATCCACAGCTTTACCTCTGAGCATTCATTCTCCCTTCCTAAATATTTGTCTTATTTTCCTTGGTTGGTTTGGCAACTCCTGTGGTGTCCATAAGCCCCTGGAATAGGCTTTCCAGAGTTTTTCTTCCTTCATCACTTGGTTCAACATGGTTTTTCCAGATATTCAAGTACATCAGCTTCAACAAAACTATGACTCAGCTGTCCTCCACGCTGGCCCGCTGTGCCAAGGACATCCTGGGCTTTGCCATCATGTTCTTCATCGTTTTTTTTGCCTATGCTCAACTCGGCTACCTACTTTTTGGGACCCAAGTGGAAAACTTCAGCACATTTATTAAGTGCATGTGTGTGTCCTACCCACTTCAGTCCTCCCTGGCCCCTTGCCCTCCAGATTCAGGGGTATATGTATCCTTGGGGAAGCTGGGTACATGTATATGGGAATATCTGTGTTTAAAGTATCTGCGTAAGAGTGTCAGGAAACCCTGGTGTGTGTGCTCAAGTACTCTGTGCATCATAACGTCTCTATCCTGTTGGAATGGAGGTGCAGTGTGGGATCTGTCTGAATTCATCTGGGGGCAATAGTTAGGCAAGTAGGATGGGTGTGGATTGATGTCAGAGTTATGGTTAGGCTCTGGGTGAAACCCAGACACTGCTCTTCCAGTTTCACTCAGTTCCGAATCATCCTTGGGGACTTTGACTACAACGCTATTGACAACGCTAACCGCATCCTGGGTCCTGTTTACTTCATTACCTACGTCTTCTTCGTCTTTTTTGTGCTTCTGGTAAGGGTCCCTCTGAGCATTGGAGATCTGGGAATCTGAGGCATAGAGATGTGGAGGGAGCCTTCAGAGTAAAGTTTTGACACCCTTATTTCCTCTACTCAGGACTATGATGGGTTTATCAAATTAAGGATGAAGAGTGAGGGGAAACTTCTTGATCTTCTGAGAGCTGGCTAATGTGCTCAGTGTGATCCACATGGTCAAACAGTTTCCAAGAGTATAAGGCAACCTGAAGGTTCTCTATGTAAAATCAAATCCCTATTCTCAGAGGATAAACAGAGAAGACAGTGGCTACACTGGAAACCTTCTATGCCTGTTCTCCAGGGCTCCCACTTCCCTTGGGGATCCCTTTCTGATTTCTATTGCCGCTTCTTTGCTAACCATGAAAGATCAGGGTTTTATGTATACTAACAAAGCCAGCAGGCTTATTAACATGATTCAGGATGATGATACAGATATGGATTTGGGGTAGATGGTAAAGACAGCACAACTGTACGTCCACCTTCACAAATTTTGGGTTTCAGTGATTAGTTGTTCCTTATATGAAACAAAGAGTCCTGATGGCACAGTGGTTAAAGTGCTTGGCTGTTCACTAAAAAGTCAGTGTTTCAAATCCACCAGCCACTCTGTGAAAAAAAAAATGAAGCAGTCTGCTTCTGTAAAAATTTATAGTCTTGGAAATTCTATGGAGCAGCTCTACTCTATCCTGTAGGGTTACTATGAGTCAGAATCAACACAATAGCAGTGATTATGGTGGCTTGGTCATATAGAAAATGTCTGTGGCATGTGTGGTTGTACCTTTGTGGTCAGTGATGCTACCATAGTTACAAAGAGTGAGGACCCCATGTTAATGAGTAAGCATGATCCATCACTAACAGGATTATTCTGAAAGCCTGGACTCTGGGGACTCTGAGATATGGGGATTTGTAGGCTGCAGAACTGGAATTAAGAGCATTGGTACCTTTAGAAACATATATGGCACATAATGGGGTCAGTTAGAGGGTCTAGGGATGAGGACCAAGGTCCCTGCCTTATCTGTCAGAATATGTTCCTGGCCATCATCAATGACACCTATTCAGAGGTCAAGGAAGAGTTGGCTGGACAGAAGGATGAGCTACAGCTTTCTGACCTTCTGAAACAGGTGAGGACATATTCTCCTTGAGTTGCGCATCTGTATCAGGGCCCAAGTCCAAGTTCTGTGTCCTGGTCTGATCCTAACTAGTGTTGGGGCCTATGCCTTTATGTGCCTTGGAATCACCCCTGTAAGCCTGGCATCTCTGGGTGGGAGTGGGTGCCATGGATGATGAGGATACTGTGGAACTTATGCCTGTTCCCTTTTCTCTCCCAGGGCTACAATAAGACCCTACTGAGTCTGCGTTTGAGGAAGAAGCAGGTTTCAGATATGCAGAAGGTCCTGCAAGGTGGCGAGCCGGAGATCCAGTTCCAGGATTTCACCAACACCTTGCAGGAGTGAGCAACTAGAGATTAACCTTCCCTGACCTTGGCCTTGACACTCAGCTCTACATTCTTTGCATATGAGCCTCTGATCCTGTCCTATGTACCTTTGATTTTGGCTTGTAGGTCTCTGATCTTGGACTCCAGGTTCCTGATCCTGACCTTTAGAATTGTACCCTTGGTTTAAAGGCTTTTGACCATGGTATATAGCATTCTAGACTTTGCTGGTCCTGATGTAATAATGTAATTTCCTGATCATTGTATATATTTCTACCTCTACAAAACTCTGATATTGGTTCTATGCTCCCCAACAAATACTGGTCTGTTTCCATAGCGGTTCTCTCTCTGCTTCTCAGTCAAACACAGCAACCAAGTTTAAACAAATACACTGTGAACACCAGCTGTGGTCTAGGTATGCAGTAGGGCACAACACAATTAAGTGAGACAAAGTCTTTGTCCTCTAGAGCCATGTAAGCAAATAAACTTAATCATATAACATATAAACATAATCATATAACAAGTTCAACAACAGAAGTAGCTAGAGCAGAGGGAGTATGGACAAGAGAGTGCTCAGTTCCATCTTTGAACTTACATGAAGGCTTCCTGGAAGAGGTGATGTCTGAATAGCATTTTGGAGAATTAGTAGGTTGTAAGTGCACATGGAGAGGAAGGCCATTCTAAAAGGACATGAAAGCATATACAAAGGTAGAGAAGTCTAAAACTGAACAACATGTACAAGAGTTATAAGCAGTTGAGCACATTAAAAGTATCAAGTGAAAGATGGGGCATAGCAGGAAATGAGGCCAGAGAAATGAGCAAGGACCACAGTGACCTTGAACATCCAACCACTTTATCCAAAGAATAGGGGGTGGAGGGCTAGGAGGAATTTTAAACAGGAGGGAAACATATTTAGACCCATATTTTAAAAAGACCAATTACTTTGGTTGTATTATAGAAGATGGATCTCAGGGGTAGGAAGTGAAGGTGTGAGGCATAACAGTTGCAAATTAGTTAGAGGGAAACAGATTTTGCAATAATCCTCATAGGATATCAGGAGAACTTAAACCTAGTCAGCAGAAGTTTGGGGAAGAAGAGATCCATTCGAGTAACTTCATGAGGGTAAAATTCCTAAACCTTGGAGATCCTGGCTTGCCCTTGTAATATCCTTTCTCCTTAGAGAGCAGGACCCTCATGCACTTACACTGACGAGAGTGGGGCCCTTGTTAGAGAGCCCACAGCCAAAGGTCATTTCATCATTTTGTTCTTAGACTGGGGCATGAAGAACATGAAATCACGGAGCTCACAGCCGCCTTTACCAGATTTGACCAAGATGGCAATTGCATCCTGGATGAGAAAGAGCAAACACAAATGCTACAGGATCTGGAGGAGGAGAGGGTGAGCCACCTTTGACCCCTCCCTGCCTGACTTCTGGGGAACCGTGTAAGGAAATTGACCATCTCCCTGCCCACTCAGCAGATAGATAGATGGGCAGGAAAACTCTCTAGAGTACTGATTCTCAAATTTCACTGCATATCAGAAAACTCTGGAGAACTTCTTGTCTTTTTTGTGTGTGTGTGATTAAGTGAAAGTATAGAATCCAAATTAATTTTGCATGCCCGCCTGTCTGCAGCTCCTTTTCCTCTCTTTGCCCAGTGATAGCACACTCCTCCTTTTTCATTCTATACTTGTAATGTCCTCTTAACAAGTAGTACCATTTTAACAAGTTCTTGTCCCCTCCACTCTCTTCTCTCCCATCTAGAAAGAGACCAGTAGGACAGCATCCTGTAAATGCACAGAACCATAAAGCACACACACCATATTGTCACACTGTATCCCCAAGTCCAATCCATTTTTATCCAAAGAGTTGACCTCAGTAGTGTTTTCTGGTCAGGGGAAGCAGCAGGTCATGCTCCCAGGGCGTCACCTAGTCCATCGGCCCAGAAATTGTGGTACTTTAGTGGAGCTCTTGAGCTGTACCCCTCTTTTTCTCATGTTGCCACAGGGACTCAACATTGTGTGCCCCATCATGGTTGTCTTTGGTGGTGGCCTGGCACCATCTGGTTTTTCTGGTTACATGTTGATACAGTCTGCCATTCACGTGGGTCCTTATGTCTCCTGAGTTTTTTTTCCTCATGTCTTTTTGTTCTTGGTGATTGTCTGTTCTGGATGAGTTAGGACCATTTGGTATACCTCAGATGGCAGCTTGCCAGCTTGCCAGCCTTTAAAACCCCGGACACCACTCACCGATATAGGGTGAAGAAGACTCTCTTAGCAATAGACTAGTTATGCCAATTGGCCTCAGTGTCCCCTGACAGCATGGTCCCCAGACCTCTGGGGAACTTTTAAAAGTCCTGATATTAAAGCCATGTGCCCTACACCAATTAAATCAGAATCTGATTGACATTATCAATATTTTTAAAAAGTTCCCTAGTGATTCCAATGTGTGGCCAAGGTAGAGAATCATGGTTCCAAAATACAGTCTTATGGCCAAGCCAAGTGCTGTTGAGTCGGAAAAGAATCTCTGACAATTCCCTCTGAGGATTTGCTCTCTCCTTGGAATTTTCAAACCTTAATCCTTGGCTGCCCTAATACATGTGTTCTATCCCTATTCAATATAGACCCAAAAGTCTGGGACAGGAGATGACGGCAGCTCAGAGTGGAGCAAATGGTTAATGTGCTAGCCTGCTAACCAGAAGGTTGGAGGTTCAAGCCCAGGCAGAGGTGCCTACTCTCACACACATGGAGTTGCCATGAGTTGAATTTGACTTGAGGGCAACTGGTTTTCCTTCTCTTCCAGACGGATTTGGTCTCTAGTGAACACTTCACTAATCAAGGGTTCAAGTTTGTAATTTGTTTCTTTGGAAGGTGATCACCTATCCAGAGGGTAGGCCAAGCTTGTATTCACCACCACCCTGACCATATTGTCTCTAAAGTCTAAGAAAGGAGAGGCACAGGAAGAACTGGAGCCCAAGGCTTCACCCTGAGCCCATTAGAGCAGGCGATAGAACAAAAGCTGATGCCTTTCACAATCATTCTCTTCCCTCTGGCCTCTGACTTCCTGATCAGGTGGCCCTCAGTGCTGAGATCGGGAACTTGGGCCAGTCCATTGTGAGAAGGCTGCCAGGAGATTCAGACTCAGAGGCTGCGGGAGGAGATGGCTGGGTTTCCGGAGAAGAATTTCACAAGTATGTGAGAGCAAAGGCCCAAGAGTGTCTGTGTCGGTTATCTCCTACTTTGAGCTTCTTTGTACAACCTTATAACTTCCTACTCCAGGGGAGCAGAGGAGAGACTTTGCTCCCTTTTAGTTCCTCCTGTAAAGCTGGGCCTTATCTTCCTTGCTCACATCCACACACTGTTCTGTTCCCCTGCCTCTGTAGACACTCAGTCCTCCTGTCCCCCAGACACATAGCCCTTCTCCCTAGGTCTCTCTCAGTCTCTCTTAAACCCTGCATAGGCTGACACGGAAGGTTCTGCAGCTGGAGACTGTCCTAGAAGAAATCATGAACTGGGTTGATGCTGTGGACTTAAAGCTGAAGATGCTGGAGAAGAAGGGGCAGCTGGCTTTCTCCCAAGGCCTAGTAAGTGGCTCTCACCTGGACCCTCTTGGCCCCCCATAGCTGGCCTCTACCATCTTTTCTTCTCAGTGGTTTGGGATGGAGCACTTTCCAAAGACCTATATTTGCAGGCCCCTGGGGCAGCAAATCCACAGAGGTCAGTGTACCAATGTGGGTAGGGGTTGAGGGAAGATGTGGAAGGAAGTTGGTTGCCCTAGCCTGAGTTTTAGGAGATAGCTGGGGCCAAAGAATCAGATCAGGAAAAAGGAAATGGGACATCAACATCTCCTTTGAACGACCTATCTCTTTTTCTTCTTCCAGGAGGAGCAAGCCATTTGGGAGCACCTGCAGGGAGGCCCAGCTGTGACCTCAGCTCCCTGGGGAGTTCAGAGTGGGCAGGAGAGAGGTGGAGGAGGGGCCCTGAATCATCAGATAACAAGACCCTCTCTCTCTGTCTCCCCAGAAGCCCCTTCTTCATACAACCTCCCCTCCTAGGGCAGCAGTTCCCATCCCTGCTGCTGCTAGGGTCAAACCTGTGACTGGCCTTTGTGCCAATGTGTCTGTGCATAGCTGAGTATCACGCTTAGGCTGAAGACTCAATGTTTCTACATGTAGCCTCTATTTCTGTGTAGCACAGTGAGATAACATTTCCCTCTGGGTCCCTCAGCTTCTGTGCTCCTAGCCGTGCTGTGGTGATTTAAAAAAAAGTCAAGAACAAACAGAATAAAGGAAGACAGGGTATTGAGTCTCCGCTAAACACCTGGATAGCCATGAACTGAGAAAAAGGTAGGATCTGAGACAGCAAGCTATGTCTATATACCTTCCTATTTCCCAGTGAATCTTCTCGTCGTTTACCTGACTAAACATCTGCTGCTAGCTCCTGTGGGGTTCTTGTCTTCTCCATAGAGCCTCCCTGTAGAAAGAAGAAAAGGAGAGGAGTGGATTTCACCTTGTTGCAGAGGAGTTGGAGTGACATCCTCCCAGACTAGTCATTGGAGTATCTGTGGAGGAGTCTGCGCCCTGACATCGCACTCAGTCCTGGGAACTGAGAGGACTGTAAACCAGGACATGAGGATAGAGCTTGAGGAGAAGTAGGCAAGGAAATGCCCTCAAGATTCCAAGTTCTTTGGGCTAAAACGTGGTGTGTTTTGACTCTAATCTTCCACGGGACACTGTGGGTTCCCCTGGTGACTGTCAATAAAAATCCTCAAAAAAAAAAAAATCAACCAAAAAACGGGTCTTTGCATTTGCTTTTGAGATTGCAGGGGAAAGAAGAGGGGCTGGTACTGAAGGCCATCCTTATACTTGGCCTGAAGAAGGCCTGTTCCCTCTGGGAGGTATGGGATACGGGGTAGTGACAAGGTGAAGGAGCTGGACTGGCCCAGGAGTACTGATGGCTCTTAGGAATGGTTTGGAATGGGGGGGGGCACTGATGGTATCATAAGGGAAAGTGACGAGTGACCTGGAAAACCTGGACCTCAGGATGGAGAGAGTAAGGTTAAGGGAGGGTTGGGGTGGACATGTTAGGGAGGGGGGGTAGTTGGGGGGATGATAACCAAGGATTAGACAAAAAGTCCTACACCAAGATTTTGGGTGTCTAGGGGCCTGCATCCTGAAGTCTGCTATACATCCTCTCTCCTTTCCACTGTGGAAACCCCAGTGGCCTAGTGATTAAGCGCTGTGGCTGCTAACCAAAAGGTGAGCAGTTCAAACTTATCAGCTCCTCCTTGAAAACTCTAGGGGACAGCTCTACTCTGTCCCTAGGGTTGCTATAAATCGGAATCGACTCGATGGCGGTGGCTCTCTGGTTCTTTCCCCTGTGCCCTTTAACCCTTCCTCATTTTACAGTTTCCATTGCTCCCCCGGCACTTTTCTCATCCACTCCCTTGACTCACTCCCCTTCTTTCATCCCATCAAGTACCCTCTATCCACCTTGGAGCTAACTAGATGGCAGTGGGTAGTAGGTAATCCACCTAAGGGGACCATGGGGTTTGGGGAGCAAACAGTCAACTCTAGGCTGCTAACCTAAAGGTCAGTGGTTCAAGTCCACCCAAACTCCCCTTGGAAGAAAGGCCTTGGTGATCTCAGAAACCAGCCACTGAAAACTCTGTGGAGCGCAGTCCTGTTCTCCTTTGCACGTGGGTCCTCCGTGAGTCAGAAGCTGCTTGAAGGTAGCTGGCTTGGTTTTGGGTTTGGATACACCTAGAAGACTTGTGAAGAGCCCAGGTGGCAACGGTCAAGCACTTGGCTGCTAATCAAGGGTCAGCGGTGCAAAACCACCAGCGACTCTGCAGGAGAAAGGACCTGGTGATCCGCTCCAGCAAATACACCTTAGGAAACCCAGTGGGGCAGTTCTGCTCTGTCCTACAGAGCTGCTGTTAGTTGGAATTGATTCTGTGGGCTCACAAGGACAACAGGAGACCTGCGAACACGAAAGAGCAACTAAGAGACCAAAAAAATCCCATTGGCATCAAGTCAATTAGACTGATTCACAGCGACCTCTATAGGTCAGAATAGAACGCACCCTCCCCCGTATCCCCACCAGGGTCTCGATGGCTGTAAATCTTTAAGGAAGTGGACTGCTACATCTTTCCCCTTGTAGCGGCATGTGGTTCACACTGGTGGGTTCAAAATGCCAACATTTCAGTTTGCAGCCAAAATTTAACCACTGCGCCACCAGGGCTCCCTGTAGTTAAGATTAACCCGTGTGTCACAGTCTTCAAGAAAGGCTCTATCAAGTGAAGAGGAACAGGTTCCAGAGAGCAGCTAAGGAAAAAGCCAATCAGTTAGTGTTAATCCAGGACTTTGAAAGGGAGAGTATTTAGGATCAGGGACCAATGTCTGAAGGTTTCCCAAAGTCTGGATAAGACATCCCTCAAGAGCATGAGTGGATTCCCTGAACAATCTTCTCGTGTGACTAACACCAGCCAGGGTACGGAGTCTCCGCGGAGACAGCAATGTGTCTTTGGCTCCAGTGATTTAAGTCATCAGGCCAGGCGGGGCTCCAACACCAGTCGGGTGTCGGCGGTGTGGGCACAGTTACGAGCGCAAGCTCAGTAGGCGGTGTGGGCAGTTATGATCGTAGGCTCATTCCCAGAGTTGCGACTGTCTGGCAGCAGATTGGTTAACAACAGCCAGTTTTATCCTCAATGTCGCCTTCACGCTTGCATTTTGTTATAATTCATCACCTGAGGCATGATCTAGATAGACATCCGAGGATCCCAGCCCTGCGCAGCCAGGCCAGGGACTTTCCGAGGGTCCCGGGAGGCGGGACGGGTGGACCACGCCCAGCGAGCATGCGCAGGCATCCCCGATCCGGAAGCAGCGCCGGGCCGGTATGGCGGCGGCGGCGGCGGCGGCCGAGGCAGTCCCGGCGAGTCGAAGTGAGGAACCTGCCAGAGGTGCGCGGTGTGGATGGGAGCGGTCCGGCGGGAGGTCTAGGGCTCCGGGTAGGGGCCTTACGAGGGTGGTTCGTGGTGAAGGACCCAGGGAAGCGGGGCTTGAGTGGCTATCTCACCTGGTGGGAGCTGGCGGGGCTGAGGGGCTCGCGTGTGTGTGTGTGTGTGTGTGTCTGTCTGTCTGTCTGTCTGTCTGTGTGCGTGTGCGCGCGCGCGCGTTCGTGTGTGCGCCTTCGTCCTGTCAGGGCTACTGAGATGGTTTGGCCACGGGATCGGATACGAGCGAGGGGCTGGTGCACGGGCACAGAGTTGGCATGTCACGATGAGGCATTTGAGATTATGGCAGAAGAGAATGGAGCCGATTTGCTCTAGTGAAGGCAGGCAGAGGGATGTGGGAAGTGGTTCCTTCGGCTCCATTGGGACCGCGTGTAGGGCAGGGCACGTCCTCATTCTCTCTTGGCCCAGATGACACCGCAGTGGAGACTGCTGAGGAAGCAAAGGAGCCTGCAGAGGCTGACATCAATGAGCTGTGCCGGGACATGTTCTCCAAGATGGCCACTTACCTAACTGGGGAACTGACAGGTGAGACGGGGTCCAGGTGTTTTCGGTACACTGCTGCCTGAGAGCTGGGTTTGGATCCAGGAAACCTGCGATGTGCTTTTGAAGCAGCAGTCTGCAGCTCCCTCCCCTCCCCTACATGCTCTGAGACAGGCCTCTTGTAAGTTTGGGGAAGTCACTAACGGAGAGAAAGAGGTCCTTCCCTTTTCTTTTGGTGAAGCCCAGACATCTACTTTAGACGCACATGTGGATATTTAAGACAACTCTGTGTAGGCCTCTGCAGTGTAGACTAATGCTGAGAAGGCAACAGAGAATGTCTAGTAACTTTAATCAAGAAATGCTTCCTTGGGGAAGGAGCATTTTGAGCAGCGTTATGAAGAGAATGATTCGTAGAAAAGGAGGGGAATGATAAACGCAGGAGTGAGGTGACATAGCAAGCAGTTTGTTTGACTAGAGAAAGTGGTGTTTGGTGGAATACAGAGAACTGAAATTGAGAAACGAGGTGTGAGTGCCCTGCACATTTAGGGACCACACAGATTGGTCTGAGCATTTGATGACC
The DNA here is from genome assembly GCA_028571685.1 of Heterohyrax brucei. Classification (NCBI taxonomy): domain Eukaryota; kingdom Metazoa; phylum Chordata; class Mammalia; order Hyracoidea; family Procaviidae; genus Heterohyrax; species Heterohyrax brucei. The sequence continues at coordinate 31,965,284 of CM053154.1, forward strand.
CACGTGGGTCATGATGGATATCTTCCTCCTGTGTGTGTGTGAACGTTTCCAGGTGGACAGTGATCCTGACCCATGTGTCCAGGAAGGTCCAAAAGTGCATCATTCTGGTTCATTGTCACTCACAAGCTTTATTATATTGTTTCACTTCACCTGGAAATGACTGTGAGCTAAATTGAGAACCAGAAAATAAATAAACTGAGAACCTGAATCTATGAGAAAAGACTAGACACAAGATAGGAAATACTGTGACTCTCTAATTTATTTGCCTAATGCTTTATTTATTTGTTTTTGAGCAAGAGAAGCCAAGTAACAAATTTGGCCCCTACTCTTGTGAGGCTGTGACTGACTAAAGCAGAGCAGCTGTTGTCTGTAGAAAGGACTAGTGCTATCCAGTTTGTCCCCACCATTCCCTGTTCCTCCCCCAAGTTCATTGCCATTTATCACTGTTCTTGTACTGTTGATTTTATCAGTTGTAGTAAAGTTAAGGACAGATTAAGAGAACTACATGGTCTGCAAAGTGGAAGACAGCATATTTCTTGGTGGAAGTGAATAATTTTCTTATGTATTTTATATGTAAATACTTATTTTGACTCAAGTCCAAACTGAAAAGTAATTTTCGTACTCAGCATGGTTCCTCTTTCCTACTTCCCTATTTTGGTTAATGGCACCACCATTGTATACGTAATCCAGAGTTAAAGTCTCAGATACATGATGAAGGTCAACTTTTCAGACAGCAATGGATTGGACTTGGTGATGCAGAGTGACTGTATCTTGTGGGAACTTTATGGTTCTCTGCATCTGTAGGATGTCCTTTTGCTGACCTCTTACTGGAGGAAGGAGAGTGGGTGGAGAGGAGGGGATAGGAGTCTGTTGGGAGGATGGGACATATATGGAACAAAGAGGAAGGGCGTGCTGTCACTGGGCAGAGAGAGCAGTGGGAGCTGCATATAGGTGAGCATACGAATTTATATGGGAATATATTTTCACTCAATCTTAAAAAAAAAAACCTCAGATACACCTTAGGGTGCTGCCATCCATTAATACCCACTTCAACCAAAACAACAATGAAAGAACCCATTGCTGTCAAGTTAATTCCAGCTCATAGCAACCCGACAGGACAGAGTAGAACTGCCCCCATAGGGTTTCCAGGGAGTGCCTGGTGGATTCAAACTGCTGACCTTTTGGTTAGCAGCTATATTTCTTAACCATTGTGCCACCAGGGTTTCTAACATGTCCCATAAATTCCACTTCTGCCCAGGAGCCCTAGTGGTACAATAGTTAAGTGCTCCCTGCCAACCTAAAGGTCAGAGCTTTTTGAACTCATCAGGCAGCCCCCCAGGAGAATAGACTTGGTGATCTGCTCCAGTAAACGTTACAGCCTAGGATACCCTATGGGACAGTTCTTCTCCTTCTACAGGGTTGCTGTGAGTTGAAATTGACTCGGAGACACACAACGACAGCAAATCTCCTGTAGCTGTGCACTCTGTTCTATTCCTTTTGCCATCACGGTCAGACCATCACTTCTCATTGCGTTATTGTTCATCTGCCTTTTGGTTCTCCCCCATATCCATAGTTGCACTGCTACCAAATTAGTTACTAAAACAAGAGTTAACTTGGTTTTCAGGAAATTGCAGTAGATGCCTTTTGCTGTGAATTGGTGATGGGAATGGAGGATTAGAGGAGCAATCAGATGGTTTGGAAAAGCAATATAGAATTATGTGTAAAAGTCAATATAGAATTATGCACAATAGTAAATCAGTGACTGAGAAGTGGTAAAGTCCTAGTTGATAGTATATATATTATTAAAAAAGAAACAACTCACTGCCATCGAGTTGTGTCTGACTCATAGTGACCCTATAAGTCAGGGTAGAACTGCCCACTAGAGTCTCCAAGGAGTGCCTGGTGAATTTGAACTGCTGACCTTTTGGTTAGCAGACATAACACTTAACCCACTACATCACTGGGGTTTCCATGTATGTACAAACCCACCTACCCACCCACCACGTATTTTGGGGAATTATGTATATTTAATATATAATTAAATTAAAAAATATATTTATATATGTGTTTATATAAATATATTTAATATATTTTTAATTTAAATTCTAAATACATTCAACATTAAATAATTCATATAGTAAGAGATATTTAATGTTTTAATTTAAAATATATTTTAAATATAAATTTAATGTAATATATAATTAAATTTTATATACACACAATATTTAATTTGTGACATACATGTTTTTATGCTGTAGAAGCTGAGATACTGAGACTTTTGGTTACCCTTCTCTTAAAACATGAGTGTATTATTTCCCATTTTAACCAAGATCCTGGAGTTCCTGAATCTTGCTTGGTTTGAATAGTTTGCTGATATTGCCTGTGCTTCTAATTTGACAGACGAATTATAAATGTCATAAATGTTATCAATCAAAAGGGGCCTGTTCCTCTGATATATCTTAGGTCCTGCCTTAAACTACATTTTGATCATAATTTCACATTCCAGTAATCCAAGATAAATCTTAAAGGCATCCATTTTGTTTTTATTTTAAAGCCACCAGTGAAGATTATAAGCTCCTGGAAAATATGAATAAACTAACCAGCTTGAAGTATCTTGAAATGAAAGATATTGCTATAAACATTAGTAGAAACTTAAAGGACTTAAATCAGAAGTGTAAGTAATACTTTATATATTAAATGTGTTTGATGTTTGTATTTAGTGTCCTTTTGTGCTTAGGGCTGTGGAGAAGGGGAGAGAACATGGCTTTTGTCCTCAGGGAGTCCTTTTCTAAAAGTGAATTACAGAGCTAGGGTGAGATTATTTTTATTTTTTATTTTTAGGATTAGCATGGTTTGGCAGCATGATTATTTCTGGTTTTGAATCTTTTATCAGTTTATTCTTGAAAAGGGAGGGGGCAGAGAATGGGTGGTCTGATTCTTGAGAATTGATTTAATAATGAAGTCCATGGAGGAATACTTTAGAAACAGAAAACCAGATAATTTATAAATGGAAATGCTAATTTGGAGTAGTAGATAGTTTTTTCATTGACTTATGTTTGTGTTCCCTATTTCCAAGGTACTCTTTCTTTGAGAGTACTCAAGTAACTGAAGCACTAGTGGAAAGATTGCTTGAGGAACAAGGAATTAAGAAGAAAGGAACAATTATTTATCAGAGAGATTTACTTTGTCTGGGTCACAGTTGTACCTGATCAGCTAGCTTCTAAAGCATGTGTCCTGCTAGTAATTAGAGTTCATGTCAACGTCAGCTTGTCCTTCTTAGGCAGAGCAGTAGAGACACTAGCGTTCTTTTCTACCTTATTCTGTGGTCTTTGCTGATCCTATACAAACACATGGTTTACCTTTGTTTTAAAGATGCTGGGCTCCAGCCTTACCTGGATCAGATCAATTTAATTGAGGAGCAGGTAGCAGCCCTTGAGCAGGCCGCTTACAAGTTGGATGCATATTCAAAAAAACTGGGTAATTTTTATTTCTATTTTGGTTTGATAAAGAGTACTCCCTGCCAGTGTGTCCCTAGCTAATATGAATAGTTAACATTTTTGAGTGAGATACAGTATTCTGTCTTTGAATCTTCATGAAAACCCAGTGAGATTTAATATTGTGAACAGACATAAAATTTCCTGAGTCTTTAGTGATACATAAGGCACTGTTCTTAATGTTTCGCATGTATCATGTCTTTCATCCTTCCATTAATCTCTGTGGTGAGCACATGGTTTTCATCCCCATTCTTCAGGGGGGAGGAACCTGAGATTTAAGAGGTTAAGTAACTTGTTCAAGGTCACAAAGCTAGTACATGAAGAAGCCTTATTCTAAAATTATGTCTTTTTGACCACAAAGCTCAAGCTCTTAATCAGCAGACTGAAGCATCTTTAATAATGTAAAAACATAGGTTTGGAAAAGCAGAAACTGGCTAAGAGTTTTCTTGAAAGGTTAATTTTCCTATAAGGAGCAAGCCGGTGCTTTTAGTGTTGACTTGCTAACTGGCTCTGACTTGTATATCCATGGTTTAAAATGTTCTATTTATTTATTTTCCCTTGATGTAATTTATAGATTATTTTTATCACTAATAATTATTGACTACTTAAAAGGGAGTGCTTGCAGCAGGCTGAGATTTGACCTGGTGGTGATTAACAGTTTCATTGCCCTATGATTACATTTAGTTAATGGTTACTGTGAACCTTACAATGGAGAAGGCATATTACCAGGTAATGTCAGGGTTTTCAAAGAAAAGGGGAATCTGTTACATTAAGAAGCTTATTCAATGGCCTTTTAAGCCACTACATTTTTCAAAATTGGTTTCCTGGAGTGAGGTGTAGGGATAACAAAACAACAGGAGGAAAATACACTTTGGTGGCCTTTCAGTCTGGCTCCCGAAGAGTGCCTGTGACAGTTGAGCTAAAGCAGTTTTCTGTGTTTAGGGCTCAGTGGGTCAAGTATAAGTAAATTTAGGTCTGCTAAATCCCGGTGGAGCTGTCCAGGCAGGTGCTGTTGATAGCACTAGGCATTAGTGAAATTCTGCTGGTTTCTCAGTTCTCTATGTGTATGCTTGACTCCTTATTTTAAGTTGTGGTATATTGATGATCTGTGTATCTGGACAGATGAGTTTGAAGCTGGTACTTTTTTTTTTTTTTTTTTAATACAAGTATTTTGGAAATTTGCCTGGAAATGTTAATTTAAAAAGTATCTTTAGAAGAGCCAGTTTTAAAAGATAGAACTTTCTTTCCTTTTCCCTTCTGCAGAAGCCAAGTACAAGAAGCTGGAAAAGCGATGAAAATCTATTCCTATGGGACAGTCTTTTTTAATGTGTAAGAACATTTTATAAGATCTGAATCCTGGGCTGATGGAATGTCAAAACTCCTCAAAAGGAAACGATGCTGGAACATCCCAACACTGGAGTAAACTGGAGGACTGTGGTGACTCCTGAACTTCCTTTGAGACAGTATCCCTCAAAAACTCACACTTAGAACTCCTTACCTTCCACTCGAGTATTTTACCATCCATCAGGACAGAGATTTCAAGTTCAGAATAAACCTGGGCTTGCTAGTAGCGTGGAATGAGAAGGACCTATTTTCTGTAGTAGTGGTTGAGTACTTAATTATTTTATTAAATGGCTGGTCCTCAAGTCACTGTGTAAATGGTTGTTTTTGCTATTAATGACGTTAATGTGTTATTGACAAGAATCAAAATTAAAAAAGGAAAATGAAACAAATTTGTCCCTTTGTGTAGTTTATCCCTTTGTGGATGTTAGTAATTTACTTTTCTATAACATTGCAAATAATAGTTGTTGTTAGGTGCCATGGAGTTGGTTCTGATTGATAGTAACCCTATGCCCAACAGAATGAAACACTACCTGGTCTTGCACCACGTCCACAGTCATTTTTGTGCTTGAGCCCATCGTTGCAGCCACTGTGTCAGTCCATCTTGTTGACGGTCTTCCTCTTTTTCACTGATGCTCCTTTCTACCAAGCATGACATCCTTCTCTAGGGGCTGATCCCTCCTCACAACATGTCCAAAGTATGTAAGACAGTTTTTGCCATCTTGCTTCCAAGGAGCACTCTGGTTGTACTTCTTGCAGAACAAATCTGTTCTTTTAGCGGTCTATGGTACATTCAACATTCTTCTCCAGTACCACAATTCAAAGGCATAGTTCTGTCTTCCTTGTTCATTGTCCAGCTTTCACAAACATATGACACAATTGAAAATACCATGGCTTGGGTCAGGCACACCTGAGTGTTCAAGGTGACATCTTTGGTTTTCAATACTTTAAAGATGTCCTTTGCAGCAGATTTTCCCAGTGCAATGCATCTTTTGATTTCTTGATTGCTTCTTCCATGGGAGTTGATTGTGGAACCAAGTACAAAGAAATCCCTGACAACATGAATCCTTTCTCTACCATCACAATGTTGGTAACTATATAGTTGTGAGGATTTATGTTTTCTTGATGTTGAGGTGCAATCCATACTGAAGGCTATGGTCCTTGATCTTCATCAGTGTTTCAGATCTTCTTCATTTCCAGCAAGTAAGGTGGTGTCATCTGTGTAATACAAGTTGTTAATAAGCCGTCCTTCAATCCTGAGGCCTCATTCTTCTTATAATCCAGCTTTTTGGATTATTTTCTCATCATACAGATTGAAAAGGTATGGTGGAAGATACAGCCCTGACACATATCTTTCATAACTTTAAAAACCACACAACGTCCCCTTGTTCTATTCTCATGAATGCCTCTTGATCCATGTACAAATTCCTTAAGAGCACAATTAAGTGGTTCTGGAATTCACATTCTCAACAATGTTAGTCATAATTTGTTATGATCCACACAGTCAAATGCCTTTGCATAGTCAACGAAACACAGGTAACTATCTTTCTGGTATTGTCTACTTTCAGCCAAGATCCATCTGGTATCAGCAGTGATGTCCCTGACTCGACATCCTCTTCTGAATCTGGCTTGAATTTCTCACAGTCCTTGTCAATATACTGTTGCAGTCGCTTTTGAATGATCTTGAGCAAAATTTTTCTTGCATGTAATATTAATGATATTGTTTGGTAATTTCCACATTCAGTTGGATCACCTTTCTTTGGAAGGGGCATAAATATGGATCTCTTCCAGAAGTCAGTTGGCCAGGTAGCTGTCCTCTGAATTTTTTAGCGTAGGTGAATGAGCACTTCTAACACTGCATCTATTTGTTGAAATATCTCAATAGTCCATCAATCCTCGGAGCATTTTTTGTTCATTGCCTTTAGTGCAGCTTTGACTTCTTTATTACCATCAGTACTTGATCATATGCTACCTCTTCAAATGACTGAACATCAAAGAGTTCTTTCTGGTATGATGACTCTGTATTCCTTCCATCTTCTTTTGATGCTCCCAGAGGTGTTTAATATTTTCGCTGTGGAATCTTTCACTATTGTAACTCAAGGCTTGAATTTTTTCTTCAGTTCTTTCAGCTTAAGAAATGCAGAACATGTTCTTCCATTCTGGTTTTCTACTTCCAGCTCTTTGCACATGTCATTATAGTACTTTATCTCGAGCTGCCCTTTGAAATCTGTTTAGTTCTTTTACTTTGTCACTCCATCATTTCTTTGAGGGCAAGTTTCAGAGTCTCTTGATATCCAATTTGGTCTTTTTCCTGTCTTTTTAATGACCTCTTGCTTTCCTTATGGATGATATCTTTGAAGTCATTCCACAGTTTGTCTGATCTTTGGTCATTAGTGGTCAACACATCTAATCTGTTCTTGAGATGGTCTCTAAACTGAGGTGGGATATACTCATGGTCATATTTCGGCTCTAATGGACTTGTTCTAATTTTTTTTCAGTTTCAGTTTGAATTTGCACATGAGCAATTGATGGTCTATGCCACAGTCAGCATCTGGTTTTGTTTTAGCTGCTGCTGATGGGTTTTTTCCGTTGTCTTTTTCCGCAGATACAGTCAGTTTGACTCCTGTGTATTCCATCTGGTGAGGTCCATGTGTACAGTCATCTTTTGTGTTGGTTAAAAAAGGTATTTGCCATGAAGAAGTCGTTAGTCGTTAGTCTTCTTCTATCATGCAGTCTCCACCATCATCTCTATCACCAAAGCCATATTTTCCAAATACCAATCCTTTTGGTTTGTTTCCAACATATGCATTCCAATCACCAGTAATTATCAATGCATCCTGATTTCATTGATCAATTTTAGACTGCAGAAGCTGGTAAAAATCTTCAGTTTCTTCATCTTTGGCCTCAGTGTTTGGTATGTAAATTTGAATAATAGTCGTATTAACTGGCCTTCCTTGTGGGCATATGGATAGTATCCTATCACTGACAGTATTGTACTTCAGGACAGATCTTGAAAGGTTTTTTTTGACCATGAACACACTATTCCTCTTCAAGTTTTCATTCCTGGCACAGTAGACCATATGATTGATTCAAAATGGCCAATACTGGTACCATTTCAGTTCACTGATGCCTAGGATATTGATATATATTCCATCTCATTTTGGGTGATTTCCAACTTTGCTAGATTCATACTTAATACATTCTATTTTCTGATTATTAATGGGTGTTTGCAGCTGTTTCTTCTTGAGTTGTGCCACATCAGCAAATGAAGATCCTGAAGGCTTTATACCATCCACGTCATTAAGGCTTTCACTGGCTAATTCTGAAAAGAATTAGACTGCTGGGTCCAGGTCCTTCTCCTGGTGTGTCAGCCTGGGAGCTCAACTGAAACCTGTCCATGATGGATGTCCCTGCTGGTATCTAAATACCAGTGGCATAGTTTCCAGCATTGCAGCAACATGCAAGCCCCACAGTACGACAAACAGACGAGTCAGGGGCAAGTACTACAATATTGTAAAGTAATTCTAGGCTGGAATCTTCTAGACTGAGCAGAAACAGTGAAAGAAATGATAGTTTGGTATATGTGATGGGCCCCTCCTGTCTCCTCTGTGTTTTGATATCTGCAGATAGATGATTGATATGTGCTTCTTTTTGGAAATGTGATAAAGACCAAGGTAAGATACATATGTTTGGGATGAGGAGCTAGGGGGCTGCCACTCATAAAATCAAGCATTTTTGGAAACATCTTCCTACTAGTGTCTAAGGGGTCAGGGAGGTCCTGGGAAGCTGGATATCTTCCTTTAAGGCTAAAAGACATCAATGATTGGGGTATACTGAATGACCCATCTGGTGTGGAAGACAGGCAACCTTACCCAGAGTTGGGTGTTAGCAGTGTCTTGGTCATCTAGTGCTGCAATAACAGAAATAGCACAAATGGATGACTTTAACAAAGAGAAATTTATTTTCTCAAAGAAAAGTAGGCTAAAATCCAAATTCAGGGCATCAACTCCAGGAGAAGACTTTCTCTGTCAGCTCTGGAGGAAGGTCCTTGTCACCAGTCTGCCACTGGACTAATAGCTTCTCTGCACAGGAACCCTAGGTCCAAAGGAGATGCTCTGTTCCTGGTGCTGTTTCTCTTCTCTATACTAGCTTCCTTTTCCTGTCATTTCTTTCAAGATAAAAGGTGGTTCAGGTCGTACTCCAGGGAAACTTCTTTTACACTGGATTGCAGATGTGACCATAGTAAATGTGTTAAAAACCTCTTCTAACCCTCTTTGACATTAAATTACAATCACAAAATAGAGAACTAAAGAATCCTGGGAATCATAAGTTAACCAAGTTGACACATTTTGGGGAGACACAATTCAATCCATAATAAGCAGCTAGGGAGGTGCCTGGGGTTCCCATTTCTATCTCTGACAGAGTTTTGAATTCTGTTTCTGTGTTCCTACAGTGTCTGTTCCAGACCACCATCATTTCGTCCTCTGTTCCGCTGGACTGTTGCTGTGTTTTCTCTTTTCATTTTAGCTATTTCTCCAGTCTATTCTCGACACTGCTTCTACGGCACTCTTTCTAAGATGTAAACTGGCCACATTAGCCCTCCTGCTTGGAATCTTTACATTCTCTCATCTGTCACTTTGTCATACAGTGGTGGCTTTATGTGTTGCTCTGATAGTGAAAGCCATGCTACTGGTCTTTCAAATACCAGCAAAATCATCGATGGTGGATAGGTTTCAGCGGGAGAGACTGTGAAGGACCTTGCTGGTTATTTCTGAAAAAGTTGGCCAGTGAAAATACTATGGGTAACAGGAGAACATTGTCTGATATAATGCTGGAAGATGAGCCCCTTAGTTAAGAAGACACTCAAAATGCAACTGGAGAAGAGCTGCCGCTTCAAAACAGAGGTGATCTTCACGACATGGATGGAGTAAAGGTTTTCGTACTTTGCGATGTGGCATGACTCAAAATGAGAAACAGTTGCAAATATCTCTTAATAACTGGAATATGGAATTACCAAATATTAATCAGGAAAATTGGAAGTTGTCAAAAATGAAGTGCAACAATTCAGAATCAGTTTCTTAGGCACTAGTAAGCTGAAGTGGACTGGTATTAGCTATTTTGAATCAGATAATCATATGGAAGGACTACACAAAGTCACTGTACTGAAAAGAACTGGTTGATGTTCAACCATTTCAGCAGGTAGCACATGATCAAGAATGAATGGTACTGAAGAAAAAAGTCCACGTTGCATTGAAGCCATTGGTGAAAAACAAGCCTTAAGGAATTGATGGACTGCCAACTGAAATATTTCAACAAATGGAAGCAGTGCTGTAAGTGCTTACTTATCTATGCCAAGAAATCTGGAAGGCAGCTACCCGGTCAACCAATCGGAAGAGATCCATATCTTTGCCCATTGCAAAGAATGGTGATGCAACAGAATGTGGAAATTATCAAACAATATAGTTAATATCAAACACAAATAATATTTTACTGAAGATATTTCAAAGATGGTTTCAGCCGAACAGTAGCAGGGAACTGCCAGGTATTCAAGCTGGATTCAGAAAACCATACGAAATGAGGGATATCATTGGTGATGTCAGATGGATCTTGGCTGAAAGCACAGAATACCCGAAAGATGTTTACTTGTGTTTTAGAGACTATACAAAGACATTTGGGACTGTGTGGATCATAGCAAATTATGGATAACTTTGTGAAGAACAGGGATTCCAGAACTCTTCATTGTGCTCATGCAGAATCTGTAAATACACAGAGAGGCTGTTGTTCAAACAGAACGATGGCATACTGCATGATTTAAAATCACGAAAGGTGTGCATTACAGTTACATCCTTTCTGGTGGCAAATCTGTGTGCTGAACAAATAATCCAAGAAGCTGGACTATATAAAGAACACAGTGTTAGGACTGGAGGAAGGCTCAACAATCTGCCATAAGCAAATGACGTAACCTTGCTTACTGAAAGCAAAGGGAGCCTGAGGCACTTACTGATGATGATCAGTGACTACAGTCTTCTGTATGGATTACACCTCAACATAAAGGAAACAAAATTCTCACAACTGGACCTATGAGCATCATCATGATAAACAGAGAAAAGATTGAAGTTGTCAAGGATTTCGTTTTACTTGGATCCTCAGTCAATGCTCATGGAAGCAGTGGTCAAGAAGTCAAAAGATATACTGCATTTAGAGAATCTGCTGCAAAAGACCTCTTCAAAGTGTTAAAAAGCAAAGATGTGACTTTGAGGACAACAGTGCACCTGACCCAAGCCGTGGTATTTTCAATTGCTTCTTACACATGTGAAAGCTGGACAATGAATAAAGAAAACCAAAGAGTTGATGCCTTTAAATTACGAAGTTGGCAAAGAATATCGAATATACCATGGTCTGCCGGAAGAAAGAACAGATCTGTCTTGAAGTACAGCCAGAATACTCTTTAGAAGTGAGGATGACAAGACTTTGTTTCATGTACTTTGGACAGGCTACCAGAAAGGACCAGTCCCTGGAGGAGGACGGCATGCTTGGTAAAGTAGAAGGTCGGCAAAAATGGGAAAGACCCTCAAGGACATGGATCGACACAGTGGCTGCAGCAAGGTGTTCAAAGACAGCAACGGTTTTGAGGATGGCACAGGACAGGGCTGCGTTTTGTTCCCTTGTAAATTACAAAGAAGGGCTATGAGTGGGACCTGACTCCAGGGCACCTAGCAACAACAACGACACCAGAATCATTCAGCAACTTCTTATGTTCTCCTTGAACAAATCTCTTGTCTTCTAGCATGCATGCAGAGCTCCCCCTTTTCCTCTTCAATTCCATCCCCTACTACTCCTGTACTTGTACTGCTTCCAGCTATTTCCAGCTACCTTAAAGCCCATGTGTGAGGGTCCCCCCACCCCACAAATTTTATTTTAGATTCACATAAAAGTTACAAAGATAGTCCAAATCCCATGTTTGGCAAACTCCTACTCTTCTTGTAGAAGAGTTGGTAACTAATGGTGGATAATTCAGTCTTGATGCAGTACTGTGTTACCCGGAAATAGAAAAAAGCACGTGCTCAGGGGATCGGCAAAGCAGGGCATCAATATTTGCAAGGCGAGGAACTTGGTAGTTCCCCAAAAAGCATTGCAGAAGATGTGAGAAAAATCAAAAGTTTGTAGGTCTTCCTTAAACTCATTTTATGTTTTAACTATTTTTTAATTAACTGGATGGCCTTGGTGAATCTTCCTGCCCCTAATTGTCTGGAACTCCTTTGTTTACATGTACACTTATACACTGTTGTCTCAACAGGCCTGACTTCTCTATAAACGTAAATGTCACTAAAAAAAAAAACAAACAAACAAAAAAAAAAACCAAAAAGAATAGGTGAACTACTTTAGATTTTTAAAGACACCAGGGAAAGCACCAAAGAACGCTGGTGGTGCAACAGTTTTGCTGGGCTGCTAACTGCAAGGTTGCTGGCTGGAGTCCACCAAGTGGCTAGGTGGGAGAAAGATGCGGTCTGCTCCCTTAAAAACTAAAAAACAGAGAAAAAAAAAACCCACCCACTGCTGTCGAGTCAGACTCATAGTGACCCTAGAGATCAGGTCAGGGAAGAATTGCCCCACAGAGTTTCCAAGGAGCGCCTAGACAGATTTGAACTGTGGGCCTTTGTGGTTAGTAGACACAATAGTTAGCTCACCACGCCACTAGGGTGTGTCCCTTAAAGACTACAACCTAGAAAACCTATGGGAGAGGTCGCTAGGAGTCAGAATCAATTCTACAATGGAGATAACCCCGAAATGCAAGGGTGATGCTTGACTAGCTCTTAAATGAAATCAAATTCTAGCTGTAAAATCAATTTGGAGGAAAAACTGAGAAATTTAAGTACAGACGTGGATCAGGTGATATTATTGAAGTAACGTAAGTTTTCTTAGGTGTGTTATAGTTACGTATTCCTTAGTATTGACACTGAAGTATTTGGGAGAGAAGAGTCACGTCTGCAATTTATTTTCAAGTGAGTCAGTGAAAATAAAACGTTTGCGCACCTAGAGAGAATTATAGGAACATGTTACCGCTTACCAAATTGAGGTGATGACCATTATTCTTTTAACAAAAAAATGAGCGTGGAAGGACTCTATTATTTTTTTCTCCAGACAGGTTAGGTTACGATAGTGTCCAGCTTCGTGCCTGGGACTGGCACCTCGGTAACTTTATTAGATTTCTTCGGAATGAAAAATCATAATTAGAATCCTCTTAGTCTTTTCCCTCATGGAGACCGTTATAAGTCAGAATCAACTCTGGATGGTAACTCATTCCAACAAAGTCCTTTTCTCTCCTTCCCTCCACAGCTATCTTTCCTTCTGACACCTTCTCAAAGCGAAGCCGCCTAAGAGACAATTTGTCCCTCGGTGCTGTCCGTAGATAACTAAGCCTTCGTTGGTTGGAGGGTGCTGACGTGTTTTGAGTTCCAATCACGTTTTTCCGTGGTGCGCGGGTTTGGTTTCACGATTCTCAGGGCTTGTCAGAACCGTGGTTATTGGGGTCGATGGCCCAGAAACCGCTGCGCCTGTGAGTACCCCTGAAGCGTGATGACGGGAAGGAGTGGAGGAAAGGTCTAGTGGGCAGGGGAGCTCCGGTCACCGTTTAGTCGGGCAGGATCCGGCCTCTGTTTTGGGCCGTTTTCGACTCCAGGCTGGGCACTTGCCTGGCGACAGTCTCAGGGAGAGGCGGAAGCTCCTGGCGTCAGGAGTCCTCCGTCTTAGGCCGTTGTGGCCTCAGACTCACTATCTCCCCTTCATGTCTCCCCTCTCTCCATTTACGTAACATGCAAATACTTGTAGGTAGTCATCGGGACTACGCTGGGCACTGAGAACAGCGGTGGGCAGGGTGGGTAGGGCTTCTGCCTGGGCTCACTGTTGGGGTAGGAGTGGGAGGGCGAGTGTTAGAGGAGCCGCGGTGGTGTGATGAAGGGAAAACTTCATTCATCCAACAGGTATTTATTGAGTAACTGCGGTAAGCCAGACACTGTACTAGGCACTACACAGATGGAGTACCTGTCGTAATGGAGCTTATAGTCTGGAGTAACAGGTACCGATCGAGGTATCCAAATAAGTGTAAAATTACTATAGTGATAGGTCTCTTGAAGAAAAGGTTAACAATTCAGGGAGGGTTCATAATAGGGTACTTGGCTTAGGAATCAGGGAAGACTTGCCTGAGAAAGTGAGGATTGAGCCTGATAAATACTATTGTCTTTATCCTAAAAATGTTGAAGTGGATACACATGCCACGACAAGATCAGCTTTTCAGCTTTTTTTTTTTTTTTTTTTTTAAGGAAAGTCTGTGCTTGCAATGGTGAGAAATTAGGATCAAAGTCTAGGACATTTGGGATTCAGTAGAATGATAGCAATGGAGAAATAGAGTTTCAAGACTTATTTAAGAAATGAAATCAACAGGGCTTGGTGATGGTTTAAGGAGCCTTGGTGGTGCAGTGAGTAACATGCTTGATTGCTAACCAGAAATGTTAGGTTTGAACTCATCAGCTACTCAGCAGAAGAAAGATACAGCAGTCTGCTCCTGTAAAGATTTGCAGCCTCAGAAACCCTGTGGGAGTAATTCTGCTTTGTTCTGTAGAGTTACTTGAGTTGGAATCAACTTCATGGCAGTGGATTTGGTGATGGTTTGTGCAGCAGAAGGAGCAGATATTGTGGGGCCATTCTTCAGTGAAATAGGGAACACTGGCCAAGGGATCAGATGTGACGATGGAGTTTGAGGTGCTCTGTGATGTACATATTGGACAGTGGTTCTCCCAGGAGCAGTTGCAGTACCACGTGGTAACTGCAGTGATAGTGGAAGTGCAGGAATTGGTAACAGACTGGAGGGCTGGAACAGCTTCCTAGAAAAGGTGGTGCTTAGAAGACAGGGAAGAAGGCATAGGGCTTTACGACAAAGCTTGCTCTGAAGTGTATGGGTTCGAAAAGGGAGTCACTTCTGAGTTTTTGAGAAGTCTTCGGGGATGTGTTAGGCCTTGAAGTATGGGGTCAGGAACCTTCGAGTACGGTGACATGAGGGGGACAGTATTGTGGAGGACATATTAGGAAAGGAAGTGACTCCAGGGAATGGAGGTGACAAGGTGATCACATCAACAGGGTGGAAGGTTTCTGTTGGGGAAATGTGGAGAAAGTCCTGAAAAGCCAGGTCAGGGCACTGTAGGTAGTTGTGGCTCTTCAGGCTAGAGGAGCCAGAAAGTTAAACTAATGGCTTCATAGAGGATAGATAGAAAGGAGGCATCAGAGAAAACAGCCTAATCTCCAATGTGTCCAATACCAGATTCATTCTTTCGCTCCTCTGCCATGTCACGGTTGGTCAGCCTTGCAATCATCCTCATCTCCTTCTCCCTCCTTCTATCCTGCTTCTCCAGTTCAGTTCCTCATCATTCTCCGTTTCTCATCTCTCTTCTCAGTATCTCCACTTGTTGGCCTGCTTCATTGGTATTTTTTCTCAGACTTTGATGTTCCTGTAGATCATCTTTCACTCTGTAACTAAAACAAGATCCTTTTATAAAACAGATATAATCATATCCCTGCCCTGCTTGAAATTGCTCAGTGATGTGGATAATAAGAGCACAGCAGAAAAGTAAGCTGACCAAGATGTCTTCTGCCAGATGTTATGAAGATATGATAAAATGATATGCTAAAGCTGATATCTTATGAGTCCAAAGGCATTCCACCAATGACAAAAGAAGTGAAAACCCACTGCCACTGAGTCAGTTCTGACTCATAGCGACTCCACAGACAAAGTAGAATTGCCTCATAGAGTTTCCAAGGAGCACCTGGCAGATTTGAACTGCCAGCCTTCTGGTTGGCAACCATAGCACTTAACCACTACACCAGGGTTTCCATAAGAAGTTATAGAAGCACATAAATCAGAATTAGAAAAACTAAGAAGTGAATAAGTTACTTTACAACTTGGGGCCAGGCCACCTTACCAGACTCAGCTCTTGCTGCCTTCCAACTCCTACCTGTGATATATCAGAAGTGGTTCAAACAATACAGATTTATTATTCTGGTGCACATGCAGGTTGTTCACTAATAGTGATCCCTCCATAAGTATAACTGTCTGATTAGAGCCAGAACACGCAAGATGCTCCTACATGGAAAATAGCAAACGTTAGTAGAAATCAGTGTTCACTCTTAAATAAAGTTTCATGGTGGAAAGTCTGTTTACTTTTACATCATGTCGTGTCCCTGGGCCGCCACATTTTAGGTATCAGCAGGTTCCCAAGCAGCTGTGGGGTAGCCCTAGGCCAGCATCAGGACAACTCTCAAAGCAGAACTGCTCTGAGGACAACCCTTATGTGACATGAACCCCGGCTCAGCTCCGGCACATGCTCTGTGTAGGGTTTCTGCTGCTGCTTGTGGCTGTCCTGGTTTGCACCCGGTCTCTGTGGCTTCCAGTGCTGGAGCAGCCCTAAGTGCCTTTCAGTTCTCAGCTCACTCATCTCAGAATGTACCCTGCTGCCGCTTCTCCATACAGCAGGACACCAGCTTCTACTCTCTTCCAACCTCTGCCTCTGTTTCTCCCAGTTCTACCTTCCCCTGGATCCGGGGTTTCTGCTGCTGATCCCAGTCTGGTCTTTTTTTTTAAATTGTGATTTAGGTGAAAAATCTGTCAGCTTAAGTTAGTTTGTCGCTCAGAAATTCATACACATATTGTTTTGTGACATTAGTTGCTGGTCCCTTCTGAAGTCTCTAATGCTGAGACAAGGATTAGGGGAGGGGAGGGTTGTTCTTCAGCAAGTCTTCCCTATTCACAGCAGGGCTTCAGAGTGATTCATTCTGGTTTGACTCCCTGAGAATTTGTGTTTTGACCCCAGATATACTGAGTCAGAATGCGTTTTAACAAGACCCTCAGGTGATTCTGATGTATACATTTTAACCAGCTGTCCCATGTGATTCTTATGTACACAGTATGCCTACAGGTTTTTGCTGGCCTCACTACCAGCCTCCTGACGCTTAGTGAACCTGGGCCCCAGGTTATTCCTCTCAGGTCGGCCCCTTCTCGTGGGCCTGCTGTCAGAACTGGGACCAGAAAGCCAAATGATCCTGTCCCTACCTCACACTACTGCATAGCACTTTCCATATACCTCCTGTTACAGCCCTTTTCATACAGATTTATAACAGTTAGAGTTTTGTTGTGTTCTTGATTGTGAGCTGTTTGGGGATTAAACTGAATCTTTTCTAATGTATTCTTATTTTTATTTTTTAAAATAGTTTATTGTGTTATACCATATGTTAACAATGAACTGCATATATTTAAAGTTTGCAGCTTCATAAGTTTTTACATATGGATATATAACACCCATGAAACCATCACCGCAGTCAAGACAGTGAACATGTTCGTCATGTCCAGAAGTTTCTTTAAAAGAAAAACAGACGTTTATTGTGCATTAGATAAAAGTTTACGGAGCTAATTCATTTCCCATTCCATAGTTTGTGCGTGACGTGTTCCCCAGTGTTGGCCGCACTACACACAGAGTGTCAGTGCTCTCCCCATCTCCATCCTAGCTTCTCTACTTCCTTTTATTATGGTTTTCTATCCATTTGTGTTCTTGCTTGTTTTGGGGCTAATGTTGCCCTTTTAAATTTGTATAATTGTTGTAAGGTACACCTCATGGGTGTCGTTGTTTACTTTGTGGGCCTTCTGTGGCTTGGCTGAAAGGTGATCAATGGGAATAGCTTTAGTTCCAGTTCAGAAGGGTATCTTAGGCTGTAGTCTTGGGGGTTCCTCCAGTCTCCATCTGACCAATGAGTCTGGGCTTTTTCGTAAATTTGACCTTTTGTTCAACAGTTTGTCTTCTGTGCTACCCAGGACCTTCTGTTGTGATCCCAGACAGAACAGTCAGTGGTAGTGGTAGCTGGGCACCATCTAGTTCTTCCGGCCTCTGGGTCATGCAGGCTCAGTGGTTCGTGTGGTCCAGTAGTCCTTTGGACTAATTGCTCACGCGAGTCTTTGATTTTTTTTTTACTGTCCTTTGCTCCACTTTGGAAGACACTAATAGTTAGTTGTCTTAGAAGACCAGTCCCAAGTTTTTAAGATCCCAGACACTACTCACCCACCAAAGTAGGATGCAGAACTTTGTCTTTATGAACTATGGTGTATGAGTTGATGTAGATATCCCTTGAGTCTGTGGTCCTTTACCTTCAAGCCTAGGAACTTTGTCTTGTGATGTGTATAATTATGTTTAAGAAGTTACATTGATTGTAGCCCTTGTGTGTTGTATCATCTGTATTGATAGTAAGCAACACCTACATTCTAGTATATTCTTAGCATGTTGTTAATGGTTCCCATCAAGTTGATTCAGATTCATGGTGACCTCGTGCTTGCAGAGTAGAACCACTCCACTGAGTTTTAAAGGCTGTGACCTTTCAGAAGCAAATTGCCAGGCTTGTCTTCTGAGATGCGTCTGGGTGGGTTTAAACTACCAGCCTTTCAGCTAGTAGTTGAATACATAATGGTATCCATCATCCAGGTTCTCCTGTTGTTGGCATAACACTTAGTGGGTTGTAGGGGCCCAGTGCATGTGGATTGAATAGATAACTGAAGTCCTGTACTGAGATAGTGGCAATGGAAATAGAAAGGATAGAGTGAATGTGAAAGATGTTTGGGAAAAGGGATTGATGGTGACAAGATTTTTGATTTTTGGTGACCAAGTTAGCACAATACTATCCATAGGACTTGGGAAGTGAGAAGGCATTGGCTTCATGTGGGAGGAAATGATAAGTGAAATTTTAGATATGATGAGTTGGAGGGGTTGATGAGAACTTCAGGTGGAGTGTCCAGCAGTCAGCAATACATGCACCAAACCTCCCAGATAAGCACAGAGAGACTGGGTCACTAGGAAGACTAGTATATATAAAACCTTCCAGGCCTGTTCGTGTTTCCTGACTTGCTTTACTCAATGTTTATCCGTTGTATTTCTTGTTTGCAGCTTGGCTTGTGGAGATGTTGAAGGAAAGTTTGATGTTTTATTCAATAGAGTTGGAGCAGTTCAGAAGAAAAGTGGAAACTTTGATGTAAGATGTTTCTTTTTATTCAATTTAATTTTACTGTTGTAGTCAAAGGAGCCCTGGTGGCGCAGTTAAATCACTCAAGTGCTATCTGAAAGGTCAGTGGTTCAAAACCATGGACTCTGCAGAGAGAAAGATGTGTAGTACCATAGAGATTTATAGCCGTGGAAGCCTTGTGGGGTTGCTGTGAGTCAGAATCTCCTCAACAGCAGTGAGTTTGGTTTCTGGTATTGTAGGCAAACATACTAAAATAAAGTTTGGGCTCCTTTATTGATTTCTTAATTGAATACATACTTCCCTTTTGTCAGCTGGGATAGCTGGAGAATGGTAGGGAGTGGAAGACCTGTTTACTCTAGACCTTCTTGTACTTTTTGAATTTGAATGTTGTTACTTTATTATTATTCAAAAATCTAAAACCAGACTTGCAAAATCTTCCTAGGTGATTCTAACCAGCTGAATTTCAGAAGCACACATCTACTTCAAGTGTATGGAGTGGATTAAATCATATGACACATGTGAAAATGCCTTACAAACTACCCCCATGTGTGTCAGAGTAGAACTGCCTGCCTCTCGGTGCTTTTTCATTAACTGATTTTTTGGAAGTAGATCACCAGGCCTTTCTTCCAAGGTGTCTCTGGGTGGACTTGATCTGCCAAACTTTGGTGAGCAGCTAACCGTGTTCACTGTTTGTACCACCCAGAGACTAAAGAGCTTTGTGTAAATGCTATGTGTGGTTGCCAACTAGATTGTAAACTCTGTAGAGTACAGAAGATTGTTCAAGATATGGGAGTGAGTTTTGTATTAGCTTAAGGGTTGAGTAAAGACAACAGATTGGGTAAAGACAAATGTAAGGAGCCGTGGCAGCTGTTCTGCACAATAATGACATGGCAGTCTGCTTCTTTAAAGATTACAGTCTTGGAAAACCTATGGCGCACTTCTGCTCTGTCCTGTAGTGTCACTGTGAGTTGGTATTTACTCAACAGACTGTGTACAACAAAACAAAACACTTGCCAGTCCTGTACCATCACCACAATCCTTATGCTTGAGTCCTTTGTTACAGCCACTGTGTCAACCTATCTCATTGAGGGTCTTCCTCCTTTTCACTAGCCCACTGCTTTGCCAAGCATGATGTCCTTCTCCAGGGACTGATCTGTCCTGGTAGCATATCGAAAGTATGGCAGTTAGCCCTAAGGGCATCTAGTATTTTAGGTTTGTATTTCACAGAAAGATTCTTTAAAACTCTAGCTCCCCATCACTGTAGCTTCAAGGAAGAAGGATGATGAAGACAGGCATGGAGTGGCTGAGTGGGCCTGGGAATATTTGTGGACTGCTCAAATATTAACTTACCTTTTTGTTTTATTGTGCTTTAAGTGAAAGTTTACAATTCAAGTCAGTTTTTCATACAAAAAGTTGCATATACGTTGTTATATGACCGTGGCTTCTCTCCACACTGTGATAGCACACTCCTGCTCTCAACCCGGTGTTTCCCCTGTCCAGTCAGCTTCTGTTCCCTTCTGCCTTCTCATCTGCTGTCCCACTCTGCTTTCTCGTCTCACCTTTGGACAAGAGCTGCCTATTTAGTCTCATGTATCTACTTAAGCCAAGGAGTGCACTCTTCATCAGTATCATTTTGTGTCTTACAGAATAGTCCAGTCTTCGGGTGAAGAGTTGGCTTTGCGGATGATTTCGTTTCTAGGCTAACAGAGAGTCCAAGGATTCGCCAGTTTGTCAGACTGTCAAGTCTGATCTTTTTACTAGAGTTTAAGATCTGTACCCTACTTTTCTCCCACTCTCCCAGGGACTCCTTTAAGTTCCCTGTCAGGGCAATCATTGGTTGTAGCTGGGTGCAGTCTAATTCTACTGGTGTGATGCTGATGTAGTCTCTGGCTTATGTGGTCCTTTCTGTCTGTTGGGCTCATATTTTCCTTGTGTCTTTGGTATTCTTCGTTCTCCTTTGCTCCAGATGGGTTGGGACCGACTGATGCTTCTTACATGGCTGCTTGCTAGCTTTTAAGGCCGCAGACACCAAAGTGGGATGTAGAACATTTTCCTAATAAACTTTGTTGTGCCAGTTGATCTAGATGTTTTATGAAACCGTGGTTCCTAGCACTCTGCTGCTGCTACTCCGTCCCTGGAAGTGTTTGCTTGTATTCAGGAAGCTTCTTAGCTTTTGGTTTCGTCCAGCTGTGCTGAATTCTCCTGTGTTGTGTATTGTCCTCCCCTTCACCTAACATAATTCTTGTCTACTATCTTAAAGTAGTAGCTTCTTTTGAAAGTTCACTTCCATCACTCTCTCCCTCCATCCCCAAATTGAATTGGACAACTAGCGGGCAAGATTTAGTAATTTATAAAACCAGAATAACTACTATAGTTGCTGCTAGAACACTGTGGTTTGAAATTCTACAAATTGATTGAGAATAAAAGCCAGGTTTGAGACCATGGAGTACAATAATTATGTGAATGTTACTATCAATTATGTACTGTTTGATTTTTAAAATCTCATATATCTGTTTAAAAAACTCATTTTAGCTGCTGTTGTGTATAGGAAATTTCTTTGGGTCCACGCCAAGTGCTGAATGGGAGGAATATAAGACTGGAGTTAAGAAAGGTATAGAAATTATTTTTCTTTCATATACGATTTTTTAACAAAGTTTCAAGGGCTATGCTTGTTGCTGAGTTATTTTTCACTACATGTTAGTAATGTAAGGAATTCGTCTTTGAATCAGGAGGCGTGCATATAGAAATTATTTTTATTTCATGTATGATTTTTAAGAAAGTTTCAAGGGCTATGCTTGTCACTCAGTTATTTTTCACTACATATGTTAGTAATGTAAGAAATTCCTCTTTGAATTGGGAGGAGTGCCTTTGCATAATTTTAATGTTCACGTTTTGAATTTGGTTTGATTTAGTGCCAGAAAACAGTAATCCTCTAGGCCAGAAGAAACTGAATAAATGTAATCATATGTGTTCTTTACTTTTTGCAGTTCTATTGTTTTTTTATTTAGGATCTGTGTTTTGCTAAGTAGACACTGACCTTCTTTAATATGTCACTTGATCAGCCTGGTAATAGTATTAAATGGTCAGACCACAAGCCTGAGTGTGGATGTCCTGAAGCAGTGAGCATGTTCTAGCTAGAGGATTGCTGTGAGGGGGAATGAACAGACTCTCTATTGATCCTGAGAGTCAAGTTCCAAAGCAGATCTGGTAACTAACTATGTAGTGTTTGTTTCTCTCACTAGCTCCTATTCAGACATACGTGCTGGGTGCAAATAACCAGGAAACAATAAAATATTTCCAAGATGCTGATGGGTGTGAATTAGCTGAAAACATCACTTACCTGGGTATGTTTACCTTCATTCAGGAGTGTAGATTGGGAGGGAGGTGGGAGGGTCATGGCAGGGAGAGAGGGATGTAGTACCATAAGGACAGTTTTTCCCCACTGTTTTGACAAAATGTCTCCAAATTTTCTTGTCAATGTAGGTCGTAAAGGTGTCTTCACTGGAAGCTCAGGGCTGCAGATCGTGTACCTCAGTGGGACAGAGTCCTTAAATGAGCCAGTCCCAGGTTACTGTTTCAGTCCTAAGGATGTGTCTTCGCTGAGAACATTGCTGTGCTCAGCATCCCAGTTTAAAGGCATTGATATCTTGCTCACATCCCCGTGGCCCAAGTACGTGGGGAACTTTGGGAATTCTTCTGTGAGTATGCTTGTGTAGTTGGCATTTCTAAAAGCAAATTGCACTGGTTTAATTGGACTTTCCCCTCCTGTTTATACTGAGTATCCTAAGATTTGGTGGTGTCTTTCAGTAGAAATCTTTTGTGATTTTTTTAGGATTCTAAAAGCACTATTAACTGACCAAAGCAAAAAAACCATCTTAAGAAAGTGTGACCTGCAGATGAGTCTGCTAAAGTCTTGATTATGAATGAATCGGTCCTCAAATTACATTCTCTGCTTCAAGGGCCTTCCTTCAAACCTTCTCTCAGGAATGTATTTTGAGGATTCACTAATTTTCAGTGGAAAGATTTTCAGCTAGTGACAGCTCTGCAGTTGTATTTTCCCCCTTCCAGGTGATAGCTTTTTGGTTGTGAAAATAGTTTAAAAAAAATTAAGTTGTTAAGGGATTGAGGAGATTGATCAAAAAGATGGGAAACAAGGTGTTGAAAACTTGGTGCTTCTCTAATGGGAAAGCTTTAATGTCGGGATCCATTGTAACTCACCAGTGTGTTTGATCTTATTATTTTTATAAGTCATCTATAAGAGAGTGTCCCCCATGTTGGTGGGTGACACCTGTCATGGGGAGTGAAATACTACATTGGTGTATATAAGCCTATGGAAGATCCTCACAGTGTGTGTTAGGGCAGAAAGTATTGATTGAGCTTCAGTGAAGGGAAATTAAAGAATACATTTAGGTGCAAGAAATCACGATTAATGGATTCAGACCTGTCATTGATGATGCAGAAAAGAAACCTATAGATCACTTCCTGCCAACTCAGTGTAATGTGTCTGTGACCAAAAAAGCCATCAAAGTACCTGGCATTGTTAGGGAGAATATTGAAAACCAAAGGGACAATGCTATCTTTCTTTCCCACAAACCCATGATTATTATTCACGTAGAATAAATACAAGAGGCAGTGCTGGCTGTGTACAGGGAAGATACAGCCAAACTAGGAAGATCCAGAGAAGGGCTACTGAAGTGATGCTGAAGGGAGAAAGAGTGTGTGTGATGCTGTGTAAGGAAGGATGAGAGAAAAGGGAGCGGGGGAAGAGCTAAAAGAGGATTTTGATTAAAATTTATAAATAATCATAAAAGATATTTATGGGGAGAAAACAATAATTCGGCAGGTCCTAAGATACTGTAATTAACCTCAAGGCCAGTTCTTTGCCCTTCAGCAGAAGTCTGAATGAGGCAAGCATTAAGACAAAAGGGAGGTTATGCTTAACTTACGAGAAAACACAGTTTGATAATTACTTTAAGCTAATACTTCTAGAGTTACAAATAATGTTATGGATGAGAATATCTGTAACTAGCCTAACTTTTGACAAGCTTTATGTTACAGCGGGCAGTTGTGCCCATCTGCAAACCATACCTTTCTTGACTGAAGCAAAATAAAGAATTGTGTGTTTATGTGATTAGGTCCTTGAATATTCCATACTATTTTTAATTTTTATGAAGGCTAGTTTTTAACTTTTGTTTTCTGGATTGACTGTGACTATCAGTAGTTAGAACTACAGGTATTCTACCAAGCAAATTTTAGAAGCACAGTCTGTGGGCTCTACAGAGAGCTTACTTCCCCCCAAAAGGTTTTAATAAACCATTTTTTGGATACTAGTATGTTAGCCTTTAACCTCTGTCTTCCCACAACTGTTCCTTTTTCTGCATTCCTACTACTCCAGTTTCCCTTTTGTGTTTGAGATTTCTGTGATTGCTATAATTAGAAAATTCACTATGCAGATTACACTGCCCATATTTGTATCCATGTAGAAATTTCCAAGATACTTCAAAATGTTTTTGTGTTAATAACTAGTAGGTCTGTTGTGCATGAACAAGTTTCTCTTTAATAGGGAGAAGTGGATACCAAAAAATGTGGCTCTGCTTTGGTTTCCAGTCTTGCCACAGCCTTGAAACCAAGATACCATTTTGCCGCTTTGGAAAAGACCTATTACGAGAGGCTTCCATATCGGTGAGTCGCATTTCATTCTTTCTGGCTTCTCAGAGAATTTGCCTTGATCTTCTTTTTTAAATCTCTCTTGTTCGTTTTTTAAGTGCTGTGACTTCTAACCAAAAAGTCAGCAATTCATATCCACCAGGCACTCCTTGGAAATTCTATGGGGCAGTTGTACGGTGTTCAGTAGTGTTGCTATGAGTCAGAATCAACTTGATAGCAATGAGTTTGATTTTTTTGTTTGTTTTCGTGTTCACTTTTAGCTACATAAAATCTTGGTTCCCTTTTGGCTGACTACTTGGGATTGAAATGACTCTTGGAAGTCATTCAGTGTCTCGGAGTTTGGTTCTGAATTTGAAAATCAAGTGATTGGATTATAAAAAGTTGGAGGGTCTGAGGTAACCCAAACCAAAACATATTTCATCAAGTCAGTTCCAACTCAGAGACCTTACAGGACATAGAGCTGCCCTACTGAGTTTCTGATCCTGAAATCTTTACAGAAGCAGACCGCCTTATCTTCCTCCTGTGGCGTAGCTGGTAGGTGGAACCACCAGCCTTTAGTTAGAAGCTGAAATTTAACCACTTTAACTGCTGTGCTACCAGGGCTCCTTTCTGAAGTGGCTGTACTATTTAATCCTTACAGTTTTATGTTAGCATATTAGCTCCTGATTTGATCAGGTCAAACTAGAACTCTGCATAGTCTTGAAAGCTCAAGATCTTAGTATAGGTATTACTTCAGAAGTATTTCAGTTTGGGAATCAAGCACTTGTAACAATTTTTTTTTTTTAACTTTGGTTTGGAAGTGGAATACTTTTAGGATATATTGCAGAGAAAAGAAAACCTATGTTTTATAGATGGCAGAGTAAGTAAACTCTGAATTATCTTTACTGATAAAGGGTATAGGTAATAACTAAAATAATTAATTTTCAAAAAGAGAAGAATTCCTTTTTTTTTTTTTTTACAAAATACATGTATTTGTTGCCAAAAGTTCAGAAAATATAGATGAGCCTAAAAAAGAAAAAGAAAGAAAAAATAACATCCCCTACCCTCTGTAAATCTCATAGTCTAAGATAATTGTAGATAATACAGATTCTGCTATATCTGCATATATGTGTTCCAGAAAAAAATATTCTCTAAAAGCATGTGCTTATGGGGATAGTAGGGTTGGCACAAGCCAGTCAAAACCTGCTCAACTTTTAAGGACTTGAACACAAATTTCTTCAAACAAGATGTACAGAGTTCTGTGCACTTCTGTGCAAGACTATGCAGAGTTCTAGTTTGACCTCATCAAAGACGATACACAAATGTCCAATACATACATGAAAAGATGCTTACTTCTTTAGCCATTAAGCCAAAACCAATCCCCTTGCTGTTAAGTTGATTCTGACTGGTAGCGACCCCAATGGACAGAGTAGAACTGCTCCATAGCGTTTCCAAGGCTGTCATCTTTATGGAAGCAGACTGGCACATCTTTCTTTCACAGAGCAGCTCGTGGATTCAGATCACCAACCTTGTAGTTAGCAGCCAAGCGTTTAACCATGGCGCCACCAGGGCCTCTTTCTTTAGCCATTAAGGAAATGCAAATCAAAACCACAATCAGATACCTCTTCACACCCACTAGAATGGCTGTAATCCAATAATAGCAAGTGTTGGTAAGCATGTACTAAAATTGAAACTCTAATACAGTATTGTTAGGCATGTAAAATAGTGCAGCTGCTTTGGAGAACTCACAGTTCTTCAGAAGATTAAACCTAGAGATACTCTACAAGCCAGCAATTTCACTCCTGATGTGAGAGAAATGTAAGCATATATCTACACGAGAACTTGTACTTGAATTATCATAGCAATGCTGCTCATAATAATGAAAAATCAGAAACAACCTAAATGTCCATCATCTGATGAATGGATACATAAAAAGTAGTATATCCATACAATGGAATGTTATTCGTCCTGAAAGAGGAATTAAATACTGGTGCATGCTATAACATACATGAACCTTGAAAACATGTGAAGTGAAAGAAGCCAATTGGAAAGAACCACATAGTATTACGTGAAATGCCTGGAATAGGTGAATCTGTAGAGACAGAGAGCTGACAAGTACTTGTCTAGGGCTGGGAGGGCATTGCAAGGTTAGAGAAAAATGAGGATGACTGCTGTCATGTAAGCAGTTTCTTCTTGGCATGATGAAAATGTCCTAAAATTAGATTATAGTGATAGCTACAGAACTCTATGAATGTAATAAAAACCATTGAATTGTACATTTTAAGTGGGTGAAATTTATGATATGTGAATTGTATCTTGATATAGCTGTTAAAAGCAATAATAATGAAAAAACCTGTACAGCTTTTTAACCAGAACCATAGCAAACAAGTTACTATTATAAGAAAAACACTAGCGTAGTTAAATCTCTGCTAGAATTGCATGTAGAATTTCAGTCAGTCTGTGTTTTGGATCCGTATACTTTAGGAATTGTACTTTCTCCTTTGCAGTGTGGACTTTTAGAGACATTTGCTTCTAGAAGAGACCCAAACTAGTTGCTGTTGAATCCACTCTGACTTGTAGTGACCCCGTGTGTATCAGAGTAGAGCTATATTTGCTAGGGTTTTCAGTGGCTGATTTTTTGGAAGTAGGTTGCTAGGTCTTTCTTCTGAGACACCTCTGAGTGTCATTGGACCACCATTCTTTCAATTAGCAGCCAAGCAACTGTTTGCACCACTCAGTGATTTTGCTTTTCAAATACGGTAAAACCTAATATAACAAAATAGGAGGCCTTATACTGCCTAATCTCAGAATCTGCTGTACAGCTATGGTAGTCAAAACAACCTGGTACTGGTACAATGACAGACACTTGGACTAGTGGGACAGAATCAAGAACCCAGATGTAAAATCTACCTATCTATGGTCAGCTGAAAGGACAAAAATTCATTAAATGGCAAAAAGACAACCTTTAACAAATGGTTCTAGAAAACTGGATGTCTGTCTGTAAAATAATGAAACAGGACTCATACCTCATACCACACGTGAGAACTAACTCAACGTGAACCAAAGACCTAAATATAAAACCTAAAATAATAATGATCATAGAAGAAAAAATAGAGATGATAGTAGGGTCTGTAATACATGCCATAAGTAGAATACAAGCTGTAGCTAACAAATGCACAAACATCAGAAGAGAAACTAGATAACTGGGAGCTCCTAAAAATTAAACACTTAATGCTCATCAAAAGACTTCACCAAAAGCATAAAAAGACAACTTATGAACTGGGAAGAACTTTTTGGCTATGATGTATAAGACAGGGGTCTAATCTCTAAAATCTATAGACTTCTTCAGCGTCTTATAACAAAAAGACAAATAACGCAGTTAAAAAATGGGCAAATGATTCGCTGAACAGACACTCCACCAAAGAAGACATTCATGTGGCTGACACATGAGAAAATGCTTGTGATCGTTAGTTATTAGAGAACTGCAAACTAAAACTATGGTGAGATACCATCTCACCCTAATGTCACTGGCACTAATCAGAAAGCAGAAAATAACAGTTGTTGGAGAGCTGTACTGAGATTGGAACTTTCATGCACTGCTGGTGAGAATGTAAAAAGGTTCAGCCACTAAATGATAAGGATATGGTGCTTACTTATAAAACTAGAAATAGAAGTACTATACAATTCAGCAGTCCCATGCCTAGGAAAATATCCTGGAGAAATAAGATCCATCACATGAATAGACATATGACACCTGTAATGGCCTGAAATGAATGAATTGTGTGCCCCCAAAAATGTGTGTAGCAATTTGGCTACATGGTTACTGTGATTTCCAGTACTGTGTGATGTTCCTATATTTTGTAAACCGTGCCTCTACAATGTTAAAAGGGGAGAAGGGCAGCAGTTGTGCTGGTGGGGCAGCACTCAATGTGTCAGATTGTACGGTGCTTTGGGGCAGCCTCTTGGGATAGAGGAAAGGGAGACAAGCAGAGATTCAGGGACCACATTCTACTGGGAAAGAAGCAGTCCTGCGACTTGTGGTCGCTGCATGTCAGAAGCTCCCAGACTAGGGGAAGATTGAAGGCAAGCACTCTCCTCCAGAGCCAGTCGAAAAAGCCTTTCCCTGGAGCTGACACCGTGAATTTGGACTTTTAGCCTACTGGAGTGTAACAAAATAAAACTTTTATTTTTAAAGCCATCTGCTTGCTGTGAAAGCAGTGCTTAGGTGAGTAAGAGAACACCCGTGTTCTTTGCAGCATTATTCACAATAGCAAAAAAGGTAGAAACAACCTAAGCGTCCATTAGCAGACGAATGAAATAAATCATGGTATGTACACAGTAAAAAACAGTGATGACTCCATGAAACATCTTGTTATATGGATGAATCTGGAGGGTGTTATGCTGAGTAAAATAAGTCAACTACAAAAGGGCAAATATTATATGAGATCACTATTACAAAACCCCCAAGAAAAGGTTCACACACAGAAGAAAACAATCTTCGATGATTACCAGGGAGGGGAGTGACAGGGAGGGGAAATCACTAACTAGATAGTAGACAAGTATTAACTTTGGTGAAGGAAAAGACAGAATATAGGGGAAAATCAATACAGCTGGACCAAGGCAAAGCTGTAGAAGCTTCCTAGACATATGGAAACACCCTGAGGGACTTAATTATTGCGACTTAGGGCTGGAGACCATGGTCTTGTGGGACATTAGGTCAATTGGTATAACATAGTTCATGAAGAAAATGCTCTACATCCTGCTTTGATGAGTAGCATTTGTGGTCCTGAGAGCTTACGAGTGGTCAGCTGAGATACATCTGTCAGTCCCAGCACCTTTGGAGCAAAGTAGAGAAGAAAACCAAAGACACAAGGAAAATAGTAGTTCATTGGACTAGCGAACCATGTTAACTGTAGCTTTCATCAGCCAGAGCCTAGTAAAACTAGATGATGCCTGGCTACCACCACCCACTCCTCTGATAGTGATGGTGATACGGGATCCTGGGCAGAATGGAAGAAAAAGATGGAACAAAATTCAACTTCACACAAGAAGAGCAGACTTATTTGTCTGAAGGAATTCCTGGGTCTGTGGCTTCCAGACACCCTGCTAAACCACAACTGAAGCCACTCCTGAAGTCCACCTTTCAGCCAAAGATTGGACAGGTCTATAAAACAAACAGTAACATACGTGAGGAAGGTGGTTCTTATGTCAGTTGACTGTACAAAACCAAATGGGCAACCCCTGCCCAAAAGCAAAGATGAGAAGGCAGGAGGGGACAGGACAGCTGGTTGAGTGGACACTGAAAGGGAAAGCGGGAGAGTGCTGACACATGGGGGTTGTAACTAATGTCATAGAACAATTTGTGTGTAAAATTTTAGAATGGAAAACTAATTTGTGCTGTGAACTTTCACCTAAGACACAATAAAATGCAAAACAAACAGTAAGACCTGTAAACGCTGGAACCTGTGTTCAGGGAATACCAGAAAAGCTGTTGCAGTTGGGTCACTTCTTATTCACAGTGACCCTGGAGAGAAAGAGAACTTAGATATTTCCCTCTGATCGAGAGCAGTAGAAAAGAGTAAGACAGCACCGTGTCAAAGGTGAGAAACTTGAGTCCCGGAAAAACAAGGCAGTGGCGTGGAGTTCCAGCTCTCACAGGTTTCCCTGTACAGATCTCATTTCCTCCTAGCAACAACCCTGGGAGGTAGAGATGATAGCCTACTAAATGAATAAGTGATTTATCTGAGATTACATTACTTACAGTGGTGAATTCCAATCCTGTGTTCTTTTTGTGGCTGCATGGTCTACCTAATTTCATAAATGCAAATCAGACATGAAGTTTGCTGGTAACCCGTTCTCTCTCAATTGTTTTAGAAACCACATTGTTCTACAGGAAAGTGCGCAGCATGCCACCCGATTTATAGCTCTGGCAAATGTTGGAAACCCAGACAAGAAAAAGGTAAAGATCTGCATATTTGCTCGTAGGCTCATACTTGACTGTGTGCTTGATACATGCTCCTCTTCCCCAGGTCAGCATTCAGCTCTTTTACCCGCAGCTGCAGATTGTCTTGAGTCCTTCCTGGAAGATTTTGGAGAAGAGCTTGGAGAAACAGGCTTAAAAATTAAATTAATATTATTCATTTTATCCCATATCTCTGTGGCTGTCTTTATGCATATTCATAAGTTTAACCTTAGATGTTACTCTGACTTCTTCTAGCAACTTCGTTTAGCAGAAATAGTAAAACCCTCCCAAGGATTTATCTAAGCCCTTCTTGACTCTGGGAAATGTTAGTGATACCTGGAGCCTGTCTTTCTATTGGAAAGCAGTGCAGGTGAATGAAAGGCAATACCAGAAAAGTAGATTATTTTCTTAACATCCCTGAGAACGTCTCTGATTCCTTAGAGCCTAAAGCAGGATACTATAGATTGAGATAGCTAAGATCAGAGTCATCAGTCAAATGGGAAAGTAGAGAGTGAGTAATCTGAATATTATTCTGATGTACCATGTCAGACAGTATGCATAAAAAGATAATTAAATACATATTTTTGTAGCATTTTAAGTTTCTAAGCCATATTCATCCTCAGCAAGTTTTAGGTTTATACATTTTTGCAGCTCTGTCAAGACTAAATTGCGTTCAGAGTATTTTTAGCCTACTATCATCAGGGACATGCTGGCCTCAGCCATAAACAACTCGTGCTTTAAATTAGGGTGTGCACGTTGTAAAATCTGGTCAGCATTACTGAATTCGCGTCAAAATTCTGTTCCAGTTTCCACCCCCACCAGCAGCATGTGGAGATTTTCACCAGGTAGGGTCAGATCTTTGTTAAAGTTCTGCCAGTATGATGGATGAAAAAAGGCTGTATCATTGCTGCTTTGCATTTCCCTGCTGGGGACTGAGATTGAGCATCTATTCATATCTCTCTCACACCTTTCCAATTTTGTCTCACTGGTCTAAGATTCTAGGTATTTATGTAAATATTGACTTTTTGGCTACTAGTTCTGAGAAAATTTTTCAGCATGTATAGCAGTTTGTATAGTATTGGAGAGGGAAACCCTAAGTTGTACAGTTTTGTGGTTTCTTTTAGAAAAAAAGATTGGCAGTGCTATGATTCTGTTGACAAAAAGTACATAAAGGACTCAGAGACAGAAGCACATTCTCTTGGGGCTGGTAATAATGGTGGTCATCTTGGTTCCTTCGTCTGAGTGAGGACTCCAGACTTGTGTGAGGGCTGGGGAATTGATTTGGTGCTTGTTACTTTGTCAGCCCTTAGCCCCTACAGAGGTCACTGAATTGGTGTTTGACTTATGGTGTATTCTCTGAATCATGAATGAGTGGGTTGCTGCTTTAAAATCTACTCAGTTTCCAAAGCATTCTATGGAATCTTGATAACAAAATAGGATGATTATATTTAGATAAATAACATTTTCCTGAAGACTATTGATTTTTTTTTTAAATTTTTCTTTTTCCGAAGTATCTTTATGCATTCAGTATTACTCCCATGAAACTGATGGAAGCAGCAGAACTGGTAAAACAGCCTCCGGATGTCACTGAAAACCCCTACAGAAAATCTGGCAAGGACGTAGCCATAGGAAAGCAAGTTCCTGCCCCAGAGGTATGTTCTGATGGAGAGGTGGCATTTTCTGGGCAGGGTTGCCCATTTGTTACATGTGTACTTTTGCTGGTGTATTTTCCTGGTGGTTTAGTATGTGAGACAAGCTTAGTACTTCAATATAAAATTTCTTTTTCCTCTTGGGAAGTCATGGTGGTGTTAAGAAAGCTTCAGTAGGTTTCAAGTAAGCTTAGGGCTTTTTAAAATTGTAGTTTAGGGTTAATGGTTTCTTATGCTTGGTTGTTCTTCAGTTAAATTTTATTTATGTGTTGGGATTAAGAGTTTCATATCTTAACTTCTCCTTTGTGTAAACTTAGTTAGCTAGTTTTAGCTGTTCAGATCAGGATCCAAATACCTGACAGTGTAATTTGTGAGTTTATGCTGAATGCTAGTAGTTAAACAGGATGCACTCTGAAGAAATCTTATTAATTGAAGACTTTTCTGAAATTAATTATTTCTTCACAAAAGCAAGGGATGAGAAGTTTCCTTGCTAGCATATATGGTCTACTGTCTCACATTTTTCTTTCCTTGTGAGTGGCCTTGTCTTTTTTATGGAAGGTAAACTGGACTTGTTTGACCTGTAAATTTGTAGGACTCACTGTGGTCCTGTTGAGGGAAAAAGGAACAGGAATTTGCATGGGTTCATATTGTCCGATTTTAGGCAGGAATCACTCTATATCTTGTATTCTAACTTACTTTTCCAAAGAGATGCATTTGCTGGTATCTTGAATAAGTATTGAGAAGTATGGCTGGAGAATCCAGGCATTAGGATTGGAATACTTTTCTTCCGTAGAATAGGCAGAAAGGATGGAGAGGAAAGATAGACAGGATAATGGCAGAAATGGTCCCTTGTGTATGAATGTCTGACTGCTTGTCTAAAGGTTTGGTTGAATAACATTTACTCTTCTACTTTTTGGGCATTCTAGGCGGAATCAACATGTCAATTTTTCTTTGACTTAAGTGAAAAACAGGGAAGGAAGCGTTCATCTACAGGCAGAGATGACAAATCCTCTCCTCACCCAAAGCAGCCTCGCAAACCTTGTGAGTACCTCGGTTCTAGAGATCTCACATGTGAGCAGTAGCTGTTACTTTGGGTCTTGTTTGGGAAGTGGCATTGCTAAGGGAGGCTCTTTTTGCAAAAGAAGATTGTACTGTGAATTATTAAATGATTTCTCCCACTTGCTTGTTTCAGAGATGAAGAAACTGACCATGGGAGGGTAAACTGATTACCTTGGGTCATGTAGCTAGCTAGTAGCATACCTGGGGCTAGACTTGGAGCTCCTGACACCCAGTTCAGTATTCTGTGACTGCAGCGTGCTGCCGGTTTCATGCCACATTAGTCAACAGGTGGTCATCCACTTGAGGTGACCTACCTGTAGATTGGTCACATATGCGGAACTTTCCCAATACTTTGTTTCATTGATAATTGTGGCGCTGGTAGAAGTGTCATAGTGAGGAGCACAATAGGCCCAGCCATTGTGGCAGTGCAGTATACCAGTCTTTGCAGGATGTAAAGACCAGACAAGATTGAGTTCTCTAGAATGATCGTGTGCCGTAGTGTGTGGAC
The DNA here is from genome assembly GCA_028571685.1 of Heterohyrax brucei. NCBI lineage: Eukaryota > Metazoa > Chordata > Mammalia > Hyracoidea > Procaviidae > Heterohyrax > Heterohyrax brucei. The sequence continues at coordinate 31,998,995 of CM053154.1, forward strand.
CATAGTAACATTTGTCTTCCTTCCACATGCAGCTCAGCCTCCAGGACCCTGCTGGTTTTGTCTGGCCAGCCCTGAAGTAGAAAAGCATTTGGTGGTCAGTGTTGGCACACATGTGAGTTACTTTCATGGACCTTTTACGGAGAAGGAGACATCTGTGGTTTATTTTATTTTATTGAAGGGTGTTGTTGTTCTTGTGCCTTTGAATCAGTTCCGACTCAGAACAACCATTGGTAAAAGAGAACAAAACGCTGCCTCATCCTGCACCCTTCTCACAACTATTGCTGTGTCCGAGTCCCTTGTTGTAGTCACTGTATTGATCCATGTCCTTGAGCGTCTGCTTCTTTTTCATTGACCTTCTGCTTTATAAGCATGTTGTCCTTTCCCAGGGGCTGGCCCCTCGTGGTAACATGTCTAGAGTACCTAAGACAAAGTCTTGCCATCCGCCCTTCCAAAGAGCATTCTGGCTGTAATTCTTCTGAGAAAGATACATTTGGTCTTCTGCAGTCTGCAGTGTATTCATTATTCTTCACCAACATAATATTCAAAAGCATCAATTCTTTGGTCTTCTTTACTCATTGTCTAGCTTTTGCATGTGTATAAAGCAATTGAAAACAGCATGGCTTCCGTCTGCTACACCTTAGTCTTCAGAGTAACATTTATGCTTTTTAACACTTGTTAGAAGTCTTTTGTAGCAGATTTGCCCAGTGTGATGTGTTGTTAAATTTCTTAACTGCCTCTTCCATGGACATAGGTTGTGGACTCAAGTAAAATGAAATTCTTGACAACTTTAATCTTTTGTCTGTTTATTATGATGTTGCTTATTGGTCCATTGGTGAGGATTTTTGTTTTCCTTCTGTCAAGGTCTAATCCATACTGTAAGTGGTAGTCTGTGTTTGTCATCAAGTAAGTGCTTTAAGTCCTCTTCAATTTCAGCAAGCAGGTTTGTGTCACCTGCATATTGCAGGTTGTTAATGCATCTTCCTCCAATTCTCATGTGCATTTTTTCTTCCTGTAGTCTAGCTTGTTAGGTTATTTGCTCAGTTTATAGTCATAATGTCCATGTCATAAAATTTGCCCATTTCCAGTACATGGTTCAGTGGTTTTTAGCAAATATACCAAATTTTGTAACTGTCACCAATAGAGTTATATAGCATTTATACCACTCCAATAAAACCCTCTCATGCCCATTTAGATTTAATCCTTATCTCCAGTCCCAAACAACTACTAAAGCATTTTCTGTCTCCATAATTTGCCTTTTCTGGACATAATGTGTAAATAGAATTGTATAATATGTGGTCTTTTGTAACTAGTTTCTTTTACTTAGCATTATATTGTTGAATTTCATCCATGTTGTGACATACATATATCAGCATTTTATTCCTTTTTATTGCCCAATAGTATTCCATTGTGTGGACACACCATATTTTGTTTTTCCATTTACTAGCTGATGGAAATTTGGCTTGTCTCTGTTTTGGGGCTGTTACCTACAATACTGCTGTGAACTTTCACATGCAAATCTTTGTATGTGGACGTGTTTTCATTTATTTTGGGCATATACCTAGGAGGATTGTTGGGTTATATGGTAAAATTATGTTTAATTTCTTAAGAATCTGCCAAACTTTTCCAAAGTGGCTTCACCAGTGATGTGTAAGGGTTCCTGTTTTCCTATATCATTAGTAACACTTGTCATTGTCATCTCTTTTATTATAGCCTTTCTGTGGTTTTGTAGAGCTAGTCTAGTAAGATCTCTTCTTCTCTCCCCCTTCTTTTATGAATAGGTATGGATCTCTTGGGGAAATACTTTTATATACTTCATTTATTGATTGATTTTACTTTAGATGAAGGTTTACAGAGCAAATTAGTTTCTCATTAAACAATTATTATACGTTTTGTGTTGTGACATTGATTGCCAGCTCCATGACATGCCAACACCCTCCCCTTCTCAACCTTGGGTTCCCCATTACCAGCTTTCCCATCCCTTCCTGCCTTCTTATCCTTCCCTCTGGGCTGGTGCACCCATTTAGTGTCCTTTTGTTTTATGGACCTGTCTGATCTTTGACTGAAGGGGTTTTATATACTAATTGAACTTCTTATATTGTTAATTCATACTACTTGGGAGTGATTTGCTTTTGTTAATTACTCAACTGCCTAAAACAAGGATTTTCTTTGTCCTAAAAGGGAAGTCCTCTGCTGCTTGTATATTCAGACTGTGTTTAAAGTGTCGATTTCCTTGTTTAGCTCCAGATTTCAGATATTTGAGCTTATTAATTTTTATTTAGAATTTTCTAGGGCCTGATTCACACTAGCCAATCCAGTCATATGCATACTGAAGTATTGAATTTTCAGTTTTGCTTATAGTAAAGCATATAGCTCTCTAGTGCCAGGAATACCTATATCTGCCTTTTGGTGTGGTACCAAGATAATAACTATCGTGTTGCTTAGTAGGCACTGAATCAAATTAAAGGAACTGAATGACTTTGTTGGATGATTTTATTCAGGCTGTGGAAAAACCCTGATGTGCTGTATGTGTCTCTTAGTAAGGCCAGTCTATTTCAGACTTTTCCAGATATTTTTCCTGGAGTAAGGTTCGGTTAAACATTAAATAATACTATTGTTTAATGCTCATGTGTCTGGACTCTATATAGATCAGCATCCTCATTTATTCACTTAGAGTTAAGAAAGCTTAATTTGGGGGCTAAAAGTTGTACCCTAGCCACCTTTGTCAAGCATTGGATTTTTTTCAAGGTTCCCGAGAGAAATACAAACAATTTCTTAGTGTGTAGTCCTTCTGTATACAGATGTTTTCAACCATTTTTCACTGATTGTTTTCTAATTTTGGTTTCTGTGGATGACCTTTTTCTCAGTTTATCCTAACAATCCAAGGACCCGTTGTTATGACCTCCTATAGACTGGAGTTCCAATTTCATCTTGTACTTTAAGTCATATCCGTCTCCTTTCTTTGTTGTTTCAGACTTAAGAGTCATTCTTTTACTTTTTGATTTGTTTATATTCTGCTTAAACGAATAAGGCCAAGTCCCATGACACAACTGGGCCATGGATTCTGGGCGTGAATTCTTCAGTAGGAAGAAGAGCAAGTGTGAAAGCTCGTGCTTTTGCAAGAATGTCCTCTGTAGATATCTCGCCTTGACCTGCTTTTCTTCTTTGGGATAGTTTGTGCTGTCTCCCATACAGCTTGCAGGTAGTATGGCAGGCTTTGACCCACCTTCCAGTCAAGCAGCTCCAGCAGGTTCAGATGTCTTATAGGGAGAAGAGATTTAGAATGAGTTACTTAACCCCATTCTACTCTAGGCCTCCAGGATGAATGACCTTTTCTTTCATTCTCTTTTTTTCTAACCCAGAGTATCTAGCTGAGGATTTGGGCATAAAGGAGGATTAAGGAAACCACTCTTTTTGCTTCTCATCTAGGCCTGAAGCCAAAGGAGCAAAAGGCATCTCAGGTCTTTATTTGTGGCCCAGCCTAGCACCACACGTAGGAGGCCACCTGAGGATTTTATTTAGGCCAGAGCCTGTGTAATAACCAAGTCTGTATTTGTCTGAACTGTCCTTTGTTCAGTAGACACCTCTTGGGAACCTGTGGTGCCATTTGGTGGCTGGCAGAAGATTTGAGATTCTCTCTTGGGACCCATTCCTCTTTATTACATTTTTTGTGGCCCTGTCTATCTTTGCCATATTGTCCTCAAGGGATGTACATGGAGCAAAGCTGATAGCCCATGGTCATAAATTGGCAAAAGGGGAGAAAGACTGCTAAGGATCCAAAATAACTTGCAAATTTCATGCATTTTTCTTATGAAAGAAATAGTCATTTAGTTTCTAGTTATATCTTGTTAGAGATAATGTGTCACAATCCACTAACAGCAGTGAACAACAGAGATAATCCAAACATAGGACAGATTAGAAAGAGAAGGAGGATGCTGGGCAAATGTGAAACTATTCACAAGAATTGCAAGTACTGTAAACCAAAAAAAAAAAAAAAAAAAAGCCTGTTGCTATCCAGTCGATTCTGACTCAAAGCTGTGGGGTTAAGCCTATTCTGTTGCATAGCAACCCCATTGGGCAGAGTAGAACTGCCCCATACGGTTTCCAAGGAATAGCTTGTGGATTCGAGCTGCTCACCTTTTATTAGCAGCCACAGCTCTTAACCACTGTGCCACCAGGGCTCCTGAAGTACTATAGTTGGGACCTATTTAGTCTCGACTAGCAGCCCACAGTAGCCACAGAGTGCACACAGCGCTGTGTCCCCTTCCAGGTGTCTGAATCACAGAGCAGTCATGCATGTTTGGTTTTGACAGAAGTATCTTGGTTATTAAAGGCTGACATCCATGGTTGGGAACCCTTGTTCTCTGTCTCTTTGTGTAAGTCTGGGTTTGAGGTTTCTCTTTCTTCCACCTCATTAGGTTAAATGTTTGCTTTCCTTATTAGAGATCAGTCAGAAGTGTGAAGCTGTAGGATACTAATCATACCATCTTAACCCTTTTTGTGAGCTCAGGGCCTATATTTGGCGAGAGACGTAGAGGCTGGTGCTGCTATACAGAGGCAGAAAGTGACTATTTTTAAATCAGAAGCAATATGTATCAGTGATACAAAGTGGTAATAACTGAAAAGTTATTTACAAGTTAGGAGCTTGGGATCAAAAACCACCTGTTTATTTTTCTGTCCTCTTTTGGTGCTGATGTGTTTGAAGCCAAAAATCTGCTTGTGTTCCTCTCCCAATTCATTTGCTCCTAATTTATTTGATACTAAATCCCAATTTGTTGCTTCTGACTTTACTTTTGGGCAGATACTTGACAGCATTGTTATAACCTCTAAAATCAGATTGTTAGAAGTGGGAGAATTTTTGCTGGTGGCCGTCTGAGCACTTTTTTTCCCCCTGTCAAGCTCGCTCTGTATAGGCTTTTGTTCCTGGAGAATCTCATGTGCAGTACTGATGTCTCCATTCTGTGTGCTTCTTCAGTGCTACCTTGCTTTGGCCAAAGGAGGCTTGTCTGATGATCATGTCCTCATCCTGCCCATCGGACACTACCAGTCAGTGGTGGAGCTTTCAACAGAAGTGGTGGAGGAAGTGGAGAAGTATAAGGCAACGCTGAGGCATTTCTTTAAGAGTCGAGGGAAGCGGTGTGTTCTCTTTGAGAGAAATTATAGGAGCCATCACCTCCAGTTACAGGTAGGTGGTCTCTGCCCAAGACCTTGGAGGGGCTCTGTGAGGACCTTGGTATTAATAATATTAGAGTGCTATTTATTTTATTTAAATGATGTTGATGTTAATATTTAATACTTAAAACATTTAAATATTAATTGTGTTAATATGTGAATAACAGTCCTTTAAAAGGTTAGAGAGTATCTCGGAATACCTCCCGAGATTTCACAGGGAAGTACACTGTCAGTGCAAATGAGCAATACAGACAGTAAGTGATTTGTGTAGAAAAGGCATGGTAGTTGAGGAAGGCTCAGACCTTGATAGATGACATCTGGACGGGTATGTGTACTTTGTATGGAAGCCCAGCGAGAGCAGAGGCTTAGAGGTAAGTAGTAGTCACAAAGACTCACAGGCTAATAGCTCTCAGGCATTTGCAGACTGTTAGGGATAATTTGTCATTGTGGTGGTTTTCTTTCTGGCACATTTGTTAAGTTTTCAAATGGGCCTGACTCTGCCACATATATTACATAGGAGCTGGCAAAGGCTTGATGAGAAAGGCATCTCTCTGGAGCCTTTCTCACATCTGAGATGGGCTTCCACACGTGGCAGGCTAGCTCGTAAGTTTAAGACCTTACAGACGGGCTGACAGAGGCCTGTCTGGTATGAGGAGAATCTGTGCTGAGGGGTGTTTCTCCACCCCAGTGATGGATTTGCTACCTCTCAGGGACTGTGCAGGTGCATCCTCCATGGGACCTGTGCAAAGAAGTTCACCTGTCTTGCTCACCTTCCCCAGGTCATTCCTGTGCCACTGAGTTGCTGTGCCACTGATGACATTAAAGACGCCTTTATTTCCCAGGCTCAGGAGCAACAGATAGAGCTGTTAGAAATTCCAGAGCACTCTGACATCAAACAGGTGAGACAGGAGGGGAAGGCAAGGTTCTGGGAGAACTGAGTGTCTGGTTTCTGACAGGGATTATCAGACATCTGAAAAATGTTAAGCTGGCTGGTAACAATTTGGAACCAGAGCACAGAGTTTTGATTAGATTGGAGATTAAGGTGGCATTACAGTTAAATCCTGGTGTTTTCTGATAAAATCAAAAAATTAGAAATGTCATAAAGTAGAAACCTCAGAGGATGAGTGTTGCATGTAGAATCTTGGTAATATCTATCAGTTGGGCTTTTTAAAATCTGGATCCAGTAAGTAATTTAGAATCTATAGTTACTTGTACCATTTTTAAAAAATTTTCTATGTCTTCTGTGCTTTGAGGCTGAATTCTTTGCCAACTTAGAGCTTACAAGAGATATGCAAGGATCTTAGATTTGTGACGCATTATTGTGTGTTTTCCTACAACTCTGTTTACTTTAGATTGCACAGCCAGGAGCAGCGTATTTTTATGTTGAACTTGACACAGGAGAGAAGCTTTTCCACAGAATTAAAAAGAATTTTCCTTTGCAGTTTGGAAGGTATGTTTTTGTTCTGTTAAATGTATTTTTTACTAGATCTTCTATGAACGAAGAAAGTGTTAGGCTCCATGAACAATTGATACAAAGCAAAATAAGAAAGTCCTTGTCCCAAGGACTGTACAGTCTTAAGACAAGTCAGATATTTACATAGATGACAGTAATATTTTATAATGCGTAATGTGAAAAGTGTCATGGGGACAATATACTTTTGGAAAACAATATACTTCAGGCATTTATAGAAGGAAGACTTCATTTCTACTTAGTGAAAACCTTCATGAAAGGCTTGAACTGGACACGAGAGGCAGATTTAGAGGGCACAGATTGGAGTGAAAGATTCCAGCTAGAAGTAGTAACATGCTCCCATTAATTGAGCATGAGCTCTATGCAAAGAACTTTATGTACATTAAATTGTCTCACAACTTTTTAGGTAGGCACTTCTGTCCCAGTTTACTGACAGTGAGAGTGAGACTGTAGATCAGAGCTCAGTAGAACTTTCTGCAGGAATGAAGATACTCTGTGTATCTGCGCTGCCCCCACTAGCCATGTGTGGCTTTGAGCACTTGAAATGCAGCTAATGTGACTAAGGAGCTGAATTTTGAAATTTTAATTTAAATAGCTACTGCTGGCTAGTGGCTACTGTATTGCACAGCATGGCTCTAGAGGGATTTGATAACTTGTCTATGGTCTCACAATTATAGATTCAAATGCAGGCCTGTTGGACCCCAAAACATGAAGCCTGAACCTCATTATTCTGTGTCATCTTAAAGGCTTGGACAAAGCTTCATTTCTGGTCCTAATACCAGGCAGTACATGACTGTTAAGCCTTACAGGTGGTGGCGTAAGTTAAGCAAAGATGGAAGACAGGGAGGAGCCAGCAAAAAGAAACAGGAGTATGGAGGGGAGTAGAACATGGGTAGAGGAGATTGTCTGATGCTGGTATCTGTAGTTTACATCTGTTTTTTTTTCCCAAGTTGTAAGTGGGCTTTGAGTATCCTGAACACTTATTGGACTACTTTGGAAAGCCTTGAAGAGATTTTCCCCCATTGGATAAGCCCAGTGAATGTAGTTGTTTACATTTTTAAAAAGATAATTGATAAATGAGAGTAAGTGTGTTGTGAGCATTGTTAGTGTTATGACAATTATCATTTTGTTGTTGCGTCAGCAACAGATGCAGATGTAGACACTGAGGACACAGGCATGTTACTGAAAATACAGAGACCACAAAAGGGAGATTCTGCATGTGATTTTGTGTTCATGTTAGTCAGTTGTATTTTCAACATTGAGTATTTTACAAAATACTATTTACAGTTATTGCAGCAATTCGTAGTTAACAAAATACTTGAAAAGGCTTTTTTTTCCCCACCAGCTGTACAAGAAAGATACCATCTTTATTTTATAGAGGAAGAAATAGGCTCACAAGTTTGCCTAGGGAGCTGGAACCTGAGTTCATGTCCTTTGACTTGAGAGAGGATTTGTGTGATTTTGAATTCATCTGTTCTATTTATCATACTTTCATAGTGGAATATGGACCATTTAGATATGCAAGGAGAGTTATCTCTAATATATCAAAATAGTAAAAGATATATAAATGTCAATTGGAAAAAAGCTTGTACGCAGTGGCCTTGTATGTATGTGTCTGCGTGGTTATTTTTCAGTCCTGAAGGCCAGGGTAAGTTGTTTTGTTGAAGGTGAATTTAGGCAGTTGTGCCCATCTAGATCTGAGTCCTTAAAAGAGAGGTAGAGGAATTTCAAGTCATAGTGGACATGACACTAAGTGCCTGACTGCAGCAGGCTCTTGGCAAACTCATGAGCTGATTAGGATGTGACTACTCGAGTTTAAGGCAGGGTGTAAGCACAGATACTGGGGTGCTCTGTGTTGTCTCCACATCTCACAATACCTTGTAAGGTAGGTGGGGTTATATATTCTCATTTCATGGATGAGGAAATCAGGACTCAGAGATGAAACGCATTTGTTTAAGTCACAGATAGCATGTAGCTGAGCTAGGAATGGAGTCCATCTCTGGTCTGTCTGACTTCAGGGCCTGCTTTCTTTCTTCTGGGCTGTGTTGCTTCTCTACCAGCTTTGTAGTTCCCAGTTTGTTAATGGGCTACCAGGTTTTAGGAAAGAGGTGGGACCTGAGTTGGTCACTTAAAGTGGGTATGATTTGGGTGCACAGATGGCAACAGTGGCACTCAAAACAGGAGGATGGTATGAACAAAGTTAGTGGACTCCACAGACTTTTCTTTGTGATGATGAGGACAGATGTCTGACTGAAAAGAAACAGAAGAAGGAGGAGACTTGGAGCTCATACTGTCCTTTTTGACTTCTTTGTGCCCTGTCTGCAGAGAGGTCCTGGCCAGTGAAGCCATCCTTAATATTCCTGCCAAGTCTGATTGGAGGCAGTGTCAGATCAGCAGAGAAGAGGAAGAGACTCTAGCCCACCGCTTCCGGAAAGACTTCGAGCCCTTCGACTTTACTGTGGATGACTAACTAAGGAAAGAGGTAGTTCATGAACATCACAGGGTCATCAGCTGTTTTTAAAGAACCTGCAGTCTTCCATTGCTCCTGTTTCCCTGCCTCTCTCATGCATTCTCATGGAATCGGCCTGCAACAAGAAGTTTAGGACTGCATAATTTTCTAGGATGAAAGTCCTATGTTAAAAGCGTGTATGTCATCCAGCTCCAAGTACCAGCTTGTGTTTATCAACATTTTAAAAAATGTGTACACTATCAAATAAAATCAAAAGTCTTTTCCATAGTTGAGAAGTGTCTTGTGTTCACTAAAATGATGCAGTGTGTATGAGGACTGCCAGTTAGGTTCACGAACTCGTCCTAGAAAAAGTGCTGCACACCTCACTGCTGAGTATCAGTATGGTCACCTTCGAAGTATGCCCCTGGGGACGCTATGCACCGAGGCCAGCACCTAGTCCTCTCTTCAAAATACTTTTGGAACTGAATGGCCATCGGAGCTGTTGTTGCATTACCTTTGATGTCCTGAATGTCATCAAAATGTCTTCCTTTCAATATCTCTTTTATCTTGGGGTGTAGAAAAAAGTCATTGGCAGCCAGATCAGGTAAATAGGGAGAGTGTCCCGATATAGTTATTTGTTCATTGGTTAAAAACTCCTTCACAGACAACTATACAATTAAGTTTGCAGACTTGCCACTGTGCTACTGTGTGCAGTGGCCATTCCAAAAAAAGTTTCAAAATTGCTTTGAAGGGTGGACTAGGTGCTGGCCTTGGTGCATAGCTTCCCAAGGGGAGTACTTGAAAGATGACAGTGGTGATATTCAGCATGAGGTGTGTAGCACTTAGAACAATTAAGTTCGCAGACTTAATTGTCAGACCTCATATACATATATATATATGTACAATAGGAGGGTCCAGGGTGTTAGGTCCAGCTGTTATCTCAGAAGCACACCAGGTGGCTTCTCCCTGAGCAACCTAGTTTTAAGAAGGGACCCAAGACCTTTGCCGCTTGTGTGTTATAGCAGTCATCTTACTGATACGTAAAAGCTCATTCAGTCCTTCAGCAAATATTTTACTCCTATGTGCCAGGCATTTTTGTAGGCTCTGGGGATATAGTCATGTCCCCACATGGTCCTTGTTATCCCATAGTTTACAGTCTAATTAGGAAGTAAGGGGATGGATTAAAAGGAGATGAGTTCTTCTTTGGATATGTTGAGCTTTAAGTGCCTAAGATTCGTAACAGATGTATCCTGTGTCCTCCTGGATAGTTCTAAACTGATGGTGATGGGATCTGGGAGACATCAGGATATAGACGGTACATGAAATTGAAATAATGGATGAAAGTAAGAGTGAATCAAGTTCTAAGCTGAGGATGACTGCTTGAGCAATATTACTGTTTAAGGAGTACATGGAGTGCTTCAGCAAGTACATGGAAAAGAAGTAAAGAGAGACACTCCAGGAAACTGCCCAAAAAAATTGCTCCCATATAATGAACTCTTATGGCCCAGAGAAGAAAGATGTGGCAGTCTGAAACCTTATCAGGCAGTTCTGTCCCATCCTAGAGGGTCACTATGAATCAAAATCAACTGGATGGCAACAGGTTTATGGCCTACACACTGGACTTCACTTAGTCCTTACAAAATGTCTGTGAGGTGGGTATTATTACTTCCATTACTTCCACTAAAGAAGCTGAGACTCACAGACTTGACAGTTGTGGAGCCTGGGGCGTCCCAGCCTGGGATTAAAAAACTGAGCTATGCAGCATCCCAAGAATGGGTACTTTTTTTTTTTTCTAATTGTGGAAGTTTATAGCTCAAATTAATTTCTCATACAAAATTTATACACATACTGTTTTGTGACATTAGTTGCAATTCCCACAGTGTGACAGCACACTCCTCCTTTCTGCCTTTGGTTCCTGGTGTCCATTTAGCCGGTTCCTGTCACTTCTTGGCTCATGCTGCCTCCAGAGAGGTTCCACCCATTTGATCTTGTGTATCTGATTGAACTAATAAGCATACTCCTCACTTATTTTGTTTTATATTCCTGTCTGATCTTGGAAGGGTGGACTTCGGAAAAGTTTTCCGTTCTGAGTTAACAGCATCCGGGGACTGTGGTTTTAGGGGTTGCTTCAGTCTCCGTCAGACCCTTAAGTCTGGTCCTTTTATGTGAATTTGAGTTCTGTTCCACACTTCTTGCACTCTGCCTGGGACTGTGTTGTGTTCCCTGCTCAGGGTAGTCACTGGTAGTAGCTTGGTACCCATTTAGTTCTTTTGCTCTTAGGCTAGTAGGTTCTCTGATGGTGTAGGGGGTTAAGTGCTATGCCTGCTAACCAAAAGGTCAGCAGTTCAAATCCACCAGCCACTCCTTGGAAACTGTATGGGGCAGTTCTACTCTGATCTCTAGGGTCACTAAGTGGTGGACCTGACTTGATGGCCTTGGGTTTGGTTTTTTTTCAGTTTAGTCTTTTGGGCTATTGTTTCCCTTGTGTCTTTGCCTTTCTTCATTCTCCTTTGTTCTAAGGGTGATAGGACAAATTTATACATCTTAGATGGCCACTGATCACAAGCTTTTAAGATCCCAGGTGCCACTCAGTAAAGTGGGATGCAGAATATTTTCTTGATAAACTTTGTTAAGCCAGTTGACCTAGATGACCCCCAAAACTATAGGCCTCAGGCACAGGCCTTAGCCCCAGCTACTGTGTCCCTCAAAATGTTTCAGTGTGTTCAGGAAATTTCTTAGCTCTCGCTTTGGTCCAGTTGTGCTGACTTCTCCTATGTGGTGTCTTATCTTTCCCTTCCTGAAGTTGATCTTTATCTCTATCTCAGTGAATACCCTTCTTCTACTCTCCCCACCCTTATAACCATCAGAGAATGCTCTTTTGTTTAAACGTTTGAGTTCTTTTAATAGTGGTCACAGGCAATATTTGACCTTTTGTGACTAATTTCACTCAGTACAATGCCTTCCAGATTTATCCATGTTGTGAGATGTTCTGAGGATTCATCATTGTTCTTTATCATTGCATACTATTCCATTGTGTGTATGTACCATAATTTTTTATTTATCTGTTGATGGGCACCTAGGTTGTTTCCATATTTTTGCTATTGTGAATAATGGTTTAGTGAACTTGGGTGTGCATGTGTCTATTCATGTGACAGCTCTTATTTCTCTAGAATATATTCTAGGTATGAGATTGTTGGGTTGTGGGTTATTTCTATTTCTAGTGTTTTAAGGAAGCACCAAATTGTTTTTCAAAGTAGTTGTACCATTTTACATTCCCATCAGCAGTACCTAAGTGTTCCAATTTCACCACAGAATCTTCAACATTAATTAGTTGTGTTTTTTGGATTAGTGCCAGCCTTGTTGGGGTGAGATGGTATTGCACTGTAGTTTTGATTTGCATTTTTTTAATGGTTAATAATCACAAGCACTTCCTGATGTGTTTGTTAGCTATCTGAAAGTCTTCTTTGGTAAAGTGCCTGTTTATATATAGCCTTTTCCCATTTTTAAATTGGATTTTTGTTGTTGTTGTTGAAGTGTTCTTACAGGCTTTAGAGATCAGACCCTTATTGAATATGTCGTAGCCAAAAATTTTTTTCCCTGTTTTTGTTTTCTGTTCTGCGGGCCAAACTTACCTTTTTCCCGCTACAGTTTCTCTTCTGGTATATGTGCATTGTTAGTTACCGTTTGTATACTATTTATGTCATCTATTGGGGCTCCAAAATGCAGGCATTTAAGGAGCAAACTAGTAGGCCTGTTAGTGCAGAATTCTTCCCAGTTTTTGAGATTCGCTAGTATTTAAATCAGTGGCCTTTTCTAGTGTCAATTCAGCGGGTGATTCGCTGAAGGATACATGGCACGGGTCCGAGGAAAAGAAGTGTATGGTGGGGAATGGAGATACTCTGAAGTTTGAAAACAACGAATACAGGAAAGACTAGCAGCAGACTTAATGGGAATGTAAGATCTGGAGAGAGACTACATTTTTTAATACTGAAGGAAACACAGGCCAGTCTTCTAAGGTACTCCGGCCACGAGGCTAGCGGTAACCATTCCAGCCTCCCACCCTTCCCTCTGCGGCGCTCCAGCAAGCCGCGGAGCAACACGGGTGGAACGTTTCCTCGGGCAGTTCCCGGAAGTGACGCTTGTCTCGCGAGAAGAAAGGCGCGCGAGCGTCGGCGGCCCGGAACCGGCCTGGGAAGAGCGGCACTGCCTGAGGCCGCTTCCCCTCCCGCCCCATGGAGGGGCCCCCGGGCCTGCGGCCGGGCGCGGGCGGGCCCTGGGAGATGCGGGAGCGGCTGGGCACCGGCGGCTTCGGGAATGTCTGCTTATACCAGCATCGGGTGAGCCGGGGCGCGGGAGGGAGCGGTGATTGGGATTTGTCACAGCGTCTGAGGAATATTAGTGACGGTCGGTGTGTGAGAAGTTGTCCGTGAGAATTCGCGGCGGTATTTGTGGGCTGTTGGGCATGTGTGTGTGTGTGTGATATTGTGCTTGTAAGCTGGAGTGACTGAGTCTAAGATTGTAACTGTCAGGAACGTGTTATAGTGGTCCTGGGTCTGTGTGGGAGATAGAGCTGTTGGAGGGAGCTTTTGGTATGAGTGGCAAGATGTGACAAACTGTTTAGTGAATGTGACAGTGGCTTTGTGTGTCTCTGTGAATGTACGATGTCATGGTATGTGAGGCAGACGGATGTCAGGATGTGTATATGTGAGCAGTAATGGGTGAGAAAGTGGGATTAGATGGGGGCTTGCCTGTTGGAATGTGGAGATTGTGTTTGTACTTGGCGATCTGTGATTTCAGTACCTGTGGGGACCAGAGTAGACAAGGAAGGCTTCATGGAGGGTCTAGAGTTAGGCCTTTAGAAGCATAGGTAGGTTTTGGAAGTGAGGATGCATTTCAGGTAGGAAATAGTAAGAGGACAAGCTGGGGGAAATGATCAGTGGCTTCTCAAGGGAAGAAAAGATTTGTAGGTGGAGGGCAGCTAACATCAGACTCAGGGATTGTGTTTTGATTTAATTGAGAATGTTTAACCATTGTAGTAGCAGTTAATAATCACGTTCAAGGTGTGCATCTTATGAGATTTAAATAAAGCTATGAATCCTTTTCTGCCAAAAAAAAAATACATCCACACAACCTTAGGCATAGCCATTTGAGGGAGTTCCCTGTCTTCTGACATACAGTTACAGACGCTTTAGGTGTATAGACCCTGGAATAACAATCCCTGCAGTATAACTTTGGTCATCGGTAAAATGGATGTAATAATGTATATACTTCATGGATCTGCTTGAGAGTTAAATGACATCTGTATCTACATTGCCTGGCCCATGGAAAGCCCTCAGATGTTAGCTGTTAACTTATGTTGTTGTGGCTGTTAATCATTCTCATCATCAGTCACTGGCCTTAAAAAAGGAAATGTTAAGATAAAAGTGGTGTTCTAGGAAGATTATTTTGTATAAGATGAATTTGAGTGGAAAAGTTTGTGGGCAAGATTAGCATTTAAACTGTTACTGAAATGCCTGCACTTGGCCTATGATGGAAGAAGAAAAGTCAAGAGGAGAAACCCTGATTTGCTTGCTGTGGGTAGAGAGCCCGTATTGTGAGAGGGGAGTGAAGAGAGATGAAAGTCTGTCTGGAAGTGAATAGTCTTGTTTGTGGGGCAGGTAAAATGTCAGATGTCACTGACAGAACTGAGGAAATTTTCTGAAGCAGTTTTCTGTTGTTAGGTGTCGTTGAATTGATTCTGACTCATAGCAACCCTTTGTACAAGAGTATGAAATACTGCCCAGTCCTGTGACGTCCTCACAGTTGTTATACTTGAACCCATTGTTTCAAATCCGTGTCTTTGAGTCTTCCTCTTTTTGCTGACCCTCTGCTTTACCAAACATGGTATCTTTCTGTAGGGACTGGTCCCTCCTGATACACATGTCCGAAGTACATGAAATTTCAAAGTCTCACTATCCTTGCGTCCAAGGATCAATCTGGCTTTATTTCCTCTAAGACAGACTTGTTAGGTTTTTCTGGCAACCCATGATATATTTAGTATTCTTTGCCAGCACCACAATTCAACTGGGCTTTGATTCTTTGGTTTTTCTTATTCACTGTCCATCTTTTGCATGCAAATAAGGTGATTGAAAATACCGTGGCTTGGGTCAGGCACACCTTGTCCTGAAAGTTACATTTTGCATTTTAACACTTTTGTGTGGTCTTTTGCAGCACATTTGCCCAGTGCAATTGTTGTTTGTTTTCTTGACTGCAGTTTTGGTGGACATTGATTGTGGATCCAAGTAAATGAAATCCTTAACATCTTGAATCTTTTGTCTGTTTATTATGATGTTTCTTATTGATCCATCTGTGAGGATTTGTGTTTTCTTTATATTGAGGGACAGTCCATACTAAGGATTGTAGTTTTTGATCTTTCTCAGTAAGTGCTGCAGGTGCTTCAGGTGCTTCTCTTGCAGCAAGCAAGGTTGTGTCATCTACATGTCAGAAGTTGTTAATGAGTCTTCTTTCACTCCTGATGCCTTGTTCCTCTTCATGTAGTCCAGCTTCTGGGATCATTTGCTAAGCATACAGATTGAATATGTTTGGTGAAAGGATACCAGCTCTAGTGCACACCTTTCCTAACTTGGAACCATGCACTATTTGCTTGTTCTGTTTGAATGACTGCCTCTGGTTCCACATGAGCACAATTGAGTGTTCTGGCATTCCCGTTTTTGCGGTGTGATCTGTATAATTTGTTTTGACCCACACAGTCAAATGCCTTTGCACTATCAGTAAAACACAGGTATACATCTTTCTAGTATTCTTTCCTTTCAGCCAAGATCCATGTAATACCAGCAGTGATACTGTTTCATGTCCCATTCTGAGTCAGCTTTACTTTCTGACAGTTTCCTGTCCTTGTTCTGTTGCAACTGTTTTTCAGTTACTTTCAGTGAAATTTTACTTGTGTGTGATACTAATGATATTGTTAGATAACTTCTGCATTCTATTGGATTACCTTTCTTTGGGATGGACACAAATATGGATCTCTTACAGTCAGTTGACCAGGTAGCTGTCTTTCAAATTTCTTGACATAGATGAAGGAGCACCTCCAGTGCTGCATCTTTTTGTTGAAGTGTCTTAATTTGTGTTCTGTCAAATCATGAAACTGTATTGTTTACCAGTGCTTTCAGTGCAGCTTGGAATTCTTCCTTCATTGCCATGATGTCTTGATAATATGCTGCCTCCTGAAACAGTTGAATGTTGACCAGTTCTCTTTGGTTCAGTGACTGTGTATTCCTTCCTTCCTTCTTTTGATGCTGTGTTGTTTCATATTTTTTCCATAGAATCCTTCAGTATTGCAACTCAAGTCTTGGCTTTTTCTTCCGTTCTTTCAGCTTGAGAAATGCTGAGCGTGTTCTTAGGTCTTTACCCATGTTATATTACTTAGCTGTGTCTTCTTGTGCTGCCTCTGTTCATTTCTCTTCATCATTTCTCCCTTTTATTTTAGCATAATACTTTACTTTCAAGAGCAGGTCTCAGTGTCTCTTCTGATACCATTTTGGTGTTTTCTTTCTTTCCTGTCTTTTTAATGACCTTTATTCTTTATAATGCTCTTGATGTCATTTCATAATGCGTTTGGTCTTTGGTCATTAATTTTCAGTGTGTCAGTTCTGTTTTGGGGATGGTTCTCTGAATTCAGGTAAGATCTACTCATGGCCATATTTTGGCTCTCCTGGACTTGCTGTAATTTTTTTTCGGCTTCAACTTCAACTTGCATATGAGCATTTCGTGGTGTGTTCTGTAGTTGGCTTCTGGCATTATTCTGACTGATGATACTGGGGTTTTTCTATCATTCCATGGGTGCACTCAGTTTGATTCCTGTGTGTCCCATTTGACAAGGTCCATGTGTATAGTTACCATTTATGTTGTAGGAAAACAGTGTTTGTAATGACTAAGTCATTGGTCCTGCAAAGTTCTTTCATGCTATCTCAAGTATTGTCTGTATCACCAAGGCCATATTTTCCAACCATTTATTCTCCCCCCCCAACTTTTGCATTCCAATCACCAGTAATTATGAGTGCATCTTGACTGCATCAATTTCAGACTTGTTTAATCAATTTCAGACTGCAGAAGTTGGTAAAAATCTTCAATTTCTTCATCTTCGGTATTAGTGGTTAGTGCATGAATTTGAGTA
Organism: Heterohyrax brucei; assembly: GCA_028571685.1. Taxonomy (NCBI): domain Eukaryota; kingdom Metazoa; phylum Chordata; class Mammalia; order Hyracoidea; family Procaviidae; genus Heterohyrax; species Heterohyrax brucei. The sequence goes on from CM053154.1 coordinate 32,016,257, forward strand.
ACAGTCACATTAACTAGTTTTCCTTGTAGGTGTATGGATATCGAACTATTTCTTGGCAGTGTTGTGCTAGGATAGATCTTGAAATGTTCTTTCGGCTGATGAATGCAGTGCCACTCCTCTTCATTTCCACCATGATAGACCATATGATTGTCTGATTCAAAGCTCTGATATCAGTCTGTTTCTGCTCACTAATGCTTGGGAGGGAAACCCTGGTGGCGTAGTGGTTAAGTGCTATGGCTGCTAACCAGATGGTCAGCGGTTGGGATCCACAAGGTGCTCCTCGGAAACCCTATGTGGCAGTTCTACTCTTTTCCTATAGGGTCACCATGAATCAGAATTGACTCGATGGCAGTTAGTTTGGCTTTTTGGGTTTTTTGCCAGCCGAAAGGCTGGCAGTTCGAGTCTGCCAGGCACTGCTTGGAAACTCTGTGGGGCATTTCTGTTTCGTCTGTAGGGTCACAATGAGTTGGAACTGACTTGATGGCAGTGGGTTTGGTTTAGGTTTAATGGCTAATACATTGATCTTTATGTGTTCAATTTCATTTTTGATGACTTCCAGTTTTCCTAGATTTTTACTTTGTACAATCCACATTCCAATTTATTAATGGATATTTGCAGCTGTTTCTTCTTGTTTTGCATCTTGCTGCTTCAGCAGATGAAGGTCACAAAAGGATTACTCCATCCTTGTCATTAGGGGTTGATTCTAAAAGGAGCCCTAGGGATGTAATAGTTAAGAGCTTGGCTGCTAACTGAAAGTTATGCAGTTCAAATCCACCAACCACTCCTTGAAAACTATATGGGGCAATTCTCATCTGTCCTGTAGTTTTGCTGTGAGTGGATGTTGACTTGACAGCAACCTTTTTTGGGGGGCTCGGGGGTGGGATCTACTTTCAGGTGACAGTTTTTACCTGATTGAATTTTGACTGCCTTCCACTCTGAGGAGCTCTTTTCAGCACTACATCAGACAGTAGTTCTACTGCTTTTTGTAAGGTTTTCAGAACTGACCAGTTTTTTCGGAAGTAGACTACCAGGTCCTTTTTCCTGGTCTGTTGTAGTCTCAGAACTCTTTTGAAACCTAAGTACCATGGGGTGACCCTGCTGGCATTTGAAATACCAGTGGCATAGCTTCCAGCTGTGGCAAGAAGGAGAATGGAAGATGGGTGACTAAGGCGTCCAGTACTTTCATAGCTAGACAAGTAGTTAATTTAGTAATTTCCACTCTCAGAAGGGACATAAGGCACTCAAAGAGGAAAAAGAGGGTGCCAGGTGCTTCCAGCAGAATGTTGCCTGTGACCTTGCTTTCTAAGCCTGCCCATCAGCCAGACTGTAAGAGAAGAACCATGCATGCTAACATGCTTTTGTGCTTTCCTGGGACCCTGGCTGAGACTGGATGAACTCATCATTTTTTAAATGGAAGAGATTTGACTTTCTCTAGAATCTTAGAAATCTCTCAGGAACTTTCCAACTATCCAGAGTGGCCTTTCCCCAAAACTAGGACCTTTGACTTTTGAATCTGGGTGGCAGGGGGAGAGTACGTAATCAGTCATAAGATTTGCGAACAGCATCATTACTTTTCCAAACTGTATGTGAGGCTTGCATTTACACCTTTCAAGATCCTCCATTTTGGTGGAAGCTATGTTGCAGTGTGTAATTTACACCTATGAAAGCATGATGAGGAAGAGAAAAAGGGTATGAGATGGTTTATGGTTTACTTAGCTTATTACGTATGGGTGTTGTTGGTGCCCAAATCATCAAAAACAGTATTCCCTGCCCTCAAGGAGATTTCATGTCTAGTGAAAGAAATAGCACAGAAAACAGTTATAAAGTACACTATGGTAATCCTATATAATGAAGATATTTGCAAAGTGATTTGGCGGCATGATATATTAGGGCATAGGGTTAAAAACAAAAAAATGTTGCCATCAAGTTGATGCTGACTTCTAGTGACCCTGCAGGACAGGGTAGAACTGTCCTGTAGAGTTTCCACGGAGCACCTGGTGGATTTGAACTGTCGACCTTTTGGTTAACAGACATAAGTCTTAGCCACTACACCACCAAGGAATAGGGTAACACTTCTGAACGTGTGTCCGGAAAACTAATCCTATGAAATACTGTGAAGAAAGGGAACTATGGTTAAATACATTTAGCCACTACACCACCAAGGAATAGGGTAACACTTCTGAACGTGTGTCTGGAAAACTAATCCTATGAAATACTGTGAAGAAAGGGAACTATGGTTAAATACATAGTATTTTTCAAATTAACACAGCTTTTTTTGTTGCTGTTGCTAGGTATCTTATAAAACGTCCCACAGAGCAATCCATACTCCCTGTGAAGAGGTCGTGTAGGGAAGGTCTATACAGAGTGGTTGAGAGATTTTTAAGGGTGGGACCGTTTTGAAATAGGTAGCTTCCTGCTTCATTCATAGTGTGAATTTAGGGTGTAACAGTGTTCACGGCTGTCCCAGCTGTCACCAATGTGGTAAAGATTTACATATAACATTTGTGAGGAGGGCACAGGACCAGGCAGTGTCGCTGTGAGTCAGAATCCACTTGAGGGCATCTAACAACAGTAGTTACCATTAGCTGCTTGCTCATAACAAAACAAAGATCGAAGGGAGTGAGGATTGTAGTTAGGCTGGATTATATTCTGTCCTATTTCCTTATTTCTGTCTCTATTCATACTGAATAAGAGTTGACTGGATGGCAGTGGTTTTTTTTTTTTTTTTTGTATTCATACTGTTGTGTGACTCAGTGACCCTATACAACAGAGCAGAACTGCCCCAAGGCTTCCTAGGCTGCAATCTTTATGGAAGCATATTGTTAGGTCTTTTCTCTGGTAGATTTGGATTGCTTACACAGTGCACCACCAAGTCTTCACTCTATAGACGATCTTATCTCTAGCCTCTTTTCTCTCTGTTGTGACAGTCATAGTTTTCAAGCTTTGTCTTGTTTCTCCTATAGTTTTGTTTAAAAAAATTTATTTTATCTTAGTTCTTGGGCTCTTTCCTCTTTATTCATTCATTGTCTGTATGACACCTCTGGTTTATGTTAGACTGTATATTTTAGATGCCATTTTGGACTCCTTTTCAGCTTTGATTGGGCTATTGTTGGTTTGTGCTATTAGCATTGTCAGTAGGTACTGAATTTGATGAGGTGGAGCTAGGTCTTGTAATGTGCGTCAGGATAAGTTTAATTTTAGCTGGAATTGCCCAAATTACTACTTCTAGGCAGGAGCTGATGGGTTCATTTTATAGCTGTGGAAGCTGAGTACAAGCATCGTTAAGGTTTTTTCTCCGTCATTTAAAATACTAAGATTAGTACCTAATTTTCAATTTTTTTTTTTTGCATTAAGCTTGATCATATTGAAACAGTTTCTTAAGGTTGAGACCAGGGTGCGCTTGAATTATCCTCTTCATTCTGTTTTTGCTAGAGGCTGGGAGCCTTGTTTGTTGTCTTTACCAAAGGAATTTGCCAGGGAGACAGGGTCTTTGTGTTTTTCTAACAGTATATGTGAGACCTAGTAGCCTTGGTGGTGCAGTGGTTAAGTTCTCCGCTGCTAACTGAAAGGTCAGTAGTTTAAACCCACCAGCTATTCCTCAGGAGAAAAGTGTGGCACTGCTTCTGAAAAGATTTACAGCCTTGGAAACCCTATGGGGCAGTTCTCTGTCCTGTAAAGTATCTGTGAGTCACAATTGACTTGACATTGTTTTATTTTTGATTTTCACGTATGAGATAGTGTTCTCAGGAGACCTGCCGTAACGTCTGCCCCAGTCAGTTTTTGCTTCTGTACTTTGGTGTGTTTAAATATCAGTTTTGAATCATTGGGTTAATAGTTTCATGGTTTATTTACAAAAAGTGCCAGATTAAAAAAGCTATGAGTAAGTATACTTAGTAAGTAAAAGACTAAAGAGGTTTACTTTTTATTTTTCCTCCAACTTGGCATTTCTTTGGTAGTAAGCAAAGCTGCACAAGAACTTAATTTGTACTTTTTTCTGTTGTTTTCCTATGTTGGCAGGAGCTTGATCACAAAATAGCAATTAAGTCTTGTCGTCTAGAGCTAAGTACCAAAAACAGAGAACGGTGGTGCCATGAAATCAAGATCATGAAGAAGTAAGTGTACTTACTGGCACATTTTCCCTGTCCTGTAGCCCAGTCAAATGTCATCATTGGGAAGGAGGCCAGGAGTCTACTCTTAGTATCTTCTTGGAAATATATCTGCTTCTCCTTAATTAAATGTGTTCTATTTCAAGTAATAACGTTACATTATGATTAAGAAGATTTAGTTTAAAGAGTTAGCTATTCATTAGCTACTACCAAAAACCAAACCTGTTGCCTACAAGTCAATTCCAACTCATATAACAACCCTATATGACAGAGTAGAACTGCCCCATGGGGTTTCCCTGGAGTGGCTAATGGAATAGAACTGTTGACCTTTTGGTTAGTAGCTAATCTCTTAACCACTGTATCAGTAGGACTCCTCATTAGCCGTTAAAGAGATGCAATCAAATTACAATGAGGTGCCATCTTGTATCTGGTAGAATGACAATAGTCAAAAATGGGAAGTAATAGGTGTTGCTCAGATTGTGGAGAAACTGAAACCCTCATCCATTGCTGGTTGAGATATAAAATGGTACAGTCAGTGTGGAAAACAGTTTAGCAGTTCCTCAAAAAGTTGAGCATAGAACACCATATGACTCAGCTGTCCCAGTCATAGGTATATATGCAGAAGAAGCAAAAACAGAAACACAAACAGAAACTGGTACGATAATGTTTACTGCAGCACTTTTTGCAATAGCCAAAAGGTAGAAACAGGCACAGTTCCTATCATCAGATCAATGGGTAAACAAAATGTGATATATACACACAGTGGAGTACTACTCAGCCATAAAAAGTAATGAAGCTCTGATATTTACCACAACATGAGTGGGCCTTGAAAACGTAATGCTGAACGAAATACATCAGTTGCAAAGGACAAATATTGTATGATCTTGCTTCTATGAAAATAAACACAAAAAACTCTGCTGCCATCGAGTTGATTCTGTCTCATAGCAACCCTGTAGGATAGAGCAGAAGCACTGGATAGAGTTTAAAAGGGGCACCTGGTGGATTTGACCTAGCCAGCCTTTTGGTTAGCAGTCATATCACTTAACCCCTGTGCTACCAGAGTTTCTGTTTGTATGAAATGAGCCAATCTGTTGAAACCAAAGATTATTAGTGGCTACCGGGTATGAAAAGGAGGGCAAAAGTGGAGTGTTTGCTTAGGAGCCATTGAGTTTATGTGACAGTAGTGGCGCAATTTAGAAAAGGAGAACAATGGTATTTCCACATATTGAATAATGTAATCAGTGTCACTGATGCATAAATATAGAGATTGTTGACATGGCATATGTTTTGTTATGTATGTTTTTACCACAGTTAAAAATTTTTTTTTTAAAGGGAGAAGAAAAGAAAAAGCTAAATGTTATAAGACTCAGCTCTCTGAGGGTGAATCTGTTTCTTCTCAGTGTTGGGCAGTGCCTGTCTAGTTTTTAATTAAATAAAAATCACTACCCCATTTCTTTTGTACCTACTTTTGTTAGGTAGTGTATTTATCTATGGCTTTGTAACAAATTAAGCTGACACTTAGTGGCTTAAAGCAACACACATTTAATATCTTACCATTTATGTGGGTTAGGAATTTGGGAGTGGCTTAGCTGGATGATTCTAGGTAGGAGTCTTTCCTGAGAAATGTCTAGATGCTGACTGGACCTGCAGTTATCCAAAGGCTTGATGTGGCTGCTGATGAGAAGCATTGCTTCCTTACCACACTGATGTCTCCATAGGGAAGCTTGAGTATTCATGGCATAGCAGCCAGCTTTCCCTAGAGCAGGTGAACTGAAGGAAGGAGCAGGGTGAAAGCGCCCATGTCATTTGTGATCTGCCCGCAGAAGTTGTCCTCTATCCTCTGCCACATTCTGTTTGTTAGAAGTGAGTTAACTCAAGAGAGAGAGGTTGCATGCTCGACTGGAGAAATAGCAAATACTTTGTAGACGTATTTTGAAGTGTCTGCATATAGTGTGTTAAATGCTTTACAGATAATTCTTCTGATAACTCTAGATTTAAGTATAAATGAGAAAGCTGACACTTACCGAGTCACACAGCTGATAGTTTGTAAAGTCAGAATTGGATACGATTGCTTTCTGACTTATTCTCTGTTCTCCATTCACTGTAAAGGTTTCAAATTTTGCGGTGTGCTAAAATTACCAAGAAAGTTTGTTAACAATATAGACTTCCAGGTCCCACTTGCAAAATTCTGTTTCTTTTAAGTCCCAGGGAGTTAGGAATCTCTAGTTTTGGACTCCACTGCATGGTGATGATTAGGATCATATATTGTTAAGTTTAAAATTTGTGGTTCTGTACATCTGTAGGATATCATCCTGCTGACCTCTGCCTGGAGGAAGGGGAGAGGGTGAAGAGAGAGAAAAGGAGACTGTTGGGAGGATGAGACATGTATGGAGCAGAGAGGAATAGTGTGCTGTCACTGGTCAGGGAGAGCAGTGGAAGCTGCATATAGGTGGGCATGCAAATTTATATGGGAATGTACATTTTCACTCAATCATAGTAAAAAAATCAGAAAAAATCTTAAGAAATACACAGTATAATTCAGTATTTATTTCTAGTTTTAATTTTTATTGTGGTAAAAATATGTATTACCCAAAATTTGCCCACTCAGTATTTTAACATATACAGTTCATATGTGCTGGTTACATTAATCACAGTGTACAACCATCCCCTGTATCTGTTGCCAAATTTTCCATCGCCATAAACACAAGCTAAGTGATCCTTCCCTTTTACTTTTGCTCCTGCAAACCAATAATACGGGAGTCCTAATTATTGTGGCAAGTAAATGAATTAATTACATAAAGTGCTTGCAATGCTGCTTGACACAGAAATGTAATAGTAATAGTGTAATAGTGAGAGTATTTTTGTCTATTATTTATAACAAAAGGTTAATTTTTAACTGGAGAAGTGAGAAAGTATAAATAGTGACCCTCTCTGCCCTGATTAACTACTGTTTCAAATCTAGTCCCATTTCAGTGGAGAAAGTTTTTTATGATTGTGTTCTTGCTTGTTTAGGTTGGACCATACCAATGTTGTAAAGGCTTGTGATGTTCCTGAGGAACTGAATATTCTGATTAATGATGTACCTCTTCTCGCAATGGAATACTGTTCTGGAGGAGATCTTCGGAAGGTACTGTGGATGTTTTGAGACGATGAGACAGTAAATCATGTGTGCGAGCAGAATCACATTCAGTTTGATAATATAGAAGTCAGAAATTTACAGCCTGTTACCTGTATTTCTTTCTTTCTTTTTTCTTTTAATTGTGATTGAGTAAAAGTGTATGATCCAATTTAAATTTGCATGCCTGCCTATCTGCAGCTCCGCATGCTCTCCTTGCCCAGTGACAACACACTCCTCTTTTTGGTTCCAGACATGTCATATCTTCTTAACAATTTCCTGTCCCCTCTTCTCCACCTTTTACACTCACCTCTAGTAAGAGGCTAGTAGGACAACGTCTTATAGATGCATAGAACCATAAAGTGCACACACGACATGGTCAGTCTGTATCCCCAAGTCCAATCCATTATTGTCCAAAGAGTTGACCTCAGTAAGGATTTATGATCAGGGGCAGCATCAGGTCTAGGGGCCGTGCTCCCAGGGGAACTCCCAGGCCTTCAGACCATCAGCTGCAGTCTTTCAGTGGAATTTTTAAGGTGTCATATGGCTATTTTTGTCTATATGTGAGACTTCTTTCAGTCTTTTCTGAGTTCACATACTTCCCCCCTTTATCTTTGCTTTTCATGAGTCCTGTCATGAGTAAGGCTCATAGTGGATTTGCATGTCTTCAATCTGGGTGTGGTCATTTTTCATCTTTTATGTTATTCTGTCATGACCTGTTGTCTTATTCGAATGTCCTCTTAGCACATAGTCATCAACGTGTATAGCTGTTGTCTTTCAGCAATATTGGTAGTACACATTTTTAAACTTGTTTTTTCTCTTTAGCTGCTCAACAAGCCAGAAAATTGCTGTGGGCTTAAAGAAAGCCAGATACTTTCTTTACTTAGTGATATAGGTATGTAATCTGTGTGAAATTACCATTGTAATTTAATGTCTCTTTGGTCAATAGAAAACCCTGGTTATAGTGGTTAAGTGCTATGTCTGCCAACAAAAGGTCCACAGCTTGAGTCTGCCAGAAGCCCCTTGGAAACTCTATGGAACAGTTCTAGTCTGTCCTCAGGTCACTTTGAGTCAGAATTGACTCAGTGGCAGAGAGTGGTATATAAAAGATTCTGTGTACTGCTTTGGAATTAAGAACTGTTGTTATATTGGAGCCTTGGTGGCACAGTGGGTAAGAGCTGGGCTGCTGACCAAGAGATTGGTAGTTTGAATCCTACAGCACTCCTTGGAAACCCTATGGGGCAGTTCTGGTCTGTCCTTTAAGGCTGCTGAGAGTTAAAATCAACTCGACTGCAACAAGTTTAGGTTCAGCTGGTATGTTATACAAATCCTATGTGCATTTTTTAACATCTGTAAGAAACCAAAAAATGTGTTATATTGATGCTAAATTAAAATTAAGGTATTTTGTTATTTTTGATTTTTGTTAGGCATTCATCTTGGCTAATAACCACTGCCGTCGAGTCAATTCCAACTCATAGTGACCCTATAGATTAGAGTAGAACTGCCCCATAGTTTTCAGGGAGTACGTGGTGGATTCAAACTACTGACCTAAGGGTTAGCAGATGTGACACTAACCACGACACCTCCAGGTTTTCCATGCTTGGCTAATAGATGTTCTAATTGGTAACAAAAAACAGTGTGAAATGACTTCGTTAATTTTTACCCCTCTCCTGCCATTAGCATAGTAATTTCGTTTACAGTACAACTGCATCTCTTTTGGTTATAGGTTTGAAAGTCAGTTCTTTGGGTAGAAATCTCTGTTTAATCAGAATTACTTCTGAAAAATCCATAAAATAACCAGTACTTAGGCCTTTGGAGAAGGAGTCCTGGTGGTGCAATGGTTAAAGCACTCAGCTGCCACCCAAAAGATTGGCAGTTTGAACCTAGTAGCTGCTGTGTGAGGGAAAGATGCAGTAGTCTGCTTCCATCAAGATTTATAGCCTTGGGAACCCTATGGAGCTGTCCTGCTTTGTTGTACAGGGTCGCTATGAGTCGGAGTCAACTCGATGGCAATGGGTTTGGTTTTAGTAAGTCCTTAGAGGATACCTAAAAGCCAAGAATTTCTTTCCTTACATCGTTTAGTTGTGCTTCTTTTCTAGATCATGGGGCCAAGGACTAATTTAATAGGGTGATTTAAGTGAGAAGGAAAGGCTATAAGGATAATTATTGGGGCTTTCTCAATTGTTCGTTTGATTTCTTTTTAATGTTACTTCTCATTAGTTAATTGAGTATATATTATGATTCTGAAGTATAAATTAGTGCTACTACATTTTCTGTGGAGAAAGTCTGAACTGCTATAACCTTATATTATCGTTAGTCTTGTAGTTAGTTATATGGTCCATGTAAATTTGAGAGTCAGATCAGCTATGTATAAAATGTGAAATGATTTTTTTTTTCCACTTAATGTTCCCTATTACCTCTAAATACATTTTAAACTTTATTTAGGGTCTGGAATTCGGTATTTGCATGAAAACAAAATTATACACCGTGACTTAAAACCTGAAAACATAGTTCTTCAGGATGTTGGTGGGAAGGTAGGTGAAACCTGAAAATGTGTACCTTGCTTATTAAGTACAGTTTCCTTGTTCTGGCAGGTTTGGTGCCCTTACATAAACAGCAGTTTATACTTTTTGTTTCCTAGCCCTGACCATACTGAACTGTAGTTGTGAGTTTAGTTGTTGGTCTTCCCTGATAAACAGTAACTCCATTAGAGAAGGAATGGTACCTGTCTTGTTTATTTCTGTTTTGTCAGCATCATGTCTAGCATAAGTGGTAGGCAGTGAGTAAATAACCTGTTAATCTTTGCTATTTTCTTTTTATGAAAGACATCCAAAAACATACATACAGGTTGTGACTCAGCTTCACTTTAAGAAGAAAATTTTCTTGTGTTTTTTTAATAATTTGCCTTCCCAAAAGTACTGGCTTCTATATTAAAATTCAAAACCTTGATTTCTGAGATTCCTAATACACCAGAAATTGCAAATTGACTCCTTAATTGTTTGTTTTTAGCAGAACATTCTGAGCATTTTCCTTGCTTCTTGCATACAAGTTCCATTCCAATAAAGGCTCAAAGTTGGGAGTCTTAACGGTGAATTGGTTTGTTGTAACCTTGAGTTGAACTGGCTGACTCTTCAGTACCAACACTGGGCAGTTGAGGTGATGGAACCTTGGGCAGTGCTTCTCTTAGAAGTTTTATTTTGGGCAGCAACTACTCTGCTTTCTTTTCTATCCGAAGACTTCAGTGCATTCTTAAAAGGGAGTTAAATTTAGATTTTACTCACATTTGGTCCACTCTAAGATGGTTCTTGAGGTTTGGAGGTTATTCTTGCCTTTGTCTTCCAGTTTAAGGTGTCAAGCTTATTCCAACTATACCAGAATAACAGTTAATAGCCAGTCTATATTTAATTTTTACCATGTGCCAGGTACTGTTTCAAGTTCTTCACCTTCGCTGTTTCCTTGAATCCTACTAATAATTCTGTGAAGTAGATACTGTTAGTACCCGTTGTATACAAAACAGGATAAGGAACTTTATTAACATCACAAGGCTGTAGGAAGAGGTGGAGCTCACAACTGGAATGTGTGTGCTATTTCACAGCCTAGGCTTTTTACAGTCACCCTCTCTACAATTTTTCCTTTTTAGTTTTCTCAACCATTTAAACCATACTTTATCTAATTGTTTTACAGATGTTGCATAAAATAATTGATTTGGGATATGCCAAAGACATTGATCAAGGAAGTCTGTGTACATCTTTTGTAGGAACACTGCAGTATCTGGTGAGACATGTATTATTTCTTTGCATTTAGGTGTATAAGATTCTCATTTACTTTTTTAATATATATTATTAATTTTGATGAAATGAATACATAACTATACTATAGATACATCGTGACAAAAATATAAGCAGGTGTATCATGTATAACAAGGTAAGTGGGAACTATGACTATAAAGAATTATTTCATTTCCAAAGACTCAATTTGAAATATAGTAGAAATTTGTACAGTACAAATACAGGTTTAGTACTCTTTCAAGGTCTCTCCACTTTGAACAAGTTCATGGTTAGATACTTCCCCCCCCGAGGATACAGTAAATGAACAAAATTGCTAATCTTTATTAACTATCTGTAGTCTATGATAAACCCTCAACCCCCCTTCCCTCTCTTGTAGCCATCAAAGTGTCTTTTCTTCTGTACGTAAGTCTGTTAAGTCCTTATAGCAGGGGTCGCAAACAATATTTGTCGTTTTCTGCTGACTAATTTCACTCAGCATAATGTCTTCCAGTTGGAACCAGGTTATGACATGCTTCCTAAAATCGTTATTGTTCTTTATCATTGCATAGTGTTCCATATAGTTTGTTTATCCATTCATTAGTTATAATGAGCATCTGGTTGATTCCATCTTTTTGCTACTGTGGACTGTGCTGCAGTAAACATTCTTATGCATATATCTGTTTGTGTGATAGCCTTTGTTTCTGAAAGATAACTTCCAGGCAGTGGATTACTGGATCAAATGGTATCTATTTCCAGCTTTTTAAAGAAGCGCCAGATTGCTTTCCAAAAAGGTTTTACCATTTTGCAATCCCACCAGCAGTGTAGGAAAGTTCCAATCACTCCACAGCCTCTGCAACATTTGTTGTTTTGTGTTTTTTGGATTATGGCCAACCTTTGGTTGTGAGAGGGTATCTCATTGTAGTTTTGATTTAGATTTCTGTAATAGCTAATGATTGTGAGCATTTCCTCATGTGTTTTTTGGCTGTCTGGATGTCCTCCCTAGTGAAGTGTCTGTCCATCTCCTTTCCCACTGCTTAGCTGGGTTATTTACTTTTTACTTGTTGATATTTTGCAGAATCTTGTAGATTATGGAGATCAGATGATGGTCCAATAGGTAGTTGCCAAGTATTTTTTCCCATTGTGTAGGTGGTCTTTTAATTCTTTTGATAAAGTCTTTTGGATGAGCAAAAGTGTTTTATTCTTAGTAGTTCCCATTTATCTATTTTCTGTTGGTCATGCTTTGTCTGTCAGATTTTGAAGTCTGTCTCTGTGTATTAGAGCATCCATTGTTGATCCTATTTTTTCTTGCATGATCTTTATCCTTTTAGGTTTGATACTTAGGTCTTTGATCCATTTTGAGTTAGTTTTTGTGTAAGGTGTGAGATATGGATCTTGTTTCAGTTTTTTGCAGATGGATATCCAGTGTTGCCAATACCATTTGTTGAAGAGACTGTTTTTACCCAAGTTTATAATCTTAGGGCCTCCGTCAAATATCAGCTGTTCGTAAGTGAATGGTGGCATCTCTGGAGTCTCCAGTCTATTCCATTGGTCTGTATGTCTCTTTTTGTACCAGTATCAGGCTGTTTTGACTACTGTGGCAATGTAATACATTCTAAGGTCAGGTAGTATGAGCCTTCCAACTGTGTTGCCCTTCTTCAGTAGTGTTTTACTTATCCAGTATTTCTTCACTTTGCTAACAAAGTTGCTTATTTGTTTCTCCATCTGATTAAAAAAATGACACTGGAATTTGTTTGGGGATTGCATTGTATAAGTAAATTGCTTTAGGTAAAACAGACATTTTCACAATGTTAAGTCTTCCCATCCATGAGCAGGGTAGGTTTCTCCGGTTATCTAAGTTTCTTTTGGTTTCTTACAGTAAGGTCTTGTAGTTCTCTCTGTATAGGTCTCTCATTTCTCTAGTTAAATTAATTCCCCGGTATTTTATCTTCTTTGGGGCTGTAGTAAATGGTGTTGATTTGCTGATTGCTTCTTTAAAGAACTCTTTGTTGATATAAAGGAATCCTACTGATTTACTTTTGTTTATCTTATATCCTGATACTTTGCTGTACTCTGCTATTAGTTCCAGTAGTTTACTTGTGGATTCCTTAGGATTCTCTGTGTATACAGTCATATCATCTGCAAATAGGGAGTTTTTTACTTCTTCATTGCTGATATAGATGTGCTTTATTTCTTTGTCTTATGTAATTGCTCTGGCTAGAACCCTACTACAATGTTGAACGGAAGTGGTGAGAGTGAGCGTCCTCATCTAGTTCCCGTTCTCAAGGGGAATTCTTTCAGTCTTTCACCTTTTAGGATGATGAAGGTGGTTGGCTTTGTGTAGATGCCCCTTATTGCACTGAGGAATTTCCCGTCTGTTCCTGTTTTGCTGAGAGTTTTTAGCATGAAAGGGTGGTGGACTTTGTCAAATGCCTTTTCTGCATCACTTGACAGTATCAGGTGATTCTTATCTTTTGTGCTATCTTTTGTGATCACATTAATTGCTTTTGGAACCAGCCTTGCATCCGTGGAATGAAACCAACTTGGTTATGGTGACTTATTTTTTAGATATGCTGTTGAATTCTCTTGGCTAGGATTTTGTTGAAGATGTTTGCTTCTGGGTTCATGAGTGATATTGGTTTGTAATTTTCCTTTTTTGTGGGCTCTTGCCCTGGCTTTGGTATCAGGGTTATGGTGGCTTCATAGAATGAATCTGGGAGTATTCCATTCCATTTTATGGTGTGAGATAGCCTCAGAAGTGTCGGAGTTAACACTTCTCTAAAAATTTGGTAGAATTCTCTGGTGAAGCCACCTGGGCCAGAACTTTTTTTGGTTGATAGTTTTGTGATGACTTTCAGTCTCTTCCTTTGTGATGAGTTTATTAAGTTGTTCTACTTCTCCTTGTGATAATTTTGGTAGGTGATACAAATCTAGAGATTTGTTCATTTCTTCTAGGTTTTCAAATCTGTTAGAGTACAGTCTTTTGTAGTATTCTTTTATGATACTTTTGATATCAGCTGTGTCTGTTGTAACATCCCCCATTTCATTTCTTATTTGGGTTATTTGTATGCTGTCCTGTTTTTCTTCTGTACGTTTAGCCAATGGTTTATGAATTTTTTTGGTCTTTTCAAAGAAACATATTTTGGTTATGTTGATTTTTTCAGTTCTATTCTCTAATTTGTTTAGTTCTGCTCTAATCTTTATTATCTGTTTTCTTCTGATGCCTGAGGGGCTCATCTGTTGCTCTCTTTCTACTTCTTCAAGCTGTAGGGTTAATTCTTTAGGCCCTTTCTTCACTCCAGAAGTGTACATTATGGTGCTCACTGACCTGTGAACACCGTTTTTGCTGTATCCCCTGGTAGGATGTGTTTTCATTCTCATGTGATTCCATAAATTTTTTTATTTCATCCTTGGTTTCTTCTATACCCCACCAATTTTTGAGCAAGATGTGTTCAGTTCCTGTGAGTTTGAATTTCTACCTATGATTTTTCTGCTGTTGAGTTCAGTTTTGTAGACTGAGTTCAGGCTTTGTAGACTGAGAAGATGCTTTGCAATAATTCAGTGATTTGTATTTTGTAGAGATTTGCTTTATGTTCTAACATGTGGTCTATTCTGGAGAATGTTTCGTGTGAATTGGAGAGGAAGGTGTACTTGTCTGTTGGTGAGTGAAAAGTTCTGTATATGTGAATAAGGTCTGGTTGGTTGATTATTGCAATAAGATCTTCTGTATCTTTACTGAGTGTTTTTCTGGATAATCTATCCATTACTGAAAGTGGAGTGTTGAAGTCTCCAACTAGTTTTGTGGAATGATCTGTCTCACTTTTCAATGTTGTCAGTGTTTGTTCAATGTATTGAGATGTTCTGGTATTGTATACATAAATAATATTATGTATTGAACCTTATGTATTGAACCTTTCAGCAATAAATAGTGACCACCCTTGTCCACAGTGGTGGGTCTTACGTTAAAGTCTAATTTATCTAAGATTAGTATTGCCACTCCTGCTCTTGTCTGTATGCTGTTGGCTTGGTATGTATTTTTCTAACCTTTGATTTTCAGTCTGTTCATGTCTTTGAGTCTTAGATGTGTTTCTTACAGGCAACTCATAGTCAGATTGTGTCTTATGATCCATGATGTCATTTGCTGTCTCTTTTTGGAGCATTCAGTCCATTTATATTCAGTGTAATTATTGATAGGTATGTGTTTAGTGCTGTCATTTTGCTGCATTTTTTTGTTGTTGTTTGTTGATGTTTTCTATGTTTTTCTTAATATTCTGTTCTGGGTCATTCTTCTTTATGGGTTGACTTACCATCTTTTTGAATGTTGGTTTTGTGTTTGTTGAGATTCCTGTATTACGCTTCTTGTTTTGATGTGTTGCGTTGTTATTTTGCTTTGCAGCTACCCTTAAGATCCCTCTTACTACTCTTAAATTTATACCAGACTTTAACTGCTACATATCTTTTTAGTTTCCTCACCATATGAAAGGGTCATACCTACTATAATAGATCCCTCTTTTTAGTGTGGTGATGTCATAGTTTTTGTGTTATAATCACTGGTTCTCTTCTATTAATAATATAGTTTTGATTGAGCTTATTGACATCCCTAAGTGAGTTATTGTACATTGCTTCCTTAAGTATACACGTAATGATTTTGTTTTTCTAAGTAAAGAGTTTCTTTCAATATTTGTTGTAGTTTTGGTTTAGTTTTTACAAAGTCTCTAAGCTTCTGTTTCTCTGTGAGTGTCTTTAATTTCATGATCATATTTGATAGATGGTTTTGCAGGATATATAATTCTTGGTTGGCAGTTTTTCTCCTTCAGGTCTTTGAATGTGTCGTCCCTTTGCTTTCTTGCCAACATCATTTCTATGGAGAAGTCAGATGAAAGCCTACAGAGTTTCCCTCTGAACGTTAGCTTTGCTTTGAGCCTTGTTGCCTTGAGAGCTTCTGTGTTTCATTTTATTGAGCTTGATTGTAGTATGTCTTGGTGTCTTTCTTTTGGGGTCTGGTTTTTGTGGTGTTTGATACACATCTTAAACATCTGTGTTCTCTTTCATAATTTCAGGGATGTTTTCTTTCAGCAACTCTACAGCAATGCTCCCTGTATTTGCACCTGTCCCTCCTTGTTAAAGAGGACCAATTAATCATAAATTATTCCTCTTAATAGAGTCTCACATGTTTCATTTTATTTTTTGAAATTGTGCCTTA
The DNA here is from genome assembly GCA_028571685.1 of Heterohyrax brucei. Lineage (NCBI taxonomy): Eukaryota > Metazoa > Chordata > Mammalia > Hyracoidea > Procaviidae > Heterohyrax > Heterohyrax brucei. Next base: position 32,032,445 of record CM053154.1, read on the forward strand.
GCTACAAGTTTACAGCTCAAGTTAATTTGTCATACAAAAATTTATACACATATTGTAATATAACCCTAGCTACAGTCCTTAAAATGTGACAGCACACCCCCCCTTTCTACAGTACATTTCCTGTGTCTCTTTAACCAGTTCCTATTAATGGCTGCCTTCTGATCCCGCTTCCAGACAGGAGCTGCCAGTATAGTCTGGGCACTTGGCATTGGCTTAATAAGTACAGTCTTCATGAGTATTATTTTGTGTTTTAAGTTCAGTCTGACCTTTGTCTGAAGAATTGGCTTTGGAAAGGTTTTAGTTCTGGGCTAACAGAGGGAGTCAGGGGGCCCATGTCTTCTGGAGCTCCTTCAGTCTCAGACTATTAAGTCTGGTCTTTTTATGTGACTTTTGAGTTCTTCACCTCACTTTTCTTCTTCTCCACCAGGGACTGTTAGGTTCCCTGTCAGAGTAGTCATTGGTGGTATCTGGACACCATCTAGTTCTTCTGATCTTGGGCTGACAGAGTCTTTTGTTTACATGGCCCTTTTGTTTCTTGGACTAATTCTCAGTCTTATTTTTGATGGCCATGAATATAGTAGTCAAAAATAAAGGAGTCTTTTCCATATAATGCTGGCATTTAAAACATTTTCTCTTTTTAAGGCCCCAGAGCTTTTTGAAAATAAACCCTACACAGCCACAGTTGATTATTGGAGCTTTGGAACCATGGTGTTTGAGTGTATTGCTGGATATAGGCCTTTTTTGCATCATCTGCAGCCGTTTACCTGGTAAGAAATGGAAGAGAAGTTTGGCATGCCTGATGGGAATGGAATTTAAAATTTTTTCTAATTTGCTATGCCAAGTGCCATTGAGTCAGATTCGACTCAGCTGTCTTTTAAACACAAAATCAAAATTAAATGGCAAGAAATCTTAAAGAGTTGTGTTTGTCAGAATCAGGTTGTCAGCTGAGGAAGCTTTTGTTTTATAGGCATGAGAAGATTAAAAAGAAGGATCCAAAGTGTATATTTGCATGTGAAGAGATGACAGGAGAAGTACGGTTCAGTAGCCATTTACCTCAACCAAATAGCCTTTGTAGGTAAGTGTGTTTTAGTTGACAAGTTTTGCCTTGGTTTCTCCAGTGTTATGAGAGAACAATAGAGTTATTCATCTGCCTCAGGTAACATTGTCCAATGGAACACTATGATAATGGAAATGTTCCCTATGCTAGCCACATAAGACTGAGCACTTGAGAGGTGGCTAGTGGAACTAAGAACTGAATTTTAATTTTTGCTTACTTTTAATTAAATGTAGATGTAGCTATACTCTTACCCCCTTTCCCAAAGAAAAAAAACCCACTGCTGTCAAGTCATTCCCAACTTGGAGTAACCCCTGTAGAGCTTTGAAAGCTGTCAGCTTTTATGGAAGCAGGCTGATACTTCTTTCTCCTGTGGATCAGCTGGTGGTTTTAAACTGCTGACCTTTCAGTTAGCAGTTGAGAGCTTTAGCCACTGTGCCGCTAGGACTCCACTATATTGGATAGCACATGTGTAGTGGAAATTAAGCTGCTGCCCTTCAACTGATTGGCTTATGTGCTGAGATTCTTGGGATAATGAAGTTGTTAGGAGGGTTCTTTGGAGAATGGAACTGGACTGATCTGTTGGAGTTGCCATAAATAAAACTATCTGTTGTTGTCTTTTATGGAAAAAGTTTGTCCACGATTGTCCCATTAACTATTGGAAAATACAGTGTAAAATGGTATAGACAGGTAATGGGAAAGAAAATGGACAACCTTTTTTATAATACTAAAGGAAAATTAGAATATGGTGTTGACCCTACTTTTGTACATTCTTTAGTTTAATAGTAGAATCCATGGAGAACTGGCTACAATTGATGCTGAACTGGGATCCTCAGCAGAGAGGGGGACCTGTTGATCTTGTTACTAAACAGCCAAGGTGTTTCATATTAATGGATTACATTCTGAATTTGAAGGTTAGTGTTAATGGTGTCTACTGTGTGAGACCTGCATTGAAGTTAAAGTTTATTTTGAAAATTAGCATGAATATGTTTTAATCATCTTTTCCTAATGTTTATTGAAAAAGAGAATAGAACTGATGCTTTTTTATTTCTTTAGAAAGCCACCTTCTTAGTTCTTCTTCTAAGTTGTCTTTGTTGATTACTCCCTTGAAGCATCTTTTACATTTTCACTTTATTCAATTAGGGCTAATCATATTAAGCTTGATTTGGTGAGGAAGGTTCCTACCTGACTTTTGTGGCTCAGTGCTTACTGCCATCTCTGCAGTCCATGCACCGTGAACTGCCAATCTCATCTACTGAAATGGCTTTTGAGTCTCTTGTCCAAAATATTTGAGCGAACAAATGGATACATTTAAGATGTGTTTCCTCTCCATTTCTTTTAATTTCCTTTTCGCTCAGAGCTTTGGTGAGTCAGATATTATGATCAGTTATACTGCCATAACATGTATCCTGTGTAAAAGTAAAGCTCTACCACAGAATTTTTTCTCTAAGTGTCTGCTGTTGCTGTCAGTGGCAGCTGTCGTAGTGTGAAATCTGCGTAGGCTGGTAAGGCATGCAAGGTCTTACTGGCAGACTTCTGTTATAAATCCATGTTGGTTTTGATAGTGCCTTTCCCTATGTCTTTCCCCTTCTTAAATGTAAAACGTTATCATATATTAAAAGGAAGTCTCATATGGTCTACTGACAGAAATATTGGCAGTCCTGCTACAACATTCGGCATTTACATGAAACAAGGGTTTAATTTCAGTGTGGCTATATGGTTTGGGTCGTCCTGTAACACCCTTATTTGAGCATTTGTGTCAAGATTTGTAAGTCGAAATAGTAGTAGCCTTGGATTAATGCCTTACCTTTGTAAACATTTCCAGCAGAGATAATTTTGATCGTTTGCAGGTATTATTCAACTGTAAGGTATGGGGGAAACGTATTAATTTTCATAGCTAATCCAAAGGCAATTTAAAATCACATTGTGTTCAAAAGACTGATCTTTAGCTCTGTGGCTATCCTTGGTTGCCTGGATAGAGCCCCACCTGACTCAGCCTCACCCTCCTTTGAGTTCATCAGACTGCATTTACTCAGGCTTTAGATAAGAGCAGTGAGGTAGCTTTCTTACCTAACTTTGGGCCCTTAGTCACGTAACTTCCCTGGGATTTGGCATAGTTATTTGGGAAATAATAATAAACATGCTTTTCTTGTTTAAAGCGAGGCCCACCTCTTCTATCAAAAGATTATTTCTTGAAGCACCATGGGGCAGTCAAACAGAAGTTCAGATCCAAGCCCCAGCAATTATCCACTGTGTGATTTCCCAACATTATTTAACTTCTTAGAGCCCAGGTTTCCCCCTCATTCCAAAATGATTAACTGACAAGGATATTATACAAAATTTTATATATTTATTGTATACTTTGTAAGCAAGAATATTTTCTTTCCATGGCTAGATGTTTTTCAGAATAATTACTTTTTGAATGTTACTGCCTTTATTTCTTGATTCTGTTGGATCCCTAGAACTTTGAAAGTTTACTTGTTAGAGTTAACCTCTGTTGTAGTAGAAAATTAAATTCTGCTCTTCAGTTTTCGGAGTGTCATTTTATAATTATAAAAGGAGATCTCACTCTGGAGAATGTTGAACTTTGTTTAGGGCAGAGATAAGCCTTTTGTTCAGATTCTCTTTTAGTGTTTAGCGCTGAGTTGTTCATGTAGCACATGATCAGTAATCCTTTATCATTTCTCTTATTTATACAGATAGTGCATATCCTAAATATGACTTCAGCAAAGATAATTTCTTTTTTGTTGCCACCTGATGAAAGTCTTCATTCACTACAGTCTCGTATTGAACGTGAAACTGGAATAAATACTGCTTCTCAAGAGCTTCTTTCAGAGACGGGAATTTCTCTGGACCCTCGGAAGCCAGCCTCTCAGTGTGTTCTAGATGGAGTGGTAAGAGAATTCTAATACACCTAGTATATGAGAAATCTATTTGCATAAAGGGATCGTGCAACCTGCATTTTTTGATGAATGCTTTGAGTCCCTTGAGGGTAGTGTATATCTAATAAGTTTTTTAGTTTTATCCTATTCATTACTCTTATCATTATTATGTAAAATGAGCAAGATAGAAATGAAACATAGTGTTGAACTTTGTGTGACTTTCTTATTGGTGCCAGTTCTGTCCTTTCTCCTTTTTTTCCTTGTGCTTGAAGCCTAAACCCATTGCTGTCAAATCAATTCTGACTCATAGTGACCCTGCAAGACAAAGTAGAACTGCCCCATAGGGTTTCCAAGACTGTAAATCTGTACAGGAGCATACTGCCACATTTTTCTTTTGTGGAGCCGCTGGTGGGTTCAAACACAGTGAACTTATGTTTAGCACCTGAGCGCTTAACATCTGTGCCACCAGGGCTCCCCTTAACTTGAAGCCTAGCACCTTGAAATTAGACCAGCAGTCTAAGTCCTGCCTGAGGATATATGGATGGTAAAATATGATTGTGGTCATGAGTGTTTCATATTTATTTTTATGACTTTATTGAGATATTTTACATATCACATAATTCACCTATTTCAAATGTATAAATTCATGATTACCAAGTTATACAGCTGTCACCATAAATTTTAAAAAAGTTTCCATCATCTCATTGTGATCCTTCATGTACTGTTTTCCCATTCTACCCACTCCATTAAACCACTACGTAATCTGCTCTTTATAGATTTCCTTTTTCTGGACATTTTTCTATAAATGGAATCCTAGGATATGTAGTCTGGCTTCTGCCACTTAGCATTTTGTTTTTGAGGCTCATCCATGTCTTAGCATATATTAGTACTTCATTCCTTTTGATTGCTGAATAGTATTCCTGTTGTATGGCTGTATGGGGTTATGACTTTTTACTTTTGTCCTTTTGTATGTGTTCTCTAGCCCATACTGTAGCTATTTATTTTTTCTAAACAAAATTTAGATCCTAAATCTATAGGGTTATGCTAATGTACGTTGTTCTGTTCATTTGTATTTCATAGTAGAAAATCTAGTGCTTAAGTCTTTAGAGAACCTAGCATTTTGGGGGATCTTTGAGTAGAATTTTAATTGTTTGTATCTTTTCCAGAGAGGCTGTGATAGCTATATGGTTTATTTGTTTGATAAAAGTAAGACTGTATATGAAGGGCCCTTTGCTTCCAGAAGTTTATCTGACTGTGTAAATTATATTGGTAAGTATAGTTCATTTACTGTTGAGATTAAACCTGAAATAATACAGTTTTGACTTGAACATGATTGCTAGGAATAGACTTTTGTTTCTTTTCTATACCTCTCATACTTCAGGTTTTTATATGTGGTGAAGGTTGAATAGAAGATCAAAAGGTAGATTTTATCTGATCCCTCATTTTCAAGAGTAATTATTTTGCTGTAGATAAGGCCTTCACAGATAGGAGAATAAATCCTTACTGCTAATCAAATCATTATCTAAGCATGTTCAGATATTTATCTCATTTTGTCCAGTGACTACTGTTTGATGTTCAAGTATTTTAATTGAGCCTGTAAGAATTACTCTTTTCTTTTGGAGGAGTTAATTGCTCAATTTTTGTTCACCCAAACCCACCAGCAGCTCTGCAGAAGAAAAGACGTGGTGATTGGCTCCTGTAAAGACTTAGAGCCTAGAAAATCCTATAGAGCAGTAGTATTGTGTCACATAGGGTAGGATCCCTATGAGTCAGAATTATCTCAGTGGCACACAACAACCCTTGATAGGTTGTGATAAAAATAGTACTCTACATGTAGACCTTTGTCTCAAAAACCCTGTAACCTTGGTCTAACCATGAAGGATAATAAAAAACGAAATCAAATTCCAATAGAGGGTCATCCTACAGAATATCGTACTCCGTAAAACTATCAGTAATTAAAAACAATAAAAGTCTGAGAAACTGTTAGAGCCAACAGGTATCTAAGAAAATGTGATGACTAAATGTAATATGGCACTCTAGATAGGATATTGGAATAGAAAAATGCCTTTAGATAGAAACAAAGAAAGTTGTAAAACACAGGCTAGTAATAATGTAGCATTATTGGCTCATTAATCATTAATTGTAACAGATGTACTATAATAATGTGAGAAGTTAAGCAGAGAAATTGGGAGTGGGGAGTGTGAAGACTCAGAGCTCTATCTGCTCACTCCTTTTGGTTAACATCTGAGTGCTTAGTCATTGTGCCACCATGACTCTTTGTATCAAGTGCACATGCAATGAGCATGATTTGTGACTGTTGGTAGGACCTTGATTACCTGACTAAGGTGGCATTTGTCAGCCAAAAGCCAAGTGCCGTTGAATCGGATCCGACTCATGGGCATTTGTCAGGGTAGTCTTTTTTTCCTCTGGTTCTGTACTCTTTGAAAAGAAGTAAGTACAGCCCACACGTAAGGAGTTGGAAATTATGTTCCCCTTCCTTTAAAATATCTACGTAATTTATTTGGAATTCTTCACAAGAGATTTCTGCTCTTTTCTAATTTATTCAGTCATTTGTTTTTATAAGTATGAACTTATAGGTGTTGATTTTACACTTTGGACTATACGCTAGTACAGGTATTTACTTTGTTTCTTAAATTGTTCTGCATTGGTCTTAGGGAGCTCTTTCAGTTGGCTCCTTTACCCTTTTGACATACATTCCATCAATGTGTATGGTTTTTTTGTGTTTTTTTTTAAGCACTTCCTTATTTTTCGGCACTACCATATGCTACAGGCTCATCTTGTCTATTTCCTGCTCTAGTCCTAGAATCAGCCCGTTTCTCAAAGGAGAATGGTATTAGGAACCAAGAATTAGGCTCTAAATGTGCTTGTTGCCACCGGGGTGTTGTTTCTTTTAGGTTCTCAGACTTTATTTTTAAAGGTTTGATTTTTTTTTCCTTTTTGTCAACTCCTTTTCTCCCAAAGTGCTTGTTTTGTTTTTGTTTTTTTTGTCTCTTGTAGGAAACTATAAGAGGAAGTGGAAGATGCAGAATAGAAAAATAGTTAATTAAGGATATTAATAATTATATAGGAGGCAGGTTTTCTAGATACATAGCTTGTTTTTTTAAGGCTACCTTAAATAATATGTTTCTGCAGTATGAACACTAGTGTGGCTTGTTCTACTTAATCATTCTCTGAAGGTTTTCCTTAGAAAAGAATAGAAGAAAATATGCCACCTTAAAAGTATTGATAAATCTCTTTCAATCATGGGTAATTTCGTGTTAAAATGAAATTTCATTGAACTTAATCACATAACCTGCCGTGGTTTTAGAAAAGCAGCATTCTCTTCACCAAAGAAAGGGCACGAGATATTCAGAACTAGATAGTTTCATAAGTTTGATGTAGAAGAAAGCGTATCTTGTTAGACTACCACTCACCCTGTGTATTTTCCTGAAGCTAGATTAGGGTCCAGGTGATGAAAATTATTAGAGGCAGTAAAAGCTATAGTGGGTTGTGGCGGAAATGGGACTTGATGTAGAACTTGAAAGAAGTATGTTACTTTGATGGAGAGTACAAAAGTGTTCCCGGTTGGGGAGAAGCAAGAACAAAAAGATACAGCAAATTTCACACTGTACTGGAAACAAAGCTGAGTATTGACAGTGCTCAATAATGGTAACATATGGTTCTTTTCAATCTATGGGAACCCTACTTGCATGGCCAGGAAATCACAGAAAACAATAAATTACTTAAGATGATAAAAAATAACTCCCCTTTTCATTTTCCCATTTTTGTAAATATAGTACAGGACAGCAAAATACAGCTACCAATTATACAGTTGCGGAAAGTATGGGCTGAAGCGGTACATTATGTATCTGGGCTAAAAGAAGACTACAGCAGGCTCTTTCAGGGACAAAGAGCAGCAATGTAAGCAGGTTCTATTGTTTATAACTACAGTGTCATGTTTTTACCAATCTGTATTCCATGCGGTATTTAGAAATTGGGACGGTTTGCATGTTCTGATCAGATTTTAGACTTCTTACTAATGGTCTGAAACCATCCAAGTGCTGTGCCTTGAGAGTAGAATGGTTCTTGTAAAAGAAGACTGTTTATCATAAAATATCATAGGAAGTAAGTTTTTAGAGACTGGATTCTAGAGATAGACTGGTCACAAATTCATAAAAGAAACAGGGTTTAGATTCATGACAGTTTTTAAGTTTTTAAAATTTTTGTCAATGTTTTATTTCTGGTATGGTGATTTAGGTTTTTTTTTTTGTTTTTGACTATGGTTTAGGTTAAGTCTTCTTAGATACAATGCTAACTTGACAAAAATGAAGAACACTTTGATCTCAGCATCTCAGCAACTGAAAGCTAAATTGGAGTTTTTTCACAAAAGTATTCAGCTTGACTTGGAGAGATACAGTGAGCAGATGACATATGGTATATGTAAGTGTTGGGGCAATGTGTTTGAAAGGGTCTCTCGTCTCTTGAAGCTTTCTGCTGGCTTGCCTTCTTGATTCATACATAGCCAGTTGTTTCACTTACTTAAGATATTCACAGTTGAAAGAAGAGACAGGACAACTCAAATCATCATAAACCATGTTTGTCTATCCTGAATATTAGTGTTACTTTTCTTTTTTAACCCTTAGTTGAACAGCTTTAAATATTTTTTTTCCTATAATTGAACTAAAATTATTTGGCTCCAGAAGAATGTAAAAGTGATTTATGAATCTGAATATTAAACCTCATTTTAAAAATAGACACCAAGCCTGTACTGGGATGAATTTGTAGCCAGAGGTGTTTTAAACCACTAATCTTTGTGTAACTAGTAACTTAAATAATTCTAATCTTACATTTCTTCACAAACCACCTACTGGGGTCCTACTGTTTTTTACTGTATACATCCTCCAAATTGTCTTCCTTTTTTTTTAATTATGATTGAGTGAAAATATACAATCCCAAATTTTCAATAGTACATCTCTCTTCAGAGTTAAAGATTTAATAAACTAAGGTGTCATCACCAGCATTTCTATTCAGATCCTTTTTGGAAGGAAACAGTTACTGTTTGTATACTTCTAACCAGGGTATGTGTATCTCAGAATAAAAGATCAGTAATGTTCAGTTGGATAGATGGGTGTACCATTAGATCTAGTTCTGTCAATGATTGATGTTTATGTCTTTCTTTAAACATCTGACTAGTCAGAGGCATGCTATGCAACTGTTAAAGAATGAGGCAGATCTGTATGTGCTGCTGTTACAGGATCATCTGGATCTTTAATGACTCTGATGTTTTAAGTTGGGGGAAAAAGCAGGGCAAGAAAGGGATATATACATGGTCTCGTTTGTGAGAGAAAAGGGTGTGTGCCTATGTACCAAATGGTTAACAGTAAGATTCCCTTGAGTGGAACACAGAGAGAAAGAAAGAAGAGGAAGTCCATTCTTTTTACATCTTTTTTGTAGTGCTTGATTTTTTAAATTTTTAAAATGATATGTATGTGATACTTATGTAACTTTTTTAAAGTGAAAATCTTTGATGTTGATATGGTGAGAAAGTAGGCAGGGCAGTAATTAATGCTATGGTTATTTCTGGTAACTGACTCAGACTTTTTTTAGCCTCAGAAAAAATGTTAAAAGCTTGGAAAGAAATGGAAGAAAAGGCCATCCACTATGCTGAGGTAAAAATCACTGAGCTCTTTATTAATTTCTGTGATCTTCCTTAGAGATTATCTTTCCTTTCAGTATATAGAGTTTTTTTTCTCATGTCATTCCTGAATATCAGCCAAATATCTAATAATTGTTTTATGTGTATGGAGGGAGCTGCCATAGTAGGTAAGAACAAGGGTTTTCAACTAGGATGCTGGGCAGATTACTTAGCCTGCTAGTCTTCAGGTTCCTTCGTATATGGACGGTATCTTTTTTAGTCCTGTTATAGGGATTAAATGAGAGTCATTAATTTTTATGACTGGTTTAGTTAGGATGACTGCAGATCCCATTTTACATGGAACAGTTCCTGTTTATTCCTGATGTCTTGCCGTAATTATCAGTAGTACTCCTTCACGCTCAAAGTTGAGCTGATTTAGACAATAAATTGTGTGGTCATCATATGTACAACTCATTCTGTAGGCGGCATATTCCTTCCTCATCCTATAGGTTTGTATGTGGTCCCAGTAGGTTGTTGCTGTCTTTGATGCCCCTGTATCTGTTAGTTAAGTTGAGGACACAGTTGGAACAGTGGGTATGCTAGGGAGGGAAATCCAGTGTCTGTGTACTTACTACAAGGCCATCAGAAGTAAAATCAGTGTAAATGATAACACTGAAAACCCATCATTATGGAGTCGATTCTGACTTATAGGGTCCCTATAGGACAGATAGAACTGCTCTGTAGGTTTCTGAAGCAGCTGGTAGATTCAAACTGCTGACCTTTTGGTTAGTACCTGTGGCTTGCAATGGTGCTTAACCCCCATGTTTCCATGGCTTCTCATAAAGCTGAGGTGAGAGTTGTTTCAGTCAGCTAGTGCTGCTCTAACAGAAATACCACAGAGTGGATGGCTTTAACAAAGGAAGATTTATTCTTACACGTCCGGTAGGCTCCAAGTCCAAATTCAGGATGTCTGCTCCAGGGAAAGTCTTTCTTCTTTGTCAGCTCTGGAGAAAAGTCCGGTATTGCATCAGTCTTTGTCCACGGAGCATCTTGGCACTGGAATCTCAGGTCTGAAGGACACGCTCTTCTCCCGGTGCTGCTTTTTTGATGGTGCGAGGTTTCTCATTCTCTGCTTGCTTCCCTTTCCTTTTATCTTTTACAAGATGAAAGGATTAAGGGTGGGGTAAGCCATACTCCAGGGAAACTCCCTTTACAGTGCAGGAGGGAGATGATCCTATGACGGGATATACAGTCCCACCCAATCCTTTAACATACAGTATAGCAAAAAGCACAATATGGAGGACAGTCATAGAACACAGGGAATCATGGCCCAGCCACATGGCTATACATATTTTTGGAGGGACACAACTCAATCCATTACACGAGTAATACCAGTGGTTTTGATGGAATCTTTCTGTCTTTGTTAGTGACACCTTTACCTCTTTGCTTTTCAAGAGGAGAAAACATCCAGTAGTTTTATCAGGAGACAAAAGAGGGAAGCATGTGGATAAAGTATGTTCTTACTTGAAAGATTGAGGGTCACAATCTGAAGTATAAAAAGACTTTAACAAAATCTGTGTTTCATATTAAATCACTTAGTCCTCCTACTGTAGCAACAAGTCATTCTCGGTTCTTAAATGTGGTGGTAAGCCTGCCAATTTCTTTTGTGTTTTTTGTCATATCTTAGGTTGGTGTGATTGGATATCTGGAGGATCAGATTATGTCCCTGCACACTGAAATCATGGAGCTACAGAAGAGCCCCTATGGGAGACGCCAGGGAGACTTGATGGAATCTCTGTAAGGCTATACATAGTGTTGTTGATCTTGATATCTGTAACTTTTTGTAGCAAGTTGTTCTTTCTGCTTCCATCTTACAGATTAAGCTCCTTAATGTTCTTTGTAGTTTTCCGTTCCCCAAATACATCAATATTTTATTTTAAAAGATGCTTTTTCTTAGTCACAGAAAATTTTTAGAATTAATGCTGTAGGTTGACCTTTGTCTTTTTAATTAAGGTGTCTTCATGTGGAGAGTTAAAAATACTTTCCCAAGTCTGTTAAGTTAGAAATTATTTTACTATCTACCATACTTCTGCTCTAAGGCATTGAGCCTCTTAAATGTCCTAAATGAGGTTAACTTCCTAGGTGTTTAGATTAGAAAATTCAGGTTTTTTCCTCTAATGACAGGCCATGATTTCTACCCATTTAAGCATTTCAGGTGCAAGGATGCTGTTTGGGTGATGGGAGATCAGAGCACATAGTGAAGTTGCCATTTGAAAATCTTGTATGGCCAAGTGCCGTCGAGTTATTACCCAATAAAATACTCTTATAAAATCTTCACTGACAGTATGTATTTGCTTTAAAATGGAATCATTTCTCTGTACAAATACTGTTGTTCATTTCAAATTGTGGGTTATTGAAATCATTAAATTACCTTCACACAAAGAAGCTTGTTTTCTCTTTTGTAGGGAGCAGCGTGCTATTGATTTATATAAGCAGTTAAAGCACAGACCTTCAGGTAAGACAGTTTTATCACTGTATGTACAAGCATTTTAGGCAATTATCATTGACCTCACAAATCTGCAAGGTAGGATTTTAAACAAGTTGCAGAACAAATTCAGGTTTTGCTATTGCTATTCAAACGTTTATGGTACAACAGCTTTAAGTTTATGGTATTTTAAGAGATGAGAAAGGGAAGGTAATTAAGAAACCTGAGGTAGAAACATTTTAAAAAGGGAAGTAAATGAAAGGGATGGGGATGTGAAAAAAAAGGACTCACAGAAGTGGAAGAGAAAACAAGAAAATGTGTGGAAAGAGAACAAATAACTGCTGACACGTGCTTTGAACTGTTGAGAATTTGGGAGGTTGGAAAGAAATGTGGTATTGTAGAGTTCAGGTGGGGATGTAGTCAGGGAAGACTCAGGTGCTAGGCCACAGCCCTTGACCTTGAAAAGCATGCCTTTCATCTGCACTGGCTGCTGATTGCTTGTTTCACTAGCCAAACAATTCCTGCTGAGTGCCTGCTGAGTTCAGAGCATGGTCTGCTGGAAAGAGCACTGGGTGAGGAATCAGAAGGCTTGAATTTTGGATTGAGCATTTTGCTAAGTGAGTGGTCTCAGCCAAATCACCTAATCTCAATTCCCTCTTCTGTGAAATGAGGTTGAAATTTAGCTTTCCTAACTCAGTGTACTGTGGCACTGTATTTGGAACGATGTTTGTGAAGATACTTTAAAAATGAAAAAGTGTTATTCACTTCCAGGATATTATCCTTTAGTTATGAAACTGATTTGTGCTGAAGGGTTACAGAATAAATACAGGGTGAAGTCTGTGCCCTAATTTGCTCACTCTCACTCTATATGCCTAAATAGTAAAATAGTTTAATACTTAAACATTTGTAAGTACGTAGGAATACATGCAGATTAATAAGCATGTAAAGTTGTATTTGACAAATAAGATGATCTTCTTTACACTGACCTTTATTGTAGCAGAATTTGGTCGTTTATTTCCATAAACAGTTATGATCTGCACATAAGACAGGCACCTAACCCTGGTTAGGGGTTAGGGGTGGTTAGAGGGGATTTCCTGCAGGAAATTACATTTGAAATGAGCCTTCAAAGATGACTACAGAAGCCAGGAGAAAAGAAGTGGACTTTTCTGTATGCAAATATAATATGTAAAGGCATCTGAATATGTAACTGTTAACATGTTAGAGGAGGAAATTCAGTATGACTGGAGTATAGCATTTCAGGGGCAGAGAGAGAGAGACAGAACTGAATCATGATGAGCCTGGTATATCAGGTTTAAGAGTTTAGACTTCATCTTGATGCAAAGAGAAAACCTAAAGAGTGTAGGGGAATAGATTAGTGTTTTAGAAGCACAGTCTTCTTGCCATTGTCCATAGTAGATTAAAATGGGGCTGAGCTAGAGACAGGAACATCAGTTATGAGGAGGTTGGAATAGTATAGCTTAATATAGGATGAGCTAAGTCAGAGAGACTGAACCATGGCAGTAGAGACAGAAGAAGAAGAAAGGCAAGAAGAGATATTTAAGAGGCAGACTGATCATGTTGGGTGATAGGTGAAATTGGTATCTAGGGTGGGGGTAATTGGGATGCCTCTTAAGTATTAGTTAGGGAAGCTGGTTCAAGAGATCATTCTAAAAAAGTGAGTTGAATAGGAAAACCAAAGATAGAACCCTAGAAACACTGACATTTAAGAAGTGTGTATGGTTTCAAATTCCATATTATGGTTGGCTTATAAAAAACTGTCAATTGTGGTTATTAAAGAATATCAACAGTTATCTGGAAAAGACCCATAACATATGTCTCCCTTTTCTAACTGTATGTTTATATGATTACGGGTTTTCTTCTGATACTTTAGCTAAAACAGTATACTGGAACAGATTGACTTCAGGAGCAGATCTGAGAATCCAGCTATCTTCTATGAAGCTAGACATCAAAATACTTTGTTTTGGAAAATACCAATTTTGGGTGGTCTTTTTGTTTGTATGTTTTCTGGGTATAAAAGTGTTAGTAAGTAATGGGTTTTATTTATTTTAAAATAAACTAATCAGTATTTTAAAATTTCTCAGTTTTAATTCCTGAAAAACCAGGGTTCTGAAGAACTTTTTAAGAGTGTAAAGAAAGGGGTGCAGAGACCAAAGAATTTATGAGCTGCTTATCTAGACTTGCTTTCAGAAGCATGGCTGTTAAGGGAAGAATAAAGGTTAAGGTTAAGAAAGGTTGTTGTTGTGTGCTGTGGAGTTGATTTTGTCTCACAGTGACCCCATGTGATGGTAAAACTGTCCCATAACATTTCCTAGGCTTAATCTTTATGAGAAGTTAAAGTTGAGAATAGAAGAGAAAGGATATGTATAATCAAGGTCAACTTTTAAAAAGGAAGACTTGAGCATGTTTATATACTTGGGTCAGAACGCTATAGAGAGGAAAGTTCCAAATAACCTTGATGCCACTGACACTGGAAAGAGGATAGGTGTGGGTATGGATCCTTTTGTGGAGGTGGAGGTTGGAAGGTGAGGATCTTACTGCCTTATGGCCTTCTACCCTGAAGTGACAAGTGGTGGTGAGCTCATAGACCTGAGGGGTGTGGTTGAGGTTTTACAGTGCTGTTGTGTGCAGTGTAGGAAGGTTGCTGACCTAGAACACGTGTTAATCCAGAGCAGAAGTGAAAATCTGTGAATTGGTAGAGGCAACAGTCTGAATGGTAGCATATTTTGTTGTTGATAGTGGTTAGTCCATCACTTATCTGTCAGTTTGTCATACTGTGGTGACTTGCAGTTGCTATGGTGCTAGAGGCTATGCCACTGTATTTCAGATACCAGCAGGTGCACCCATGGTAAACAGGTTTCAGCAGAGCTTCTAGACTAAGACAGACTAGAAAGAAGGACGTGGTAATGTGCTTCTGGAAAGTTGGCCGATGAAAATCTCATGAATAGCAACATAACACTGTCTGATAATAGGCCAGAAGATGAGCCCCTCAGGTTGAAAGGCACTCAAAATATGAGTGGAGAAGAGCTGCCTCTGCAAAATAGAGTCAACCTCAGTTATGTGCATGGAGTTAAGGTTTGAGGACCTTCATTTGCTGATATGACTTCACTGAAGATGAGACAAAACAGCTGTAAACCTCCGTTAATAACTGGAATGTGGAATGTACGAAGTATGAATCTAGGAAAATTGGAAGTTGTGACAAATGAAATGGAACCCTTAAAGGTGAATATATGCTAGACATTAGTAAGCTGAAATGAACTAGTATTGGCTATTTTGAATCAGACAGTCATATGGTCTACTATATCAGGAATGAAAAATTGAAGAAAGGGAATCACATTCATCATCCAAAAGAACAGTTCAGGATCTGTTCTGAAATACAGCACTGTCAGTGATAGAATAACATCCATACACGTACAAGGAAGATCAGCTAGTACAACTATAATTCAAATTTGTGCACCAATACCAAGGCCAAAGATAAAGAAATTGACCATTTTTACCAACTTCTGCTGTCTGAAACTGTCAAACGTGTAATCAAGAAGCATTACGGGTGATTGAAATGCAAGAGTTGGAAACAGAGGAGAAGGATCGGTAGTTTAAAAATATGGGTTTGATGATAGAAATGATGCTGGATTTCACATGATAGAATACCTTTTTCAACAGCCTAAGTTGCAGTGATACATGTGGACCTTGTCAGATTGAATACACAGGTATCAAGTTGACTACATCTTGGAGACAGATGATGGAGAAGCTCTGTATCAGCCAGAACAAGGCTGCAAAACAAATGATCAGTTGCTCATATGCAAGTTCATATTGAAGCTAAAGAAAATTAAAAGAAGTCCATGAGAGACAAAGTACAACCTTGAGTATATCCCACCTGAATTTAGAGATCATCTCAAGAATAGACTAGACACTGGACACTAATGACTGAAGACTAGATTAATTATGGGATGAGTTTTGGGTGGGTATCAAGGACGTGAAGCAAGAGGTCATTAAAAGGAAAGAAGGACCAAAATTGATGTCAGAAGGACTCTGAAACTTGGCTCTTCAACAGACAGTAGTTAAATGAGTTGAAGAAACAAGAGCTAAAACTGCTGAAGGGTGACTTGAGAAGACAAAGTATTATAATTAAATGTGCAGAGACCTGGAGTTAGAAAATCTAAAGGAAAGAATACACTCAGCATTTCTCAAGCTGAAAGACTGAATCAAAAATCCAAGCCTTGAACTGCAATATTGAATGATACTATAGGGTTGCTATGAGTTGGAATAGACTCAAGGGCAGTGGGTTTGTTTTTCTTATAGGCAAAATATTGCACGACAGTAAGCATCAAAAGAAGGGAAAGAATACACAGGGTCATTGTGGCAAAAAGAATTGATGTTCATCCATTTCTGGAGGGAGCATATGACTAGGAGCCTGTGGTATTAAAAGAAAAAGGCCAAGCTGTACTGAAGGCATTGGTGAGAAACAAGGTTCTGAAATTGAAGGAATACAAATTGAGATGTTTCAACAAAAAGATGCATTGCTGCAGGTGCTTACTCATCTGTGGTAAGAGATATGAAAGACAGATACTTGGCCAGCTGGAAGAGATTTTTATTTGTGCTATTCCTAAAAAAGGTGATCTTTCTGAATGTGGAAATTACTGAGCGGTATCATTAATATCACATGCAAGTAAAATTTTACTGAAGACAATTATAAAAATGGTTGCAGTAGTATGTGGACAAAGAACTGCCAGAAATTCAAGCCAGATTCAGAAGGGGATGTGGATTGATGTAGTTGATGTCAGATGGTTCTTGGCTGAAAGCAGAGGCTACCAGGAGTATGTTTACCTGTATTTTATTGACTATACAAAGGCATTTAACTGTGTGGATAATAACAAATGGTGGATATCGTTAAGAATTGGAATTCCAGGACACATAATTTTGCTCATGAGGAATCTATACGTAGTTGTTTGAACAGAACAAGGAGATACTGAGTGGTTTAAAGTCAAGGAAGGTGTGTGTCACGTTGTATACTTCACTGTGTATGCTGAACAGATAACTTGAGAAGCTGGACTATATGAAAAAGACAGCATCAGGTTTGGAGGAAGACCCATTAACAGCCTGTGACATGTAGATGACACAACCTTGCTTGCTGAAAGTGCAAAGGACTTAAAGTACTTACTGATCAAGATTCAAGGCTTCAGCCTTCAGTATGGATTATACTTCAACATAAAACAAAAATCCTCCCATCTGGACCAATGAGCAGCAGCATGATAAATAGAAATTATCAAAGTTGTCAAGGATTTCATTTTACTTAGATTGACAGTCAGCAAGCATGGAAGTAGCAATCAGGAAATCAAAGAATATATTGCACTGGGAAAGTCTGCTGCAAAACATCTTTAGAGTGTTAAAAAGTAAAAATGTCACTTTGAGAACTAAAGTGCTCCTGACCTAAGTCATGTGCTATTTTCATTTGCCTCATGTGCATGTGAAAACTAGACAATAAATAAGAAAGACTGAAGAATTATTGATGCCTTTGAATTACTGTGTCGGTAAAGAATACTGAATATACTATAAGACTGCTAGAAGAAGAATCACATCTGTGTTGGAAGAAGTACAGCCAGAATGCTCATTAGAAGTGAAGATGGACATGTTATTAGAAGGGACCATTCCCTGGAAAAGGGCATCATCATGTTTGATAAAGCAGAAGGTCAGTGAAAAAGAAGATCCTCAACAAACTGGATGGACACAGTAGCTGCAACAGTGAGCTCCAGCAGAGCCATCACTGTGATGATGGCGCAGGAAAGGTCACTGTTTTGTTCTGTTATACACAGGGATGCTCTGAGTAGGAACCAACTCAGGACAGCACGTGACAACAACAGTGTTTAGGACCTTGGGTACAGGAGCAGATAAGGCAAATGGTTAGATTGACCCAGGGTTAGGACTTTACTGATGGAACAAGAAAAAGAGGACCAAAATGTTGGAGATATGTGCAAAACAGTGATTTAACTGAAAGAAGCTGAAGTTAGAGCAAAATACTGAGATTTAACAAGATTTCAAATAGCACAAGTCCAATTCTTTTTTTTTTTTTTCCTCCTTTAATCATTATTTATGAATCCTGCTTTTCTGGCCAGTGAATCATATTGTAGATGAGGAATTTATATCATTGACTCACACACATTAACTTTCCAGAGTCAGTGACAGCATTTGTTTGCATTGTTTAAAAAAGACTTTGCAGTACCATGTCAGCTTATTCTTGGGCACAGAAATAAATTTGCTATCCAGGTAGTTCTTTTGAACTGGATAGTCACCATGGATGCCACACTAGCAATACCCGGTTTTGTATATAGTTGAGGCTTAAATAATCACACTTAATAAATGGTCTTTAGCGTTTCTTTTTCATAGCTGAAAATGGTGAAAACCAGCTTCCTTCATCCTCTGTATTGGAAAAGGCTGGATGAAGTTCTGAAGTCTTTGGCCACTTAAAAGAGCTGGATATATGGGAAAAGTTTTGGGCCATATCTGTGGAATTTGGGAGGGAATGCTGTTGAGAGGAAAGTCCCTTGGTAGTGCAAGTGATGACTGGCTGCTAGTAAACTAAAGGTGAGTGGATCTAACCCAGCCATCGGCTGTGCAGAAAAGCATGGCGTACTGCTCCCTTAACAATTACAGCCATGAAAAGCCTGTGAAGCAGCTCTGCTAACACCTGGAGCTGCCATGAGTCAGAATCAACTCCACAGCAAACAACTTGGTTTTGGTTTAGTTGGAGGAGTCACGCGTGGTGCTGATGATAGTGCGCTTGGCTGCTGACCACAAGGTTGGAAGTTGAGGCCCACCTAGAGGCATCTCAGAAGAAAGGCCCTGGTGATCTACTTCAGAAAAACCAGCCATTGAAAATTTTACAGAGCACACATGTGGGGTTGTTATGAGTCAGAGCTGACTTGACAGCAGGTGGTTGTTTGGAAAGGCACCTAGTTGGAGCTTCTTATCTTGTTGTAAGGGAGAGGTGGGAAGAGATGTGTGGGGAATGAAGCTGGACTCTGAGGGAGGTCTTTGAAGTGATGACTGAGGACACTGAACTTTTGAAACCTCGTTTGATACTCTCTTCATAGTTGCCTTTTTGGTAAAATGGGAGTAATGAGTGTCAGATACTTAAGTAGCCATCCCACAGGAATTTTAAACCAAAAAACAGTAATCAGGTGATAGCAAAAAATTAATAGTACTGATTTTACACTCAGGATAAGTTGTTATCCATTATACCAACAGGACCCATGGGTAACCTTCAAATCTTTTAAAATTTAAACAGCGATTTCTGAAATATAACAGTCAATACTAGTCTAAATTTTTTCTAAACTGTAGTGCTTGCTTTGATGACACAACCGTCCCATTTGAGGACATTTGTCAGCTGCCGGTTTGCTAAGATGGTATACTTAGCTCATACTCAATTTTAGAGGTGTCTCCAAAATCAAACCAAACCCACTGCCATCTACGTTGATTCTGACTCATAGAGGCCCTACAGGACAAAGGAGAACTGCCCCATAGAGTTTCCAAGAGGTTCCTGGCAGATTCAAACTGCCAACCTTTTGGTTAGCAGACGTAGCATGTAGCCACTACACCACCAGGGTGTGAGGTGTGTACAAGCCCCTTAATTAGTGTGTCAGATTTGGGTTAGGTCAACTGGATTTTTCTAGTATTTTCATGGATTATAAACAGATGGCTAAACAGTGAAATTCACAACAGCATTGTTGGGACCAGGGCCTCCTTCAAAGCAATGAAATCCATTTTACTCATAGATCTATAATTGTACTTTACATGTAGATATTTATGTAAAATCTTAAATCTTTTATCTTTATTCAATTTTGAATTTAAATGGGAATGTTTATAAGTTAAAACTTTTTATTGTGTGCCTTTGAGTCTGTTCTCATTCATGATGACTTCATGTGTTACATACTAGAACCACCCTGAAGGTTTTTCTTGCTGTAACCTTGGCCGTGTCCGAAGCAGATCACTAGATCTTTTATTCTTGTGACACTGATGGGTGGGTTTGAACTACCAACTTCTAGGTTAGGAGTGGAGCACAAATTGTTTGCACCTTAAATTAAAACTAGTTGCAGACTTTTAGGACTTTCTTTCTAGAGGCTGATATTTTCATGTAGAAGAGAGGGTTATATACTACTGACTGGGGTCTTTTATAGATCACTCTTACAGTGACAGCACGGAGATGGTGAAGATCATTGTGCATACTGTGCAGAGTCAGGACCGTGTTCTCAAGGAGCTGTTTGGTCATCTGAGGTAGAAAAATTGTTTCATTTCCTACTGAAAAGCCAGACTGCCTTTATCATGTTCCTTTGAAAGTGTAACACCCCTCTTTGGTAAGCACACCAGACTTAAGATGAGTTCTGGTAGTGCCGTGGGCAATTCAGTCACAGCTGTATGTATTTATGTGTTCTATTATGTGCATTACTTTGGAGGTTAGTTAGTAAATTTGATGCTGATTGTGGGTCATTTCCCAGCTGGGTTTGGGAGAATGGTGTACAATCTTGGGAGAAGTGTAAGCATTTGACAATGATTTTATCTCTTCAGCAAGTTATTGGGCTGTAAGCAGAAGATTATTGATCTGCTCCCCAAAGTGGAGGTGGCCCTCAGTAACATCAAAGAAGCTGACAATACTGTCATGTTTATGCAGGGAAAGAGGCAGAAAGAAATATGGCATCTCCTTAAAATTGCCTGTGTAAGTATCAGTTAATGAATTTGTTAATGTGATGTGAATTTGCTGTTATTCCCTGCAAACGAGCTTTTTATCAGCATGACCTAGATCCTTTAGAAGACATGTGTGCTTTGTGTTGGGTTGATGCTCAGATTCCTTGCCTGATGTCTGACTGGCAATTGAGATGCAGGGCTTTCTGCTCATCCGTCATTAATCCCTGTCCGTTCCAGTCTGTGCTTATATTCATCCCAACCTGACTCAGCAGTAGGTGTGCGTGACTAGTTAATGGAACCAACCTTTTTGTACTGGGTTTTGTTTCTTCTTTTTTGTCATCAAAGTGGAGTTAGGAGGGTAGACACATCCAGGTTTTAGTAACTATCCTGAAGGAGAGGTTAATAGTGTTGTATAAAGGTGGTACAATTTTATACAGAAATATTCTGGTTGTATGTATAAGTAGTGATTAAAATGTAAGTCTTATGGGTGTGGTATGGAATTGTGTGACTCAAATAGAGATACTTGTCTGAAATCTTTTCATTTTATTTTTTCCTGCAGACACAGAGTTCTGCCCGGTCCCTTGTAGGATCCAGTCTGGAAGGTGCAGTAACTCCTCAGGCATCAGCATGGCTGCCCCCACCCTCGGCAGAACGTGAACATCCTCTGTCATGCGTGGTAACTCCTCAAGATGGGTGGGTTCACTTTGTAACAACAGGTGTTTTCAAGAGCAGTAGTAGGAATGAAGTAGTTGGCATAGAGATTAAGGCATAGTCTCCAATGTGTTGTAGGCCACAGTTTGAATCCTGACCATCCCTTCATAATAACTTTGGGCAACTTACTTGACTTTTTTTTTTTTTTAATGTTTTCAACTCCTCATCTGTAAAATGGGAATGTCTCATAAACTGCCATGAAAATTCGATGAGACAATACATGTAAAGTGCTTTGGAAGTAAATATGTAGCAGTTACTGTTATCAGGTCAATCCAAGTTCTAAGCTGTTTCTCTGTTACTGGCTTAGCAGTTGCTTTTACCCAAACATTATTTCTTCCTTAACCATTTATCTTTATGAGAAATTATCTTTTTATATTTGTCATGTTGAGGTCTTTAATTACCCCTCTAAAAAACTGTTGAGTTAAATTGACTTAGCTTATCACTCAGTATTTCTAAAGTCAGACTTCTCCTCAATACCTTAAGTCAGTTTTGCAAATACGAATGCAAATTTGAAGCCCTATGTTGTATTAATTCCTATTCTTTTGCTAAAAACTGAATGACTATCTATTTCTGTTATTTTCTCAGCATAAGATGTGCCGTACCCAGAGCCAGTGGCTCTTTGCTAGCTTGTGTCTTGTCGCTTTTCTCACAACTCATGGAGACCTGTACACCAGCAGCATTCCCTGGAAGCTCTGCCCATAACTAGTTTTGCAGAAGTGCAGCCATGTTGCACCACTACTCAGGAGGCCATGCAGGTGTACATTGTGTGCTCTGCTTGTAGGAGAGAAGAGCACATGGCAGGAAGGCAAGCTGTTACCAGGTATTTTATTTTTTTAATGAAAGCAAGTTCCAGGGTATGTTGTGGGGTCCTTATAGATTTGGCCCAGTGTAATAGTAGAGTTATAGCATAGGCAGTAATTGATTATGTAGACCTCAGGAAATATTCCATTATTCAGAATTACAGTAAATAAAATCTAATGGAACCTTTCTTGCTTTCATTAAAGGCATTTCGGTTTGTTAGGGAATGCTGTGGTTGCAAATGTCACCTCTGTACAAGTCGCTTGCAGGTGAGGTGTGGCTGTTTGCAAGAATACATCTGACAAGAATTTTAAATATATTTTCTAGTAGAAACGCATTATAGAACAAAATTGATTTAAATTACACTGTACCTGTGGTACTTCATCACTAAGGCCTGGGAACAGTTGGCCTCATTTTTCCCATCTGTTGTGTGAGATCTGAATCAGAATTTAGTTCTAAGCCAATAATGGTTACTCTCCATGGCTTACAACTACTTCTATTAGACCCTGTGGGTCTGTAAAGGAAGAGGATAGAAGCCATATGGAAGAGGATAGCATGGAGAACATAAACAAGAATCAGGGTCTCCTGTCAAATAGAAAACTTCCAGGCATACTTCTTGGCTCTGGGCACCTCCTTTGTCACACTTGTTTTCTTCTGCTGTTCTCAAGAATCAGCTTGCTTGCTTTCCTTGTTGCTGCATCCTGAAGTTTCCAATCAGTTTTTCACCTTCCCTGATCCTGCAGAACAGATTGTATTCTTATATCTTCACTAACATTTGTGTCTGTGAAGTAAGCATGCTGATGTCTTCACTCTGTAATGCAATGGAAATATTCTGGAAACAAAAAGACGTCTTTCGTCTGACTATACCATGAAGATGTTTTTTTCCCCTTCCCCAGTTAGCATTTTGTAGGGGAAGAAAAGGTTATATATAAGTGCACCACTTAAATTTTAGAGGAACATCAGGTTGGTGTTATAGTGGACTTTTTACCATTTGAGCTGGGCAGAGGTAGCAGCTTGAAGTAGCCAGTAAGTCTCTGCCTTGGGGCAGGACAGGGGTGGGGGTGAGGAACTGGAAGACTCGAATAGTTAGTGCACTGGGGTGCTGGATAGCAGGAAAGGCAGTCATCACCCTGACCTGGAAGGCCAGAAAGTGGAGGAAGTCTATATGCCTCTTGGCTGAATTTGAAAAGGCTTTGTTCTTTCATCCTACAGGGAGACTTTAGCACAAATGATAGAAGAAAATTTGAATTGTCTTGGCCAGTTAAGCACTATTATTTGTGAAGCAAACGAGGAACGGGCTAGGAGTATGGTGGTAAGTTTTGTGTGGATGTGGATATGTGCCTTAGATGTGTTGAGTGCAGAGAGTTTAACTTTCTACACCCGCCTTATCTGGCATCTGGGATCCATACAGGGAATAGGAAAGATCAGCAGAAAGTGCATTTAAGAAACATCCAGGACCTCAAATCCCCATCTCCTGTTACCAAAGAATATGTTTGGAAAAACTGATTATGTCATCAGTAATCTTAAACAGTAGCATTTTTGGTCAAATTAAATGAGTGGTGAGCTTTCTTTGCTATGTGACCAATGAAATTGAATGTTTTGTACCTTTTTGCTTTAGCAGTCTACTTTCTCTAGTAAGACAGGGTAAGATTTTTCAATAATTCAAATATAGTTACTGTTCCATGTAAAATGGAAACCCTGGTGGTGTAATGTTAAGAGCTACATCTGCTAACCAAAGGTCATAAGTTTGAATTTACCAGACACTCCTTGGAGACTGTAGGGCAGTTCTACTCTGTCCTGTAGGGTTACTATCAATGAGAATTGACAGTAATGGGCTTTACATGTAAAATGAGTAAAGTTAATGTAGCTGTAATTAATATGAGTGCTGATATTAAGATTTAGTTACTGTGAATTATTGATTTGTTAGAACTTAGAGAAACTATAATGAATGCTTATTGAATGAACTTTTACTAAATTAAGTCTCATTGTTAACTCTGGATTTCCTCTTTCATTGAGAATAATTATTTACTTCAAATATTTATAAAAACCTTAAAATATTTTAAAATTAACAGAAAATAAGATGCACTAAACAGTTTGTAATGTATGTTTGATTTTCAAGTTTTGATTACAGTATATTCAAGCATACAGAAAACTTGCAAGAATGAATGCCTATATTCCTGTTATTTACATTCATAATCTAATTGTAACTTTTTTCATGCATGGTTTTAGAGTCTTGACTGGAGTTGGTTAACAGAATGACTTGCCACTTGTTCACTGCCTCACACTTACAAGTTTTCTCTGCAAATGTTGGAATTAGTTTTTTCCCCATGAAACTATTCTTTGGGCTCCAGTCCATGGAAGAAATGGCTGTGATCAGAAGCTACTGGTGATTTTACAAGCAGTGTTTTTGATTTTGAATAAGTTAACCTCCGAAGAGGTTTCATAAAAAGTCAATGGACTTCTTTAAATAACAGTAATTGTTTCAGAGCATCATTGTGATCCAATTATCTTCAAACTTGGTATAAACATTACTGATTTTAAAATGTCTTTTAAAGTTTTAACTTACAGGCACTTACAGCCAAAAATGGTTGTGTATATAGAGAAGAAAACTTGTGTGCATTTTATGTAAGAGGTTGCTTATGTTTCTTAGGAAGAGACTGCTCAAAAGTAAAATTGGACTTCATGGAAAATAAACCCTACCTCCTTGTGTTGCACTCAACAAGTGTTCTTCCTGGCATCAGAAGGAATTGGCTTAATACCATTTTCAATTTTACTGCACATTTGGCAGTATTCCTTTAAGTAGGAATTGTGCATCTGTGCCTTTAATATCAGTTGGCTCAGAAGTCCTGTTAAGAAGTATGCTGTGTGTGTATATGTATTTAAGATGTACATTTAATAATAGAGAAGACATGTGTTAATTTATAATGTATTTGAAAGCTCATCTGTTTTTTCATTTGTAAAAATGACTGTTTAAAGAATCATGTTATGTCATGCAAATTTATAAAGGTCTACACTTCTTTATCTGTAATTCTAAAATCAAAAAAACTCTGAAAACTAAAGGTTTTTTGTAAGCTTTTTGACAACTCATTACCTTAAGAATCTAATCTGAACTGACATTGAATCTGTTTATCCCATTTAGTGTGAATATTCATTTAATTTGCTGCAGAATATAAGTGTTTTTGAGGGGTGCTCCCTCAGACTCTGTGGGGAGGTCATGTAGTACATGGTGTGATGCATTGGATTTCCTTTGTAAAATCTGAAAATTTCCAAATTCTAAAACATCTGTCCTGAAAAGTTTCAGATAAAGAACTGTGGATGTCTCATCTGTTAAGTAATTTAGAAGATACTGTTTGTTTTTTTTAAAAAAAAAAATGTGAAATGCTTTTATATTCTAGACACTTTTTCACTTTGTGTATTAAATAATTTTTAAATTAGTTTTTGAATCTCCATTCATTAAAATCAGGTTATAATAGAAGTGTTGAATGATTTGGGCAATATGATGGTTGAATGTAGTGGAATTGGAGCACAGAGTGACATATAGACTCTCACTGTGCTTAGGAATTAAACAGGATTTACAGAAAAAATAGTATTGGGTAGCTCCTTTAAGATGGTTTTTCACCCTCAGATGTCCTTTCACCACTATCCATGGCTAAACAGCGTGCCCATGTTTTGCTCTGAAGCTGATTTTTCTTCACACCACCCCTATTCTTGTTAGTGGTGACATTTTATGTAGTCACCCAAGTTTGAAACCTTATGATTGTCTGTGTTCTTCTCTTATCCTGTTAGTCATCAGGTTCCACTGTCTCTCTAAAGATGGAAAAGCTGTCCCTATTAACTGAGATACTAGGCAACCTCTCTTGCTTCCCTAGTTCTAGCAGATTTTAATCAATAAACATTTACTGGGTTGCTTGGAAGATACTGAGCTAGGTGATGAGATCAGACAGTTACAGAGGCAATACAGTAGAAGAATGCATATCTGGAAGTTTGAACACTGTAAGCCATCCAAGTATTGGGTTCTTGAAGTTTTTTTTTTTGATTTAACATGACTGAGTAAAAATGTACATTCCCATATAAATTTACATGCCCACCTATAATGCAGCTTCCACTGCTCTCCCTGTCCAGTGACAGCACACTATTCCTGTCTGCTGCATACATGTCTCATCCTCCCAACAGTCTCCTTTCCCCTCCTCTCCACCCACTTTCCTTCCTCCAGCCAGAGGTCAGCAGGATAATATCCTATAGATGTATAGAACCACAAAGTGCAACCAATATATGGTCACTCTGCATTGCCAAGTCCAATCCATTCCTGTCCGAAGAGTGGACCTTGTTATAATTTATGGGTAAGGGCAGCATGAGGGTCGGGGGCCATGCTCTCAGGGGAACCCCGAAACCGCTGGACCATCAATTGAGGTCTTTTAGTGGAGTGAAGATTTTTTTTTTTAAATAAATGATCATGCATTTTCTAAATACTGTCATTGTAATAACTGGTGAAAGATTTGCTGAAGTGTGGGGCTATTTTGATGGTTAGGGTGATGTGAGAACAGCCTGATCTACATGATGGCCAGGTGGTGTGAATTAGGATTGTCATAGTGTCGTCACCCCAGTGACAGTATGCTTTCAGTGTATAAAGACTGGAAGAATATGAAATGAAAATAAAGTCTGGCGCGTTATGTCCTTTAGTCACCCAGTTCCCCTCAATCTCTAAACCAAGCTATATAATGAAAAACCTTGAGAATGCACCCAGAAAAGATAGGAGCTGGATCAAGTTATTTTTTTATTTTTTGTGTTTTTATGGGAATTAAAATAACTGTGCAAATGCCACTTACTGGAGCAGACAAGGTGCCAGACATTCCTAGGTAATAAAAGTCAAATGAATAATTAAGGTAAGTCCATTTATTGAAATCACAAGGTAGATGATCTGGGAGTGCTTGCTTTAATGAGGCCTTGAATGGATTCTGTATATTCCCATCTGCTAGCACTGATGTAACCCGGGGTTCACAGTCTCCTAACCACTTGATTTCCTTGCTGTTAGTCTGTTTCCGCTATAAGCCATCTTCCTTAGCACTGGCAGGGTCACAGGCCTAAAACACTGCTTTCCCATACTTCCCTGTTCAGAAGTTTACCAGGCCTCCCAACCCTAGTCCACACTGACCAGTTCTGGTTCCAGAGCCAGCCTTTCAAGGCCTACACCAGTTCCTCTTAAAAACCAACAACTGTTGCCATGGAGTCATTTCAGACCCATGGGGAACACTTGTGTGTCAGACTAGAACTCTGCTCAATAGGGTTTTCAGAAATGGCTGATTTTTTGGAAGTAGGTCACCAGGTCTCTCTTCTGAGGCACCTGTAAGGGAAACCTGAACCTCTAACCTTTTGGTTAGCAGTTGACAAAGTCAGCTCTTTGCACCACCATAGACTCCATGCTACCCTTATTTCATCTCTACTCTTTTCCCTTGTCTTTTTTTACTGACCAGATAATAACTGTACATGGTGCAGAATTTTAGAAGACTGGAAGAATATGAAATGAAAATAAAGTCTGGCGCGTTATGTCCTTTAGTCACCCAGTTCCCCTCCCAATAGAAAAAACGGCATTTCAAGCCTTTCATTTCTGGTCCTAGCCCCCCCACTTAATGTGCTTTAGCTCATTGTGTTCCTATTGCCTTAATGCCTGAAAGCCTCACTGAACCAGCATAGGTGTTCAAACAATTATTGGTAAGGAAATGATGCCGCTGGATCGAAGTCCTCAGTACTTTACCTGCAACAAGTATGGGGGCTCCTGAAGTGTAGATTCGTACCTAAAGCACGTGCTTGCCACAAAGTAAGCTGGTATAAACCACAAAAGGATAAAGAACCGCACAGCGACCATACTGAGAGGGAGTGGGTTTTCCACACGAGAACATACTGACCTGCCAATCCTTTATCCCAGAGCCCCTCTCATTCCCTCTGCACTGTAGCTTACTCCGGACTATCGATCTCCACCGTTTTCTGGGGCAGACAACCACCAACCACGCACAGAAAGAAACAGACACTTTGCCGCCAAAAACTTCGCTGCCATTTGCCGGGAGAATTTTGTCCCATCTGCTACCCGTCTCTAATCGCGGGGCTGGAGGCAGCGTCGTCGTGCGTCCTCGCGCAGCCGCAGTTCTAGGGAAGTGGGCGGGGCCGGCTATTGGCGGCGGTTGGCGCGGCCCGGGAAGCGGCTGCACGTGCGGGCGGGGGGGATGCGTCACTGATCGGTGAGGCACGGCCCGGGGGTCGGCCTCCCTCCGGAGTCGGCAGCTGGGCCCTTTCTCAGTGCCTTCCGGCGGGAGAGCAACCGTTGGGGGAGAAGGGTGTAATGACGCTCACCTGCTCGGGCTTAGCCCGCAGGCCGCCTCGGGCGGCGTGGTTAGCGAGGGGGAAGCGCTCTCTGCGAGGAAGGAAAAATGACGGGAAAGGAGCACAGGACTCCCCGACTCGGTCTGTGGTCGGGCGCCTGATAACCGGAGCGGGAGGGTGGTCATTGGAGGGTGTGCGTCTGTCACTCACGGGGCTGGGATACTTCCCTCCCTCCTTCAGGAGGAAGAAGGATGAATATGACTCAAGCCCGGGTTCTGGTGGCTGCAGTAGTGGGTCTGGTGGTGGTCCTCCTGTATGCCTCCATTCACAAGATCGAAGAAGGACACCTGGCTGTGTACTACAGGTGAGCAACAGTGTAGGTTTTGGAGCATACAGAAAACTCTTAAAGCAAGCGAAGAGCGCTCAGTACTCCTAAAAGTGATTTTCGTTCCAGCCCAGGGGAAAGTATGGGAACAGCAGTAGGCTTTTGCAGGGTGCCTTCCAGGTGTGTGACAGTTTTCGCCTCACACGCGCTCTTTTGCAGAGGTTTAGACCTCTGACAATTCGTATACAACACTCAAGTTATTTGTAGAAAGAAGGCAGGCAGGCAGGCAGGTAGTGGGTACTCCACCTGTAACCAAAGAGATGGGTAAGTTATCATTATATTCCATATAACTGCGCAAGCTTTCTGTTTGTAGCTATGGATGCTATTTAGGGAATCCAGACCAGTTTATGGTAGTTTCTTGGACTTTTTCTTTTAAAGCGCTCAAGTGTCTGGCCTATAAGGCCTTGATGACCATTGCAGCAGTATCCCTGGATGTTGAGGGACACACACAGGATTGATGAGCCACCCTCTCCAACCTTATTTTTCAAGTTGAGAGGAATAGGGTTGCGTTTGCATAGCCTTTCCTTCGGCGTAATTATCACCAGTTCCATTTTGAGATAGGCTAGTAAGAGACAGGACAATTGGTGAAGAAGTTGGGACGGTGCTGCTTTCCGAAAGAATTTCAACTTTTTGCCCCCCACCCAACTTGACATTGCTTGTTTGAGGTCCATCTTGAGTCTTAAGAGTCTTCAGTGTGAGGAGCTAATTTCAAAGAACTTCAGTTTTAGCGTCAGAAATCAGATGATTCCAATTTTCCTTCAGGTTAAGCATTTTCTTCCTGACAGTAAAACCATGGAAAGAACGTTTCAGGATATGGCTCTGAAAGACTTAGGAATAATTAATTTTTTCTTAGTTATTTGTTGTTATATGCAAACATGTTTGTATTTTCAGAACAGGAAGCTTTAATCTCTATGAATTCATTGTGAACTATGTAAAGTAGAACTTTAATACTTGCTCCCACAATACCTTCTTTTTTGTATTTTTAAGGTGGGCTTTCTAACATTTCCTTGCTTGGAGAACAAGTCCATGTTTATGTCCTATTTATAATCTTTTCCCTTTACTGTTCACCTTTCCATGCTGATTTTTTTTTTCCTGTGTTTATGTAGAGACTTTATACCCTCTTTAAATTACCTTTTAGGTAAGATTAACAGAATCTTGAGGCTCAGAAAGGTTCTCCCTCCTTGAAAGCTTTTTTTTTTTCCAACCCAGTGATTGTTTGGATCTGACTCTTAATACATTTGATTAAACTGTGAGCGCTTGGAATTTTTTTCCACGAGTATTTCTCAGCAGGTTAAAGACCATTGAGAATCCTTTGAACATGGTAGTGATATAGGAGATCCAGAGGTATATAGTTGGTCAGGTTTATGAAACCAGGTGTAACATCCTGCAGATTAACTTGATCTTTTCACCTTTTGGGGTGTGGCAGTTATTACAGGAAGCAGCAGTTGTTTGCCATGAGTAACTCATTTTAGTGAGGCATTAATAGGTCAGTAGCATTAGTAAAAGTGAATATTTGTTAATAGCATTTAGGTTTGGAAAGGGGTTTCTCTGTATAATCTTGTCAAATTGAAACATCTTTTTGCAGGGGAGGAGCTTTGCTAACTAGCCCCAGTGGACCAGGCTATCATATCATGTTGCCTTTCATTACTACCTTCAGATCTGTGCAGGTGAGTGATTCCTAGGGCAGCCCTCACACTCGATAGACGGGTGTAACAGGACCAGCTACCACACTTATGGGTGGAGTTGGGTTTCTTTATTGCTTAAGCAGATGGCAGCATTGACTTAAATGCAGGAGTTAAAGTTCAAAGTACAGTTGGCCTAGCACATGTTACAGTGAACCACCTCACTGTCTTGACATGTGTTAGAAGTGTGAGCTCTGCAGCCTGGAAGGCCTGACTTCTCCCATCTTTCTAGTGATATGCAGCAGGTTTTCTCTAAGTATTTATTGCTGCTCTCAAAATAAAACCAGGAATTGGAAACACAACTAGAAATGAAAACCACTGACTGCTTGGTTTAGAATATTGTTTGGTTTCCATAGAGGCAGGCTTCTGGGCTACTGTTAGTCTGTACAGTTTTTCTGCCTCGAGTTTTTGCCTGGTACATTAGGACAGTTTTATGTGGAGCTTGAGTGAATGTTCTATTTTGACATCATCTTAGAATATTTAACATGAGCATCTGATCATCTAGAAGAACATCTTGACCAGAAGAAGCACTTTATAAATACGTATCTTTTAACGTAAGATGACAAGGTAGAATTCGGCTGTGACTATTTTTGCAGGCTCTATAAATGATAAATTTTTGGATTCAGAGAACAGTTGTTTACTATTTGCTGCTGGTTTTTCAGAACTCAGGAAAGCATAGATGTCATTTAATTTGTCAGCTGTTGAGTCAGCCCCTGACTCATGGGAACTCCATCCTTGACTCATGACAACTCCAGGTACAACGCAATTGGATGATGTGATCCACAGGGTTTTCATTGGCTGATATTTTGGGGATTTAGATCACTAGGCCTGACTCCTAGTGTATGTTCTTCGTCTGTAAGCTGTGCTGGAACCTCTTAAGCGTCAGAGCAGCACACAGCCTTCAATGAGGGATGGGTGGTGGCTGCACATGCGTACACTGGCCAGGCATTAAACCTGAATCTACTACATGGAAGGCAAGAATCCTACCACTGAAGTACCACTGTTGTCTAGTCTTAGCCTTGTAGTTTAAGTCTGTACTTCCTGTAAAGGAGAGGGTCAGGCATACTGACATCCCATAGGTTTCCATCTAGGCCTCTTTTAGGCAGACTAGGGTGAGGATGTACCTATTGAAGAGAATGGAATGTTTTTCCCATAGTCAGATTGATTCCCATATTTATTTTATTTACTTTGGCCTTAGTTCATGCTCACCTCTCCTTTCACCATCTCTCTCTCCATTCCTTCTCTTATTTCCTGTCTCAGTCTTGCTGGGCTTGTTTTAGGCTCGTCTCAAATCCCTCCTCGTAATCTGTAGCTCTTCAAGTCTGTTTTGTAAATTTTGGCCATTGGGCTTATTTCGTTTAATGTTGTATTTTATCGTTATCTGGCTTTGGGTATATTTTCTTTAAAAAAAACTCCATGCTTCTGGAGACTTGGAGGTAAGAGCTCCGGCATACATAAATGCCTACTTTTTCCACTTAGCGGTGGAAGTTGTTAAATTGAGCTGATTTCATAGGAAGAAGTGTCCTTTGGTGAACTTGGGGCCAGAAATGTGGAGACTTGGATTCTAGCCCTACCTCTCCCACCAGCTGGTAGCAGTTATTCTTCTGTTGAGGGAAGGGATTTTAATTACATGACCTCGCCTTCCCAGCAGCCTAAACAAATACTTTGTGTTGATATTATTAACAATAGCAGCATCAAACTCTCAGAGATAAGAGACTTTTAGAGTATTCAAAGCCAGGTAAATCTGTGTCTTCTTAAAGCTTAGTATGTTAAGTCATACTCACATAGAAACATGTAAAGGAGATAAGACAACAAATATTAAAGCGATAAAAGAGCTCAATTATGTATGTAGGAAGTACATATGTTTCATTTACATCTCTTATGACAAATTGTAAGAGATGTAAATGAAATTAGTAAAAAGATTTCAGTGTAAACTAAAAGACTTCACATTAATAGAAAATGACAGGGTTGGTGAAAATGTTCTTCTACATGTGAAATAGTAACATTCTAGGAAGAATTGTGTTAAGAAAACAATTTAAGACATTGTTCTTATGAGAATGGAGATAAAGTCATTTTTTAGAAATTTTTGGAGACATTTGAAAACACTGCCCAATATAAAGTGGTTTAAGAAACTGTGTAATTGGAAGAAGTATATGTATGAAGCATCTTGGGAAATGTGAAATCCCATGTATATTATGTAAGAGAAAAAAATGCTTAGAGCAGTGATACATATACTCTAAAGGCTGAAGTTTTCGTAAAATAACAGAAGCCTTGCCTTTGGAATCAATATTCTGTTATGTTGGGAAAGTAATTTTTAAGGTAAAAGAAGAGTAGTTACGGAGATAAAACATTAATCTGAAGTTTAACATTTGAACTCTTTCCTAGTTGTTCTTGGTTCAGAAATTGACCAGAGAGTATCTTTTAAATACAGATGTGTGTTGTATTTAAAGTTGATGTGCCTTACGGAAATTCCATTTGGTTAATGTTTTGAAGGAAATAAATTGAACTCATATTTCCATGTGTTCCAATCCTCGAAGTTCCCTAGAAATGCCACTAATACTTACTATCATCCCTAGAGTTACATTTTATTCTTTTTCCTCCTGGAATTTTGTACTCAACCAGTTTTCAAATACTTCCTGTGTTATCTCTTGAATTAGCAGCTTTCAGTTTCCGTTACCTTTATTAAATTAACCTGAATAAGTCAATAATTGAGTTTCCCAGCTGGTTTTTTTGTTTCCAACTATGATGAGCAATGAGAACCGCACCACATTTTTGCAAGACAAATAAGTAAAGAACATATTTTTGAAACATTAGTGTTATGACTGTGTGTAAGTTAGACTAGGGAAAGTCCTGTTCCCAAGCTAACATTCAGGGTTCTTTTCTGCTTAATATTCTCTTAGAATGTCACCTCTCATCTAAATTGCCCCATCTGTTTTAGACACGCTGAATGGCTTGCTGTCTCCTACACACAGTTTGTCCTCAGCTTTGTGTATCTAAATAGGATATTTACTGACCATAAGATGTTGGTCTGCCTCAGCTATTAGTTCTTACTTCTCCGTTTGCACGGCCGGTCTTGGGAGCCCCAGTGCCTTACTCGTTAAGTTCTGGCTGCTCACGGAAGTGTCAGTGGTTGGAATTGACCTAGAATCTCTAAGGGAGCTAGATACAACATTCTGCTCCCATGAAGACTTACAGCCTTAGAAGCCGTGTGGGGCCATTCTGCTCTGTCCTACAGGGTCATTTGACTCAGTGTTGACTTGGTGGCAGTGGGTTTGGCTTGGGTTTTGGTAGACCTGGCTTATAAAGGCCTCACTAGCTCAAACTACAGTTTTACCCTCTGTCACTGAATACATAACAGCACAGTTTGTACTTTGTTAGTACTTTGTTGATAATTTTTGATAAGTTGCTTTGTAAGGATTTTATCTCCTCTCCTAGATTGTGAGCTCTTGGCAAACAGGGGCCAGGTTTCCTTTTTCTTTTGTATTCTATAAGGTAGTGTGTTGCTGGGTGCTTAAGTAAGACGTCGTGTGTCCAGAATACACTCAGTAGATTATATTGGAGTCCTTAAAGTGCAGTGGTGAGCCATCCTGGGCTGAGCAAAGGTGTGACACGGCCAGGACCATCAAGCACTACTAGCTTCGTGGTTCGTTAGAAGGCAGCAGCGCAGGTGGTGGCACTTCCGTGAAGAAAATTGGTAGTCCATGGGAGAGGTGGCTGGGCGTGACCTGAAACACTGACTGTAGCTTCAGAGTAGAAAAGTCACTGTTGAGTTCAGGGGCACTTTTGAGCCACAGATTGCTTCAAATACGTAAAATACTTTTACCTTCAGTGAAAATGATGACATGAGTTGTGGACTCAAGGTTTAAAGTGCAGGTCCTGGCTGCAGTACCCTCTCAGCCAAGCAGTGTAATTGGCTTACTTTCCCAGGCCAGTGTGTGACTCGGAAAGAAGAAATTTCTAATTATTAGCGTTTCAGCCCTTTCCTAATGCATCTTGATTCAAACATTAGCTGGAAAACATTTTCTCTCAATTCTTTCATTTCTACTAGAATACAGAAAGGAGGATTCCTATGGTAGCTAATCTTTGGGGCAGAAATTGTTACAGAGCTCACCCCCACTTCTTAGCAGCCCTCCAGGAGTTTTCCCGAGACCAGTAGTCCTTTGGAGATATGTGTCCTGAGTACTGATGATATACTTTTTCCTTCTCAGACAACACTACAAACTGATGAAGTTAAAAATGTGCCTTGTGGAACAAGGTAAGCATTCCTCTTGTTCACCAGCCTTGCTTTAGTTTAGATGGAGTTTCTGTTCCTAAGGCCGTGTTCGCTCAGACATCTTGCAAATAGGCATGACAATAACCCAGGGGATTTCTGGGTCTGAGCATTATTTGAGCAAAGGCTTATCTCAGAATGGAAGTGTTTCATATTAAGAGCCATTTTGTTTTTGAAAAAAGGCATAGGTTTTAGACAGCAGACCTGACATGTATCAGCATTGTTGCATCGGCTTTTGACTTCTGTAAGCATAGTTTCCTCACTTGTAAAGATAAGTAATAAGACCTGTCTTGTAGAGTTAGATTGTAAGGATTAGGGTGAGTGCCTATGAAGTACATAACCTAGCACTTGGCCCAGAGTGGGTGCTCTATACAAGGTAGTTTTAAATTAGATCATCCCACCTTCTTCCCATCTGTAGTCTTAAATGTCATCTAATTTAGAGTTTCTGATTCAGTCGTCTGGAATGAAGCCCAAAGATTTTCATTTCTAACAAAAATTCTCAGGTGGTGCTGATGCTGCTAGTCCAAGGACTGCCTTTGAAGGATCACTGCCCTGAAGAGCTTTAGGGAGAGAAAGGCGAGCAAGGCCCAGAGTATTTCTAGAGTGTAATCAGTAAACTGGATTGCATCAGAAGTATGTAAAGTCCAAAGTATCAAGAGAGCTTTTAACACCTATTTTTTTTTAAAAAAAAATGAAACCTGTTGCCACCAGATGGATTCCAACTCTGTGCTATAGGACAGAGTAGAACTGCCCCATCATAGCGTGTCCGTGGAGTGCCTAGTGGATTCAACTGCTGATCTTTTGATTAGCAGCTGTAGCTGTTACCCATTATGCCACTAGGATTTCCTTAACATCTCTAGAAGGACAGAAATACTTTTAAAAAGGAAACACAACTTCTGTGTTTTAAGCTAATATATTTGATTATCAGGGTCTCCCTAGGCCTGTCTGTAACTTTTTTATGGTTTTGCTTTAGATGTGATTTAAAATGGGCAGCTGGTGAGGCTTTGCGTAATTTTAATATTCATCTTCATGTCCTTCTATGTTTTCCAGATTTTCTTCAGTGAACAGTTGTTACCATTAATTATCACAAAAATATGCCATAAGTCAGTAGAAAGACTTAGTTATTTTTACAGAGTTTGAAAATCTCTTACTTCTTGTGTCTTAGATTGACGTACACGTGTACACTTCAGGGTATGTACTGGTACGCCAGGAAGTATACCAAACCAAAACCAAACCCACTCCTGTCAGGTTGATCTGACTCAGCAGCTCTGTACAACAGAGAGAACTGCCCAACAGTGTTTACATGGAATGGCTGGTGGATTTGAACTGCTGACCTTTTGGTTTGCAGCCAAACTCTTAACCGTTATGCCACCAGGGGTTCCCAGGAAGTATAAACCAAAACCAAACACACTGCTTGAGTTGATTCCAACTCATAGTGACCCTGTAAATGGGAGAACTGCCCCATAGACTTTCCAGGGAGTGCCTGGTGGGTTTGAACTGCTGACCTTCTGGTTAGCAGCCACTTAACCACTATACCAGGGTTTCCCCCAGGGCATGTAGGAAGACATAAGCAAGACCTGTAGTGCTAGGTTTTCTTGAAAGGGGCAAATTCTTTTCATATTAGAATAAACACAGATGAGTAGATGAAAAATCCTAGTGAATTGTTAAAGTAGGGCAGGGAACATTAAAAGAATTTCAGCTTGTGACTAGCCTCCATACCTGTTGGGAACTTTTTCACTAGTTCCTTGGTAGAAAGGTGGAAGAGTGCACCGTCTGAGCTAGTGATTTCAATTAATTAGGGCAAAGTACTAAGTAGCTCTAGGTTATAGATTTTAGTCCTCATGTGAGCCAGTTTGATCACGGCTCTTGCAGAGATGGATATTTGATGAAGAGAGGAGCCAGGTGAGTGTGTGTCGGCAGATAGTAGAGTGCCTTCTCTGTCTCTGCAAGAGTCAGTCTAATCCAGCAGTGGCATATGACTAGATTTTCTGTCTCAGTTTCTCTTATGTGGCATGTGTTTGGGCATAACAGGATTTTAATTCGAGATTATTATAGGCTTGTATTTGACTTACATTCTTCCATTTCTTTGTTTTTAGTGGTGGTGTCATGATCTATATTGACCGAATAGAAGTGGTTAATATGTTGGCTCCTTATGCAGGTATGGTACCTGTCTACGCTAATTTTTTTAATGTTTTATTGTGCTTTAAGTGAAAATTTGCAACCCAATTTGTCATCTGAAAGCCCACACTCACACTGCTGTGCAACTCTAGCTGTTCTCTCCACACTGTGATAACACACTCCTCCTCCTCTCTGTATTTCTGCCCTGTATTTCCTGTGTCTACTCAACCAGCATCTTTCGCCTGTTATCCTGTCACCTTGTCTCCGGACAGGAGCTGCCCAGTTAACCTCATGTGTATACTTAAGCACACTTTTTTTCCAGTATCACTCTATGTCTTATAGTCTAGTCTCCAGTCTTTGTCTTAAGAGTTGGCTTTGGACGATGGAGCTCACGAAGTTGAGTCTCACTGGCAACACAAGAATAAATAGGGGTGCACCCTGAGATCTCCACTAAGAGACCACAAGTGATGGTCCAGGGGCTTCGGGGTTTCCCTGGGAGCATGGCCTCTGGCCCTGATGCTGCCGCTGTCTGTAAATCATAATGAAAGTCAAGCTCTTCGGATAGCTATGGATTGGGCTTGGCAATGCAGAGTGACCATATTTTGTGGGCACTTTATGGTTCTGTGCATCTATAGGGTGTTGTCCTGTTGACCTCATACTGGAGAAAGGGGAGTGGGTGGAGAGGAGGAGATAGGAGACTGTTGGGAGGATAGGGCATGTATGGAGCAGAGAGGAAGAGTGTGCTGTCACCGTGCAGGGAAAGCAGTAGAAGCTGCATATAGGTGAGCATGCAAATTTGTATGGGAATGTACATTTTCATTCAATCTTAATAAAAAAAAAAGAGTCAGCTGTGGGACAGTTTTCAGCTCTAGGCTAACAGAGAGTCTAGGGGCCATGTTTTCCAGAAACTGTGTTAAGAGTTATAGTTCTGCACACCCATTATTCTCTTACGTCAGGGACTTTGTGTTGTAATCCCTGTCAAGGCAGTCGTTGGCAATGGCTGGGCACCCTCTAATTCTTCAGGTCTCACGCTGGGGAAGTGTGTGGATCATATGGTCACTTCTGTCTCTTGGCTCATATTCTGATGTCTTCGCTGTCTTTCGTTCTGTGTCCCAAGTGGGTTGGGACCAATTAATGCTACCTGGATGGCTGCTTGCTAGCTTTTAAGATTCAGATACCTCTCAGCAAAGTGGAATGTGTAACGTTTTCCTTTTTAATGTGTTCTGTTATGATTTAAGAACACTTTACAGTCTATATCATTTTGCCATAGAACACCCAGAACCTTCACTGCTGTTCTATTTTAGCTGCCCTTGTCCCCACAGTATGCTTCCCCTTTTGTCTGAAACTTCTCATGACCTTTTGACTGAGGTCTGCCGCTGTCTGCCAATCATCTCAGCTCCAGTGAAGAGCCTCTCAGACAACCCAGTGTACATGTTTAAAGGTTTGATTGTTGCCAGCCCCACTCTGTGTTTTTGTATAGTACAGTTCAGTCTTCGTGTGGGGAGCTGGTCCTGGTGCTGGATGTGGTTCGGGGTTAGAGACTCCGGGGGCTGTACTTCCAGGGGGCCCTCCGTTCAGAAAGACCATCAGGTGTGGTGTTTTGGTAGAGTTCTAGCTCTGCCCTCTACTCCTTCTCCTGCTATGTCGAGGGCTCTGTTCCGTGTATCCCGTCTGGGCTGCCAGAGGCAGGGCCGGGCAGACCATTTTTTTGAAAATACTGTGTTATGCCAGTTGACCTAGATGTCACCTGAAACTGTGGTCCCCTGACTCCTTCCTCTGGTACTCTGTGCTTTGAAATGTTGGATTATATTTAGGAAACTTCTAGTTTTTGGTGTAGTTCAACTGTGCTGATCTCCCTTCTGCTGCACGCTGTCACTCCCTTCACCTAACCTAGTACCTGTCTACTACCTAATCAGTGATCACCGCACTCCCTTCCTTCCCACCTTTGCAACATCAAAGACTGTTTTCTTCTGTGCTTAAAGCTGTTCTTGAGTCCTTACAATAGTGGTCTCATACAGTATTTGTCCTTTTGCAGCTGACTACTTTCACTCAGCATAATGGCTTCCAGATTCCTCCATGGTATGAAATGTTTAGGAAGGTACTTTTAAAGTTTCATGACATCAGTGGCTTCTGATAAATGTACTAGTAGAGTTGGTAGACTGTTTTGGGCAGGGCTGACTTTTTGCAGTAGATTGGTTGCCCTTCTCTGAGTATAATGACTTTTAAGAGCAGGGAGATCATTGATTATTTTTGGAATTGGAAAGGAGCATTTTATCTGGTCAGGATGAGAAATTATTTCCTTGTGTAATAAAAACCTGTAGCTTAATTGATTTTATGACCATAGAAAAATCTCTTCAGTTGATATTTGGTCTAACTCTCAAGCAATGAAAGTCTTCAGTGAAGGGAAGGCATTTTCTTGGTAAAAGATGAAAACCCACAGAGATGGAATGGGCACAGTTCAAATAAAAAATTTAATTAGAAGATCTGTCAGAACTCTGAAGAACACTGCCGTTGAACTTCATACCCATCAAAACTAGTGTGCCGGGTATGTACAGGGCACTCTACTTGGCAAGGGCAGTTTACAGAGGTGAAGTTACGGCTTCTCCCTTCAAGGAGTTTTTATTTTACTTGAGAAGAAATGATAGAGACCTGAATAGATATACTGAGATAGAAGGACATGTTAAATTTAACATCACAGGTATAGGCAAAAATCGCAAAAGAGATTTCAGAGCAGGAAGCAGGTTGTATTGCTGTTAAGTGCGTTTGAATCAGTTTTTAAATGTTTCCCTTTTCTGCTGTCCCTGGAGTGAAATTCAGGTGGTAATAGTAGTAGTAATACTATCATCAGAACCTGTGTAACTTCAAGAGAGATGATGACCAGGATCACAACATGATCCCTCTGCGTTGGAGGCCAGATGTACCTCCACACTCCAAATTTTTAAAAATCCTGACACCTGCTGTCCCTGTCATGGCACTCTCTGCTTCTCTGGTGGGTTTGATAGTTTGGTTTGATAGTTTGATATTCAGTGGCTACACTGAATATCTCACACCGTTGAAACACTTACGTGCTTGATTAAGGAACAGGCTACAACTTAGGATCAGGAAGCATGTGGGTACATTTTTCTCGGTGCAGCACAGTTCTCTCAGCTCCTCTTCTTGACTCTGCCCTGTGTCACAATCTGCTCTATTGCTGGGTCCTCTCCTGGCTTGTTGATGCTGGCCCTTGGCTACTGTTACAACTCTTAGGATGTCCCTTGATTTCTTTGTGCTTTCTTCCTTCTTCCTGCTGCTTTTCTTATTTCTTTCTGTTTCGATACACCTTTGTGGGGTTGGCCGCTTAAATACGCAATTTCTTTGTCAATTTTTAAGTTACGGCACTTCCATCAGAGTCGTGACCTGACCAGCCCCCTCTTGATAGGCCACAGACACTTCAACACTTCGTTTGCACAGTAAGCACAGCTGGGCTACAGCTCACCTCATGTGCGTGGTCTGTGGACCAGTCTCTCTCTGCTGGGCTACAACTCAATGTTATGTGCATAGTCTATTGACCAGTCTCTGCAAAGCACATGCCATTTACAGGAGGGGCTACAGCCCAGGACTATACAAAAATATTCAACTAAATTATTTGCAGCTTCCTCTGGAAATGTC
The DNA here is from genome assembly GCA_028571685.1 of Heterohyrax brucei. Taxonomy (NCBI): domain Eukaryota; kingdom Metazoa; phylum Chordata; class Mammalia; order Hyracoidea; family Procaviidae; genus Heterohyrax; species Heterohyrax brucei. The sequence goes on from CM053154.1 coordinate 32,073,122, forward strand.
AGTCACCCTGGACAAAAGTAACAAAGCCCCTGGGGTAGAAAACTAGGACAAAAGTAACCAGAATTTAGGGGAACAGTCTCTCAAGCCATTTTTTCCAAAGAACCAATGCAGAAAGCTGGAAGGAGCTCACTTCACTGCACCTGATCACAGATCTTTGAAATGACAGGCATTGCCTGCATTACGGGTTGTGAGTGGCATCAGTTCCTAACTGTTTAAGTCAAATTTGTAGGTAAGTCCGAATAGGTGTATAGGATTCTTCGTATTAGCCTTTCTGGGAAACTAAAGATTTGAAACCTTTGCGATGAGTTAAAAGCTGCAGGTACAACAAGTGAAGATGATAGTGATAAAGAATTTTTTTGTCAGTAGAGGTTGGTTCAGTCCAGTCATTTCAGAGTGAGGACACACTTAGGAGTGGATTAACAGACACCTCTTCCTAGCCTGCCTGTATAATCAGAAAAACTGAAAAAGAGAAGGAACCGATGGTTCTCGAGCCAGAGGTAAATGGGAATTAGATCACCAGTTCATTGGGAAAAGTCACTGTATCAAATGTTCTGCACAGAGAGGCCAGTGGAGCAGGTTCTTGGGGCTGAAGGCAGAAAGGAGCATGTTTGGGTAGGCAAAGCACAGGTTCTGACATGGGCGAGTGTATTCCCGTTAACACATTTTCTGAAATTCTCTGGTTCTCGATGTGTAAGATCATGAATTTTTCTGAGAATTAAGTGCTTATGCCTCTAAATTGCATAATGTAAAGCCTGGTCCCATTAAGCATTAGCTTCTTTGCCTTCTAGCCAGGTGTCCTTTTGTACACTCTTTCAAAGCTGACTTTTTGAATGCATCCTCCTACTTTCCTGGTTCTTCACAGCCTAGATCCAAACAGCATGTTTAAAAGCAGGCATTTTACATGTATTTAAATTAATAAAAAAAGCTTGCCTTTTTTTAGCATGGTCTTTTGCAGCTGCTCCCCTCTCGTATTCTCACTGTTCCTCAATTAGCTCATGTCCTCTTTCGTCTTAGCTTGCCTTTTGCTGTCCCCACCTCTCAGCTCTGTGTGTCTTAGTTCCTTTTCATACTGCTGCCAGAGTATAAATCAGAATGACTGCAAAAATACAAACCTGGTTGTACCATGCTCTTCTTGAAAGCATCCAGTTTCCTATTACCTCGAAATTGTGTACGCTTTGCCTAGGTACAGAATTCAAAGTGTGCTCAGTGGTACTGCAACTGCTAAAAAATACCTGGAAAATTAGAGTGTGAGAACAAAGTTGTGTTTCATCTTTTATTGTTTTGATTAACATGTTTTCTTGTATACATTAGTTTAGTGTAACTTTCTACCCTGGCTGAATTAGAAGATACCTAGGTCAGTTTTATGTAAAGCAAACATGGATTGTACCTCTCTTGCAGTGTTTGATATTGTGAGGAACTATACTGCAGATTATGACAAGACCTTAATCTTTAATAAGATCCACCACGAGCTGAACCAGTTTTGCAGTGCCCACACGCTTCAAGAAGTTTACATTGAATTGTTTGGTAAGTGGGAAATCTTGTTCAGCATATTCATAGATGCTTTAATAATGTCAATAAACCTTAAATGTTGGAGCTGTGGTGGCATAGTGGTTATAAGCTTGGCTGTGAACCCGAAGGTCAGCAGTTCAAATCCATCAGCTGTTGCTTGGAAGCTGTATGCAACAGTTCTACTCTGTCCTACAAGGTCACTCTGATTCTGAATCACCTTTATGACAGTGGGTTGTTTTTTTTTTTAACTTTAGATTATTTGAGCGTTCTTGTGGTTTTATAAGAGAGCAGCTGTCTTTAAAGTATTTTATTTTCGTGTTACGTGTAGAATTTATGATGAAATGAGTAAGTCAGACAAGCTATTTTAAGAATGCTACTTTCTGAAGTGTGTAGTACGTAACTTGATAGAAATTGCTTCATTTACTTATAAGCTACATTCTGGCTGTACTGTGGTAACATAAAATTAGCCTTGCTGCTAATTTAGTAGATAACTTAAAGAAATATAGAAGGCTGTGAAGAATTAGGTGTTGTGAGAACTTCCCGAGACTAGCTCCAGATTTGATCATTTACTAAGAAGACTGACAGGAGCCAGCATATAGTCATACTTGTGGCTGAGATTTTGTCGTGAAAGGATACAAAACAAAGTCAGCAAAAGGAAAAGGCTTGTAGGACGAAGTCAAGTGGGAATGGTGCAAGCTTCTGAGAGTTCTCTCCCTGTGGAGTCACACAGGACACACTTAATTCCTCCAGCACTGAATTGTGCAACACTTGTATAGTTTACCAAGAAAGCCCATTTGAGACTTAATGCCCGAGGTTTTAATGGAGGCTGGTAAAGTAGGCCCAGCGTGTTTCAGAATCACAGACTAGAAAGAAATCAGGTGTTAGCTACTCTTGCCAGTTCTGGAAATAGTGGGAATTATCCCCGAATCCAAGTTCTCAGGTGTCAGCCCAAGGCCAGCCTTGCAAACACACACCTCTAAGGATCAGACTCTCAGGCCTGCTGTGTTAACTCTCTTCTGCACAAGTTACTTTCCATTTTTGATAGTGAAAGCCCTGACCAGGGAATAGGTTGTTGCTCTTGATTGCTCACTTGTCCCTTCTGGAATTTCCAGTGAATTTCTGAAAAAAGAAACATAGGGATGAGGCATCGGAATTGGGGAAATGTTGACTAAAGATAGGAATTTGCTTTTATTCTGAGGACACAAGAACCCTGACTCAAAATACTGTAGACCCAGATTCTCCACTTCTTCGTTACTGTATAAATGTAGAGCATTGCTTGTCATCTTCCTTCCTTAAGATTTTTTTTTTGGTAATTCCTCATACTTTGTCCCATACAAAAGAAAAACAATGTGTGCATGTGTATGTCTTGTTACCTGCTTACCTACCTACCTAATCTGAAGCATTTCAGTGGTGTAAATTCTGTGGAAGTATAGTAGCATGGAAACTTTAGGTCTAATAATGATTAGTTTTGTTTTGTTATTTAAAAAGAAAAAAAGTCATGAGAACTGTTGTTTTGGGCTTCAAAAATAGATCAAATAGATGAAAACCTGAAGCAAGCTCTGCAGAAGGATTTAAACGTCATGGCCCCAGGTCTCACCATACAGGTAAGCCCTTTCTCGAGTGATGTTCTCTGAGAATTTCTCGAGAGCTCTAAATTTAGTCCTGCTTTCTTTAATTGCTAGATAAACAAACTCGCAATTATTTACTTGAACTTCTGTGGTAATTTGTAGACTACCTTTCTCTTTTTTGACTTGAGGTAAAGTACTTTTGTATTTAGCTTACTCTGAGTGGCATTTTCTTGTGACCAGTCTTAGAAGAAACACAGCATTTTAAATAAAGTGGAATAGAATAAGAAAAGGAATTAGAGCATATGGCACATAATAAGGTTAAGTATTCTGTGAGACTTTGTTTCCTTTTGGTGTAGGGATGTTTCTGTTGGGTCTCAATGGAAAATACATTTGTTTCTGTGCTCATGGTCAGTAATGTTGGAAAGCCACTGCTGTGGTTCTGGATGACCTGAGAACTGGTGATGTGGCTTTTCTGGTGTCCTCTCTCTGAGGTTCTAGGAGATCTAGAATGATTGTTGATTGTTGAATGATCTAGTTGATTGTTGTGAAGAACTCTACCTGCAGGTAAAGACAGAGCTTGCTTAGCTGTCACATGTGTCTCGATTTTGAAGCTCAGTAGTGTTGCTGGTGAACGTGTGGCTTCACTGTAACATCTTAACGATACATCTTAACGAAGACAGGGCTTTTCTTGTGACCTCATTTGTGCTTTGCCATTGTCTCAGAGAGGGTCTGAGAGTGAGCCGCCTGCCAGCTTAGTAAAATCCTGTTACTTATACAGTCAGTTATGACTGGAGTAGCTTTTTCCTTTTCTAGGTAATGAATGTGACTATCATAGATTCTTAGATTTGGTGATCTAACTCATTCCTTTTAACAACTGCCTAGAATTCCATTTTTCATATGAGTTAACCATTGCCTCTTGTTTCCAGTTTTCTACTCTTAATAAAACAAAGAGTAGTGAGCATTCCTGACATGTTTCTTTGTATATGTGCACAGTATTTATCTAAGGTTGGTCCCTGGAAGTGAAATTATTTGCTAAATTGTGGGATCAGCACATTGCCATTGAGCTGTTTTCAACTCATGGTAACTCCAAGTATAAATGGAGAACTTATTGGCTGTAATCTTCAGGGAGTGGATTCAGACTTTCCATGGCGCCACTGGTAGATTAAACTGCTAACATTTATGTTAGTGGTTGAGTCATTTTTGCCACCTAGGGACCTTTTTATTATTAAGAGGTACTATCAAGTTTTCTCTTATGGAGAATATACAAATATACATTCTTAAAAAGGAGTATTTTGGTTTCTCCATGACCTCACCAGCATTTGAAACAATCAGACTCTTGGTGTTTCCTCTATGGATAGATGAAGTTGTCTCTAGTTGACTTGGCATTTCTTCAGTTATTAATGAGGTCAAGTACCTTGTGGTATTTTTATTGGTCGTTTATACTCTCTTCTGGCAGTTGCCTGTTCATACCCTTTGTGTATTTTTCTGTTGGATTGTTTTTCTTTTTAATTGATTTGTTATAGTTCTTTGTATATTTTGCATATGTTGTACACATTAGATATGTTGTTTAAAACAATAAATAGGAAAAATATGAAGAACAAAGGTGAAACTCAGCAGTTTGTAATCTTACTACGTAGAAATAATTATATTTAACAGTTTATTATGTTATTGCAGACTCAGTGTATGGGACCCTATGTTTTAGGTATGAATAAATAAATTTTAAACAAAATGAAATTATACCTGCATATGAACTTCTTTCCAAGTTAAAAATACACATTTGCTGTGTCATCACTTTTAGTGATCATATTTAATTGATCTCTGTGGTTTCTAATTTTTTTCTGTTATGTATGTTACAGTGGCCAAGCTCATGCATATCTTTTAAATAAAATCCTAAAAGTGGGATCGATGGGGTACTGTGTGTCCCTTTTGAAAACTTTCTGATGCACATTGCTGGATTAGCTTTTGGAACCATTTCTACAGCTTACACTTTCTTATCAGCAGTATCAGTGAATTGTAGTCACTGCACTTTTAGTTGTGTGATTGTACCCAGGTAATTAGCAGGTACACACAGCATTCTCTCTCTCTTTGTCAGTCTTTTTGGAGAAAATTAGTCTACCATTATTTGAATTCACTAGTGAGGTTGAGGAGTCCCTGAATGGTCCAAAGCAGTTAACATGCTCCCTGGCGAACTCGAAGGCAGGCAGAGGGACTGTGGAAGAAAGGCTTGGAGGTCTACTTCTGAAAACCCAGTCACCGAAAACCCTTGGGAGCATAGTTCAACTCTGGCAGGCACACGTGGGGTCTCCGTGGGTTATGTCAGGTTGATGGCAGTTTTTGTTTGTTTTAGTGAGATTTAAAGTGCTAGATTATTTGTTGGCCAAGTGTATTTCATGTGTGAATTGTACACTGTGTTGCTCAACTTTTTGGTGTGATGGTTTATTGTTTTTTTTCTCATTGATTTAAATATGCAGTTTTTAATATGGTAGTTATTGCAGCTCTTTTAAAGGCATGGAAATATTTTATCCCAGGTGTTTTTGTTTTTGTTTTTGCCTCTTGTTGTCTTATCCTGACAATTCTGAAGCTTTAAACGTTTGCATTGTGATTTTATTCTTTTTTCTAGTGTTTGCTGTGTTGACATGTCATGAAGAACCTTAATATAGGACTTTAAATCAAATCAGAAATTTAAAAATTTTTCTCTGCTTCGTTTTGTAGTTGTATTTTAAATTTAGAGTTTTAATCCACCTGATACCAGTTGTGAAGTAGGGCTCTAATTTCCTCTTCTGTGTTGGATAGCAGCTGATTACTGAGGAATTTATCCTCCCTTCTCCTCTGCTGGTAGAAATGACACCTGTGCAGTACACTGAATTTCAGTATATGCTAGAATGTATTTTTGTTGCACTAAGTTTTTAGTTTTACAGTAGTTCTGAGTCCTTGATCTTTTCCCATCAAGTCTGCTTCTCTTCTGTTTCTTGTTCTTATCAGTAAAGGACATCTAAAAGTATGGAAGGCATCTTGGACACATACCTCTCCCCAGAACATCTACTCAGTTCTCATACTCTGCTGATTCTGACGTCAAAACTCATATAAAACTGCTGTTTTCACTGCCACTTCTAGACAAAGCCAGAACCTCCTGCCTGAGCTTGACAGTAGCTCCTGTCTGTGTTCTCTCTACTTTCACTTTTACTTTACCCATTTCAGATGACTCTTTTAAATTAATTTATTGTCTTCATCAAAACTTACTGAATGAAAATGTAGCTTTATAATACAGTCCTAAATTGGTAGGGCAAGATCTCCATTGTTTTGGCTGCTTTTGTTTTGTTTCAGTGTATTTTTAGAACACTGTCTATCTACCAGCTTTTTTTTTGTCTTTAAACAGACTTCAATGGTAAATTCCTTTCCACTCAACAAATACAACTGTGACAAGTTTTAGGCAAATGGCACTTTTAGATAATGTTAGTGACTTGTACTGGGTTCCTCATAAAATAGAAGATAAAATTCACTGAAAAGTGCAAGGGACAATCATTTGTTTTGTTATATGAACACAAAGCGTGGCTAGTGAGTCACCCTTAAAGTCACTAACCGTGCATGATTAGCATCTCAAGTGTACTTTAACTAACACTTTTAGAAATGTGAGCGTCTTCACTACCCCCGTTCGTACTTGAAAATGTGACTACACCCAGATGTGAAAGCAAACTCATCACTGTTTTAAGTTACTACTTTGCAGATTTGCCCAAGAACACATATTTGAGTAATTAAAATGTGCATTTAAGTACTGTCAACAGGCTAGTGGAATCAAATCCCT